>JANJGK010000156.1:0-600000 GCA_039081455.1 Macrobrachium rosenbergii | reverse complement strand
GCAACTGGCACAAGTTTTCTCGACGCAACTGGCACAAGTTTGTTCGCTGTAACTGGGACAAGTTTGTTCTATGCAACTGGCACAAGTTTATTTGACGCAACTGGCACAAGTTTTCTCGACGCAACTGGCACAAGTTTGTTCACCGTAACTGGCACAAGTTTGTTCGACGCCACTGGCACAAGTTTGTTCGACGCAACTGGCACAAGTTTGTTTGACGCAACTGGCACAAGTTTGTTTGACGCAACTGGCACAAGTTTGTTTTATGCAACTGGCACAAGTTTGTTCTACGCAACTGGCATAAGTTTGTTCTATGCAACTGGCACTAGTTTGTTCTACGCAACTGGCATAAGTTTGTTTGACGCAACTGGCACAAGTTTGTTCTACGCAACTGGCACAAGTTTGTTCGACGCAAGTGGCACAAGTTTGTTCTACGCAACTGGCACAAGTTTGTTTGACGCAACTGGCACAAGTTTGTTCTACACAACTGGCACAAGTTTGTTCTACGCAACTGGCACAAGTTTGTTCTACGCAACTCTTACAAGTTTGTTGTACACAACTGGCACAAGTTTGTTTGACACAACTGGCACAAGTTTGTTCTAAGCAAATGGCAAAAGTTTGTTCTTTGCATCTAGCACAAGTTTGTTCTATGCAACTGGCACTAGTTTGTTCTACGCAACTGGCTCAAATTTGTTTGACGCAACTGGCACATGTTTGTTCTACCCAACTGGCACAAGTTTGTTCGACGCAACTGGCACAAGTTTGTTCTACGCAACTGGCACAAGTTTGATTGACACAACTGGCACAAGTTTGTTCGAAGCAACTGGCACAAGATTGTTCGACGGAAGTGGCTCAAGTTTGTTCGACGCAACTGGCACAAGTTTGTTCGACGCAACTGGCACAAGTTTGTTCGACGCAACTGGTACAAGTTTGTTTAACATAACTGGCACAAGTTTGTTCGACCCAACTGGCACAAGTTTGTTTGACACAACTGGCACAAGTTTGTTCGACGCAACTGGCACAAGTTTGTTCGACGCAACTGGCAAAAGTTTGTTTGACGCAACTGGCACAAGTTTGTTTCACGCAACGGGCACAAGTTTGTTTGACGCAACTGGCACAAGATTGTTTGATGCAACTGGCACAAGTTTGTTCGACTCAACTGGCACAACTTTGTTTGATGCAACTGGCACAAGTTTGTTCGACACAACTGGCACAAGTTTGTTTGACACAACTGGCACAAGGTTGTTCTATGCAACTGGCAAAAGTTTGTTCGACGCAACTGGCACAAGTTTGTTTGACACAACTGTCACATGCTTGTTTGACACAACTGGCACAAGTTTGTTCTAAGCAACTGGCACAAGTTTGTTCGACGGAACTGGCGCAAATTTGTTCGACGCAACTGCCACAAGTTTGTTCGACGCAACTGACACAAGTTTCTTCGACGCAACTAGTACAAGTTTGTTCGACGTAACTGGCACAAGTTTGTTCGACCTAACTGGCACAAGTTTGTTTGACACAACTGGCACAAGTTTGTTCGACGCAATTGGCACAAGTTTGTTTGACTCAACTGGCGAAAGTTTGTTTGACGCAACTGGCACAAGGTTGTTCTACGCAACATGCACAAGTTTGTTCTTCGCAACTGGCACAAGTTTGTTTGACGCAACTGGCATAAGTTTGTCAGATGCAACTGGCCCAAGTTTGTTCGAAGCAACTGCCACAAGTTTTTTCGACTCAATTGGTATAAGTTTGTTTGACGCAACTGGCACAAGTTTGTTTGGCGCAACTGGCACAAGTTTGTTTGACGCAAATGGCACAAGTTTGTTTGACGCAACTGGCACCAGTTTATAGCAACTGGCACAAGTTTATTTGACGCAACTGGCACAAGTTTTCTCGACGCAAGTGGCACAAGTTTTCTCGACGCAAGTGGCACAAGTTTGTTCGCCGTAACTGGCACAAGTTTGTTCGATGCAACTGTCACAAGTTTGTTTGACGCAACTGGCACAAGTTTCTTCGACGCAACTGGTACTAGTTTGTTCTACGCAACTGGCACAAGTTTGTTCTATGCAACTGGCACTAGTTTGTTCTACGCAACTGGCATAAGTTTGTTTGACGCAACTGGCACAAGTTTGTTCTATGCAACTGGCACAAGTTTGTTCAACGCAACTGCCACAAGGTTGTTTTACGTAACTGGCACAAGTTTGATCGACGCAACTGGCACAAGTTTGCTTGACACAACTGGCACAAGTTTGCTTGACGCAACTGGCACAAGTTTGTTCGACGCAACTGGCACAAGTTTGTTCTACCCAACTGACACAAGTTTGTTCGATGCAACTGGCACAAGTTTGTTCTACCCAACTGGCCCAAGTTTTTTTGACGCAACTGGCACAAGTTTGTTAGACGCAACTGGCACAAGTTTGTTTGACGCAACTTGTACAAGTTTGTTTGATGCAACTGGCACAAGTTTGTTTGACGCAACTGGCACAAGTTTGTTTGACGCAACTGGCACAAGTTTGTTTGACGCAACTGGCACAAGTTTGTTTGACTCATCTGGCACAAGTTTGTTTGACGCAACTGGCACAAGTTTGTTCAACGCAACTGCCACAAGGTTGTTCTACGTAACTGGCACAAGTTTGTTCGACGCAACTGGCATTAGTTTGCTTGACGCAACTGGCACAAGTTTGTTCTACGCAACTGGCACAAGTTTGTTCGACGCAACTGTCACAAGTTTATTCTACCCAACTGACACAAGTTTGTTCGATGCAACTGGCACAAGTTTGTTCTACCCAACTGGCCCAAGTTTTTTTGACGCAACTGGCACAAGTTTGTTAGACGCAACTGGCACAAGTTTGTTTGACGCAACTGGCACAAGTTTGTTTGACGCAACTGGCGCAAGTTTGTTCGACGCAACTGGCACAAGTTTGTTCGACGCAACTGGCACAAGTTTGTTCGATGCAACTGGCACAAGTTTGTTTAACGCAACTAGAACAAGTTTGTTCGACCCAACTGGCACAAGTTTTTTTGACGCAACTGGCACAAGTTTGTTTGACGCAACTGGCACAAGTTTGTTTGATGCAACTGGCACAAGGTTGTTCTAAGGAAACTGGCACAAGTTTGTTCTACGCAACTGGCACAAGTTTGTTTGATGCAACTGGCACACGTTTGTTTGATGCAACTGGCAGAAGTTTATTTGACGCAACTGGCACAAGTTTGTTCGGCGCAACTGGCCCAAGTTTGTTTGAAGCAACTGGCACAAGTTTGTTAGACGCAACTGGCACAAGTTTGTTTGATGCAACTGGCACAAGTTTGTTAGACGCAACTGGCACAAGTTTGTTCGACGTAACAGGCACAAGTTTTTTCGAGTTAATTGGCGCAAGTTTGTTTGAAACAACTGCCAGAAGTTTGTTCAACTCAACTGGCAGAAGTTTGTTCGAAGCAACTGGCACAAGTTTGTTTGATGTAACTGGCACAAGTGTGTTCGACGCAACTGGCACAAGTATGTTCGACGTAACTGGCACAAGATTGTTTGACGAAATTGGCACAAGTTTCTTCGACGCAACTGGCACAAGTTTGTTCGACGCAACTGGCACAAATTTGTTTCACGTAACTGGCACAAGTTTGTTCTACGCAACTGGCACAAGTTTGTTCTATGCAACTGGCACTAGTTTGTTCTATGCAACTGGCATAAGTTTGTTTGACGCAACTGGCACAAGTTTGTTCTACGCAACTGGTAGAAGTTTGTTCGACGCAACTGGCACAAGTTTGTTCGACGCAACTAGTAAAAGTTTCTTTGACGCAACTGGCACAAGTTTGTTCGAACCAACTAGCAAAAGTTTGTTTGACACAACTGGCACAAGTTTGTTCGATGCAACTGACACAAGTTTGTTTGACGCAACTGGCACAAGTTTGTTTGACGCAACTGGCACAAGGTTGTTCTACGCAACTGGCAGAAGTTTGTTCTATGCAACTGGCACTAGTTTGTTCGATGCAACTGGCACAAGTTTGTTCACCGCAACTGGCCCAAGTTTGTTTGACGCAACTGGCACAAGTTTGTTAGACGCAACTGGCACAAGTTTGTTCGACGCAACTGGCACAAGTTTCTTCGACTCAATTGGCACAAGTTTGTTTGACGCAATTGGTACAAGTTTGTTTGACGCAACTGTCACAAGTTTGTTTGACTCAACTGGCACAAGTTTGGTTAGCACAACTGGCACAAGTTTATTTGACGCAACTGGCACAACTTTTCTCGACGCAACTGGCACAAGTATGTTCTACACAACTGGCACAGGTTTGTTCTATGTTACTTGCAAACTTCGTTCTGCGCAACTGGCACAAGTTTGTTCTACGCAACTGGCACAAGTTTGTACTACGCAACTGGCACAAGTTTGTTCTACGCAACTGGCACAAGTTTGTTCTACGCAACTGGCACAAGTTTGTTCTACGCATCTGGCACAAGTTTGTTCTATGCAACTGGCACAAGTTTGTTCTACGCAACTGGCACAAGTTTGTTCTACGCTACTGGCAAAAGTTTGTTCTACGCAACTGGCACAAGTTTGTTCTACGCATCTGGCACAAGTTTGTTCTATCCAACTGGCACTAGTTTGTTCTACGCAACTGGCACAAGTTTATTCTACGCATCTGGCACAAGTTTGTTCTATCCAACTGGCACTAGTTTGTTCTACGCAACTGGCACAAGTTTGTTTGACGCAACTGGCAGAAGTTTGTTCTACCAAACTGACACAAGTTTGTATGACACAACTATCAGAAGTTTGTTTGACGCAACTGGCATAAGTTTGTTTGACGCAACTGGCGCAAGTTTGTTCGACGCAACTGGCACAAGTTTGTTCGAGGCAACTGGCACAAGTTTGTTCGATGCAACTGGCACAAGTTTGTTCAACCCAACTGGCACAAGTTTGTTTGACGCAACTGGCACAAGTTTGGTTGACGCAACTGGCATAAGTTTGGTTGACACAACTGGCACAAGTTTGTTTGACGCAACTGGCACAAGGATGTTCTACGCAACTGGCACATGTTTGTTATACGCAACAGGCACAAGTTTGTTTGTTGCAACTGGCACGAGTTTTTTTTATGCAACTGGCAGAAGTTTCTTTAACGCAACTGGCACAAGTTTGTTCGACGCAACTGGCCCAAGTTTGTTTGACGCAACTGGCATAAGTTTGTTCGAGGTAACTGGCACAAGTTTTTTCGGCTCAATTGGCAAAAGTTTGTTCTATGCAACTGGCACAAGTTTGTTTGACGCAACTGGCACAAGTTTGTTTGACGCAACTGGCTCAAGTTTATTTGATGCAACTGGCACAAGTTTTCTTGACGCAACTGGCACAAGTTTGTTCGACGCAACTGGCACAAGTTTGTATGACGCAACTGGCACAATTTTTTTTGACGTAACTGGCACAATTTTTCTCGACGCAACTGGCACAAGTTTTTTCGCCGTAACTGGCACAAGTTTGTTCGCCGCCACTGGCACAAGTTTGTTCGCCGCCACTGGCACAAGTTTGTTCGAAGCAAATGGCACAAGTTTGTTTGATGCAACTGGCACAAGTTTGTTCTATGCAACTCTCACAAGTTTGTTCTACGCAACTGGCACAAGTTTGTTCTACGCAACTGGCACAAGTTTGTTTTACGCAACTGGCACAAGTTTGTTGTATGCAACTGGCACTAGTTTGTTCTACGCAACTGGCATAAGTTTGTTTGACGCAACTGGCACAAGTTTGTTCTATGCAACTGGCACAAGTTTGTTGGACGCAACTGACACAAGTTTGTTCTACGCAACTGGCACAATTTTGTTTGACGCAACTGGCACAAGTTTGTTCGACTCAAGGGGCACAAGTTTGTTCGACGCAACTGGCACAAGTTTGTTCAACACATCTGGCACAAGTTTGTTTGACGCAACTGGCACAAGTTTGTTTTCGCAACTTGTACAAGTTTGTTTGACGCAACTGGCACAAGTTTGTTTGACGCAACTGGCACAAGTTACTTTGGCGCAATTGGCACAAGTTTGTTTGACGCTACTGGCACAAGTTTGTTTGACGCAACTGGCACAAGTTTGTTCGGCGCAACTGGCACAAGTTTGTTTGACGCAACTGGCATAAGTTTGTTTGACGCAACTGGTACAAGGTTCTTCTACGCAACTGGCACAAGTTTGTTCTATGCAACTGGCACAAGTTTGTTTGACGCAACTGGCACAAGTTTGTTCCATACAACTGGCACAAGTTTGTTCTACGCAACTGGCACAAGTTTGTTCTACGCAACTCTTACTAGTTTGTTGTACACAACTGGCACAAGTTTGTTTAACGCAAATGGCAAAAGTTTGTTCTACGCATCTGGCACACGTTTGTTCTATGCAACTGGCACTAGTTTGTTCTAGGCAACTGGCACAAATTTGTTTGACGCAACTGGCACGTTTGTTCTACCCAACTAGCACAAGTTTGTTCGACGCAACTGGCACAAGTTTGCTCTACGCAACTGGCACAAGTTTGTTTGACACAACTGGCACAAGTTTGTTCTAAGCAACTGGCACAAGTTTGTTCGACGGAACTGGCGCAAGTTTTTTCGATGCAACTGGCACGAGTTTGTTCGATGCAACTGGCACAATGTTGTTCGATGCAACTGGTACAAGTTTGTTGGACGCAACTGACACAAGTTTGTTCGAACCAACTGGCACAAGTTTGTTTGACACAACTGGCACAATTTTGTTCGACGCAACTGGCACAAGTTTGTTTGACGCAACTGGCACAAGTTTGTTTGACGCAACTGGCACAAGGTTGTTCTACGCAACTGGCACAAGTTTGTTCGATGCAACTGGCACAAGTTTGTTCGACCTAACTAGCCCAATTTTGTTTGACGCAACTGGCACAAGTTTGTTAGACGCAACTGGCACAAGTTTGGTTGACGCAACTGGCACAAGTTTGTTCGACATAATTGGCACAATTTTGTTTGACGCAACTGGCACAAATTTGTTTGACGCAACTGTCACAAGTTTGTTTGACTCAACTGGCACAAGTTTGTTTGACGCAACTGGCACAAGTTTATTTGACGCAACTGGCACAACTTTTCTCCGCGCAACTGGCACAAGTATGTTCTACACAACCGGCACAAGTTTGTTCTATGCAACTTGCACAAGTTTGTTCTACGCAACTAGCACAAGTTTGTTCTACGCAACTGGCACAAGTTTGTTCTACGCAACTGGCACAAGTTTGTTCTACGCATCTGGCACAAGTTTGTTCTACGTAACTGGCACAAGTTTGTTCTACGCAACTGGCACAAGTTCGTTCTACGAAACTGGCGCAAGTTTATTCTATGCATCTGGCACAAGTTTGTTCTATCCAACTGACACTAGTTTGTTTTACGCAACTGGCACAAGTTTGTTTCACGCAACTGGCACAAGTTTGTTATACCCAACTGACACAAGTTTGTTCGACGCAACTGGCACAAGTTTGTTATACGCAACTGACACAAGTTTGTTTGACACAACTGGCAGAAGTTTGTTCAAAGCAACTGGCAAAAGTTTGTTTGACGCAACTGGCTCAAGTTTGTTCGACGCAACTGGCACAAGTTTGTTCGACACAACTGGCACAAGTTTGTTCGATGCAACTGGCAGAGGTTTGTTCAACGCAACTGGTACAAGTTTGTTCAACCCAACTGGCACAAGTTTGTTTGAGGCAACTGGCACAAGTTTGTTTGACGCAACTGGCACAAGCTTGGTTGACACAACTGGCACAAGTTTGCTTGACGCAACTGGCACAAGGTTGTTCTACAAAACTGACACAAGTTTGTTCTACGCAACTGACACAAGTTTGTTTGATGTAACTGGCACAAGTTTGTTTGATGCAACTGGCAGAAGTTTGTTTGACGGAACTGGCACAAGTTTGTTCGGCGCAACTGGCCCAAGTTTGTTTGACGCAACTGGCACAAGTTTGTTCTAAGCACCTGGCACAAGTTTGTTCGACGTAACTGGCACAAGTTTTTTCGACTCAATTGGCACAAGTTTGTTTGATGCAATTGGCACAAGTTTGTTTGACGCAACTTGCACAAGTTTGTTTGACGCAACTGGCACAAGTTTATTTGACGCAACTGGCACAAGTTTTCTCGACGCAACTGGCACAAGTTTGTTCGCCGTAACTGGCACAGGTTTGTTCGAATCAACTGGGTCAAGTTTGTTTGATGCAACTGGCACAAGTTTTTTTGACGCAACTGGCACAAGTTTTCTCGGCGCAACTGGCACAAGTTTGTTCGCCGTAACTGGCACAAGTTTGTTCGACGCCACTGGCACAAGTTTGTTCGAAACAACTGGCACAAGTTTGTTCGAAACAACTGGCACAAGTTAGTTTGACACAACTGGCACTAATTTGTTCTATGCAACTGGCACAAGTTTGTTCTACGCAACTGGCACAAGTTTGTTCTACGCAACTGGCACAAGTTTGTTGTATGCAACTGGCAGTAGTTTGTTCTACGCAACTGGCATAAGTTTGTTTGACGCAACTGGCACAAGTTTGTTCTACGCAACTGGCACAAGTTTGTTGCACGCAACTGGCACAAGTTTCTTCTATGCAACTGGCACAAGTTTGTTCGATGCAACTGACACAAGTTTATTGGACGCAACTGGCTCAAGTTTGTTTGACGCAACTGGCACAAGTTTGTTCGATGTAACCGGCACAAGTTTGTTCGACGCAACTGGCACAAGTTTGTTCTACGCAACTGGCACAAGTTTGTTCGACGCAACTGGCACAAGTTTGTTCGATGCAAATGGCACATGTTTGTTCAACATATCTGGCACAAGATTGTTTGACGCAACTGGCATAAGTTTGTTTTCGCAACTTGTACAAGTTTGTTTGACGCAACTGGCACAAGTTTGTTTGACAGAACTGTCACAAGTTTGTTTGGCGCAACTGGCACAAGTTTGTTTGACGCAACTGCCACAAGTTTGTTCGACGCAACTGGCACAAGTTTGTTTGACGCAACTGGCACAAGTTTGTTTGACGCAACTGGCACAAGGTTCTTTTACGCAACTGGCACAAGTTTGTTCTACGCAACTGGCACAAGTTTTTTTGACGCAACTGGCACAAGTTTGTTCAACCCAACTGGCACAAGTTTGTTTGATGCAACTGGCACAAGTTTGTTAGACGCAACTGGCAAAAGTTTGTTCGACGTAACAGGCACAAGTTTTTTCGAGTTAATTGGCACAAGTTTGTTTGAAACAACTGGCAGAAGTTTGTTCAACTCAACTGGCAGAAGTTTGTTCGAAGCAACTGGCACAAGTTTGTTTGATGCAACTGGCACAAGTTTGTTTGATGCAACTGGCACAAGTTTGTTTGACGCAATTGGCACAAGTTTGTTCGTCGCAACTGGCCCAAGTTTGTTTGACGCAACTGGCACAAGTTTGTTAGACGCAACTGGCACAAGTTTGTTCGACGTAACTGGCATAAGTTTTTTTTTACTTAATTGGCACAAGTTTGTTTGACACAACTGGCACAAGTTTGTTTGACGCAACTGGCATAAGTTCTTTTGACGCAACTGGCACAAATTTGTTTCATGCAACTGGCACAAGTTTATTTGACGCAACTGGCACAAGTTTTCTCGACGCAACTGGCACAAGTTTGTTCGCTGTAAAAGGCACAAGTTTGTTCTATGCAACTGGCACAAGTTTGTTTGACGCAACTGGCACAAGTTTTCTCGACGCAACTGGCACAAGTTTGTTCGCCATAACTGGCAAAAGTTTGTTCGACGCCACTGGCACAAGTTTGTTCGACGGAAGTGGCACAAGTTTGTTTGACGCAACTGGCACAAGTTTGTTTTATGCAACTGCCACAAGTTTGTTCTACGCAACTGGCATAAGTTTGTTCTATGCAACTGGCACTAGTTTGTTCTACGCAACTGGCATAAGTTTGTTTGACGCAACTGGCACAAGTTTGTTCTACGCAACTGGCACAAGTTTGTTCGACGCAAGTGGCACAAGTTTGTTCTACGCAACTGGCACAAGTTTGTTTGACGCAACTGGCACAAGTTTGTTCTACACAACTGGCACAAGTTTGTTCTACGCAACTGGCACAAGTTTGTTCTACGCAACTCTTACAAGTTTGTTGTACACAACTGGCACAAGTTTGTTTGACTTAACTGGCACAAGTTTGTTCTAAGCAAATGGCAAAAGTTTGTTCTATGCATCTGGCACAAGTTTGTTCTATGCATCTGGCACTAGTTTGTTCTACGCAACTGGCTCAAATTTGTTTGACGCAACTGGCACATGTTTGTTCTACCCAACTGGCACAAGTTTGTTCGACGCAACTGGCACAAGTTTGTTCTACGCAACTGGCACAAGTTTGATTGACACAACTGGCACAAGTTTGTTCGAAGCAACTGGCACAAGATTGTTCGACGGAAGTGGCGCAAGTTTGTTCGACGCAACTGGCACAAGTTTGTTCGACGCAACTGGCACAAGTTTGTTTAACATAACTGGCACAAGTTTGTTCGACCCAACTGGCACAAGTTTGTTTGACACAACTGGCACAAGTTTGTTCGACGCAACTGGCACAAGTTTGTTCGACGCAACTGGCAAAAGTTTGTTTGAAGCAACTGGCACAAGTTTGTTTGACGCAACGGGCACAAGTTTGTTTGACGCAAATGGCACAAGATTGTTTGACGCAACTGGCACAAGTTTGTTCTATGCAACTGGCACAAGTTTGTTCTACGCAACTGGCACAAGTTTGTTCTACGCAACTGCCACAAGTTTGTTCTACGCAACTGGCACAAGTTTGTTCTACGCATCAGGCACAAGTTTGTTCTATCCAACTGGCAATAGTTTCTTCTACGCAACTGGCACAATTTTGTTTGACGCAAGTAGCACAAGTTTTTTCTACCCAAGTGACACAAGTTTGTTCGACGCAACTGGCACAAGTATGTTCTACGCAAAGGACACAAGTTTGTTTGAAACAACTGGCAGAAGTTTGTTCAACTCAACTGGCAGAAGTTTGTTCGAAGCAACTGGCATAAGTTTGTTTGATGCAACTGGCACAAGTTTGTTCTACGCAAAGGACACAAGTTTGTTTGAAACAACTGGCAGAAGTTTGTTCAACTCAACTGGCAGAAGTTTGTTCGAAGCAACTGGCACAAGTTTGTTTGATGCAACTGGCACAAGTTTGTTTGATGCAACTGGCACAAGTTTGTTAGACGCAACTGGCACAAGTTTGTTCGACGTAACTGGCATAAGTTTTTTCGACTCAATTGGCACAAGTTTGTTTGACACAACTGGCACAAGTTTGTTTGACGCAACCGGCATAAGTTTTTTTTTACGCAACTGGCACAAATATGTTTGATGCAACTGGCACAAGTTTATTTGACGCAACTGGCACAAGTTTTCTCGACGCAACTGGCACAAGTTTGTTCGCTGTAACTGGGACAAGTTTGTTCTATGCAACTGGCACAAGTTTATTTGACGCAACTGGCACAAGTTTTCTCGACGCAACTGGCACAAGTTTGTTCACCGTAACTGGCACAAGTTTGTTCGACGCCACTGGCACAAGTTTGTTCGACGCAACTGGCACAAGTTTGTTTGACGCAACTGGCACAAGTTTGTTTGACGCAACTGGCACAAGTTTGTTTTATGCAACTGGCACAAGTTTGTTCTACGCAACTGGCTTAAGTTTGTTCTATGCAACTGGCACTAGTTTGTTCTACGCAACTGGCATAAGTTTGTTTGACGCAACTGGCACAAGTTTGTTCTACGCAACTGGCACAAGTTTGTTCGACGCAAGTGGCACAAGTTTGTTCTACGCAACTGGCACAAGTTTGTTTGACGCAACTGGCACAAGTTTGTTCTACACAACTGGCACAAGTTTGTTCTACGCAACTGGTACAAGTTTGTTCTACGCAACTCTTACAAGTTTGTTGTACACAACTGGCACAAGTTTGTTTGACACAACTGGCACAAGTTTGTTCTAAGCAAATGGCAAAAGTTTGTTCTTTGCATCTAGCACAAGTTTGTTCTATGCAACTGGCACTAGTTTGTTCTACGCAACTGGCTCAAATTTGTTTGACGCAACTGGCACATGTTTGTTCTACCCAACTGGCACAAGTTTGTTCGACGCAACTGGCACAAGTTTGTTCTACGCAACTGGCACAAGTTTGATTGACACAACTGGCACAAGTTTGTTCGAAGCAACTGGCACAAGATTGTTCGACGGAAGTGGCTCAAGTTTGTTCGACGCAACTGGCACAAGTTTGTTCGACGCAACTGGCACAAGTTTGTTCGACGCAACTGGTACAAGTTTGTTTAACATAACTGGCACAAGTTTGTTCGACCCAACTGGCACAAGTTTGTTTGACACAACTGGCACAAGTTTGTTCGACGCAACTGGCACAAGTTTGTTCGACGCAACTGGCAAAAGTTTGTTTGACGCAACTGGCACAAGTTTGTTTCACGCAACGGGCACAAGTTTGTTTGACGCAACTGGCACAAGATTGTTTGATGCAACTGGCACAAGTTTGTTCGACTCAACTGGCACAACTTTGTTTGATGCAACTGGCACAAGTTTGTTCGACGCAACTGGCACAAGTTTGTTTGACACAACTGGCACAAGGTTGTTCTATGCAACTGGCAAAAGTTTGTTCGACGCAACTGGCACAAGTTTGTTTGACACAACTGTCACATGCTTGTTTGACACAACTGGCACAAGTTTGTTCTAAGCAACTGGCACAAGTTTGTTCGACGGAACTGGCGCAAATTTGTTCGACGCAACTGCCACAAGTTTGTTCGACGCAACTGACACAAGTTTCTTCGACGCAACTAGTACAAGTTTGTTCGACGTAACTGGCACAAGTTTGTTCGACCTAACTGGCACAAGTTTGTTTGACACAACTGGCACAAGTTTGTTCGACGCAATTGGCACAAGTTTGTTTGACTCAACTGGCGAAAGTTTGTTTGACGCAACTGGCACAAGGTTGTTCTACGCAACATGCACAAGTTTGTTCTTCGCAACTGGCACAAGTTTGTTTGATGCAACTGGCATAAGTTTGTCAGATGCAACTGGCCCAAGTTTGTTCGAAGGAACTGCCACAAGTTTTTTCGACTCAATTGGTATAAGTTTGTTTGACGCAACTGGCACAAGTTTGTTTGCGCAACTGGCACAAGTTTGTTTGACGCAAATGGCACAAGTTTGTTTGACACAACTGGCACCAGTTTATAGCAACTGGCACAAGTTTATTTGACGCAACTGGCACAAGTTTTCTCGACGCAAGTGGCACAAGTTTTCTCGACGCAAGTGGCACAAGTTTGTTCGCCGTAACTGGCACAAGTTTGTTCGATGCAACTGTCACAAGTTTGTTTGACGCAACTGGCACAAGTTTCTTCGACGCAACTGGCACTAGTTTGTTCTACGCAACTGGCACAAGTTTGTTCTATGCAACTGGCACTAGTTTGTTCTACGCAACTGGCATAAGTTTGTTTGACGCAACTGGCACAAGTTTGTTCTATGCAACTGGCACAAGTTTGTTCAACGCAACTGCCACAAGGTTGTTTTACGTAACTGGCACAAGTTTGATCGACGCAACTGGCACAAGTTTGCTTGACACAACTGGCACAAGTTTGCTTGACGCAACTGGCACAAGTTTGTTCGACGCAACTGGCACAAGTTTGTTCTACCCAACTGACACAAGTTTGTTCGATGCAACTGGCACAAGTTTGTTCTACCCAACTGGCCCAAGTTTTTTTGACGCAACTGGCACAAGTTTGTTAGACGCAACTGGCACAAGTTTGTTTGACGCAACTTGTACAAGTTTGTTTGATGCAACTGGCACAAGTTTGTTTGACGCAACTGGCACAAGTTTGTTTGACGCAACTGGCACAAGTTTGTTCGACGCAACTGGCACAAGTTTGTTTGACTCATCTGGCACAAGTTTGTTTGACGCAACTGGCACAAGTTTGTTCAACGCAACTGCCACAAGGTTGTTCTACGTAACTGGCACAAGTTTGTTCGACGCAACTGGCATTAGTTTGCTTGACGCGACTGGCACAAGTTTGTTCTACGCAACTGGCACAAGTTTGTTCGACGCAACTGTCACAAGTTTATTCTACCCAACTGACACAAGTTTGTTCGATGCAACTGGCACAAGTTTGTTCTACCCAACTGGCCCAAGTTTTTTTGACGCAACTGGCACAAGTTTGTTAGACGCAACTGGCACAAGTTTGTTTGACGCAACTGGCACAAGTTTGTTTGACGCAACTGGCAAAAGTTTGTTCGACGCAACTGGCACAAGTTTGTTCGACGCAACTGGCACAAGTTTGTTCGATGCAACTGGCACAAGTTTGTTTAACGCAACTAGAACAAGTTTGTTCGACCCAACTGGCACAAGTTTTTTTGACGCAACTGGCACAAGTTTGTTTGACGCAACTGGCACAAGTTTGTTTGACGCAACTGGCACAAGGTTGTTCTACGAAACTGGCACAAGTTTGTTCTACGCAACTGGCACAAGTTTGTTTGATGCAACTGGCACACGTTTGTTTGATGCAACTGGCTGAAGTTTATTTGACGCAACTGGCACAAGTTTGTTCGGCGCAACTGGCCCAAGTTTGTTTGAAACAACTGGCACAAGTTTGTTAGACGCAACTGGCACAAGTTTGTTCGATGTAACTGGCACAAGTTTTTTCGACTCAATTAGCAGAAGTTTGTTTGACGCAACTGGCACAAGTTTATTTGACGCAACTTGCACAAGTTTGTTTGACACAACTGGCACAAGTTTATTTGACGCAACTGGCACAAGTTTTCTCGACGCAACTGGCAAAAGTTTGTTCGCCTTAACTGGCACAAGTTTGTTCGACGCCACTGGAACAAGTTTGTTTGACGCAACGGGCACAAGTCTTTTTGACGCAACTGGCACAAGTTTTCTCGACGCAACTGGCACAAGTTTGTTCGCCGTAACTGGCACAAGTTTGTTCGACGCCACTGGCACAAGTTTGTTTGATGCAACTGGCACAAGTTTGTTTGACGCATCTGGCGCTAATTTGTTCCTTGCAACTGGCACAAGTTTGTTCTACGCAACTGGCACAAGTTTGTTCTACGCAACTGGCACAAGTTTGTTGTATGCAACTGGCACAAGTTTGTTCTACGCAACTGGCATAAGTTTTTTCGACTCAATTGGCACAAGTTTCTTTGACGCAACTGGCACAAGTTTGTTTGACGCAACTGGCACAAGTTTGTTTGACGCAACTGGCACAAGGTTCTTCTATGCAACTGGCACAAGTTTGTTCTACACAACTGGCACAAGTGTGTTCGACGCAACTGGCACAAGTTTTTTCGACTCAATTGGCACAAGTTTGTTTGACGCAACTGGAACAAATTTGTTTGACGCAACTGGCACAAGTTTGTTTGACGCAATTGGCACAAGTTTGTTTGATGCAACTGGCACAAGTTTATTTGACGCAACTGGCACAAGTTTTCTCGACGAAACTGGCACAAGTTTGTTCACCATAACTGGCAAAAGTTTGTTCGACGCAATTGGCTCAAGTTTGTTTGACGCAACTGGCATAAGTTTGTTCTACATATCTGGCACAAGTTTGTTCTATGCAACTGGCACAAGTTTGTTCTACGCAACTGGCACAAGTTTGTTCGACGCAACTGGCACAAGTTTCTTTGACGCAAGTGGCACAAGTTTCTTTGACGCAACTGGCACAAGTTTGTTTGACGCAACTGGCACAAGGTTATTCTATGCAACTGGCACAAGTTTGTTCTATGCAAATGGCACAAGTTTGTTTGACGCAACTGGCACAAGTTTGTTTGATGCAACAGGCAAAAGTTTGTTCTACATAACTGGCACAAGTTTGTTGTACACAACTGGCACAAGTTTGTTTGACACAACTGGCACAAGTTTGTTCTACGCAAATGGCAAAAGTTTGTTCTACGCATCTGGTACAAGTTTGTTCTATGCAACTGGACCTAGTTTGTTTGACGCAACTGGCACGAATTTGTTTGACGCAACTGGCACATGTTTGTTCTACCCAACAGGCACAAGTTTGTTCGGCGCAACTGGCACAAGTTTGTTCTACACAACTGGCACAAGTTTGTTTGACACAAGTGGCACAAGTTTGTTCTAAGCACCTGGCACAAGTTTGTTCGACGGAACTGGCGCAAGTTTGTTCGACGCAACTGGCACAAGTTTGTTCGACGCAAGTGGCACAAATTTGTACGACGCAACTGGTACAAGTTTGTTTAACGTAACTGGCACAAGTTTGTTCGACCCAACTGGCAAAAGTTTGATTCACACAACTGGCACAATTTTGTTCGACGCAACTGGCACAAGTTTGTTAGACGCAACTGACACAAGTTTGTTTGACGCAACTGGCACAAATTTGTTCTACGCAACATGTATAAGTTTGTTCTACGCAACTGGCACAAGTTTGTTTGACGCAACTGGGACAAATTTGTTCTATGCAACTGGCACTAGTTTGTTCGATGCAACTGGCACAAGTTTGTTCGACGCAACTGGCACAAGTTTGTTTGACGCAACTGGCACAAGTTTGTTTGACGCAACTGGCACAAGTTTGTTCAACGCAACTGGCACAAGTTTTTTCAAATCAATTGGCACAAGTTTGTTTGACGCAACTGGCACAAGTTTGTTTGACGCAACTGGCACAAGTTTCTTTGACGCAACTGGCACAAGTTTGCTTGATGCAACTGGCACAAGTTTATTTGACGCAACTGGCACAACTTTTTTTCGACGCAACTGGCACAAGTTTGTTCGCCGTAACTGGCACAAGTTTGTTCGACGCAACTGGCACAAGTTTGTTCGGCGCAACTGGCACAAGTTTGTTTGACGCAACTGGCACAAGTTTCTTCGACGCAACTGGCACAAGTTTGTTCGACGCAACTGGCACAAGTTTGTTTGATGCAATTGGCACAAGTTTGTTCTACTCAACTGGCACAAGTTTGTTCCAAGCAACTGGCACTAGTTTGTTTTACGCAACTGGCATAAAGTTGTTTGACGTCACTGGCACAAGTTTGTTCTACCAACTAGCACAAGTTTGTTCGACGCAACTGGCACAAGGTTGTTCTACGCAACTGGCACAAGTTTGTTCTACCCAACTGACACAAGTTTGTTCGATGCAACTGGCACAAGTTTGTTCTACCCAACTGGCCCAAGTTTTTTGACGCAACTGGCACAAGTTTGTTAGACGCAACTGGCACAAGTTTGTTTGATGCAACATGTACAAGTTTGTTTGATGCAACTGGCACAAGTTTGTTTGACGCAACTGGCACAAGTTTGTTTGACTCAACTGGCACAAGTTTGTTCGACGCAACTGGCACAAGTTTGTTTGACTCAACTGGCACAAGTTTGTTTGACGCAACTGGCACAAGTTTGTTTGACGCAACTGGCACAAGGTTGTTCTACGCAACTGGCACAAGTTTGTTCTATGCAACTGGCACAAGTTTGTTTGACGCAACTGGCACAAGTTTTCTCGACGCAACTGGCAAAAGTTTGTTCGCTGTAACTGGCACAAGTTTGTTCTATGCAACTGGCACAAGTTTATATGACGCAACTGGCACAAGTTTTCTCGACGCAACTGGCACAAGTTTGTTCGCCGTAATTGGCACAAGTTTGTTCGATGCCACTGGCACAAGTTTGTTCGACGCAACTGGCACAAGTTTGTTTGACGCAACTGGCACAAGTTTGTTTGACGCAACTGGCACAAGTTTGTTTTATGCAACTGGCACAAGTTTGTTCTACGCAACTGGCATAAGTTTGTTCTATGCAACTGGCACTAGTTTGTTCTACGCAACTGGCATAAGTTTGTTTGACGCAACTGGCACAAGTTTGTTCGATGTAATTGGCACAAGTTTGTTCGAAGCAACTGGCACAAGTTTGTTTGATGCAACTGGCACAAGTTTGTTTGTTGCAACTGGCACAAGTTTGTTTGACGCAATTGGCACAAGTTTGTTCGTCGCAACCGGCCCAAGTTTGTTTGATGCAACTGGCACAAGTTTGTTTGACGCAATTGGCACAAGTTTGTTCGTCACAACTGGCCCAAGTTTGTTTGACGCAACTGGCACAGGTTTGTTAGACGCAACTGGCACAAGTTTGTTCGACGTAACTGGCATAAGTTTTTTCGACTCAATTGGCACAAGTTTGTTTGACGCAACTGGCACAAGTTTGTTTGACGCAACTGGCACAAGTTTTTTCGCTGTAACTGGCACAAGTTTGTTTTATGCAACTGGCACAAGTTTATTTGACGCAACTGGCACAAGTTTTCTCGACGCAACTGGCACAAGTTTGTTCGCCGTAACTGGCACAAGTTTGTTCGACACAACTGGCACAAGTTTGTTCGACGCAACTGGCACAAGTTTGTTTGACGCAACTGGCACAAGTTTGTTTGACGCAACTGGCACAAGTTTGTTTTATGCAACTGGCACAAGTTTGTTCTACGCAACTGACATAAGTTTGTTCTATGCAACTGGAACTAGTTTGTTCTACGCAACTGGCATAAGTTTGTTTGACGCAACTGGCACAAGTTTCTTCTACGCAACTGGCACAAGTTTGTTCGACGCAAGTGGCACAAGTTTGTTCTACGCAACTGGCACAAGTTTGTTTGACGCAACTGGCACAAGTTTGTTCTACACAACTGGCACAAGTTTGTTCTACGCAACTGGCACAAGTTTGCTCTACGCAACTCTTACAACTTTGTTGTACACAACTGGCACAAGTTTGTTTGACACAACTGGCACAAGTTTGTTCTATGCAAATGGCAAAAGTTTGTTCTATGCATCTGGCACAAGTTTGTTCTATGCAACTGGCACTAGTTTTTTCTACGCAACTGGCTCAAATTTGTTTGACGCAACTGGCACATGTTTGTTCTACCCAACTGGCACAAGTTTGTTCGACGCAACTGGCACAAGTTTGTTCTACGCAACTGGCACAAGTTTGATTGACACAACTGGCACAAGTTTGTTCTAAGCAACTGACACAAGTTTGTTCTACGGAAGTGGCGCAAGTTTGTTCGACGCAACTGGCACAAGTTTGTTCGACGCAACTGGCACAAGTTTGTTCGACGCAACTGGTACAAGTTTGTTTAACATAACTGGCACAAGTTTGTTCGACCCAACTGGCACAAGTTTGTTTGACGCAACTGGCACAAGTTTGTTCGACACAACTGGCACAAGTTTGTTCGACGCAACTGGCAAAAGTTTGTTTGACGCAACTGGCACAAGTTTTTTTGACTCAACGGGTACAAGTTTGTTTGACGCAACTGGCACAAGTTTGTTTGACGCAACTGGCACAAGTTTGTTCGACTCAACTGGCACAACTTTGTTTGACGCAACAGTCACAAGTTTGTTCGACGCAACTGGCACAAGTTTGCTTGACACAGCTGGCACAAGGTTGTTCTATGCAACAGGCACAAGTTTGTTCGACGCAACTGGTGCAAGTTTGTTTGACGCAACTGGCACATGCTTGTTTGACACAACTTGCACAAGTTTGTTCTAAGCAACTGGCACAAGTTTGTTCGACGGAACTGGCGCAAGTTTGTTCGACGCAACTGGCACAAGTTTGTTCGACGCAACTGACACAAGTTTCTTCGACGCAACTGGTACAAGTTTGTTCGACGTAACTGGCACAAGTTTGTTCGACCTAACTGGCACTAGTTTGTTTGACACAACTGGCACAAGTTTGTTTGATTCAACTGGCAAAAGTTTGTTTGACGCAACTGGCACAAGGTTGTTCTACGCAACATGCACAAGTTTGTTCTACGCAACTGGCACAAGTTTGTTTGACGCAACTGGCATAAGTTTGTTAGATGCAACTGGCCCAAGTTTGTTCGAAGCAACTGCCACAAGTTTTTTCGACTCAATTGGTATGAGTTTGTTTGACGCAACTGGCACAAGTTTGTTTGGCGTAACTGGCAAAAGTTTGTTTGACGCAACTGGCACAAGTTTGTTTGACGCAACTGGCACCAGTTTACAGCAACTGGCACAAGTTTATTTGACGCAACTGGCACAAGTTTTCTCGACGCAAGTGGTACAAGTTTATTCGCCGTAACTGGCACAAGTTTGTTCGATGCAACTGCCACAAGTTTGTTTGACGCAACTGGCACAAGTTTCTTCGACGCAACTGGCACTAGTTTGTTCGACGCAACTGGCACAATTTTGTTTGACGCAATTGGCACAAGTTTTTCTACGCAACTGGCACAAGTTTGTTCTATGCAACTGGCACTAGTTTCTTCTACGCAACTGGCATAAGTTTGTTTGACGCAACTGGCACAAGTTTGTTCTATGCAACTGGCACAAGTTTGTTCAGCGCAACTGCCACAAGGTTGTTTTACGTAACTGGCACAAGTTTGTTCGACGCAACTGGCACAAGTTTGCTTGACGCAACTGGCACAAGTTTGTTCTACGCAACTGGCACAAGTTTGTTCGACGCAACTGGCACAAGTTTGTTCTACCCAACTGACACAAGTTTGTTCGATGCAACTGGCACAAGTTTGTTCTACCCAACTGGCCCAAGTTTTTTTGACGCAACTGGCACAAGTTTGTAAGACGCAACTGGCACCAGTTTGTTTGACGCATCTTGTACAAGTTTGTTTGATGCAACTGGCACAAGTTTGTTTGACGCAACTGGCACAAGTTTGTTTGACGCAACTGGCACAAGTTTGTTCGACGCAACTGGCACAAGTTTGTTTGACTCAACTGGCACAAGTTTGTTTGACGCAACTGGCACAAGTTTGTTCAACGCAACTGTCACAAGGTTGTTCTACGTAACTGGCACAAGTTTGTTCGACGAAACTGGCATTAGTTTGCTTGACGCAACTGGCACAAGTTTGTTCTACGCAACTGGCACAAGTTTGTTCGACGCAACTGTCACAAGTTTGTTCTACCCAACTGACACAAGTTTGTTCGATGCAACTGGCACAAGTTTGTTCTACCCAACTGGCCCAAGTTTTTTTGACGCAACTGGCACAAGTTTGTTAGACGCAACTAGCACAAGTTTGTTTGACGCAACTTGTACAAGTTTGTTTGATGCAACTGGCACAAGTTTGTTTGACGCAACTGGCACAAGTTTGTTTGACGCAACTGGCACAAGTTTGTTCGACGCAACTGGCAAAAGTTTGTTTGACTTAATTGGCACAAGTTTTTTTGACGTAACTGGCACAAGTTTGTTTGACGCAACTGCCACAAGGTTGTTCTACGCAACTAGCACAAATTTGTTCTATGCAACTGGCACAAGTTTGTTTGACGCAACTGTCACAAGTTTTCTCGACGCAACTGGCACAAGTTTGTTCACTATAACTGGCACATGTTTGTTCTATGCAACTGGCACAAGTTTATTTGACGCAACTGGCACAAGTTTTCTCGACGCAACTGGCACAAGTTTGTTCGCCGTAATTGTCACAAGTTTGTTCGACGCCACTGGCACAAGTTTGTTCGACGCAACTGGCACAAGTTTGTTTGACGCAACTGGCACAAGTTTGTTTGACGCAACTGGCACAAGTTTGTTTTATGCAACTGGCACAAGCTTGTTCTACGCAACTGGCATAAGTTTGTTCTATGCAACTGGCACTAGTTTGTTCTACGCAACTGGCATAAGTTTGTTTGACGCAACTGGCACAAGTTTGTTCGATGTAATTGGCACAAGTTTTTTCGACGCAACTGGCACAAGTTTGTTTGAAACAAGAGGCACAAGTTTGTTCGACGCAACTGGCACAAGTTTGTATGATGCAACTAGCACAAGTTTGTTTGACGCAACTGGCAAAAGTTTCTTCAACGCAACTGGCACAACTTTGTTCGATGCAACTGGCACAAGTTTGTTTGATGCAATTGGCACAAGTTTGTTCTACGCAAATGGCACAAGTTTGTTCTATGCAACTGGCATAAGTTTGTTCGACGCAAATGGCACAAGTTTTTTCGACGCAACTGTACACAAGTTTGTTCGACTCAACTGGCACAAGTTTGTTCGACGCAACTGGCACAAGTTTGTTCGACGCAACAGCACAAGTTTGTTATACGCAACTGGCACAAGTTTGTTTGACGCAACTGGCACAAGTTTGTTCTACGCAACTGGCATCAGTTTGTTCGACGCAAATGGCACAAGTTTTTTCGACGCAACTGTACACAAGTTTGTTCGACTCAACTGGCACAAGTTTGTTTGACGCAACTGGCACAAGTTTGTTCGACGCAACAGCACAAGTTTGTTATACGCAACGGGCACAAGTTTGTTCGACGCAACTGGCACAAGTTTGTTCGACGCAACTGGCACAAGTTTGTTCGACGCAACTGGTACAAGTTTGTTTAACGCAACTGGCACAAGTTTGTTCGACCCAACTGGGAAAAGTTTGTTAGACACAACTGGCACAAGTTTATTCAACGCAACTGTCACAAGTTTGTTTGATGCAACTGGAACAAGTTTGTTTGACGCAACTGGCACAAGGTTGTTCTACGCAACTGACACACGTTTGTTCTACTCAACTGGCACACGGTTGTTTGATGCAACTGGCACAAGTTTCTTCGACGCAACTGGCACAAGTTTCTTCGACGCAACGGCACAAGTTTGTTAGACGCAACTGGCACAAGTTTGTTCGGCGCAACTGGCACAAGTTTGTTCAACTCAATTGGCAAAAGTTTGTTTGACGCAACTGGAACAAGTTTATTTGACGCAACTGGCACAAGTTTGTTTGATGCAACAGGCACAAGTTTATTTGACGCAACTGGCACAATTTTTCTCGACGAAACTGGCACAAGTTTGTTCGCCGTAACTGGCACAAGTTTGTTCGACGCAACTGGCACAAGTTTGTTCTACACAACTGGCACAAGTTTGTTCTATGCAACTGGCACAAGTTTGTTCTACGCAACTGGTACAAGTTTGTTCTACGCAACTGGCACAAGTTTGTTCTGCGCAACTGGCACAAGTTTGTTCTACGCATCAGGCACAAGTTTGTTCTATCCAACTGGCACTAGTTTGTTCTACGCAACTGGCACAATTTTGTTTGACGCAAGTAGCACAAGTTTGTTCTAACCAACTGACACAAGTTTGTTCGACGCAACTGGCACAAGTTTGTTCTACGCAAAGGACACAAGTTTGTTTGAAACAACTGGCAGAAGTGTGTTCAACTCAACTGGCAGAAGTTTGTTCGAAGCAACTGGCACAAGTTTGTTTGATGCAAATGGCACAAGTTTGTTCTACGCAAAGGACACAAGTTTGTTTGAAACAACTGGCAGAAGTTTGTTCAACTCAACTGGCAGAAGTTTGTTCGAAGCAACTGGCACAAGTTTGTTTGATGCAACTGGCACAAGTTTGTTTGACGCAATTGGCACAAGTTTGTTCGTCGCAACTGGCCCAAGTTTGTTTGACGCAACTGGCACAAGTTTGTTAGACGCAACTGGCACAAGTTTGTTATAAACAACTGGCACAAGTTTGTTCGACGGAACTGACGCAAGTTTGTTCGACGCAACTGGCACAAGTTTGTTTGACGCAAGTGGCGCAAGTTTGTTCGACGCAACAAGAACAAGTTTCTTTAACGTAACTGGCACAAGTTTGTTCGACACAACTGGCACAAGTTTGTTTGACACAACTGGCACAACTTTTCTCGACGCAACTGGCACAAGGTTGTTCTACGCAACATGTACAAGTTTGTTCTACGCAACTGGCATAAGTTTGTTTGACGCAACTGACACAAGTTTGTTCTATGCAACTGGCACTAGTTTGTTCGATGCCACTGGCACAAGTTTGTTCAACGCAACTGGCACAAGTTTGTTTGACACAACTGGCACAAGTTTGTTAGACGCAACTGGCACAAGTTTGTTCAATGCAACTGGCACAAGTTTTTTTTAATCAATTGGCACAAGTTTGTTGGACGCAACTGGCACAAGTTTGTTTGACGCAACTGGCACAAGTTTGTTTGACGCAACTGGCACAAGTTTGTTTGACGCAACTGGCACAAGTTTATTTGACGTAACTGGCACAAGTTTTCTTGACCTAACTGGCACAAGTTTGTTCGCCGTAACTGGCACAAGTTTGTTTGACGCAACTGGCACAAGTTTATTTGACGCAACTGGCACAAGTTTTCTCGACGCAAGTGGCATAAGTTGGTTCGCCGTAACTGGCACACGTTTGTTCGACGCAACTGGCACAAGTTTGTTCGACGCAACTGGCACAATTTTTTTTGACGCAACTGGCACAAGTTTCTTCGATGCAACTGGCACAAGTTTGTTCGACGAACTGGCACAAGTTTGTTTGATGCAATTGGCACAAGTTTGTTCTACTCAACTGGCACAAGTTTGTTCTATGCAACTGGCACTAGTTTGTTTTACGCAACTGGCATAAGTTTGTTTGACGCAACTGGCACAAGTTTGTTCTACAAACTACCACAAGTTTGTTCGACGCAACTGGCACAAGGTTGTTCTACGCAACTGGCACATTTTTGTTTTACGCAATTGGCACAAGTTTGTTTCACGCAACTGGCACTAGGTTGTTCTACGCAACTGGCACAAGTTTGTTGGATGCCACTGACACAAGTTTGTTCGACGAAACTGGCTCAAGTTTTTTTGACGCAACTGGCACAAGTTTGTCAGACGCAACTGGGACAAGTTTGTTCGACGCAACTGGCACAAGTTTTTTCGACTCAATTGGCACAAGTTTGTTTGACACAACTGGAACAAGTTTGTTTGACGCAACTGGCACAAGTTTGTTTGACGCAACTGGCACAAGTTTGTTTGACGCAACTGGCACAAGTTTATTTGACGCAACTGGCACAAGTTTTCTCGACAAAACTAGCACAAGTTTGTTCGCCGTAACTGGCACAAGTTTGTTTGATGCAACTGGCTCAAGTTTGTTTGACGCAACTGGCACAAGTTTGTTCTACATAAATGGCACAAGTTTGTTCTATGCAACTGGCACAAGTTTGTTCTACGCAACTGGCACAAGTTTGTTCTACGCATCTGGCACAAGTTTGTTCTATGCAACTGGCACAAGTTTGTTTGACGCAACTGGCACAAATTTGTTCTACCCAATTGACACAAGTTTGTTCAACGCAACTGGCACAAGTTTGTTCTACGTAACTGACACAAGATTGTTTGACATAATTGGCAGAAGTTTGTTCAACGCAACTGGCACAAGTTTGTTCGACGCAACTGGCACAAATTTGTTCGACGCAACTGGCACAAGTTTCTTCGACGCAACTGGCAAAAGTTTGTTCGATGCAACTAGCACAAGTTTGTTTAACGCAACTGGCACAAGTTTGTTCAACCCAACTGGCACAAGTTTGTTTGACGCAACTGGCACAAGTTTGTTTGACGCAACTGTCACAAGTTAGTTTGACGCAACTGGCACAAGTTTGTTTGACGCAACTGGCACAAGGTTCTTCTACGCATCTGGCACAAGTTTGTTCTACGCAAATGGCAAAAGTTTGTTTGACGCAACTGGCACAAGTTTGTTCTACACAACTGGCACAAGTTTGTTTGACACAAATGGCACAAGTTTGTTCGACGCAACTTGCACAAGTTTGTTAGACGCAACTGGCACAAGTTTGTTCGAAGTAACAGGCACAAGTTTTTTCGACTCAATTGGTACAAGTTTGTTTGACGCAACTGGCACAAGTTTGTTTGACGCAAGAGGCACAAGTTTGTTTGACGCAACTGGCACAAGTTTGTTTGACGCAACTGGCACAAGTTTTTTTTGAAGCAACTGGCACAAGTTTTCTCGACGCAACTGGCACAAGTTTGTTCGCCATATCTGGCACAAGTTTGTTCGACGCAACTGGCACAAGTTTGTTCGACACAACTGGTACATGTTTGTTTGACGCAACTGGCAGAGGTTTCTTCGACACAACTGGCACAAGTTTGTTCGACGCAACTGACACAAGTTTGTTCTATGCAACTGGCACAAGTTTGTTCTACGCAACTGGCACAAGTTTGTTCTATGCAACTGGCACTAGTTTGTTCTATGCAACTGGCACTAATTTGTTCTATGCAACTGGCATAAGTTTGTTTGACACAATTGGCACAAGTTTGTTCTACGCAACAGGCACAAGTTTGTTCTACGCATCTGGCACAAGTTTGTTTGACGCAACAAGTACAAGTTTGTTGGACGCAACTCTCACAAGTTTGTTCGAACCAACTGGCACAAGTTTGTTTTACACAACTGGCACAAGTTTGTTTGAAGCAACTGGCACAAGTTTGTTCTACCCAACTGACACAAGTTTGTTCTATGCAACTGACACAAGTTTGTTTGACACAACTGGCAGAAGTTTGTTCAACTGAACTGGCACAAGTTTGTTTGACGCAACTGGAGCAAGTTTTTTCGACGCAATTGGCACAAGTTTGTTCGACGCAACTGGCACAAGTCTGTTCGATGCAACTGACACAAGTTTGTTTGACACAACTGGCAGAAGTTTGTTTGACGCAACTGGCACAAGTTTGTTTGACGCAACTGGCGCAAGTTTGTTCGACGCAACTGGCACAAGTTTGTTCGACGCAACTGGCACAAGAATGTTCGATGCAACTGGCACAAGTTTGTTTAACGCAACTGGCACAAGTTTGTTCGACGCAACTGGCGCAAGTTTGTTCGACGCAACTGGCACAAGTTTGTTCGACGCAACTGGCACAAGAATGTTCGATGCAACTGGCACAAGTTTGTTTAACGCAACTGGCACAACTTTGTTCGACCCAACTGGCACAAGTTTTTTTGACGCAACTGGCACAAGTTTGTTTGACGCAACTGGCCCAAGCTTGTTTGACACAACTGGCACAAGTTTGTTTGACGCAACTGGCACAAGTTTGTTCTACCCAACTGACACAAGTTTGTTCTATGCAACTGACACAAGTTTGTTTGACACAACTGGCAGAAGTTTGTTCAACGCAACTGGCACAAGTTTGTTTGACGCAACTGGCACAAGTTTGTTCGATGCAATTGGCACAAGTTTGTTCGACGCAACTGGCACAAGTTTGTTCGATGCAACTGACACAAGTTTGTTTGACACAACTGGCAGAAGTTTGTTCAACGCAACTGGCACAAGTTTGTTTGATGCAACTGGCACAAGTTTGTTCGACGCAACTGGCACAAGTTTGTTCGACGCAACTGGCACAAGTTTGTTCGATGCAACTGGCACAAGTTTGTTTAACGCAACTGGCACAAGTTTGTTCGACCCAACTGGCTCAAGTTTTTTTGACGCAACTGGCACAAGTTTGTTTGACGCAACTGGCACAAGTTTGTTTGACGCAACTGGCACAAGGTTGTTCTACGAAACTGGCACAAGTTTCTTCTACGCAACTAGCACAAGTTTGTTTGATGCAACTGGCACACGTTTGTTTGATGCAACTGGCAGAAGTCTATTTGACGCAACTGGCACAAGTTTGTTCGGCGCAACTGGCCCAAGTTTGTTTGAAGCAACTGGCACAAGTTTGTTAGACGCAACTGGCACAAGTTTGTTCGATGTAACTGGAACAAGTTTTTTCGACTAAATTAGCAGAAGTTTGTTTGACGCAACTGGCACAAGTTTGTTTGACGCAACTTGCACAAGTTTGTTTGACACAACTGGCACAAGTTTATTTGACGCAACTGGCACAAGTTTTCTCGACGCAACTGGCAAAAGTTTGTTCGCCTTAACTGGCACAGGTTTGTTCGACGCAACTGGAACAAGTTTGTTTGACGCAACGGGCACAAGTCTTTTTGACGCAACTGGCACAAGTTTTCTCGACGCAACTGGCACAAGTTTGTTCGCCGTAACTGGCACAAGTTTGTTCGACGCCACTGGCACAAGTTTGTTCGAAGCAACTGGCACAAGTTTGATCGACGCCACTGGCACAAGTTTGTTCGAAGCAACTGGCACAAGTTTGTTTGACGCATCTGGCGCTAATTTGTTCCTTGCAACTGGCACAAGTTTGTTCTACGCAACTGGCACAAGTTTGTTCTACGCAACTGGCACAAGTTTTTTCGACTCAATTGGCACAAGTTTCTTTGACGCAACTGGCACAAGTTTGTTGTATGCAACTGGCACAAGTTTGTTCTACGCAACTGGCACAAGTTTTTTCGACTCAATTGGCACAAGTTTCTTTGACGCAACTGGCACATGTTTGTTTGACGCAACTGGCACAAGTTTGTTTGACGCAACTGGCACAAGGTTCTTCTATGCAACTGGCACAAGTTTGTTCTACGCAACTGGCACAAGTTTGTTCGACGCAACTGGCACAAGTTTTTTCGACTCAATTGGCACAAGTTTGTTTGACGCAACTGGAACAAATTTGTTTGACGCAACTGGCACAAGTTTGTTTGACGCAATTGGCACAAGTTTGTTTGATGCAACTGGCACAAGTTTATTTGACGCAACTGGCACAAGTTTTCTCGACGAAACTGGCACAAGTTTGTTCACCATAACTGGCACAAGTTTGTTCGACGCAATTGGCACAAGTTTGTTTGACGCAACTGGCATAAGTTTGTTCTACATATCTGGCACAAGTTTGTTCTATGCAACTGGCACAAATTTGTTCTACGCAACTGGCACAAGTTTGTTCGACGCAACTGGCACAAGTTTCTTTGACGCAACTGGCACAAGTTTCTTTGACGCAACTGGCACAAGTTTGTTTGACGCAACTGGCACAAGGTTCTTCTATGCAACTGGCACAAGTTTGTTCTATGCAAATGGCACAAGTTTGTTTGACGCAACTGGCACAAGTTTGTTTGATGCAACAGGCAAAAGTTTGTTCTACATAACTGGCACAAGTTTGTTGTACACAACTGGCACAAGTTTGTTTGACACAACTGGCACAAGTTTGTTCTACGCAAATTTCAAAAGTTTGTTCTATGCATCTGGTACAAGTTTGTTCTATGCAACTGGCACTAGTTTGTTTGACGCAACTGGCACGAATTTGTTTGACGCAACTGGCACATGTTTGTTCTACCCAACAGGCACAAGTTTGTTCGGCGCAACTGGCACAAGTTTGTTCTACACAACTGGCACAAGTTTGTTTGACACAAGTGGCACAAGTTTGTTCTAAGCACCTGGCACAAGTTTGTTCGACGGAACTGGCGCAAGTTTGTTCGACGCAACTGGCACAAGTTTGTTCGACGCAACTGGCACAAATTTGTACGACGCAACTGGTACAAGTTTGTTTAACGTAACTGGCACAAGTTTGTTCGACCCAACTGGCAAAAGTTTGATTCACACAACTGGCACAATTTTGTTCGACGCAACTGGCACAAGTTTGTTAGACGCAACTGGCACAAGTTTGTTTGACGCAACTGGCACAAAGTTGTTCTACGCAACATGTACAAGTTTGTTCTACGCAACTGGCACAAGTTTGTTTGACGCAACTGGGACAAATTTGTTCTATGCAACTGGCACTAGTTTGTTCGATGCAACTGGCACAAGTTTGTTCGACGCAACTGGCACAAGTTTGTTTGACGCAACTGGCACAAGTTTGTTTGACGCAACTGGCACAAGTTTGTTCAACACAACTGGCACAAGTTTTTTCGACTCAATTGGCACAAGTTTGTTTGACGCAACTGGCACAAGTTTCTTTGACGCAACTGGCACAAGTTTCTTTGACGCAACTGGCACAAGTTTGCTTGATGCAACTGGCACAAGTTTATTTGACGCAACTGGCACAACTTTTTTTCGACGCAACTGGCACAAGTTTGTTCGCCGTAACTAGCACAAGTTTGTTCGACGCAACTGGCACAAGTTTGTTCGGCGCAACTGGCACAAGTTTGTTTGACGCAACTGGCACAAGTTTCTTCGACGCAACTGGCACAAGTTTGTTCGACGCAACTGGCACAAGTTTGTTTGATGCAATTGGCACAAGTTTGTTCTACTCAACTGGCACAAGTTTGTTCTATGCAACTGGCACTAGTTTGTTTTACGCAACTGGCATAAAGTTGTTTGACGTCACTGGCACAAGTTTGTTCTACCAACTAGCACAAGTTTGTTCGACGCAACTGGCACAAGGTTGTTCTATGCAACTGGCACAAGTTTGTTCTACGCAACTGGCACAGGTTTGTTTCGACCCAACTGGCACAAGTTTGTTCGACGCAACTGGCACAAGTTAGTTGGATGCCACTGGCACAAGTTTGTTCGACGAAACTGGCCCAAGTTTTTTTGACGCAACTGGCACAAGTTTGTTCAACACAACTGGCACAAGTTTGTTCGACTTCAACTGGCACAAGTTTGTTCTACATAACCGGCACAAGTTTGTTCTATGCAACTGGCACAGGTTTGTTCTACGCAACTGGCACAAGTTTGTTGGATGCCACTGGCACAAGGTTGTTCGACGAAACTGGCCCAAGTTTTTTTGACGCAACTGGTACAAGTTTGTTCGACACAACTGGCACAAGTTTGTTCGACGCAACTGGCACAAGTTTGTTCTACATAACCGGCCGGCACAAGTTTGTTCTATGCAACTGGCATAGGTTTGTTCTACGCAACTGGCACAAGTTTGTTCTACGCATCTGGCACAATTTTGTTCTATGCAACTGGCACTAGTTTGTTCTACGCAACTGGCACAAGTTTGTTTGACGCAACTGGCACAAGTTTGTTCTACCCAACTGACAAAAGTTTGTTCGACGCAACTGGCACAAGTTTGTTCTACGCAACTGACACAAGTTTGTTTGACACAACTGGCAGAAGTTTGTTCAACGCAACTGGCACAAGTTTGTTTGACGCAACTGGCACAAGTTTGTTTGATGCAACAGGCAAAAGTTTGTTCTACATAACTGGCACAAGTTTGTTGTACACAACTGGCACAAGTTTGTTTGACACAACTGGCACAAGTTTGTTCTACGCAAATTTCAAAAGTTTGTTCTATGCATCTGGTACAAGTTTGTTCTATGCAACTGGCACTAGTTTGTTTGACGCAACTGGCACGAATTTGTTTGACGCAACTGGCACATGTTTGTTCTACCCAACAGGCACCAGTTTGTTCGGCGCAACTGGCACAAGTTTGTTCTACACAACTGGCACAAGTTTGTTTGACACAAGTGGCACAAGTTTGTTCTAAGCACCTGGCACAAGTTTGTTCGACGGAACTGGCGCAAGTTTGTTCGACGCAACTGGCACAAGTTTGTTCGACGCAACTGGCACAAATTTGTACGACGCAACTGGTACAAGTTTGTTTAACGTAACTGGCACAAGTTTGTTCGACCCAACTGGCAAAAGTTTGATTCACACAACTGGCACAATTTTGTTCGACGCAACTGGCACAAGTTTGTTAGACGCAACTGGCACAACTTTGTTTGACGCAACTGGCACAAAGTTGTTCTACGCAACATGTACAAGTTTGTTCTACGCAACTGGCACAAGTTTGTTTGACGCAACTGGGACAAATTTGTTCTATGCAACTGGCACTAGTTTGTTCGATGCAACTGGCACAAGTTTGTTCGACGCAACTGGCACAAGTTTGTTTGACGCAACTGGCACAAGTTTGTTTGACGCAACTGGCACAAGTTTGTTCAACGCAACTGGCACAAGTTTTTTCGACTCAATTGGCACAAGTTTGTTTGACGCAACTGGCACAAGTTTCTTTGACGCAACTGGCACAAGTTTCTTTGACGCAACTGGCACAAGTTTGCTTGATGCAACTGGCACAAGTTTATTTGACGCAACTGGCACAACTTTTTTTCGACGCAACTGGCACAAGTTTGTTCGCCGTAACTAGCACAAGTTTGTTCGACGCAACTGGCACAAGTTTGTTCGGCGCAACTGGCACAAGTTTGTTTGACGCAACTAGCACAAGTTTCTTCGACGCAACTGGCACAAGTTTGTTCGACGCAACTGGCACAAGTTTGTTTGATGCAATTGGCACAAGTTTGTTCTACTCAACTGGCACAAGTTTGTTCTATGCAACTGGCACTAGTTTGTTTTACGCAACTGGCATAAAGTTGTTTGACGTCACTGGCACAAGTTTGTTCTACCAACTAGCACAAGTTTGTTCGACGCAACTGGCACAAGGTTGTTCTATGCAACTGGCACAAGTTTGTTCTACGCAACTGGCACAGGTTTGTTTCGACCCAACTGGCACAAGTTTGTTCGACGCAACTGGCACAAGTTAGTTGGATGCCACTGGCACAAGTTTGTTCGACGAAACTGGCCCAAGTTTTTTTGACGCAACTGGCACAAGTTTGCTCAACACAACTGGCACAAGTTTATTCGACTTCAACTGGCACAAGTTTGTTCTACATAACCGGCACAAGTTTGTTCTATGCAACTGGCACAGGTTTGTTCTACGCAACTGGCACAAGTTTGTTGGATGCCACTGGCACAAGGTTGTTCGACGAAACTGGCCCAAGTTTTTTTGACGCAACTGGTACAAGTTTGTTCGACACAACTGGCACAAGTTTGTTCGACGCAACTGGCACAAGTTTGTTCTACATAACCGGCACAAGTTTGTTCTATGCAACTGGCATAGGTTTGTTCTACGCAACTGGCACAAGTTTGTTCTACGCATCTGGCACAATTTTGTTCTATGCAACTGGCACTAGTTTGTTCTACGCAACTGGCACAAGTTTGTTTGACGCAACTGGCACAAGTTTGTTCTACCCAACTGACAAAAGTTTGTTCGACGCAACTGGCACAAGTTTGTTCTACGCAACTGACACAAGTTTGTTTGACACAACTGGCAGAAGTTTGTTCAACGCAACTGGCACAAGTTTGTTTGACGCAACTGTCGCAAGTTTGTTTGACGCAACTGGCACAAGTTTGTTCGACGAAACTGGCAAAAGTTTGTTTGACGCAACTGGCACAAGTTCGTTTGACGCAACTGGCACAAGGTTCTTCTACGCAACTGGCGCAAGTTTCTTTGACGCAACTGGCACAAGTTTGTTCTACGCAACTGGCACAAGTTTGTTTGACGCAACTGGCACAAGTTTGTTTGACGCAACTGGCACAAGTTTGTTAGACGCAACTGGCACAAGTTTGTTCGACGTAACAGGCACAAGTTTTTTCGACTCAATTGGTACAAGTTTGTTTGACGCAACTGGCACAAGTTTGTTTGACGCAAGAGGCACAAGTTTGTTTGACGCAACTGGCACAAGTTTGTTTGACGCAACTGGCACAAGTTTTTTTTTACGCAACTGGCACAATTTTTCTCGAAGCAACTGGCACAAGTTTTTCGCCATATCTGGCACAAGTTTGTTCGACGCAACTGGCACAAGTTTGTTCGATGCAAATGGCACAAGTTTGTTTGACGCAACTGGCACAAGTTTCTTCGACGCAACTGGCACAAGCTTGTTCGACGCAACTGGCACAAGTTTGTTTGACGCAACTGGCACAAGATTGTTCTACGCAACTGGCACAAGTTTGTTCTATGCAACTGGCACTAGTTTGTTCTATGCAACTGGCATAAGTTTGTTTGACGCAACTGGTAGAAGTTTGTTCTACGCAACTGGCACAAGTTTGTTCGACGCAACTGGCACAAGTTTGTTCTACGCAACTCTTACTAGTTTGTTGTACACAACTGGCACAAGTTTGTTTGACACAACTGGCACAAGTTTGTTCTACCCAAATGGCAAATGTTTGTTCTACGCATCTGGCACAAGTTTGTTATATGCAACTGGCACTAGTGTGTTCTACGCAACTGGCTCAAATTTGTTTGACACAACTGGCACATGTTTGTTCTACCCAACTGGCACAAGTTTGTTCGACGCAACTGGCACAAGTTTGTTCTACGCAACTGGCACAAGTTTGTTCTAAGCAACTGGCACAAGTTTGTTCTAAGCAACTGGCACAAGTTTGTTCGACGGAACTGGCGCAAGTTTGTTCGACACAACTGGCACAAGTTTGTTCGACTCAACTAGCACAAGATTGTTCAATGCAACTAGAACAAGTTTGTTTAACGTAACTGGCACAAGTTTGTTCGACACAACTGGCACAAGTTTGTTTGACACAACTGGCACAAGTTTGTTTGACGCAACTGGCACAAGGTTGTTCTATGCAACTGGCACTAGATTGTTCGATGCAACTGGCACAAATTTGTTCGACGCAACTGGCACAAGTTTGTTCTACGCAACTGGCACAAGTTTGTTTGACGCAACTGGCACAAGTTTGTTCTATGCAACTGGCACTAGTTTGTTCGATGCAACTGGCACAAGTTTGTCCGACGCAACTGGCACAAGTTTGTTTGACGCAACTGGCACAAGTTTGTTAGATGCAACTGGCACAAGTTTGTTCAATGCAACTGGCACAAGTTTTTTTTAATCAATTGGCACAAGTTTGTTTGACGTAACTGGCACAAGTTTGTTTGACGCAACTGGCACAAGTTTGTTTGACGCAACTGGCAAAAGTTTGTTTGACGCAACTGGCAGAAGTTTATTTGACGCAACTGGCACAAGTTTTCTCGACGCAACTGGCACAAGTTTGTTCGGCGTAACTGGCACAAGTTTGTTCGACGCAACTGGCACAAGTTTCTTTGACATAACTGGCACAATTTTTCTCGACGCAAATAGCACAAGTTTGTTCGCCGTAACTGGCACAAGTTTGTTCGACGCCACTGGCACAAGTTTGTTCGAAGCAACTGGCTCAAGTTTGTTTGACGCAACTGGCACAAGTTTGTTCTATACAACTGGCACAAGTTTGTTCTACGTAACTGGCACAAGTTTGTTCTACGCAACTGGCACAAGTTTGTTCTACGCAACTGGCACAAGTTTGTTGTATGCAACTGGCACTAGTTTGTTCTACGCAAGTGGCATAAGTTTTGTTTGACGCAACTGGCACAAGTTTGTTCTACGCAACTGGCACAAGTTTGTTGGACGCAACTGGCACAAGTTTGTTCTACGCAACTGGCACAATTTTGTTGGACGCAACTGGCACAAGTTTGTTCGACGCAACTGGCACAAATTTGTTCGACGCAACTGGCACAAGTTTGTTCGACGCAACTGGCACAAGTTTGTTCGACGCAACTGGCACAAGTTTGTTCGACGCAACTGGCACAAGTTTGTTCAACACATCTGGCACAAGTTTGTTTTCGCAACTTGTACAAGTTTGTTTGACGCAACTGGCACAAGTTTGTTTGACGCAACTGTCATAAGTTTCTTTGGCGCAACTGGCACAAGTTTGTTTGACGCAACTGGCACATGTTTGTTTGACGCAACTGGCACAAGTTTGTTCGACGCAACTGGCACAAGTTTGTTTGATGCAACTGGCACAAGCTTGTTTGACGCAACTGGCACAAGGTTGTTCTACGCAACTGGCACAAGTTTGTTCTATGCAAATGGCACAAGTTTGTTTGACGCAACTGGCACAAGTTTGTTTGACGCAACTGGCACAAGTTTGCTCTACGCAACTGGCACAAGTTTGTTCTACGCAACTCTTACTAGTTTGTTGTACACAACTGGCACAAGTTTGTTTGACACAACTGGCACACGTTTGTTCTATGCAACTGGCACTAGTTTGTTCTAGGCAACTGGCACAAATTTGTTTGACGCAACTGGCACATGTTTGTTGTACCCAACTGGCACAAGTTTGTTCGACGCAACTGGCACATGTTTGTTCTACGCAACTGGCACAAGTTTCTTTGACACAACTGGCACAAGTTTCTTTGACACAACTGGCACAAGTTTGTTCTAAGCAACTGGCACAAGTTTGTTCGACGGAACTGGCTCAAGTTTGTTCGACGCAACTGGCACAAGTTTGTTCGACGCAACTGGCAGAAGTTTGTTCGATGCAACTGGTACAAGTTTGTTTAAGGTAACTGGCACAAGTTTGTTCGACCCAACTGGCACAAGTTTGTTTGACACAACTGGCACAAGTTTGTTCGACGCAACTGGCACAAGTTTGTTCTATGCAACTGGCACAAGTTTGTTTGACGCAACTGGCACAAGTTTGTTCTATGGAACTGGCACTAGTTTGTTTGATGCAACTGCCACAAGTTTGTTAGACGCCACTGGCACAATTTTTTTCGACTCAATTGGCACAAGTTTGTTTGACACAACTGGCACAAGTTTGTTTGACGCCACTGGCACAAGTTTGTTTGACGTAACTGGCACAAGTTTAATCGACGCAACTGGCACAAGTTTATTTGACGCAACTGGCGCAACTTTTCTCGATGCAACTGGCACAAGTTTGTTCGCTGTAACTGGCACAAGTTTGTTCAACGCAACTGGCACAAGTTTGTTCGACGCAACTGGCACAAGTTTGTTTGATGCAACTGGCACAAGTTTCTTTGACGAAACTGGCACAAGTTTGTTCGACGCAACTTGCACAAGTTTGTTTGACACAACTGGCACAAGTTTGTTTGACGCCACTGGCACAAGTTTGTTTGACGTAACTGGCACAAGTTTGTTTGAAGCAACTGGCACAAGTTTGTTTGACGCAACTGGCACAAGGTTGTTCTACGCAACTGGCACAAGTTTGTTCTACGCAAATGGCAAAAGTTTGTTCTAGGCATCTGGCACAAGTTTGTTTGATGCACCTGGCACATGTTTGTTTCACCCAACAGGCACAAGTTTGTTCGACGCAACTGGCACAAGTTTGTTCTACACAACTGGCACAAGTTTTTTTGACACAAGTGGCACAAGTTTGTTCTAAGAACCTGGCACAAGTTTGTTTGACGGAACTGGCGCAAGTTTGTTCGACGCAACTGGCACAAGTTTGTTCGACGCAACTGGCACAGATTTGTACGACGCAACTGGTACAAGTTTGTTTAACGTAACTGACACAAGTTTGTTCGACCCAACTGGCAAAAGTTTGTTTCACACAACTGGCACCATTTTGTTCGACGCAACTGGCACAAGTTTGTTTGACGCAACTGGCACAAGTTTGTTTGACGCAACTGGCACAAGGTTGTTCTACGCAACATGTACAAGTTTGTTCTATGCAACTGGCACAAGTTTGTTTGACGCAAGTGGCACAAATTTGTTCTATGCAACTGGCACTAGTTTGTTCGATGCAACTGCCACAAGTTTGTTCGACGCAACTGGCACAAGTTTGTTAGACGCAACTGGCACAAGTTTGTTCAACGCAACTGGCACAAGTTTTTTCGAATCAATTGGCACAAGTTTGTTTGACGCAACTGGCACAAGTTTGTTTGACGCAACTGGCACAAGTTTGTTTGACGCAACTGGCACAAGTTTGTTTGACGCAACTGGCACAAGTTTATTTGACGCAACTGGAAGAACTTTTTTCGACGCAACTGGCACAAGTTTGTTTGCCGTAACTGGCACAAGTTTGTTCGACGCAACTAGCACAAGTTTGTTCGGCGCAACTGGCACAAGTTTATTTGACGCAACTGGCACAAGTTTCTTCGACGCAACTGGCACAAGTTTGTTCGACGCAACTGGCACAAGTTTGTTTGATGCAATTGGCACAAGTTTGTTCTACTCAACTGGCATAAGTTTGTTCTATGCAACTGGCACTAGTTTGTTTTAAGCAACTGTCATAAGTTTGTTTGACGCAACTGGCACAAGTTTGTTCTACCAACTAGCACAAGTTTGTTCGATGCAACTGGCACAAGGTTGTTCTACGCAACTGGCACAAGTTTGTTCTACGCAACTGGCACAAGTTTGTTTCGACGCAACCGGCACAAGTTTGTTCGACGCAACTGGCACAAGTTTGTTGGATGCCACTGGCACAAGTTTGTTCTACATAACTGGCACAAGTTTGTTCTATGCAACTGGCACAAGTTTGTTCTACGCAACTGGCACAAGTTCGTTCTACGCATCTGGCACAATTTTGTTCTATGCAACTGGCACTAGTTTGTACTACGCAACTGGCACAAGTTTGTTTGACGCAACTGGCACAAGTTTGTTCTACCCAACTGACACAAGTTTGTTCGACGCAACTGGCACAAGTTTGTTCTACGCAACTGACAGAAGGTTGTTTGACACAACTGGCAGAAGTTTGTTCAACGCAGTTGGTACAAGTTTGTTTGACGCAACTGTCGCAAGTTTGTTCGACGCAACTAGCACAAGTTTGTTCGACGCAACTGGCACAAGTTTGTTCGACGCAACTGGCACAAGTTCGTTTGACGCAACTGGCACAAGGTTCTTCTACGCAACTGGCACAAGTTTCTTTGACGCAACTGGCACAAGTTTGTTCTACGCAACTGGCACAAGTTTGTTTGACGCAACTGGCACAAGTTTGTTTGACGCAACTGGCACAAGTTTGTTTGATGCAACTGGCACATGTTTGTTCGGCGTAACTGGCACAAGTTTGTTTAACGAAACTGGCACAAGTTTGTTTGACGCAACTGGCACAAGTTTGTTTAACGCAAGAGGCACAAGTTTGTTTGACGCAACTGGCACAAGTTTGTTTGACGCAACTGGCACAGTTTTTTTTTTTTACGCAACTGGCACAATTTTTCTCGAAGCAACTGGCACAAGTTTGTAAGCCATATCTGGCACAAGTTTGTTCGACGCAACTGGCACAAGTTTGTTCGACACAAATGGCACAAGTTTGTTTGACGCAACTAGGACAAGTTTCTTCGACGCAACTGGCAAAAGTTTGTTCGACGCAACTGGCACAAGTTTATTTGACGCAACTGGCACAAGTTTGTTCTACGCAACTGGCACAAGTTTGTTCTATGCAACTGGCACTAGTTTGTTCTATGCAACTGGCATAAGTTTGTTTGATGCAACTGGTACAAGTTTGTTCTAAGCAACTGGCACAAGTTTGTTCGACGCAACTGGCACAAGTTTGTTCTACGCAACTCTTACTAGTTTGTTGTCCACAACTGGCACAAGTTTGTTTGACAAAACTGGCACAAGTTTGTTCTACGCAAATGGCAATTGTTTGTTCTACGCATCTGGCACAAGTTTGTTCTATGCAACTGGCACTAGTGTGTTCTACGCAACTGGCACAAATTTGTTTGACACAACTGGCACATGTTTGTTCTACCCAACTGGCACAAGTTTGTTCGACGCAACTGGCACAAGTTTGTTCTACGCAACTGGCACAAGTTTGTTTGACGCAACTGGCACAAGTTTCTTTGACGTAACTGGCACAATTTTTCTCGACGCAAATAGCACAAGTTTGTTCGCCGTAACTGGCACAAGTTTGTTCGACGCCACTGGCACAAGTTTGTTCGAAGCAACTGGCTCAAGTTTGTTTGACGCAACTGGCACAAGTTTGTTCTATACAACTGGCACAAGTTTGTTCTACGTAACTGGCACAAGTTTGTTCTACGCAACTGGCACAAGTTTGTTCTACGCAACTGGCACAAGTTTGTTGTATGCAACTGGCACTAGTTTGTTCTACGCAAGTGGCATAAGTTTTGTTTGACGCAACTGGCACAAGTTTGTTCTACGCAACTGGCACAAGTTTGTTGGACGCAACTGGCACAAGTTTGTTCTACGCAACTGGCACAATTTTGTTGGACGCAACTGGCACAAGTTTGTTCGACGCAACTGGCACAAATTTGTTCGACGCAACTGGCACAAGTTTGTTCGACGCAACTGTCACAAGTTTGTTCGACGCAACTGGCACAAGTTTGTTCGACGCAACTGGCACAAGTTTGTTCAACACATCTGGCACAAGTTTGTTTTCGCAACTTGTACAAGTTTGTTTGACGCAACTGGCACAAGTTTGTTTGACGCAACTGTCATAAGTTTCCTTGGCGCAACTGGCACAAGTTTGTTTGACGCAACTGGCACATGTTTGTTTGACGCAACTGGCACAAGTTTGTTCGACGCAACTGGCACAAGTTTGTTTGATGCAACTGGCACAAGCTTGTTTGACGCAACTGGCACAAGGTTGTTCTACGCAACTGGCACAAGTTTGTTCTATGCAACTGGCACAAGTTTGTTTGACGCAACTGGCACAAGTTTGTTTGACGCAACTGGCACAAGTTTGCTCTATGCAACTGGCACAAGTTTGTTCTACGCAACTCTTACTAGTTTGTTGTACACAACTGGCACAAGTTTGTTTGACACAACTGGCACACGTTTGTTCTATGCAACTGGCACTAGTTTGTTCTAGGCAACTGGCACAAATTTGTTTGACGCAACTGGCACATGTTTGTTCTACCCAACTGGCACAAGTTTGTTCGACGCAACTGGCACATGTTTGTTCTACGCAACTGGCACAAGTTTCTTTGACACAACTGGCACAAGTTTCTTTGACACAACTGGCACAAGTTTGTTCTAAGCAACTGGCACAAGTTTGTTCGACGGAACTGGCTCAAGTTTGTTCGACGCAACTGGCACAAGTTTGTTCGACGCAACTGGCACAAGTTTGTTCGATGCAACTGGTACAAGTTTGTTTAAGGTAACTGGCACAAGTTTGTTCGACCCAACTGGCACAAGTTTGTTTGACACAACTGGCACAAGTTTGTTCGACGCAACTGGCACAAGTTTGTTCTATGCAACTGGCACAAGTTTGTTTGACGCAACTGGCACAAGTTTGTTCTATGGAACTGGCACTAGTTTGTTTGATGCAACTGGCACAAGTTTGTTAGACGCCACTGGCACAATTTTTTTCGACTCAATTGGCACAAGTTTGTTTGACACAACTGGCACAAGTTTGTTTGACGCCACTGGCACAAGTTTGTTTGACGTAACTGGCACAAGTTTAATCGACGCAACTGGCACAAGTTTATTTGACGCAACTGGCGCAACTTTTCTCGATGCAACTGGCACAAGTTTGTTCGCTGTAACTGGCACAAGTTTGTTCAACGCAACTGGCACAAGTTTGTTCGACGCAACTGGCACAAGTTTGTTTGATGCAACTGGCACAAGTTTCTTTGACGAAACTGGCACAAGTTTGTTCGACGCAACTTGCACAAGTTTGTTTGACACAACTGGCACAAGTTTGTTTGACGCCACTGGCACAAGTTTGTTTGACGTAACTGGCACAAGTTTGTTTGAAGCAACTGGCACAAGTTTGTTTGACGCAACTGGCACAAGGTTGTTCTACGCAACTGGCACAAGTTTGTTCTACGCAAATGGCAAAAGTTTGTTCTAGGCATCTGGCACAAGTTTGTTTGATGCACCTGGCACATGTTTGTTTCACCCAACAGGCACAAGTTTGTTCGACGCAACTGGCACAAGTTTGTTCTACACAACTGGCACAAGTTTTTTTGACACAAGTGGCACAAGTTTGTTCTAAGAACCTGGCACAAGTTTGTTTGACGGAACTGGCGCAAGTTTGTTCGACGCAACTGGCACAAGTTTGTTCGACGCAACTGGCACAAATTTGTACGACGCAACTGTTACAAGTTTGTTTAACGTAACTGGCACAAGTTTGTTCGACCCAACTGGCAAAAGTTTGTTTCACACAACTGGCACCATTTTGTTCGACGCAACTGGCACAAGTTTGTTTGACGCAACTGGCACAAGTTTGTTTGACGCAACTGGCACAAGGTTGTTCTACGCAACATGTACAAGTTTGTTCTATGCAACTGGCACAAGTTTGTTTGACGCAAGTGGCACAAATTTGTTCTATGCAACTGGCACTAGTTTGTTCGATGCAACTGCCACAAGTTTGTTCGACGCAACTGGCACAAGTTTGTTAGACGCAACTGGCACAAGTTTGTTCAACGCAACTGGCACAAGTTTTTTCGAATCAATTGGCACAAGTTTGTTTGACGCAACTGGCACAAGTTTGTTTGACGCAACTGGCACAAGTTTGTTTGACGCAACTGGCACAAGTTTGTTTGACGCAACTGGCACAAGTTTATTTGACGCAACTGGAAGAACTTTTTTCGACGCAACTGGCACAAGTTTGTTTGCCGTAACTGGCACAAGTTTGTTCGACGCAACTAGCACAAGTTTGTTCGGCGCAACTGGCACAAGTTTATTTGACGCAACTGGCACAAGTTTCTTCGACGCAACTGGCACAAGTTTGTTCGACGCAACTGGCACAAGTTTGTTTGATGCAATTGGCACAAGTTTGTTCTACTCAACTGGCACAAGTTTGTTCTATGCAACTGGCACTAGTTTGTTTTAGGCAACTGTCATAAGTTTGTTTGACGCAACTGGCACAAGTTTGTTCTACCAACTAGCACAAGTTTGTTCGATGCAACTGGCACAAGGTTGTTCTACGCAACTGGCACAAGTTTGTTCTACGCAACTGGCACAAGTTTGTTTCGACGCAACCGGCACAAGTTTGTTCGACGCAACTGGCACAAGTTTGTTGGATGCCACTGGCACAAGTTTGTTCTACATAACTGGCACAAGTTTGTTCTATGCAACTGGCACAAGTTTGTTCTACGCAACTGGCACAAGTTTGTTCTACGCATCTGACACAATTTTGTTTTATGCAACTGGCACTAGTTTGTTCTACGCAACTGGCACAAGTTTGTTTGACGCAACTGGCACAAGTTTGTTCTACCCAACTGACACAAGTTTGTTCGACGCAACTGGCACAAGTTTGTTCTACGCAACTGACAGAAGGTTGTTTGACACAACTGGCAGAAGTTTGTTCAACGCAGTTGGTACAAGTTTGTTTGACGCAACTGTCGCAAGTTTGTTCGACGCAACTGGCACAAGTTTGTTCGACGCAACTGGCACAAGTTTGTTCGACGCAACTGGCACAAGTTCGTTTGACGCAACTGGCACAAGGTTCTTCTACGCAACTGGCACAAGTTTCTTTGACGCAACTGGCACAAGTTTGTTCTACGCAACTGGCGCAAGTTTGTTTGACGCAACTGGCACAAGTTTGTTTGACGCAACTGGCACAAGTTTGTTTGACGCAACTGGCACATGTTTGTTCGGCGTAACTGGCACAAGTTTGTTTAACGAAACTGGCACAAGTTTGTTTGACGCAACTGGCACAAGTTTGTTTAACGCAAGAGGCACAAGTTTGTTTGACGCAACTGGCACAAGTTTGTTTGACGCAACTGGCACAATTTTTTTTTTTACGCAACTGGCACAATTTTTCTCGAAGCAACTGGCACAAGCTTGTAAGCCATATCTGGCACAAGTTTGTTTGACGCAACTGGCACAAGTTTGTTCGACACAAATGGCACAAGTTTGTTTGACGCAACTAGGACAAGTTTCTTCGACGCAACTGGCAAAAGTTTGTTCGACGCAACTGGCACAAGTTTGTTTGACGCAACTGGCACAAGTTTGTTCTACGCAACTGGCACAAGTTTGTTCTATGCAACTGGCACTAGTTTGTTCTATGCAACTGGCATAAGTTTGTTTGATGCAACTGGTACAAGTTTGTTCTAAGCAACTGGCACAAGTTTGTTCGACGCAACTGGCACAAGTTTTTTGTCCACAACTGGCACAAGTTTGTTTGACAAAACTGGCACAAGTTTGTTCTACGCAAATGGCAAATGTTTGTTCTACGCATCTGGCACAAGTTTGTTCTATGCAACTGGCACTAGTGTGTTCTACGCAACTGGCACAAATTTGTTTGACACAACTGGCACATGTTTGTTCTACCCAACTGGCACAAGTTTGTTCGACGCAACTGGCACAAGTTTGTTCTACGCAACTGGCACAAGTTTGTTTGACACAACTGGCACAAGTTTGTTCGAAGCAACTGGCACAAGTTTGTTCGACGGAACTGGCGCAAGTTTGTTCGACGCAAGTGTCACAAGTTTGTTCGACGGAACTGGCACAAGTTTGTTCGATGCAACTAGAACAAGTTTGTTTAACGTAACTGGCACAAGTTTGTTCGACCCAACTGGCACAAGTTTGTTTGACACAACTGGCGCAAGTTTGTTTGACGCAACTGGCTCAAGGTTGTTCTACGCAACATGTACAAGTTTGTTCTACGCAACTGGCACAAGTTTGTTTGACGCAACTGGCACAAGTTTGTTCTATGCAACGGGGACAAGTTTGTTCGACGCAAGTAGAACAAGTTTGTTTAACGTAACTGGCACAAGTTTGTTCGACCCAACTGGCACAAGTTTGTTTGACACAACTGGCACAAGTTTGTTTGGCGCAACTGGCTCAAGGATGTTCTACGCAACATGTACAAGTTTGTTCTATGCAACTGGCACAAGTTTGTTTGACGCAACTGGCACTAGTTTGTTCGATGCAACGGGCACAAGTTTGTTCGACGCAACTGGCAAAAGTTTGTTTGACACAACTGGCACAAGTTTGTTAGACGCAACTGGCACAAGTTTGTTCAACGCAACTGGCACAAGTTTGTTCGACGCAAGTGGCACAAGTTTGTGCTATGCAACTGACACAAGTTTGTTCTACGCAACTGGCACAAGTTTGTTCGACCCAACTGGCACAAGTTTGTTTGACACAACTGGCACAAGTTTGTTCGACGCAACTGGTACAAGTTTGTTTGACGCAACTGGCACAAGTTTGTTTAACGCAACTGGCACAAGGTTGTTCTACGCAATATGTACAAGTTTGTTCTACGCAACTGGCACAAGTTTGTTTGACGCAACTGGCACAAGTTTGTTCTATGCAACTGGCATTACTTTGTTCGATGCAACTGGCACAAGTTTGTTCGACGCAACTGGTACAAGTTTGTTTGACGCAACTGGCACAAGTTTGTTAGACGCAACTTGCACAAGTTTGTTCAACGCAACTGGCACAAGTTTTTTCGAATCAATTGGCACAAGTTTGTTTGACGCAACTAGCACAACTTTGTTTGACGCAACTGGCACAAGTTTGTTTGACGCAACTGGCACTAGTTTGTTTGACGCAACTGGCACAAGTTTCTTCGATGCAACTGGCACAAGTTTGTTCGACGAACTGGCACAAGTTTGTTTGATGCAATTGGCACAAGTTTGTTCTACTTAACTGGCACAAGTTTGTTCTATGCAACTGGCACTAGTTTGTTTTACGCAACTGGCATAAGTTTGTTTGACGCAACTGGCACAAGTTTGTTCGATGCAACTGGCACAAGGTTGTTCTACGCAACTGGCACAAGTTTGTTCTACGCAACTGGCACAAGTTTGTTTGACGCAACTGGCACAAGGTTGTTCTACGCAACTGACACAAGTTTGTTGGGTGCCACTGACACAAGTTTGTTCGACGAAACTGGCCCAAGTTTTTTTGACGCAACTGGCACAAGTTTGTTAGACGCAACTGGCACAAGTTTGTTCGACGCAACTGGCACAAGTTTTTTCGACTCAATTGGCACAAGTTCGTTTTGCGCAACTGGCACAAGTTTGTTTGATGCAACTGGCACAAGTTTATTTGACGCAATTGGCACAAGTTTTCTCGACGAAACTGTCACAAGTTTGTTCGCCGTAACTGGCAAAAGTTTGTTCGACGCAACTGGCACAAGTTTGTTTGACACAACTGGCACAAGTTTGTTCTACATAACTGGCACAAGTTTGTTCTATGCAACTGGCACAAGTTTCTTCTACGCAACTGGCACAAGTTTGTTCGACGCAACTGGCACAAGTTTGTTTGACGCAACTGGCACAAGTTTGTTTGACGCAACTAGCACAAGTTTGTTTGACGCAACTGGCATAAGGTTGTTCTATGCAACTGGCACAAGTTTGTTCTATGCAAATGGCTCAAGTTTATTTGACGCAACTAGCACAAGTTTGTTTGATGCAACAGTTACAAGTTTGTTCTACATAACTGGCACAAGTTTGTTGTACACCACTGGCACAAGTTTGTTTGACACAACTGGCACAAGTTTGTTCTACACAAATGGCAAAAGTTTGTTCTACACATCTGGCACAAGTTTGTTCTATGCAACTAGCACTAGTTTGTTTGATGCAACTGGCACAAATTTGTTTAACGCAACTGGCACATGTTTGTTTTACCCAACAGGCACAAGTTTGTTCGGCGCAACTGGCACAAGTTTGTTCTACACAACTGGCACAAGTTTGTTTGACACAAGTGGCGCAAGTTTGTTCTAAGCACCTGGCACAAGTTTGTTCGACGGAACTGGTGCAATTTTGTTCGACGCAACTGGCACAAGTTTGTTCGACACAACTGGCACAAATTTGTACGACGCAACTGGTACAAGTTTGTTTAACGTAACTGGCACAAGTTTGTTCGACCTGACTGGCACAAGTTTGTTTGACACAACTGGCACAAGTTTGTTCGACGCAACTGGTACAAGTTTGTTTGACGCAACTGGCACAAGTTTGTTTAACGCAACTGGCACAAGGTTGTTCTACGCAACATGTACAAGTTTGTTCTACTCAACTGGCACAAGTTTGTTTGACACAACTGGCACAAGTTTGTTTGACGCAACTGGCATTAGTTTGTTCGATGCAACTGGCACAAGTTTGTTCGACGAAACTGGCACAAGTTTGTTTGACGCAACTGGCACAAGTTTGTTAGACTCAACTTGCACAAGTTTGTTCAACGCAACTGGCACAAGTTTTTTCGAATCAATTGGCACAAGTTTGTTTTACGCAACTAGCACAACTTTGTTTGACGCAACTGGCACAAGTTTGTTTGACGCAACTGGCACAAGTTTGTTTGACGCAACTGCCACAAGTTTGTTTGACGCAACTGGCACAAGTTTGTTTGACGCAACTGGCACAAGTTTGTTCGCCATAACTGGCACAAGTTTGTTCGACGCAACTGGCACAAGTTTGTTCGGCGCAACTGGCACAAGTTTGTTTGACGCAACTGGCACAAGTTTCTTCGACACAACTGGCACAAGTTTGTTCGATGCAACTGGCACAAGTTTGTTTGATGCAATTGGCACAAGTTTGTTCTACTCAACTGGCACAAGTTTGTTCTATGCAACTGGCATAAGTTTGTTTGACGCAACTGGCACAACTTTGTTCTACCAACTAGCACAAGTTTGTTCGATGCAACTGGCACAAGGTTGTTCTACGCAACTGGCACAAGGTTGTTCTACGCAACTGGCACAAGTTTGTTCTATGCAACTGGCACAAGTTTGTTTCGACGCAAATGGCACAAGTTTGTTCGACGCAACTGGCACAAGTTTGTTCTACTCAACTGGCACAAGTTTGTTCTATGCAACTGGCACTAGTTTGTTTTAGGCAACTGTCATAAGTTTGTTTGACGCAACTGGCACAAGTTTGTTCTACCAACTAGCACAAGTTTGTTCGATGCAACTGGCACAAGGTTGTTCTACGCAACTGGCACAAGTTTGTTCTACGCAACTGGCACAAGTTTGTTTCGACGCAACCGGCACAAGTTTGTTCGACGCAACTGGCACAAGTTTATTGGATGCCACTGGCACAAGTTTGTTCTACATAACTGGCACAAGTTTGTTCTATGCAACTGGCACAAGTTTGTTCTACGCAACTGGCACAAGTTTGTTCTACGCATCTGGCACAATTTTGTTCTATGCAACTGGCACTAGTTTGTTCTACGCAACTGGCACAAGTTTGTTTGACGCAACTGGCACAAGTTTGTTCTACCCAACTGACACAAGTTTGTTCGACGCAACTGGCACAAGTTTGTTCTACGCAACTGACAGAAGGTTGTTTGACACAACTGGCAGAAGTTTGTTTAACGCAGTTGGTACAAGTTTGTTTGACGCAACTGTCGCAAGTTTGTACAACGCAACTGGCACAAGTTTGTTCGACGCAACTGGCACAAGTTTGTTCGACGCAACTGGCACAAGTTCGTTTGACGCAACTGGCACAAGGTTCTTCTACGCAACTGGCACAAGTTTCTTTGACGCAACTGGCACAAGTTTGTTCGCCGCAACTGGCACAAGTTTGTTTGACGCAACTGGCACAAGTTTGTTTGACGCAACTTGCACAAGTTTGTTTGACGCAACTGGCACATGTTTGTTCGGCGTAACTGGCACAAGTTTGTTTAACGAAACTGGCACAAGTTTGTTTGACGCAACTGGCACAAGTTTGTTTAACGCAAGAGGCACAAGTTTGTTTGACGCAACTGGCACAAGTTTGTTTGACGCAACTGGCACAATTTTTTTTTTTACGCAACTGGCACAATTTTTCTCGAAGCAACTGGCACAAGTTTGTAAGCCATATCTGGCACAAGTTTGTTCGACGCAACTGGCACAAGTTTGTTCGACACAAATGGCACAAGTTTGTTTGACGCAACTAGGACAAGTTTCTTCGACGCAACTGGCAAAAGTTTGTTCGACGCAACTGGCACAAGTTTGTTTGACGCAACTGGCACAAGTTTGTTCTACGCAACTGGCACAAGTTTGTTCTATGCAACTGGCACTAGTTTGTTCTATGCAACTGGCATAAGTTTGTTTGATGCAACTGGTACAAGTTTGTTCTAAGCAACTGGCACAAGTTTGTTCGACGCAACTGGCACAAGTTTGTTCTACGCAACTCTTACTAGTTTGTTGTCCACAACTGGCACAAGTTTGTTTGACAAAACTGGCACAAGTTTGTTCTACGCAAATGGCAAATGTTTGTTCTACGCATCTGGCACAAGTTTGTTCTATGCAACTGGCACTAGTGTGTTCTACGCAACTGGCACAAATTTGTTTGACACAACTGGCACATGTTTGTTCTACCCAACTGGCACAAGTTTGTTCGACGCAACTGGCACAAGTTTGTTCTACGCAACTGGCACAAGTTTGTTTGACACAACTGGCACAAGTTTGTTCGAAGCAACTGGCACAAGTTTGTTCGACGGAACTGGCGCAAGTTTGTTCGACGCAAGTGTCACAAGTTTGTTCGACGGAACTGGCACAAGTTTGTTCGATGCAACTAGAACAAGTTTGTTTAACGTAACTGGCACAAGTTTGTTCGACCCAACTGGCACAAGTTTGTTTGACACAACTGGCGCAAGTTTGTTTGACGCAACTGGCTCAAGGTTGTTCTACGCAACATGTACAAGTTTGTTCTACGCAACTGGCACAAGTTTGTTTGACGCAACTGGCACAAGTTTGTTCTATGCAACGGGCACAAGTTTGTTCGACGCAACTAGAACAAGTTTGTTTAACGTAACTGGCACAAGTTTGTTCGACCCAACTGGCACAAGTTTGTTTGACACAACTGGCACAAGTTTGTTTGGCGCAACTGGCTCAAGGATGTTCTACGCAACATGTACAAGTTTGTTCTATGCAACTGGCACAATTTTGTTTGACGCAACTGGCACTAGTTTGTTCGATGCAACGGGCACAAGTTTGTTCGACGCAACTGGCAAAAGTTTGTTTGACACAACTGGCACAAGTTTGTTAGACGCAACTGGCACAAGTTTGTTCAACGCAACTGGCACAAGTTTGTTCGACGCAAGTGGCACAAGTTTGTGCTATGCAACTGACACAAGTTTGTTCTACGCAACTGGCACAAGTTTGTTCGACCCAACTGGCACAAGTTTGTTTGACACAACTGGCGCAAGTTTGTTTGACGCAACTGGCTCAAGGTTGTTCTACGCAACATGTACAAGTTTGTTCTACGCAACTGGCACAAGTTTGTTTGACGCAACTGGCACAAGTTTGTTCTATGCAACGGGCACAAGTTTGTTCGACGCAACTAGAACAAGTTTGTTTAACGTAACTGGCACAAGTTTGTTCGACCCAACTGGCACAAGTTTGTTTGACACAACTGGCACAAGTTTGTTTGGCGCAACTGGCACAAGTTTGTTAGACGCAACTTGCACAAGTTTGTTCAACGCAACTGGCACAAGTTTTTTCGAATCAATTGGCACAAGTTTGTTTGACGCAACTAGCACAACTTTGTTTGACGCAACTGGCACAAGTTTGTTTGACGCAACTGGCACTAGTTTGTTTGACGCAACTGGCACAAGTTTCTTCGATGCAACTGGCACAAGTTTGTTCGACGAACTGGCACAAGTTTGTTTGATGCAATTGGCACAAGTTTGTTCTACTTAACTGGCACAAGTTTGTTCTATGCAACTGGCACTAGTTTGTTTTACGCAACTGGCATAAGTTTGTTTGACGCAACTGGCACAAGTTTGTTCTACAAACTAGCACAAGTTTGTTCGACGCAACTGGCACAAGGTTGTTCTACGCAACTGGCACAAGTTTGTTCTACGCAACTGGCACAAGTTTGTTTGACGCAACTGGCACAAGGTTGTTCTACGCAACTGACACAAGTTTGTTGGGTGCCACTGACACAAGTTTGTTCGACGAAACTGGCCCAAGTTTTTTTGACGCAACTGGCACAAGTTTGTTAGACGCAACTGGCACAAGTTTGTTCGACGCAACTGGCACAAGTTTTTTCGACTCAATTGGCACAAGTTCGTTTTGCGCAACTGGCACAAGTTTGTTTGATGCAACTGGCACAAGTTTATTTGACGCAATTGGCACAAGTTTTCTCGACGAAACTGTCACAAGTTTGTTTGACGCAACTAGCACAAGTTTGTTTGACGCAACTGGCATAAGGTTGTTCTATGCAACTGGCACAAGTTTGTTCTATGCAAATGGCTCAAGTTTATTTGACGCAACTAGCACAAGTTTGTTTGATGCAACAGTTACAAGTTTGTTCTACATAACTGGCACAAGTTTGTTGTACACCACTGGCACAAGTTTGTTTGACACAACTGGCACAAGTTTGTCCTACACAAATGGCAAAAGTTTGTTCTACGCATCTGGCACAAGTTTGTTCTATGCAACTAGCACTAGTTTGTTTGATGCAACTGGCACAAATTTGTTTAACGCAACTGGCACATGTTTGTTTTACCCAACAGGCACAAGTTTGTTCGGCGCAACTGGCACAAGTTTGTTCTACACAACTGGCACAAGTTTGTTTGACACAAGTGGCGCAAGTTTGTTCTAAGCACCTGGCACAAGTTTGTTCGACAGAACTGGTGCAATTTTGTTCGACGCAACTGGCACAAGTTTGTTCGACACAACTGGCACAAATTTGTACGACGCAACTGGTACAAGTTTGTTTAACGTAACTGGCACAAGTTTGTTCGACCCAACTGGCACAAGTTTGTTTGACACAACTGGCACAAGTTTGTTCGACGCAACTGGTACAAGTTTGTTTGACGCAACTGGCACAAGTTTGTTTAACGCAACTGGCACAAGGTTGTTCTACGCAACATGTACAAGTTTGTTCTACGCAACTGGCACAAGTTTGTTTGACACAACTGGCACAAGTTTGTTTGACGCAACTGGCATTAGTTTGTTCGATGCAACTGGCACAAGTTTGTTCGACGCAACTGGCACAAGTTTGTTTGACGCAACTGGCACAAGTTTGTTCGCCATAACTGGCACAAGTTTGTTCGACGCAACTGGCACAAGTTTGTTCGGCGCAACTGGCACAAGTTTGTTTGACGCAACTGGCACAAGTTTCTTCGACACAACTGGCACAAGTTTGTTCGATGCAACTGGCACAAGTTTGTTTGATGCAATTGGCACAAGTTTGTTCTACTCAACTGGCACAAGTTTGTTCTATGCAACTGGCACTGGTTTGTTTTACGCAACTGGCATAAGTTTGTTTGACGCAACTGGCACAACTTTGTTCTACCAACTAGCACAAGTTTGTTCGATGCAACTGGCACAAGGTTGTTCTACGCAACTGGCACAAGTTTGTTCTATGCAACTGGCACAAGTTTGTTTCGACGCAAATGGCACAAGTTTGTTCGACGCAACTGGCACAAGTTTGTTGGATGCCACTGGCACAAGTTTGTTCTACATAACTGGCACAAGTTTGTTCTATGCAACTGGCACAAGTTTGTTCTACGCAACTGGCACAAGTTTGTTCTACGCATCTGGCACAATTTTGTTCTATGCAACTGGCACTAGTTTGTTCTACGCAACTGGCACAAGTTTGTTTGACGCAACTGGCACAAGTTTGTTCTACCCAACTGACACAAGTTTGTTCGACGCAACTGGCACAAGTTTGTTCTACGCAACTGACACAAGTTTGTTTGACACAACTGGCAGAAGTTTGTTCAACGCAGTTGGCACAAGTTTGTTTGACGCAAGTGTCGCAAGTTTGTTCCACGCAACTGGCACAAGTTTGTTCGACGCAACTGGCAAAAGTTTGTTTGAAGCAACTGGCAAAAGTTCGTTTGACGCAACTGGCACAAGGTTCTTCTACGCAACTGGCATAAGTTTCTTTGACGCAACTGGCACAAGTTTGTTTTACGCAACTGGCACAAGTTTGTTTGACACAACTGGCACAAGTTTGTTTGACGCAACTGGCACAAGTTTGTTTGACGCAACTGGCACAAGTTTGTTTGAAGCAACTGGCACAAGTTTGTTCGGCGCAACTGGCACAAGTTTGTTTGACGAAACTGGCACAAGTTTGTTTGACGCAACTGGTACAAGTTTGTTTGACGCAACTGGCAAAAGTTTGTTTGACGCAACTGGCACAAATTTTGTTAGACGCAACTGGCACAAGTTTGTTCGACGTAACAGGCACAAGTTTTTTCGACTCAACTGGTACAAGTTTATTTGAGGCAACTGGCACAAGTTTGTTTGATGCAAGAGGCACAAGTTTGTTTGACGCAACTGGCACAAGTTTGTTTGACGCAACTGCCACAAGTTTGTTTGACGCAACTGGCACAAGTTTTTTTTTATGCAACTGGCACAAGTTTTCTCGAAGCAACTGGCACAAGTTTGTTCGCCATATCTGGCAGAAGTTTGTTCGACGCAACTGGCACAAGTTTGTTCGACGCAAATGGCACAAGTTTGTTTGACGCAACTGGCACAAGTTTCTTCGATGCAACTGGCACAAGTTTCTTCGACGCAACTGGCACAAGTTTGTTTGACGCAACTGGCTCAAGTTTGTTCTACGCAACTGGCACAAGTTTGTTCTATGCAACTGGCACTAGTTTGTTCTATGCAACTGGCATAAGTTTGTTTGACGCAACTGGTACAAGTTTGTTCTACGCAACTGGCACAAGTTTGTTCGACGCAACTGGCACAAGTTTGTTCTACGCAACTCTTATTAGTTTGTTGTACGCAACTGGCACAAGTTTTTTTGACACAACTGGCACAAGTTTGTTCTACGCAAATGGCAAATGTTTGTTCTACGCATCTGGCACAAGTTTGTTCTATGCAACTGGCACTATTGTGTTCTACGCAACTGGCACAAATTTGTTTGACACAACTGGCACATGTTTGTTCTACCCAACTGGCACAAGTTTCTCGACGCAACTGGCACAAGTTTGTTCTACGCAACTGGCACAAGTTTGTTTTACACAACTGGCACAAGTTTGTTCTAAGCAACTGGCACAAGTTTGTTCGACGGAACTGACGCAAGTTTGTTCGACGCAACTGGCACAAGTTTGTTCGACGCAACTAGCGCAAGTTTGTTCGACGCAACTAGAACAAGTTTGTTTAACGTAACTGGCACAAGTTTGTTCGACACAACTGGCACAAGTTTGTTTGACACAACTGGCACAAGTTTGTTTGACGCAACTGACACAAGGTTGTTCTACGCAACATGTAGAAGTTTGTTCTACGCAACTGGCACAAGTTTTTTTGATGCAACTGGCACAAGTTTCTTCTATGCAACTGGCACTAGTTTGTTCGATGCCACTGGCACAAGTTTGTTCGACGCAACTGGCACAAGTTTGTTTGACGCAACTGGCACAAGTTTGTTAGACGCAACTGGCACAAGTTTGTTAGACGCAACTGGCACAAGTTTTTTTTAATCAATTGGCACAAGTTTGTTTGGCGCAACTGGCACAAGTTTGTTTGACGCAACTGGCACAAGTTTGTTTGACGCAACTGGCACAAGTTTGTTTGACGCAACTGGCAAAAGTTTATTTGACGCAACTGGCACAACTTTTCTCGACACAACTGGCACAAGTTTGTTCGCCGTAACTGGCACAAGTTTGTTTGACGCAACTGGCACAAGTTTATTTGACGCAACTGGCACAAGTTTTCTCGACGAAACTGGCACAAGTTTGTTCACCATAACTGGCACAAGTTTTTTCGACGCAATTGGCACAAGTTTGTTTGACGCAACTGGCATAAGTTTGTTCTACATATTTGGCACAAGTTTGTTCTATGCAACTGGCACAAGTTTGTTCTACGCAACTGGCACAAGTTTGTTCGACGCAACTGGCACAAGTTTCTTTGACGCAACTGGCACAAGTTTCTTTGACGCAACTGGCACAAGTTTGTTTGACGCAACTGGCACAAGGTTCTTCTATGCAACTGGCACAAGTTTGTTCTATGCAAATGGCACAAGTTTGTTTGACGCAACTGGCACAAGTTTGTTTGATGCAACAGGCAAAAGTTTGTTCTACATAACTGGCACAAGTTTGTTGTACACAACTGGCACAAGTTTGTTTGACACAACTGGCACAAGTTTGTTCTACGCAAATGGCAAAACTTTGTTCTACGCATCTGGTACAAGTTTGTTCTATGCAACTGGCACTAGTTTGTTTGACGCAACTGGCACGAATTTGTTTGACGCAACTGGCACATGTTTGTTCTACCCAACAGGCACAAGTTTGTTCGGCGCAACTGGCACAAGTTTGTTCTACACAACTGCCACAAGTTTGTTTGACACAAGTGGCACAAGTTTGTTCTAAGCACCTGGCACAAGTTTGTTCGACGCAACTGGCACAAATTTGTACGACGCAACTGGTACAAGTTTGTTTAACGTAACTGGCACAAGTTTGTTCGACCCAACTGGCAAAAGTTTGATTCACACAACTGGCACAATTTTGTTCGACGCAACTGGCACAAGTTTGTTAGACGCAACTGGCACAAGTTTGTTTGACGCAACTGGCACAAAGTTGTTCTACGCAATATGTACAAGTTTGTTCTACGCAACTGGCACAAGTTTGTTTGACGCAACTGGGACAAATTTGTTCTATGCAACTGGCACTAGTTTGTTCGATGCAACTGGCACAAGTTTGTTCGACGCAACTGGCACAAATTTGTTTGACGCAACTGGCACAAGTTTGTTCGACGCAACTGGCACAAGTTTGTTCAACGCAACTGGCACAAGTTTTTTCAAATCAATTGGCACAAGTTTGTTTGACGCAACTGGCACAAGTTTGTTTGACGCAACTGGCACAAGTTTGTTTGACGCAACTGGCACAAGTTTGTTTGATGCAACTGGCACAAGTTTATTTGACGCAACTGGCACAACTTTTTTTCGACGCAACTGGCACAAGTTTGTTCGCCGTAACTGGCACAAGTTTGTTCGACGCAACTGGCACAAGTTTGTTCGGCGCAACTGGCACAAGTTTGCTTGACGCAACTGGCACAAGTTTCTTCGACGCAACTGGCACAAGTGTGTTCGACGCAACTGGCACAAGTTTGTTTGATGCAATTGGCACAAGTTTGTTCTACTCAACTGGCACAAGTTTGTTCTATGCAACTGGCACTAGTTTGTTTTACGCAACTGGCATAAAGTTGTTTGACGTCACTGGCACAAGTTTGTTCTACCAACTAGCACAAGTTTGTTCGACGCAACTGGCACAAGTTTGTTCTACGCAACTGGCACAAGTTTGTTCTACGCAACTGGCACAAGTTTGTTCTACGCAACTGGCACAAGTTTGTTCTACGCAACTGGCACAAGTTTGTTCTACGCAACTGGCACAAGTTTGTTCTACCCAACTGACAAAAGTTTCTTTGACGCAACTGGCACAAGTTGGTTCTACGCAACTGGCACAAGTTTGTTCTACGCAACTGGCAAAAGTTTGTTCTATGCAACTGGCACTAGTTTGTTCTATGCAACTGGCATAAGTTTGTTTGATGCAACTGGTACAAGTTTGTTCTAAGCAACTGGCACAAGTTTGTTCGACGCAACTGGCACAAGTTTGTTCTACGCAACTCTTACTAATTTGTTGTCCACAACTGGCACAAGTTTGTTTGACAAAACTGGCACAAGTTTGTTCTACGCAAATGGCAAATGTTTGTTCTACGCATCTGGCACAAGTTTGTTCTATGCAACTGGCACTAGTGTGTTCTACGCAACTGGCACAAATTTGTTTGACACAACTGGCACATGTTTGTTCTACCCAACTGGCACAAGTTTGTTCGACGCAACTGGCACAAGTTTGTTCTACGCAACTGGCACAAGTTTGTTTGACACAACTGGCACAAGTTTGTTCGAAGCAACTGGCACAAGTTTGTTCGACGGAACTGGCGCAAGTTTGTTCGACGGAAGTGTCACAAGTTTGTTCGACGGAACTGGCACAAGTTTGTTCGATGCAACTAGAACAAGTTTGTATAACGTAACTGGCACAAGTTTGTTCGACCCAACTGGCACAAGTTTGTTTGACACAACTGGCGCAAGTTTGTTTGACGCAACTGGCTCAAGGTTGTTCTACGCAACATGTACAAGTTTGTTCTACGCAACTGGCACAAGTTTGTTTGACGCAACTGGCACAAGTTTGTTCTATGCAACGGGCACAAGTTTGTTCGACGCAACTAGAACAAGTTTGTTTAACGTAACTGGCACAAGTTTGTTCGACCCAACTGGCACAAGTTTGTTTGACACAACTGGCACAAGTTTGTTTGGCGCAACTGGCTCAAGGATGTTCTACGCAACATGTACAAGTTTGTTCTATGCAACTGGCACAAGTTTGTTTGACGCAACTGGCACTAGTTTGTTCGATGCAACGGGCACAAGTTTGTTCGACGCAACTGGCAAAAGTTTGTTTGACACAACTGGCACAAGTTTGTTAGACGCAACTGGCACAAGTTTGTTCAACGCAACTGGCACAAGTTTGTTCGACGCAAGTGGCACAAGTTTGTGCTATGCAACTGACACAAGTTTGTTCTACACAACTGGCACAAGTTTGTTCGACCCAACTGGCACAAGTTTGTTTGACACAACTGGCACAAGTTTGTTCGACGCAACTGGTACAAGTTTGTTTGACGCAACTGGCACAAGTTTGTTTAACGCAACTGGCACAAGGTTGTTCTACGCAATATGTACAAGTTTGTTCTACGCAACTGGCACAAGTTTGTTTGACGCAACTGGCACAAGTTTGTTCTATGCAACTGGCATTAGTTTGTTCGATGCAACTGGCACAAGTTTGTTCGACGCAACTGGTACAAGTTTGTTTGACGCAACTGGCACAAGTTTGTTAGACGCAACTTGCACAAGTTTGTTCAACGCAACTGGCACAAGTTTTTTCGAATCAATTGGCACAAGTTTGTTTGACGCAACTAGCACAACTTTGTTTGACGCAACTGGCACAAGTTTGTTTGACGCAACTGGCACTAGTTTGTTTGACGCAACTGGCACAAGTTTCTTCGATGCAACTGGCACTAGTTTGTTCGACGAACTGGCACAAGTTTGTTTGATGCAATTGGCACAAGTTTGTTCTACTTAACTGGCACAAGTTTGTTCTATGCAACTGGCACTAGTTTGTTTTACGCAACTGGCATAAGTTTGTTTGACGCAACTGGCACAAGTTTGTTCTACAAACTAGCACAAGTTTGTTCGACGCAACTGGCACAAGGTTGTTCTACGCAACTGGCACAAGTTTGTTCTACGCAACTGGCACAAGTTTGTTTGACGCAACTGGCACAAGGTTGTTCTACGCAACTGACACAAGTTTGTTGGGTGCCACTGACACAAGTTTGTTCGACGAAACTGGCCCAAGTTTTTTTGACGCAACTGGCACAAGTTTGTTAGACGCAACTGGCACAAGTTTGTTCGACGCAACTGGCACAAGTTTTTTCGACTCAATTGGCACAAGTTCGTTTTGCGCAACTGGCACAAGTTTGTTTGATGCAACTGGCACAAGTTTATTTGACGCAATTGGCACAAGTTTTCTCGACGAAACTGTCACAAGTTTGTTCGCCGTAACTGGCACAAGTTTGTTCGACGCAACTGGCACAAGTTTGTTTGACACAACTGGCACAAGTTTGTTCTACATAACTGGCACAAGTTTGTTCTATGCAACTGGCACAAGTTTGTTCTACGCAACTGGCACAAGTTTGTTCGACGCAACTGGCACAAGTTTGTTTGACGCAACTGGCACAAGTTTGTTTGACGCAACTAGCACAAGTTTGTTTGACGCAACTGGCATAAGGTTGTTCTATGCAACTGGCACAAGTTTGTTCTATGCAAATGGCTCAAGTTTATTTGACGCAACTAGCACAAGTTTGTTTGATGCAACAGTTACAAGTTTGTTCTACATAACTGGCACAAGTTTGTTGTACACCACTGGCACAAGTTTGTTTGACACAACTGGCACAAGTTTGTTCTACACAAATGGCAAAAGTTTGTTCTACGCATCTGGCACAAGTTTGTTCTATGCAACTAGCACTAGTTTGTTTGATGCAACTGGCACAAATTTGTTTAACGCAACTGGCACATGTTTGTTTTACCCAACAGGCACAAGTTTGTTCGGCGCAACTGGCACAAGTTTGTTCTACACAACTGGCACAAGTTTGTTTGACACAAGTGGCGCAAGTTTGTTCTAAGCACCTGGCACAAGTTTGTTCGACGGAACTGGTGCAATTTTGTTCGACGCAACTGGCACAAGTTTGTTCGACACAACTGGCACAAATTTGTACGACGCAACTGGTACAAGTTTGTTTAACGTAACTGGCACAAGTTTGTTCGACCCAACTGGCACAAGTTTGTTTGACACAACTGGCACAAGTTTGTTCGACGCAACTGGTACAAGTTTGTTTGACGCAACTGGCACAAGTTTGTTTAACGCAACTGGCACAAGGTTGTTCTACGCAACATGTACAAGTTTGTTCTACGCAACTGGCACAAGTTTGTTTGACACAACTGGCACAAGTTTGTTTGACGCAACTGGCATTAGTTTGTTCGATGCAACTGGCACAAGTTTGTTCGACGCAACTGGCACAAGTTTGTTTGACGCAACTGGCACAAGTTTGTTAGACTCAACTTGCACAAGTTTGTTCAACGCAACTGGCACAAGTTTTTTCGAATCAATTGGCACAAGTTTGTTTGACGCAACTAGCACAACTTTGTTTGACGCAACTGGCACAAGTTTGTTTGACGCAACTGGCACAAGTTTGTTTGACGCAACTGGCACAAGTTTGTTTGACGCAACTGGCACAAGTTTGTTTGACGCAACTGGCAGAAGTTTGTTCGCCATAACTGGCACAAGTTTGTTCGACGCAACTGGCACAAGTTTGTTCGGCGCAACTGGCACAAGTTTGTTTGACGCAACTGGCACAAGTTTCTTCGACACAACTGGCACAAGTTTGTTCGATGCAATTGGCACAAGTTTGTTCTACTCAACTGGCACAAGTTTGTTCTATGCAACTGGCACTGGTTTGTTTTACGCAACTGGCATAAGTTTGTTTGACGCAACTGGCACAACTTTGTTCTACCAACTAGCACAAGTTTGTTCGATGCAACTGGCACAAGGTTGTTCTACGCAACTGGCACAAGGTTGTTCTACGCAACTGGCACAAGTTTGTTCTATGCAACTGGCACAAGTTTGTTTCGACGCAAATGGCACAAGTTTGTTCGACGCAACTGGCACAAGTTTGTTCTACTCAACTGGCACAAGTTTGTTCTATGCAACTGGCACTAGTTTGTTTTAGGCAACTGTCATAAGTTTGTTTGACGCAACTGGCACAAGTTTGTTCTACCAACTAGCACAAGTTTGTTCGATGCAACTGGCACAAGGTTGTTCTACGCAACTGGCACAAGTTTGTTCTACGCAACTGGCACAAGTTTGTTTCGACGCAACCGGCACAAGTTTGTTCGACGCAACTGGTACAAGTTTGTTGGATGCCACTGGCACAAGTTTGTTCTACATAACTGGCACAAGTTTGTTCTATGCAACTGGCACAAGTTTGTTCTACGCAACTGGCACAAGTTTGTTCTACGCATCTGGCACAATTTTGTTCTATGCAACTGGCACTAGTTTGTTCTACGCAACTGGCACAAGTTTGTTTGACGCAACTGGCACAAGTTTGTTCTACCCAACTGACACAAGTTTGTTCGACGCAACTGGCACAAGTTTGTTCTACGCAACTGACAGAAGGTTGTTTGACACAACTGGCAGAAGTTTGTTCAACGCAGTTGGTACAAGTTTGTTTGACGCAACTGTCGCAAGTTTGTTCGACGCAACTGGCACAAGTTTGTTCGACGCAACTGGCACAAGTTTGTTCGACGCAACTGGCACAAGTTCGTTTGACGCAACTGGCACAAGGTTCTTCTACGCAACTGGCACAAGTTTCTTTGACGCAACTGGCACAAGTTTGTTCTACGCAACTGGCACAAGTTTGTTTGACGCAACTGGCACAAGTTTGTTTGACGCAACTGGCACAAGTTTGTTTGACGCAACTGGCACATGTTTGTTCGGCGTAACTGGCACAAGTTTGTTTAACGAAACTGGCACAAGTTTGTTTGACGCAACTGGCACAAGTTTGTTTAACGCAAGAGGCACAAGTTTGTTTGACGCAACTGGCACAAGTTTGTTTGACGCAACTGGCACAATTTTTTTTTTTACGCAACTGGCACAATTTTTCTCGAAGCAACTGGCACAAGTTTGTAAGCCATATCTGGCACAAGTTTGTTCGACGCAACTGGCACAAGTTTGTTCGACACAAATGGCACAAGTTTGTTTGACGCAACTAGGACAAGTTTCTTCGACGCAACTGGCAAAAGTTTGTTCGACGCAACTGGCACAAGTTTGTTTGACGCAACTGGCACAAGTTTGTTCTACGCAACTGGCACAAGTTTGTTCTATGCAACTGGCACTAGTTTGTTCTATGCAACTGGCATAAGTTTGTTTGATGCAACTGGTACAAGTTTGTTCTAAGCAACTGGCACAAGTTTGTTCGACGCAACTGGCACAAGTTTGTTCTACGCAACTCTTACTAGTTTGTTGTCCACAACTGGCACAAGTTTGTTTGACAAAACTGGCACAAGTTTGTTCTACGCAAATGGCAAATGTTTGTTCTACGCATCTGGCACAAGTTTGTTCTATGCAACTGGCACTAGTGTGTTCTACGCAACTGGCACAAATTTGTTTGACACAACTGGCACATGTTTGTTCTACCCAACTGGCACAAGTTTGTTCGACGCAACTGGCACAAGTTTGTTCTACGCAACTGGCACAAGTTTGTTTGACACAACTGGCACAAGTTTGTTCGAAGCAACTGGCACAAGTTTGTTCGACGGAACTGGCGCAAGTTTGTTCGACGCAAGTGTCACAAGTTTGTTCGACGGAACTGGCACAAGTTTGTTCGATGCAACTAGAACAAGTTTGTTTAACGTAACTGGCACAAGTTTGTTCGACCCAACTGGCACAAGTTTGTTTGACACAACTGGCGCAAGTTTGTTTGACGCAACTGGCTCAAGGTTGTTCTACGCAACATGTACAAGTTTGTTCTACGCAACTGGCACAAGTTTGTTTGACGCAACTGGCACAAGTTTGTTCTATGCAACGGGCACAAGTTTGTTCGACGCAACTAGAACAAGTTTGTTTAACGTAACTGGCACAAGTTTGTTCGACCCAACTGGCACAAGTTTGTTTGACACAACTGGCACAAGTTTGTTTGGCGCAACTGGCTCAAGGATGTTCTACGCAACATGTACAAGTTTGTTCTATGCAACTGGCACAATTTTGTTTGACGCAACTGGCACTAGTTTGTTCGATGCAACGGGCACAAGTTTGTTCGACGCAACTGGTAAAAGTTTGTTTGACACAACTGGCACAAGTTTGTTAGACGCAACTGGCACAAGTTTGTTCAACGCAACTGGCACAAGTTTGTTCGACGCAAGTGGCACAAGTTTGTGCTATGCAACTGACACAAGTTTGTTCTACGCAACTGGCACAAGTTTGTTCGACCCAACTGGCACAAGTTTGTTTGACACAACTGGCGCAAGTTTGTTTGACGCAACTGGCTCAAGGTTGTTCTACGCAACATGTACAAGTTTGTTCTACGCAACTGGCACAAGTTTGTTTGACGCAACTGGCACAAGTTTGTTCTATGCAACGGGCACAAGTTTGTTCGACGCAACTAGAACAAGTTTGTTTAACGTAACTGGCACAAGTTTGTTCGACCCAACTGGCACAAGTTTGTTTGACACAACTGGCACAAGTTTGTTTGGCGCAACTGGCACAAGTTTGTTAGACGCAACTTGCACAAGTTTGTTCAACGCAACTGGCACAAGTTTTTTCGAATCAATTGGCACAAGTTTGTTTGACGCAACTAGCACAACTTTGTTTGATGCAACTGGCACAAGTTTGTTTGACGCAACTGGCACTAGTTTGTTTGACGCAACTGGCACAAGTTTCTTCGATGCAACTGGCACTAGTTTGTTCGACGAACTGGCACAAGTTTGTTTGATGCAATTGGCACAAGTTTGTTCTACTTAACTGGCACAAGTTTGTTCTATGCAACTGGCACTAGTTTGTTTTACGCAACTGGCATAAGTTTGTTTGACGCAACTGGCACAAGTTTGTTCTACAAACTAGCACAAGTTTGTTCGACGCAACTGGCACAAGGTTGTTCTACGCAACTGGCACAAGTTTGTTCTACGCAACTGGCACAAGTTTGTTTGACGCAACTGGCACAAGGTTGTTCTACGCAACTGACACAAGTTTGTTGGGTGCCACTGACACAAGTTTGTTCGACGAAACTGGCCCAAGTTTTTTTGACGCAACTGGCACTTGTTTGTGAGACGCAACTGGCACAAGTTTGTTCGACGCAACTGGCACAAGTTTTTTCGACTCAATTGGCACAAGTTCGTTTTGCGCAACTGGCACAAGTTTGTTTGATGCAACTGGCACAAGTTTATTTGACGCAATTGGCACAAGTTTTCTCGACGAAACTGTCACAAGTTTGTTCGCCGTAACTGGCACAAGTTTGTTCGACGCAACTGGCACAAGTTTGTTTGACACAACTGGCACAAGTTTGTTCTACATAACTGGCACAAGTTTGTTCTATGCAACTGGCACAAGTTTGTTCTACGCAACTGGCACAAGTTTGTTCGACGCAACTGGCACAAGTTTGTTTGACGCAACTGGCACAAGTTTGTTTGACGCAACTAGCACAAGTTTGTTTGACGCAACTGGCATAAGGTTGTTCTTTGCAACTGGCACAAGTTTGTTCTATGCAAATGGCTCAAGTTTATTTGACGCAACTAGCACAAGTTTGTTTGATGCAACAGTTACAAGTTTGTTCTACATAACTGGCACAAGTTTGTTGTACACCACTGGCACAAGTTTGTTTGACACAACTGGCACAAGTTTGTTCTACACAAATGGCAAAAGTTTGTTCTACGCATCTGGCACAAGTTTGTTCTATGCAACTAGCACTAGTTTGTTTGATGCAACTGGCACAAATTTGTTTAACGCAACTGGCACATGTTTGTTTTACCCAACAGGCACAAGTTTGTTCGGCGCAACTGGCACAAGTTTGTTCTACACAACTGGCACAAGTTTGTTTGACACAAGTGGCGCAAGTTTGTTCTAAGCACCTGGCACAAGTTTGTTCGACGGAACTGGTGCAATTTTGTTCGACGCAACTGGCACAAGTTTGTTCGACACAACTGGCACAAATTTGTACGACGCAACTGGTACAAGTTTGTTTAACGTAACTGGCACAAGTTTGTTCGACCCAACTGGCACAAGTTTGTTTGACACAACTGGCACAAGTTTGTTCGACGCAACTGGTACAAGTTTGTTTGACGCAACTGGCACAAGTTTGTTTAACGCAACTGGCACAAGGTTGTTCTACGCAACATGTACAAGTTTGTTCTACGCAACTGGCACAAGTTTGTTTGACACAACTGGCACAAGTTTGTTTGACGCAACTGGCATTAGTTTGTTCGATGCAACTGGCACAAGTTTGTTCGACGCAACTGGCACAAGTTTGTTTGACGCAACTGGCACAAGTTTGTTAGATGCAACTTGCACAAGTTTGTTCAACGCAACTGGCACAAGTTTTTTCGAATCAATTGGCACAAGTTTGTTTGACGCAACTAGCACAACTTTGTTTGACGCAACTGGCACAAGTTTGTTTGACGCAACTGGCACAAGTTTGTTTGACGCAACTGGCACAAGTTTGTTTGACGCAACTGGCACAAGTTTGTTTGACGCAACTGGCACAAGTTTGTTCGCCATAACTGGCACAAGTTTGTTCGACGCAACTGGCACAAGTTTGTTCGGCGCAACTGGCACAAGTTTGTTTGACGCAACTGGCACAAGTTTCTTCGACACAACTGACACAAGTTTGTTCGATGCAACTGGCACAAGTTTGTTTGATGCAATTGGCACAAGTTTGTTCTACTCAACTGGCACAAGTTTGTTCTATGCAACTGGCACTGGTTTGTTTTACGCAACTGGCATAAGTTTGTTTGACGCAACTGGCACAACTTTGTTCTACCAACTAGCACAAGTTTGTTCAATGCAACTGGCACAAGGTTGTTCTACGCAACTGGCACAAGTTTGTTCTATGCAACTGGCACAAGTTTGTTTCGACGCAAATGGCACAAGTTTGTTCGACGCAACTGGCACAAGTTTGTTGGATGCCACTGGCACAAGTTTGTTCTACATAACTGGCATAAGTTTGTTCTATGCAACTGGCACAAGTTTGTTCTACGCAACTGGCACAAGTTTGTTCTACGCATCTGGCACAATTTTGTTCTATGCAACTGGCACTAGTTTGTTCTACGCAACTGGCACAAGTTTGTTTGACGCAACTGGCACAAGTTTGTTCTACCCAACTGACACAAGTTTGTTCGACGCAACTGGCACAAGTTTGTTCTACGCAACTGACACAAGTTTGTTTGACACAACTGGCAGAAGTTTGTACAACGCAGTTGGCACAAGTTTGTTTGACGCAAGTGTCGCAAGTTTGTTCGACGCAACTGGCACAAGTTTGTTCGACGCAACTGGCAAAAGTTTGTTTGAAGCAACTGGCACAAGTTCGTTTGACGCAACTGGCACAAGGTTCTTCTACGCAACTGGCATAAGTTTCTTTGACGCAACTGGCACAAGTTTGTTTTATGCAACTGGCACAAGTTTGTTTGACACAACTGGCACAAGTTTGTTTGACGCAACTGGCACAAGTTTGTTTGACGCAACTGGCACAAGTTTGTTTGAAGCAACTGGCACAAGTTTGTTCGGCGCAACTGGCACAAGTTTGTTTGACGAAACTGGCACAAGTTTGTTTGACGCAACTGGTACAAGTTTGTTTGACGCAACTGGCAAAAGTTTGTTTGACGCAACTGGCACAAATTTTGTTAGACGCAACTGGCACAAGTTTGTTCGACGTAACAGGCACAAGTTTTTTCGACTACTGGTACAAGTTTATTTGAGGCAACTGGCACAAGTTTGTTTGATGCAAGAGGCACAAGTTTGTTTGACGCAACTGGCACAAGTTTGTTTGACGCAACTGCCACAAGTTTGTTTGACGCAACTGGCACAAGTTTTTTTTTATGCAACTGGCACAAGTTTTCTCGAAGCAACTGGCACAAGTTTGTTCGCCATATCTGGCAGAAGTTTGTTCGACGCAACTGGCACAAGTTTGTTCGACGCAAATGGCACAAGTTTGTTTGACGCAACTGGCACAAGTTTCTTCGATGCAACTGGCACAAGTTTCTTCGACGCAACTGGCACAAGTTTGTTTGACGCAACTGGCACAAGTTTGTTCTATGCAACTGGCACAAGTTTGTTCTATGCAACTGGCACTAGTTTGTTCTATGCAACTGGCATAAGTTTGTTTGACGCAACTGGTACAAGTTTGTTCTACGCAACTGGCACAAGTTTGTTCGACGCAACTGGCACAAGTTTGTTCTACGCAACTCTTATTAGTTTGTTGTACGCAACTGGCACAAGTTTTTTTGACACAACTGGCACAAGTTTGTTCTACGCAAATGGCAAATGTTTGTTCTACGCATCTGGCACAAGTTTGTTCTATGCAACTGGCACTATTGTGTTCTACGCAACTGGCACAAATTTGTTTGACACAACTGGCACATGTTTGTTCTACCCAACTGGCACAAGTTTCTCGACGCAACTGGCACAAGTTTGTTCTACGCAACTGGCACAAGTTTGTTTGACACAACTGGCACAAGTTTGTTCTAAGCAACTGGCACAAGTTTGTTCGACGGAACTGACGCAAGTTTGTTCGACGCAACTGGCACAAGTTTGTTCGACGCAACTAGCGCAAGTTTGTTCGACGCAACTAGAACAAGTTTGTTTAACGTAACTGGCACAAGTTTGTTCGACACAACTGGCACAAGTTTGTTTGACACAACTGGCACAAGTTTGTTTGACGCAACTGACACAAGGTTGTTCTACGCAACATGTAGAAGTTTGTTCTACGCAACTGGCACAAGTTTTTTTGATGCAACTGGCACAAGTTTCTTCTATGCAACTGGCACTAGTTTGTTCGATGCCACTGGCACAAGTTTGTTCGACGCAACTGGCACAAGTTTGTTTGACGCAACTGGCACAAGTTTGTTAGACGCAACTGGCACAAGTTTGTTAGACGCAACTGGCACAAGTTTTTTTTAATCAATTGGCACAAGTTTGTTTGGCGCAACTGGCACAAGTTTGTTTGACGCAACTGGCACAAGTTTGTTTGACGCAACTGGCACAAGTTTGTTTGACGCAACTGGCAAAAGTTTATTTGACGCAACTGGCACAACTTTTCTCGACACAACTGGCACAAGTTTGTTCGCCGTAACTGGCACAAGTTTGTTTGACGCAACTGGCACAAGTTTATTTGACGCAACTGGCACAAGTTTTCTCGACGAAACTGGCACAAGTTTGTTCACCATAACTGGCACAAGTTTGTTCGACGCAATTGGCACAAGTTTGTTTGACGCAACTGGCATAAGTTTGTTCTACATATTTGGCACAAGTTTGTTCTATGCAACTGGCACAAGTTTGTTCTACGCAACTGGCACAAGTTTGTTCGACGCAACTGGCACAAGTTTCTTTGACGCAACTGGCACAAGTTTCTTTGACGCAACTGGCACAAGTTTGTTTGACGCAACTGGCACAAGGTTCTTCTATGCAACTGGCACAAGTTTGTTCTATGCAAATGGCACAAGTTTGTTTGACGCAACTGGCACAAGTTTGTTTGATGCAACAGGCAAAAGTTTGTTCTACATAACTGGCACAAGTTTGTTGTACACAACTGGCACAAGTTTGTTTGACACAACTGGCACAAGTTTGTTCTACGCAAATGGCAAAACTTTGTTCTACGCATCTGGTACAAGTTTGTTCTATGCAACTGGCACTAGTTTGTTTGACGCAACTGGCACGAATTTGTTTGACGCAACTGGCACATGTTTGTTCTACCCAACAGGCACAAGTTTGTTCGGCGCAACTGGCACAAGTTTGTTCTACACAACTGCCACAAGTTTGTTTGACACAAGTGGCACAAGTTTGTTCTAAGCACCTGGCACAAGTTTGTTCAACGGAAGTGGCGCAAGTTTGTTCGACGCAACTGGCACAAGTTTGTTCGACGCAACTGGCACAAATTTGTACGACGCAACTGGTACAAGTTTGTTTAACGTAACTGGCACAAGTTTGTTCGACCCAGCTGGCAAAAGTTTGATTCACACAACTGTCACAATTTTGTTCGACGCAACTGGCACAAGTTTGTTAGACGCAACTGGCACAAGTTTGTTTGACGCAACTGGCACAAAGTTGTTCTACGCAATATGTACAAGTTTGTTCTACGCAACTGGCACAAGTTTGTTTGACGCAACTGGGACAAATTTGTTCTATGCAACTGGCACTAGTTTGTTCGATGCAACTGGCACAAGTTTGTTCGACGCAACTGGCACAAGTTTGTTTGACGCATCTGGCACAAGTTTGTTCGACGCAACTGGCACAAGTTTGTTCAACGCAACTGGCACAAGTTTTTTCAAATCAATTGGCACAAGTTTGTTTGAGGCAACTGGCACAAGTTTGTTTGACGCAACTGGCACAAGTTTGTTTGACGCAACTGGCACAAGTTTGTTTGATGCAACTGGCACAAGTTTATTTGACGCAACTGGCACAACTTTTTTTCGACGCAACTGGCACAAGTTTGTTCGCCGTAACTGGCACAAGTTTGTTCGACGCAACTGGCACAAGTTTGTTCGGCACAACTGGCACAAGTTTGCTTGACGCAACTGGCACAAGTTTCTTCGACGCAACTGGCACAAGTGTGTTCGACGCAACTGGCACAAGTTTGTTTGATGCAATTGGCACTAGTTTGTTTTACGCAACTGGCATAAAGTTGTTTGACGTCACTGGCACAAGTTTGTTCTACCAACTAGCACAAGTTTGTTCGACGCAACTGGCACAAGGTTGTTCTACGCAACTGGCACAAGTTTGTTCTACGCAACTGGCACAAGTTTGTTCTACGCAACTGGCACAAGTTTGTTCTACGCAACTGGCACAAGTTTGTTCTACGCAACTGGCACAAGTTTGTTCTACGCAACTGGCACAAGTTTGTTCTACCCAACTGACAAAAGTTTCTTTGACGCAACTGGCACAAGTTTGTTCTACGCAACTGGCACAAGTTTGTTTGACGCAACTGTCGCAAGTTTGTTTGACGCAACTGGCACAAGTTTGTTCGACGCAACTGGCAAAAGTTTGTTTGACGCAACTGGCACAAGTTCATTTGACGCAACTGGCACAAGGTTCTTCTACGCAACTGGCGCAAGTTTCTTTGACGCAACTGGCACAAGTTTGTTCTACGCAACTGGCACAAGTTTGTTTGACGCAATTGGCACAAGTTTGTTTGACGCAACTGGCACAAGTTTGTTAGACGCAACTGGCACAAGTTTGTTCGACGTAACAGGCACAAGTTTTTTCGACTCAATTGGTACAAGTTTGTTTGACGCAACTGGCACAAGTTTGTTTGACGCAAGAGGCATAAGTTTGTTTGACGCAACTGGCACAAGTTTGTTTGACGCAACTGGCACAAGTTTTTTTTTACGCAACTGGCACAATTTTTCTCGAAGCAACTGGCACAAGTTTTTCGCCATATCTGGCACAAGTTTGTTCGACGCAACTGGCACAAGTTTGTTCGACGCAAATGGCACAAGTTTGTTTGACGCAACTGGCACAAGTTTCTTCGACGCAACTGGCACAAGCTTGTTCGACGCAACTGGCACAAGTTAGTTTGACGCAACTGGCACAAGATTGTTCTACGCAACTGGCACAAGTTTGTTCTAAGCAACTGGCACTAGTTTGTTCTATGCAACTGGCATAAGTTTGTTTGACGCAACTGGTACAAGTTTGTTCTACGCAACTGGCACAAGTTTGTTCGACGCAACTGGCACAAGTTTGTTTGACACAACTGGCACAAGTTTGTTCTAAGCAACTGGCACAAGTTTGTTCGACGGAACTGGCGCAAGTTTGTTCGACGCAACTGGCACAAGTTTGTTCGACTCAACTGGCACAAGTTTGTTCAATGCAAATAGAACAAGTTTGTTTAACGTAACTGGCACAAGTTTGTTCGACACAACTGGCACAAGTTTGTTTGACACAACTGGCACAAGTTTGTTTGACGCAACTGGCACAAGGTTGTTCTATGCAACTGGCACTAGATTGTTCGATGCAACTGGCACAAGTTTGTTCGACGCAACTGGCACAAGTTTGTTCTACGCAACTGGCACAAGTATGTTTGACGCAACTGGCACAAGTTTTTTCTATGCAACTGGCACTAGTTTGTTCGATGCAACTGGCACAAGTTTGTTCGACGCAACTGCCAAAAGTTTGTTTGATGCAACTGGCACAAGTTTGTTAGATGCAACTGGCACAAGTTTGTTCAATGCAACTGGCACAAGTTTTTTTTAATCAATTGGCACAAGTTTGTTTGACGTAACTGGCACAAGTTTGTTTGACGCAACTGGCACATGTTTGTTTGACGCAACTGGCAAAAGTTTGTTTGACGCAACTGGCAGAAGTTTATTTGACGCAACTGGCACAAGTTTTCTCGACGCAACTGGCACAAGTTTGTTCGGCGTAACTGGCACAAGTTTGTTCGACGCAACTGGCACAAGTTTCTTTGACGTAACTGGCACAATTTTTCTCGACGCAATTAGCACAAGTTTGTTCGCCGTACCTGGCACAAGTTTGTTCGACGCCACTGGCACAAGTTTGTTCGAAGCAACTGGCACAAGTTTGTTTGACGCAACTGGCACAAGTTTGTTCTATACAACTGGCACAAGTTTGTTCTACGCAACTGGCACAAGTTTGTTCTACGCAACTGGTACAAGTTTGTTCTACGCAACTGGCACAAGTTTGTTGTATGCAACTGGCACTAGTTTGTTCTACGCAAGTGGCATAACTTTGTTTGACGCAACTGGCACAAGTTTGTTCTACGCAACTGGCACAATTTTGTTGGACGCAACTGGCACAAGTTTGTTCGACGCAACTGGCACAAATTTGTTCGACGCAACTGGCACAAGTTTGTTCGACGCAACTGGCACAAGTTTGTTCGACGCAACTGGCACAAGTTTGTTCGACGCAACTGGCACAAGTTTGTTCAACACATCTGGCACAAGTTTGTTTTCGCAACTTGTACAAGTTTGTTTGACGCAACTGGCACAAGTTTGTTTGACGCAACTGTCACAAGTTTCATTGGCGCAACTGGCACAAGTTTGTTTGACGCAACTGGCACACGTTTGTTTGACGCAACTGGCACAAGGTTGTTCTACGCAACAGGCACAAGTTTGTTTGACGCAACTGGCACAAGTTTGTTCTACCCAACTGGCACAAGTTTGTTTGACGCAACTGGCACAAGTTTGCTCTACGCAACTGGCACAAGTTTGTTCTACGCAACTCTTACTAGTTTGTTGTACACACCTGGCACAAGTTTGTTTGACACAACTGGCACACGTTTGTTCTATGCAACTGGCACTAGTTTGTTCTAGGCAACTGGCACAAATTTGTTTGACGCAATTGGCACATGTTTGTTCTACCCAAAAGGCACAAGTTTGTTCGACGCAACTGGCACAAGTTTGTTCTACGCAACTGGCACAAGTTTCTTTGACACAACTGGCACAAGTTTGTTCTAAGCAACTGGCACAAGTTTGTTCGACGGAACTGGCGCAAGTTTGTTAGACGCAACTGGCACAAGTTTGTTCGACGCAACTGGCACAAGTTTGTTCGATGCAACTGGTACAAGTTTGTTTAAGGTAACTGGCACAAGTTTGTTCGACCCAACTGGCACAAGTTTGTTTGACACAACTGGCACAAGTTTGTTCGACGCAACGGGCACATGTTTGTTCTATGCAACTGGCACAAGTTTGTTTGACGCAACTGGCACAAGTTTGTTCTATGGAAGTGGCACTAGTTTGTTTGATGCAACTGGCACAAGTTTGTTAGACGCCACTGGCACAAGTTTTTTCGACTCAATTGGCACAAGTTTGTTTGACACAACTGGCACAAGTTTGTTTGACGTCACTGGCACAAGTTTGTTTCACGTAACTGGCACAAGTTTAATTGACGCAACTGGCACAAGTTTATTTGACGCAACTGGCGCAAGTTTTCTCGATGCAACTGGCACAAGATTGTTCGCTGTAACTGGCACAAGTTTGTTCGACGCAACTGGCACAAGTTTGTTCGACGCAACTGGCACAAGTTTGTTTGATGCAACTGGCACAAGTTTCTTTGACGAAACTGGCACAAGTTTGTTCGACGCAACTGGCAAAAGTTTGTTTGACACAACTGGCACAAGTTTGTTTGACGCCACTGGCACAAGTTTGTTTGACGTAACTGGCACAAGTTTGTTTGAAGCAACTGGCACAAGTTTGTTTGACGCAACTGGCACAAGGTTGTTCTACGCAACTGGCACAAGTTTGTTCTACGCAAATGGCAAAAGTTTGTTCTAGGCATCTGGCACAAGTTTGTTTGATGCAACTGGCACTTGTTTGTTTCACCCAAGAGGCACAAGTTTGTTCGATGCAACTGGCACAAGTTTGTTCTACACAACTGGCACAAGTTTTTTTGACACAAGTGGCACAAGTTTGTTCAAAGCACCTGGCACAAGTTTGTTTGACGGAACTGGCGCAAGTTTGTTCGACGCAACTGGCACAAGTTTGTTCGACGCAACTGGCACAAATTTGTACGACGCAACTGGTACAAGTTTGTTTAACGTAACTGGCACAAGTTTGTTCGACCCAACTGGCAAAAGTTTGTTTCACACAACTGGCACAATTTTGTTCGACGCAACTGGCACAAGTTTGTTTGACGCAACTGGCACAAGTTTGTTTGACGCAACTGGCACAAGGTTGTTCTACGCAACATGTACAAGTTTGTTCTACGCAACTGGCACAAGTTTGTTTGACGCAACTGGCACAAGTTTGTTTGACGCAACTGGCACAAGTTTGTTTGACGCAACTGGCACAAGTTTATTTGACGTAACTGGAAGAACTTTTTTCGACGCAACTGGCACAAGTTTGTTTGCCGTAACTGGCACAAGTTTGTTCGACGCAACTAGCACAAGTTTGTTCGGCGCAACTGGCACAAGTTTGTTTGACGCAACTGGCACAAGTTTCTTCGACGCAACTGGCACAAGTTTGTTCGACGCAACTGGCACAAGTTTGTTTGATGCAATTGGCACAGGTTTGTTCTACTCAACTGGCACAAGTTTGTTCTATGCAACTGGCACTAGTTTGTTTTACGCAACTGGCATAAGTTTGTTTGACGCAACTGGCACAAGTTTGTTCTACCAACTAGCACAAGTTTGTTCGATGCAACTGGCACAAGGTTGTTCTACGCAACTGGAACAAGTTTGTTCTATGCAACTGGCACAAGTTTGTTTCGACGCAACTGGCACAAGTTTGTTCGACGCAACTGGCACAAGTTTGTTGGATGCCACTGGCACAAGTTTGTTCTACATAACTGGCACAAGTTTGTTCTATGCAACTGGCACAAGTCTGTTCTACGCAACTGGCACAAGTTTGTTCTACGCATCTGGCACAATTTTGTTCTATGCAACTGGCACTAGTTTGTTCTACGCAACTGGCACAAGTTTGTTTGACGCAACTGGCAGAAGTTTGTTCTACCCAACTGACACAAGTTTGTTCGACGCAACTGGCACAAGTTTGTTCTACGCAACTGACAGAAGGTTGTTTGACACAACTGGCAGAAGTTTGTTCAACGCAGTTGGCACAAGTTTGTTTGATGCAACTGTCGCAAGTTTGTTCGACGCAACTGGCACAAGTTTGTTCGACGCAACTGGCACAAGTTTGTTCGACGCAACTGGCACAAGTTCGTTTGACGCAACTGGCACAAGGTTCTTCTACGCAACTGGCACAAGTTTCTTTGACGCAACTGGCACAAGTTTGTTCTACGCAACTGGCACAAGTTTGTTTGACGCAACTGGCACAAGTTTGTTTGACGCAACTGGCACAAGTTTGTTTGACGCAACTGGCACATGTTTGTTCGGCGCAACTGGCACAAGTTTGTTTAACGAAACTGGCACAAGTTTGTTTGACGCAACTGGCACAAGTTTGTTTGACGCAAGAGGCACAAGTTTGTTTGACGCAACTGGCACAAGTTTGTTTGACGCAACTGGCACAATTTTTTTTTTACGCAACTGGCACAATTTTTCTCGAAGCAACTGGCACAAGTTTGTTAGCCATATCTGGCACAAGTTTGTTCGACGCAACTGGCACAAGTTTGTTCGACACAAATGGCACAAGTTTGTTTGACGCAACTAGGACAAGTTTCTTCGACGCAACTGGCAAAAGTTTGTTCGACGCAAGTGGCACAAGTTTGTTTGATGCAACTGGCACAAGTTTGTTCTACGCAACTGGCACAAGTTTGTTCTATGCAACTGGCACTAGTTTGTTCTATGCAACTGGCATAAGTTTGTTTGATGCAACTGGTACAAGTTTGTTCTAAGCAACTGGCACAAGTTTGTTCGACGCAACTGGCACAAGTTTGTTCTACACAACTCTTACTAGTTTGTTGTCCACAACTGGCACAAGTTTGTTTGACAAAACTGGCACAAGTTTGTTCTACGCAAATGGCAAATGTTTGTTCTACGCATCTGGCACAAGTTTGTTCGATGCAACTGGCACAAGTTTGTTCTACGCAACTGGCACAAGTTTGTTTGACACAACTGGCACTAGTTTGTTCGAAGCAACTGGCACAAGTTTGTTCGACGGAACTGGCGCAAGTTTGTTCGACGCAACTGTCACAAGTTTGTTCGACGGAACTGGCACAAGTTTGTTCGATGCAACTAGAACAAGTTTGTTTAACGTAACTGGCACAAGTTTGTTCGACCCAACTGGCACAAGTTTGTTTGACACAACTGGCACAAGTTTGTTTGACGCAACTGGCTCAAGGTTGTTCTACGCAACATGTACAAGTTTGTTCTACGCAACTGGCACAAGTTTGTTTGACGCAACTGGCACAAGTTTGTTCTATGCAAAGGGCACAAGTTTGTTCGACGCAACTAGAACAAGTTTGTTTAACGTAACTGGCACAAGTTTGTTCGACCCAACTGGCACAAGTTTGTTTGACACAACTGGCACAAGTTTGTTTGACGCAACTGGCTCAAGGTTGTTCTACGCAACATGTACAAGTTTGTTCTACGCAACTGGCACAAGTTTGTTTGACGCAACTGGCACTAGTTTGTTCGATGCAACGGGCACAAGTTTGTTCGACGCAACTGGCAAAAGTTTGTTTGACACAACTGGCACAAGTTTGTAAGACGCAACTGGCACAAGTTTGTTCAGCGCAACTGGCACAAGTTTGTTCGACGCAAGTGGCACAAGTTTGTTCTATGCAACTGGCACAAGTTTGTTCTACGCAACTGGCACAAGTTTGTTCGACCCAACTGGCAAAAGTTTGTTTGACACAACTGGCACAAGTTTGTTCGACGCAACTGGTACAAGTTTGTTTGACGCAACTGGCACAAGTTTGTTTAACGCAACTGGCACAAGGTTGTTCTACGCAACATGTACAAGTTTGTTCTACGCAACTGGCACAAGTTTGTTTGACGCAACTGGCACAAGTTTGTTCTATGCAACTGGCATTAGTTTGTTCGATGCAACTGGCACAAGTTTGTTCGACGCAACTGGCACAAGTTTGGTTGACGCAACTGGCACAAGTTTGTTAGACGCAACTTGCACAAGTTTGTTCAACGCAACTGGCACAAGTTTTTTCGAATCAATTGGCACAAGTTTGTTTGACGCAACTAGCACAACTTTGTTTGACGCAACTGGCACAAGTTTGTTTGAGGCAACTGGCACAAGTTTGTTTGACGCAACTGGCACAAGTTTGTTTGATGCAACTGGCACAAGTTTGTTTGACGCAACTGGCACAAGCTTGTTAGACGCAACCGGCACAAGCTTGTTCGACGTAACAGGCACAAGTTTTTTCGACTCAATTGGTACAAGTTTGTTTGATGCAACTGGCACAAGTTTGTTTGACGCAAGAGGCACAAGTTTGTTTGGCGCAACTGGCACAAGTTTGTTTGACGCAAATGGCACATTTTTTTTTTTACGCAACTGGCACAAGTTTTCTCGAAGCAACTGGCACAAGTTTGTTTGACGCAAGAGGCACAAGTTTGTTCGGCGCAACTGGCACAAGTTTGTTTGACGCAAATGGCACATGTTTTCTCGAAGCAACTGGCACAAGTTTGTTCGCCATATGTGGCACAAGTTTGTTCGACGCAACTGGCACAACTTTGTTAGACGCAAATGGCACAAGTTTGTTTGACGCAACTGGCACAAGTTTGTTTGACGCAACTGGCACAAGTTTGTTCGACGCAACTGGCACAAGTTTGTTTGACGCAACTGGCACAAGTTTGTTCTACGCAACTGGCACAAGTTTGTTCTATGCAACTGGCACTAATTTGTTCTATGCAACTGGCATAAGTTTGTTTGACGCAACTGGTACAAGTTTGTTCTACGCAACTGGCACAAGTTTGTTCGACGCAACTGGCACAAGTTTGTTCTATGCAACTCTACTAGTTTGTTGTACGCAACTGGCACAAGTTTGTTTGACACAACTGGCACAAGTTTGTTCTACGCAAATGGCAAATGTTTGTTCAACGCATCTGGCACAAGTTTGTTCTATGCAACTGGCACTAGTGTGTTCTACGCAACTGGCACAAATTTGTTTGACACAACTGGCACATGTTTGTTCTACCCAACTGGCAAAAGTTTGTTCGACGCAACTGGCACAAGTTTGTTCGACGTAACTGGCACAAGTTTGTTCTACGCAACTGGTACAAGTTTGTTTGACGCAACTGGCACAAGTTTGTTCTGTGCAACTGGCACTAGTTTGTTTGATACAACTGGCACAAGTTTGTTCGACGCAACTGGCCCAAGTTTGTTTGAAGCAACTGGCAAAAGTTTGTTTGACGCAACTGGCACAAGTTTGATCTATGCAACTGGCACAAGTTTGTTCGACGCAACTGGCACAAGTTTGTTCGACGCAACTGGCACAAGTTTGTTTGACGCAATTGGCAAAAGTTTGTTTGACGCAACTGGCACAAGTTTGTTCGACGCAACTGGCACAAGTTTGTTTGACGCAAGTTGCAAAAGTTTGTTTGATGCAACTGGCACAAGTTTGTTCTACGCAACATGCACAAGTTTCTTCTACGCAACTGGCACAAGTTTGTTTGACGCAACTGGCACAAGTTTGTTCGATGCAACTGGCCCAAGTTTGTTTGACGTAACTGCCACAAGTTTGTTCGACGCAACTGGCACAAGTTTTTTCAACTCAATTGGCACAAGTTTGTTTGACACAACTGGCACAAGTTTGTTTGACGCCACTGGAAGAAGTTTGTTTGACGTAACTGGCACAAGTTTGTTTGAATGGCACAAGTTTGTTTGACGCAACTGGCACAAGTTTGTTCGACGCAACTGGCACAAGTTTGTTCGACGCAACTGGCACAAGTTTGTTTGAATGGCACAAGTTTGTTTGACGCAACTGGCACAAGGTTGTTCTACGCAACTGGCACAAGTTTGTTCTATGCAACTGGCACAAGTTTGTTCTATGCAACTGGCACAAGTTTGTTCGATGCAACTGGCACAAGTTTGTTCGACGCAACTGGCACAAGTTTGATCGACGCAACTGGCACAAGTTTGTTCGACGCAACTGGCACAAGTTTTTTCTACATAACTGGCACAAGTTTGTTCTATGCAACTGGCACACGTTTGTTCTACGCAACTGGCACAAGTTTTCTCGACGCAAGTGGCACAAGTTGGTTCGAAGCAACTGGCACAAGCTTGTTTGACGCAACTGGCACAAGTTTGTTCAACACAACTGGCACAAGTTTGATCGACGAACCGGCACAAGTTTGTTTGACGCAATTGGCACAAGTTTGTTCTACTTAACTGGCACAAGTTTGTTCTATGCAACTGGCACTAGTTTGTTTTACGCAACTGGCATAAGTTTGTTTGACGCAACTGGCACAAGTTTGTTCTACAAACTAGCACAAGTTTGTTCGACGCAACTGGCACAAGGTTGTTCTACGCAACTGGCACAAGTTTGTTCTACGCAACTGGCACAAGTTTGTTTGACGCAACTGGCACAAGGTTGTTCTACGCATCTGACACAAGTTTGTTGGGTGCCACTGACACAAGTTTGTTCGACGAAACTGGCCCAAGTTTTTTTGACGCAAATGGCACAAGTTTGTTAGACGCAACTGGCACAAGTTTGTTCGACGCAACTGGCACAAGTTTTTTCGACTCAATTGCCACAAGTTCGTTTTGCGCAACTGGCACAAGTTTGTTTGATGCAACTGGCACAAGTTTATTTGACGCAATTGGCACAAGTTTTCTCGACGAAACTGTCAAAAGTTTGTTCGCCGTAACTGGCACAAGTTTGTTCGACGCAACTGGCACAAGTTTGTTTGACACAACTGGCACAAGTTTGTTCTACATAACTGGCACAAGTTTGTTCTATGCAACTGGCAAAAGTTTGTTCTACGCAACTGGCACAAGTTTGTTCGACGCAACTGGCACAAGTTTGTTTGACGCAACTGGCACAAGTTTGTTTGACGCAACTGGCACAAGTTTGTTTGACGCAACTGGCACAAGGTTGTTCTATGCAAATGGCTCAAGTTTGTTTGACGCAACTGGCACAAGTTTGTTTGATGCAACAGTTACAAGTTTGTTCTATGCAAATGGCTCAAGTTTGTTTGACGCAACTGGCACAAGTTTGTTTGATGCAACAGTTACAAGTTTGTTCTACATAACTGGCACAAGTTTGTTGTACACAACTGGCACAAGTTTGTTTGACACAACTGGCACAAGTTTGTTCTACGCAAATGGCAAAAGTTTGTTCTACGCATCTGGCACAAGTTTGTTCTATGCAACTAGCACTAGTTTGTTTGATGCAACTGGCACAAATTTGTTTGACGCAACTGGCACATGTTTGTTTTACCCAACAGGCACAAGTTTGTTCGACGCAACTGGCACAAGTTTGTTCTACACAACTGGCACAAGTTTGTTTGACACAAGCGGCACAAGTTTGTTCTAAGCACCTGGCACAAGTTTGTTCGACGGAACTGGTGCAATTTTGTTCGACGCAACTGGCACAAGTTTGTTCGACACAACTGGCACAAATTTGTACGACGCAACTGGTACAAGTTTGTTTAACGTAACTGGCACAAGTTTGTTCGACCCAACTGGCACAAGTTTGTTTGACACAACTGGCACAAGTTTGTTCGACGCAACTGGTACAAGTTTGTTTGACGCAACTGGCACAAGTTTGTTTAACGCAACTGGCACAAGGTTGTTCTACGCAACATGTACAAGTTTGTTCTACGCAACTGGCACAAGTTTGTTTGACGCAACTGGCACAAGTTTGTTCTATGCAACTGGCATTAGTTTGTTCGATGCAACTGGCACAAGTTTGTTCGACGCAACTGGCACAAGTTTGTTTGACGCAACTGGCACAAGTTTGTTAGACGCAACTTGCACAAGTTTGTTCAACGCAACTGGCACAAGTTTTTTCGAATCAATTGGCACAAGTTTGTTTGACACAACTAGCACAACTTTGTTTGACGTAACTGGCACAAGTTTGTTTGATGCAACTGGCAGAAGTTTGTTTGACGCAACTGGCACAAGTTTGTTTGACGCAACTGGCACAAGTTTGTTTGACGCAAGTGGCACAAGTTTGTTCGCCGTAACAGGCACAAGTTTGTTCGACGCAACTGGCACAAGTTTGTTCGGCGCAACTGGCACAAGTTTGTTTGACGCAACTGGCACAAGTGTCTTCGACGGAACTGGAACAGGTTTGTTCGACGCAATTGGCACAAGTTTGTTTGATGCAATTGGCACAAGTTTGTTCTACTCAACTGGCACAAGTTTGTTCTATGTAACTGGCACTGGTTTGTTTTACGCAACTGGCATAAGTTTGTTTGACGCAACTGGCACAAGTTTGTTCTACCAACTAGCACAAGTTTGTTCGATGCAACTGGCACAAGGTTGTTCTACGCAACTGGCACAAGTTTGTTCTATGCAACTGGCACAAGTTTGTTTCGACGCAAATGGCACAAGTTTGTTCGACGCAACTGGCACAAGTTTGTTGGATGCCACTGGCACAAGTTTGTTCTACATAACTGGCACAAGTTTGTTCTATGCAACTGGCACAAGTTTGTTCTACGCAACTGGCACAAGTTTGTTCTACGCATCTGGCACAATTTTGTTCTATGCAACTGGCACTAGTTTGTTCTACACAACTGGCACAAGTTTGTTTGACGCAACTGGCACAAGTTTGTTCTACCCAACTGACAGAAGTTTGTTCGACGCAACTGGCACAAGTTTGTTCTACGCAACTGACACAAGTTTGTTTGACACAACTGGCAGAAGTTTGTTCAACGCAGTTGGCAGAAGTTTGTTTGACGCAAGTGTCGCAAGTTTGTTCGACGCAACTGGCACAAGTTTGTTCGACGCAACTGGCAAAAGTTTGTTTGAAGCAACTGGCACAAGTTCGTTTGACGTAACTGGCACAAGGTTCTTCTACGTAACTGGCACAAGTTTCTTTGACGCAACTGGCACAAGTTTGTTCTACGCAACTGGCACAAGTTTGTTTGACACAACTGGAACAAGTTTGTTTGACGCAACTGGCACAAGTTTGTTTGACGCAACTGGCACAAGTTTGTTTGAAGCAACTGGCACAAGTTTGTTCGGCGCAACTGGCACAAGTTTGTTTGACGAAACTGGCACAAGTTTGTTTGACGCAACTGGCACAAGTTTGTTTGACGCAACTGGCAAAAGTTTGTTTGACGCAACTGGCACAAGTTTGTTAGACGCAACTGTCACAAGTTTGTTCGACGTAACAGGCACAAGTTTTTTCGACTCAACTGGTACAAGTTTGTTTGAGGCAACTGGCACAAGTTTGTTTGATGCAAGAGGCACAAGTTTGTTTGACGCAACTGGCACAAGTTTGTTTGACGCAACTGGCACAAGTTTTTTTTTATGCAACTGGCACAAGTTTGTTCGCCATATCTGGCAGAAGTTTGTTCGGCGCAACTGGTACAAGTTTGTTCGACGCAAATGGCACAAGTTTGTTTGACACAACTGGCACAAGTTTCTTCGACGCAACTGGCACAAGTTTCTTCGACGCAACTGGCACAAGTTTGTTTGACGCAACTGGCACAAGTTTGTTCAACACAACTGGCACAAGTTTGTTCTATGCAACTGGCACTAGTTTGTTCTATGCAACTGGCATAAGTTTGTTTGACGCAACTGGTACAAGTTTGCTCTACGGAACTGGCACAAGTTTGTTCGACGCACCTGGCACAAGTTTGTTCTACGCAACTCTTACTAGTTTGTTGTACGCAACTGGCACAAGTTTTTTTGACACAACTGGCACAAGTTTGTTCTACGCAAATGGCAAATGTTTGTTCTACGCATCTGGCACAAGTTTGTTCTATGCAACTGGCACTATTGTGTTCTACGCAACTGGCACAAATTTGTTCTACCCAACTGGCACAAGTTTCTCAACGCAACTGGCACAAGTTTGTTCTACGCAACTGGCACAAGTTTGTTTGACACAACTGGCACAAGTTTGTTCTAAGCAACTGGCACAAGTTTGTTCGATGGAACTGACGCAAGTTTGTTCGACGCAACTGGCACAAGTTTGTTCGACGCAACTAGCGCAAGTTTGTTCGACGCAACTAGAACAAGTTTGTTTAACGTAACTGGCACAAGTTTGTTCGACACAACTGGCACAAGTTTGTTTGACACAACTGGCACAAGTTTGTTTGACGCAACTGACACAAGGTTGTTCTACGCAACATGTACAAGTTTGTTCTACGCAACTGGCACAAGTTTTTTTTATGCAACTGGCACAAGTTTGTGCTATGCAACTGGCACTAGTTTGTTCGATGCCACTGGCACAAGTTTGTTCGACGCAACTGGCACAAGTTTGTTTGACGCAACTGGCACAAGTTTGTTAGACGCAACTGGCACAAGTTTGTTAGACGCAACTGGCACAAGTTTTTTTTAATCAATTGGCACAAGTTTGTTTGACGCAACTGGCACAAGTTTGTTTGACGCAACTGGCACAAGTTTGTTCTACAAACTAGCACAAGTTTGTTCGACGCAACTGGCACAAGGTTGTTCTACGCAACTGGCACAAGTTTGTTCTACGCAACTGGCACAAGTTTGTTTGACGCAACTGGCACAAGGTTGTTCTACGCATCTGACACAAGTTTGTTGGGTGCCACTGACACAAGTTTGTTCGACGAAACTGGCCCAAGTTTTTTTGACGCAACTGGCACAAGTTTGTTAGACGCAACTGGCACAAGTTTGTTCGACGCAACTGGCACAAGTTTTTTCGACTCAATTGGCACAAGTTCGTTTTGCGCAACTGGCACAAGTTTGTTTGATGCAACTGGCACAAGTTTATTTGACGCAATTGGCACAAGTTTTCTCGACGAAACTGTCAAAAGTTTGTTCGCCGTAACTGGCACAAGTTTGTTCGACGCAACTGGCACAAGTTTGTTTGACACAACTGGCACAAGTTTGTTCTAAATAACTGGCACAAGTTTGTTCTATGCAACTGGCAAAAGTTTGTTCTACGCAACTGGCACAAGTTTGTTCGACGCAACTGGCACAAGTTTGTTTGACGCAACTGGCACAAGTTTGTTTGACGCAACTGGCACAAGTTTGTTTGACGCAACTGGCACAAGGTTGTTCTATGCAAATGGCTCAAGTTTGTTTGACGCAACTGGCACAAGTTTGTTTGATGCAACAGTTACAAGTTTGTTCTATGCAAATGGCTCAAGTTTGTTTGTCGCAACTGGCACAAGTTTGTTTGATGCAACAGTTACAAGTTTGTTCTACATAACTGGCACAAGTTTGTTGTACACAACTGGCACAAGTTTGTTTGACACAACTGGCACAAGTTTGTTCTACGCAAATGGCAAAAGTTTGTTCTACGCATCTGGCACAAGTTTGTTCTATGCAACTAGCACTAGTTTGTTTGATGCAACTGGCACAAATTTGTTTGACGCAACTGGCACATGTTTGTTTTACCCAACAGGCACAAGTTTGTTCGACGCAACTGGCACAAGTTTGTTCTACACAACTGGCACAAGTTTGTTTGACACAAGCGGCACAAGTTTGTTCTAAGCACCTGGCACAAGTTTGTTCGACGGAACTGGTGCAATTTTGTTCGACGCAACTGGCACAAGTTTGTTCGACACAACTGGCACAAATTTGTACGACGCAACTGGTACAAGTTTGTTTAACGTAACTGGCACAAGTTTGTTCGACCCAACTGGCACAAGTTTGTTTGACACAACTGGCACAAGTTTGTTCGACGCAACTGGTACAAGTTTGTTTGACGCAACTGGCACAAGTTTGTTTAACGCAACTGGCACAAGGTTGTTCTACGCAACATGTACAAGTTTGTTCTACGCAACTGGCACAAGTTTGTTTGACGCAACTGGCACAAGTTTGTTCTATGCAACTGGTATTAGTTTGTTCGATGCAACTGGCACAAGTTTGTTCGACGCAACTGGCACAAGTTTGTTTGACGCAACTGGCACAAGTTTGTTAGACGCAACTTGCACAAGTTTGTTCAACGCAACTGGCACAAGTTTTTTCGAATCAATTGGCACAAGTTTGTTTGACACAACTAGCACAACTTTGTTTGACGTAACTGGCACAAGTTTGTTTGATGCAACTGGCACAAGTTTGTTTGACGCAACTGGCACAAGTTTGTTTGACGCAACTGGCACAAGTTTGTTTGACGCAAGTGGCACAAGTTTGTTCGCCGTAACTGGCACAAGTTTGTTCGACGCAACTGGCACAAGTTTGTTCGGCGCAACTGGCACAAGTTTGTTTGACGCAACTGGCACAAGTGTCTTCGACGGAACTGGCACAGGTTTGTTCGACGCAATTGGCACAAGTTTGTTTGATGCAATTGGCACAAGTTTGTTCTACTCAACTGGCACAAGTTTGTTCTATGTAACTGGCACTGGTTTGTTTTACGCAACTGGCATAAGTTTGTTTGACGCAACTGGCACAAGTTTGTTCTACCAACTAGCACAAGTTTGTTCGGTGCAACTGGCACAAGGTTGTTCTACGCAACTGGCACAAGTTTGTTCTATGCAACTGGCACAAGTTTGTTTCGACGCAAATGGCACAAGTTTGTTCGACGCAACTGGCACAAGTTTGTTGGATGCCACTGGCACAAGTTTGTTCTACATAACTGGCACAAGTTTGTTTTATGCAACTGGCACAAGTTTGTTCTACGCAACTGGCACAAGTTTGTTCTACGCATCTGGCACAATTTTGTTCTATGCAACTGGCACTAGTTTGTTCTACACAACTGGCACAAGTTTGTTTGACGCAACTGGCACAAGTTTGTTCTACCCAACTGACAGAAGTTTGTTCGACGCAACTGGCACAAGTTTGTTCTACGCAACTGACACAAGTTTGTTTGACACAACTGGCAGAAGTTTGTTCAACGCAGTTGGCAGAAGTTTGTTTGACGCAAGTGTCGCAAGTTTGTTCAACGCAACTGGCACAAGTTTGTTCGACGCAACTGGCAAAAGTTTGTTTGAAGCAACTGGCACAAGTTCGTTTGACGCAACTGGCACAAGGTTCTTCTACGTAACTGGCACAAGTTTCTTTGACGAAACTGGCACAAGTTTGTTCTACGCAACTGGCACAAATTTGTTTGACACAACTGGAACAAGTTTGTTTGACGCAACTGGCACAAGTTTGTTTGACGCAACTGGCACAAGTTTGTTTGAAGCAACTGGCACAAGTTTGTTCGGCGCAACTGGCACAAGTTTGTTTGACGAAACTGGCACAAGTTTGTTTGACGCAACTGGCACAAGTTTGTTTGACGCAACTGGCAAAAGTTTGTTTGACGCAACTGGCACAAGTTTGTTAGACGCAACTGGCACAAGTTTGTTCGACGTAACAGGCACAAGTTTTTTCGACTCAACTGGTACAAGTTTGTTTGAGGCAACTGGCACAAGTTTGTTTGATGCAAAAGGCACAAGTTTGTTTGACGCAACTGGCACAAGTTTGTTTGACGCAACTGGCACAAGTTTTTTTTTATGCAACTGGCACAAGTTTTCTCGAAGAAACTGGCACAAGTTTGTTCGCCATATCTGGCAGAAGTTTGTTCGGCGCAACTGGTACAAGTTTGTTCGACGCAAATGGCACAAGTTTGTTTGACACAACTGGCACAAGTTTCTTCGACGCAACTGGCACAAGTTTCTTCGACGCAACTGGCACAAGTTTGTTTGACGCAACTGGCACAAGTTTGTTCTATGCAACTGGCACTAGTTTGTTCTATGCAACTGGCATAAGTTTGTTTGACGCAACTGGTACAAGTTTGCTCTACGGAACTGGCACAAGATTGTTCGACGCACCTGGCACAAGTTTGTTCTACGCAACTCTTACTAGTTTGTTGTACGCAACTGGCACAAGTTTTTTTGACACAACTGGCACAAGTTTGTTCTACGCAAATGGCAAATGTTTGTTCTACGCATCTGGCACAAGTTTGTTCTATGCAACTGGCACTATTGTGTTCTACGCAACTGGCACAAATTTGTTCTACCCAACTGGCACAAGTTTCTCAACGCAACTGGCACAAGTTTGTTCTACGCAACTGGCACAAGTTTGTTTGACACAACTGGCACAAGTTTGTTCTAAGCAACTGGCACAAGTTTGTTCGATGGAACTGACGCAAGTTTGTTCGACGCAACTGGCACAAGTTTGTTCGACGCAACTAGCGCAAGTTTGTTCGACGCAACTAGAACAAGTTTGTTTAACGTAACTGGCACAAGTTTGTTCGACACAACTGGCACAAGTTTGTTTGACACAACTGGCACAAGTTTGTTTGACGCAACTGACACAAGGTTGTTCTACGCAACATGTACAAGTTTGTTCTACGCAACTGGCACAAGTTTTTTTTATGCAACTGGCACAAGTTTGTGCTATGCAACTGGCACTATTTTGTTCGATGCCACTGGCACAAGTTTGTTCGACGCAACTGGCACAAGTTTGTTTGACGCAACTGGCACAAGTTTGTTAGACGCAACTGGCACAAGTTTGTTAGACGCAACTGGCACAAGTTTTTTTTAATCAATTGGCACAAGTTTGTTTGACGCAACTGGCACAAGTTTGTTTGACGCAACTGGCACAAGTTTGTTAGACGCAACTGGCACAAGTTTGTTTGACGCAACTGGCACAAGTTTATTTGACGCAACTGGCACAACTTTTCTCGACGCAACTGGCACAAGTTTGTTCGCTGTAACTGGCACAAGTTTGTTTGACGCAACTGGCACAAGTTTATTTGACACAACTGGCACAAGTTTTCTCAACGCAAGTGGCAAAAGTTGGTTCACCGTAACTGGCACAAGTTTGTTCGACGCAACTGGCACAAGTTTGTTCGACGCAACTGGCACAAGTTTGTTTGTCGCAACTGGCACAAGTTTCTTCGGCGCAACTGGCACAAGTTTGTTCGACGAACTGGCACAAGTTTGTTTGACGCAATTGGCACAAGTTTGTTCTACTCAACTGGCACAAGTTTGTTCTATGCAACTGGCACTAGTTTGTTTTACGCAACTGGCTTAAGTTTGTTTGACGCAACTGGCACAAGTTTCTTCTACTCAACTGGCACAAGTTTGTTCTATGCAACTGGCACTAGTTTGTTTTACGCAACTGGCTTAAGTTTGTTTGACGCAACTGGCACAAGTTTGTTCTACAAACTAGCACAAGTTTGTTCGACGCAACTGGCACAAGTTTTTTTCACGCAACTGGCACAAGGTTGTTCTACGCAACAGGCACAAGTTTGTTCTATGCAACTGGCACAAGTTTGTTAGAAGAAACTGGCCCAAGATTTTTTGACGCAACTGGCACAAGTTTGTTAGACGCAACTGGCACAAGTTTGTTCGACGCAACTGGCACAAGTTTTTTCGACTCAATTGGCACAAGTTTGTTTGACGCAACTGGAACAAGTTTGTTTGACGCAACTGGCACAAGTTTGTTTGACGCAACTGGCACAAGTTTGTTAGATGCAACTGGCACAAGTTTATTTGACGCAACTGGCACAAGTTTTCTCGACGAAACTGGCACAAGTTTGTTCGCCGTAACTGGCACAAGTTTGTTTGACGCAACTGGCACAAGTTTGTTTGACGCAACTGGCACAAGTTTGTTCTACATAACTGGCACAAGTTTGTTCTATGCAACTGGCACAAGTTTGTTCTACGCAACTGGCACAAGTTTGTTCTACGCATCTGGCACAAGTTTGTTCTATGCAACTGGCACTAGTTTGTTCTACGCAACTGGCACAAGTTTGTTTGACGCAACTGGCACAAATTTGTTCTACCCAATTGACACAAGTTTGTTCGACGCAACTGGCACAAGTTTGTTTGACGCAACTGGCACAAGTTTGTTTGACGCAACTGGCACAAGTTTGTTAGATGCAACTGGCACAAGTTTATTTGACGCAACTGGCACAAGTTTTCTCGACGAAACTGGCACAAGTTTGTTCGCCGTAACTGGCACAAGTTTGTTTGACGCAACTGGCACAAGTTTGTTTGACGCAACTGGCACAAGTTTGTTCTACATAACTGGCACAAGTTTGTTCTATGCAACTGGCACAAGTTTGTTCTACGCAACTGGCACAAGTTTGTTCTACGCATCTGGCACAAGTTTGTTCTATGCAACTGGCACTAGTTTGTTCTACGCAACTGGCACAAGTTTGTTTGACGCAACTGGCACAAATTTGTTCTACCCAACTGACACAAGTTTGTTCGACGCAACTGGCACAAGTTTGTTTGACGCAACTGGCACAAGTTTGTTTGACGCAACTGGCACAAGTTTGTTTGACGCAACTGGCACAAGGTTGTTCTATGCAACTGGCACAAGTTTGTTCTATGCAAATGGCTCAAGTTTGTTTGACGCAACTGGCACAAGTTTGTTTGATGCAACAGTTACAAGTTTGTTCTACATAACTGGCACAAGTTTGTTGTACACAACTGTCACAAGTTTGTTTGACACAACTGGCACAAGTTTGTTCTACGCAAATGGCAAAAGTTTGTTCTACGCATCTGGCACAAGTTTGTTCTATGCAACTAGCACTAGTTTGTTTGACGCAACTGGCACAAATTTGTTTGACGCAACTGGCACATGTTTGTTTTACCCAAGAGGCACAAGTTTGTTCGACGCAACTGGCACAAGTTTGTTCTACACAACTGGCACAAGTTTGTTTGACACAAGTGGCACAAGTTTGTTTGACGCAACTGGCACAAGTTTGTTCGGCGCAACTGGCAAAAGTTTTTCGATGCAACTAGCACAAGTTTGTTTAACGCAACTGGCACAAGTTTGTTCGACCCAACTGGCACAAGTTTGTTTGACGCAACTGGCACAAGTTTGTTTAACGCAACTGGCACAAGTTTGTTTGACGCAACTGGCACGGATTTGTTTGACGCAACTGGCACAAGGTTCTTCTACGCAACTGGCACAAGTTTGTTTTACGCAAATGGCACAAGTTTGTTTGATGCAACTGGCACAAGTTTGTTCTACACAACTGGCACAAGTTTGTTTGACGCAACTGGCACAAGTTTGTTCTACGCAACTTGCACAAGTTTGTTAGACGCAACTGGCACAAGTTTGTTCGACGTAACAGGCACAAGTTTTTTCGACTCAATTGGTACAAGTTTGTTTGACGCAACTGGCACAAGTTTGTTTGACGCAAGAGGCACAAGTTTGTTTGACGCAACTGGCACAAGTTTGTTTGACGCAACTGGCACAAGTTTTTTTTGACGCAACTGGCACAAGTTTTCTCGACGCAACTAGCACAAGTTTGTTCGCCATATCTGGCACAAGTTTGTTTGACGCAACTGGCACAAGTTTGTTCGACGCAACTGGCACATGTTTGTTTGATGCAACTGGCACAGGTTTCTTCGACACAACTGGCACAAGTTTGTTCGATGCAACTGGCATAAGTTTGTTCTATGCAACTTGCACAAGTTTGTTCTACGCAACTGGCACAAGTTTGTTCTATGCAACTGGCACAAGTTTGTTCTATGCAACTGGCATAAGTTTGTTTGACGCAATTGGCACATGTTTGTTCTACGCAACTGGCACAATTTGTTCTATGCATCTGGCACAAGTTTGTGTGACGCAACTGGTACAAGTTTGTTGGACGCAACTGGTACAAGTTTGTTGGACGCAATTCTCACAAGTTTGTTCGAACCAACTGGCACAAGTTTGTTTTACACAACTGGCACAAGTTTGTTCGACACAACTGGCACAAGTTTGTTTGACGCAACTGGCACAAGTTTGTTCTACCCAACTGACACAAGTTTGTTCTATGCAACTGACACAAGTTTGTTTGACACAACTGGTAGAAGTTTGTTCAACGCAACAGGCACAAGTTTGTTTGACGCAACTGGCGCAAGTTTGTTCGACGCAATTGGCACAAGTTTGTTCGACGCAACTGGCACAAGTTTGTTCGATGCAACTGACACAAGTTTGTTTGACACAACTGGCAGAAGTTTGTTCAGCGCAAATGGCACAACTTTGTTTGACGCAACTGGCGCAAGTTTGTTCGACGCAACTGGCACAAGTTTGTTCGATGCAACTGGCACAAGTTTGTTTGATGCAACTGGCACAAGTTTGTTTAACGCAACTGGCACAAGTTTGTTCGACCCAACTGGCACAAGTTTGTTTGACGCAACTGGCACAAGTTTGTTCGATGCAACTGGCAAAAGCTTGTTTGACACAACTGGCACAAGTTTGTTTGACGCAACTGGCACAAGGTTGTTCTACAAAACTGGCAAAAGTTTGTTCTACGCAACTGGCACAAGTTTGTTCGACGCAACTGGCACAAGTTTGTTTGATGCAACTGGCACAAGTTTGTTTGATGCAACTGGCAGAAGTTTGTTTGACACAACTGGCACAAGTTTGTTCGGCGCAACTGGCCCAAGTTTGTTTGAAGCAACTGGCACAAGTTTGTTAGACCCAACTGGCACAAGTTTGTTCGATGTAACTAGAACAAGTTTTTTCGACTCAATTGGCAGAAGTTTGTTTGACGCAACTGGCACAAGTTTGTTTGACGCAACTTGCGCAAGTTTGTTTGACGCAACTGGCACAAGTTTATTTGACGCAACAGGCACAAGTTTTCTCGACGCAACTGGCACAAGTTTGTTCGCCGTAACTGGCACAGGTTTGTTCGACGCAACTGGCAAAAGTTTGTTTGACGCAACTGGCACAAGTCTTTTTGATGCAACTGGCACAAGTTTTCTCGACGCAACTGGCACAAGTTTGTTTGCCGTAACTGGCACAAGTTTGTTCGACGCCACTGGCACTAATGTGTTCTAAGCAACTGGCACAAGTTGGTTCTACGCAACTGGCACAAGTTTGTTCTACGCAACTGGCACAAGTTTGTTGTATGCAACTGGCACTAGTTTGTTGTACGCAACTAGCATAAGTTTGTTTGACGCAACTGGCACAAGTTTGTTCTACGCAACTGGCACAAGTTTGTTGGACGCAACTGGCACAAGTTTCTTCTACGCAACTGGCACAAGTTTGTTCTAAGCAACTGGCACAAGTTTGTTCTACGCAACTGGCACAAGTTTGTTGGACGCAACTGGCTCAAGTTTCTTTGACGCAACTGGCACAGGTTTGTTCGACGCAACTGGCACAAGTTTGTTCGACGCAACTGGCACAAGTTTGTTCGACGCAACTGGCAAAAGTTTGTTTGACGCAACTGGCACAAGTTTTTTTTTTACGCAACTGGCACAATTTTTCTCGAAGCAGCTGGCACAAGTTTGTTCGCCATATCTGGCACAAGTTTGTGAGACGCAACTGGCACAAGTTTGTTCGACGCAAATGGCACAAGTTTGTTTGACGCAACTGGCACAAGTTTCTTCGACGCAACTGGCACAAGTTTGTTCTATGCAACTGGCACTAGTTTGTTCTATGCAACTGGCATAAGTTTGTTTGATGCAACTGGTACAAGTTTGTTCTACGCAACTGGCACAAGTTTGTTCGACACAACTGGCACAAGTTTGTTCTACGCAACTCTTACTAGTTTGTTTTACACAACTGGCACAAGTTTGTTTGACAAAACTGGCACAAGTTTGTTCTACGCAAATGGCAAATGTTTGTTCTACGCATCTGGCACAAGTTTGTTCTATGCAACTGGCACTAGTGTGTTCTACGCAACTGGCACAAATTTGTTTGACACAACTGGCACATGTTTGTTCTACCCAACTGGCACAAGTTTGTTCGACGCAACTGGCACAAGTTTGTTCTTCGCAACTGGCACAAGTTTGTTTGACACAAATGGCACAAGTTTGTTCGAAGCAACTGGCACAAGTTTGTTCGACGGAACTGGCGCAAGTTTGTTCGACGCAACTGGCACAAGTTTGTTCGACGCAACTGGCACAAGTTTGTTCGATGCAACTAGAACAAGTTTGTTTAACGTAACTGGCACAAGTTTGTTCGACCCAACTGGCACAAGTTTGTTTGACACAACTGGCACAAGTTTGTTTGATGCAACTGGCACAAGGTTGTTCTACGCAACATGTACAAGTTTGTTCTACGCAACTGGCACAAGTTTGTTTGACGCAACTGGCACAAGTTTGTTCTATGCATCTGGCACTAGTTTGTTTGATGCAACTGGCACAAGTTTGTTCTATGCATCTGGCACTAGTTTGTTCGATGCAACTGGCACAAGTTTGTTCGACGCAACTGGTACAAGTTTGTTTGACACAACTGGCACAAGTTTGTTAGACGCAACTGGCACAAGTTTGTTCAACGCAATTGGCACAAGTTTTTTTTAATCAATTGGCACAAGTTTGTTTGACGCAACTGGCACAAGTTTGTTTGACGCAACTGGCACAAGTTTGTTTGACGCAACTAGCACAAGTTTATTTGACGCAACTGGCACAAGTTTTCTCGACGCAACTGGCAAAAATTTGTTTGACGCAACTGGCACAAGTTTTTTTGACGTAACTGGCACAATTTTTCTCAACGCAACTGGCACAAGTTTGTTCCCTGTAACTGGCACAAGTTTGTTCGACGCAACTGGCACAAGTTTATTCGAAGCAACTGGCACAAGTTTGTTTGACGCAACTGGCACAAGTTTGTTCTATGCAACTGGCACAAGTTTGTTCTATGCAACTGGCACAAGTTTGTTCTACGCAACTGGCACAAGTTTGTTCTACGCAACTGGCACAAGTTTGTTGTATGCAACTGGCACTACTTTGTTCTACGCAACTGGCATAAGTTTGTTTGACGCAACTGGCACAAGTTTGTTCAGCGCAACTGGCACAAGTTTGTTCGACGCAACTGGCACAAGTTTGTTCTACGCAACTGGCACAATTTTGTTGGACGCAACTGGCACAAGTTTGTTCGACACAACTGGCACAAGTTTGTTCTACGCAACAGGCACAATTTTGTTGGACGCAACTGGCACAAGTTTGTTCGACGCAACTGGCACAAATTTGTTCGACGCAACTGGCACAAGTTTGTTCTACGCAATTGGCACAAGTTTGTTTTACGCATCTGGGACACGTTTGTTCTATGCAACTGGCACTAGTTTGTTCTAGGCAACTGGCACAAATTTGTTTGACGTAACTGGCACATGTTTGTTCTACCCAACTGGCACAAGTTTGTTCGACGCAACTGGCACTAGTTTGTTCTACGCAACTGGCACAAGTTTGTTTGACACAACTGGCACCAGTTTGTTCTAAGCAACTGGCCCAAGTTTGTTCGACGGAACTGGCGCAAGTTTGTTCGACGCAACTGGCACAAGTTTGTTCGACGCAACTGGCACAAGTTTGTTCGATGCAACTGGTACAAGTTTGTTTAACTTAACTGGCACAAGTTTCTTCGACCCAACTGGCACAAGTTTGTTTGACACAACTGGCACAAGTTTGTTTGACGCAACTGGCACAAGTTTGTTTGATGCAACTGGCACAAGTTTGTTCTACACAACTGGCACAAGTTTGTTTGATGCAACTGGCACAAGTTTGTTTGATGCAACTGGCACAAGTTTGTTCTACACAACTGGCACAAGTTTGTTTGACGCAACTGGCACAAGTTTGTTCTACGCAACTTGCACAAGTTTGTTAGACGCAACTGGCACAAGTTTGTTCGACGTAACAGGCACAAGTTTTTTCGACTCAATTGGTACAAGTTTGTTTGACGCAACTGGCACAAGTTTGTTTGACGCAAGAGGCACAAGTTTGTTTGACGCAACTGGCACAAGTTTGTTTGACGCAACTGGCACAAGTTTTTTTTGACGCAACTGGCACAAGTTTTCTCGACGCAACTAGCACAAGTTTGTTCGCCATATCTGGCACAAGTTTGTTTGACGCAACTGGCACAAGTTTGTTCGACGCAACTGGCACATGTTTGTTTGATGCAACTGGCACAGGTTTCTTCGACACAACTGGCACAAGTTTGTTCGATGCAACTGGCATAAGTTTGTTCTATGCAACTTGCACAAGTTTGTTCTACGCAACTGGCACAAGTTTGTTCTATGCAACTGGCACAAGTTTGTTCTATGCAACTGGCATAAGTTTGTTTGACGCAATTGGCACATGTTTGTTCTACGCAACTGGCACAATTTGTTCTATGCATCTGGCACAAGTTTGTGTGACGCAACTGGTACAAGTTTGTTGGACGCAACTGGTACAAGTTTGTTGGACGCAATTCTCACAAGTTTGTTCGAACCAACTGGCACAAGTTTGTTTTACACAACTGGCACAAGTTTGTTCGACACAACTGGCACAAGTTTGTTTGACGCAACTGGCACAAGTTTGTTCTACCCAACTGACACAAGTTTGTTCTATGCAACTGACACAAGTTTGTTTGACACAACTGGTAGAAGTTTGTTCAACGCAACAGGCACAAGTTTGTTTGACGCAACTGGCGCAAGTTTGTTCGACGCAATTGGCACAAGTTTGTTCGACGCAACTGGCACAAGTTTGTTCGATGCAACTGACACAAGTTTGTTTGACACAACTGGCAGAAGTTTGTTCAGCGCAAATGGCACAACTTTGTTTGACGCAACTGGCGCAAGTTTGTTCGACGCAACTGGCACAAGTTTGTTCGATGCAACTGGCACAAGTTTGTTTGATGCAACTGGCACAAGTTTGTTTAACGCAACTGGCACAAGTTTGTTCGACCCAACTGGCACAAGTTTGTTTGACGCAACTGGCACAAGTTTGTTCGATGCAACTGGCAAAAGCTTGTTTGACACAACTGGCACAAGTTTGTTTGACGCAACTGGCACAAGGTTGTTCTACAAAACTGGCAAAAGTTTGTTCTACGCAACTGGCACAAGTTTGTTCGACGCAACTGGCACAAGTTTGTTTGATGCAACTGGCACAAGTTTGTTTGATGCAACTGGCAGAAGTTTGTTTGACACAACTGGCACAAGTTTGTTCGGCGCAACTGGCCCAAGTTTGTTTGAAGCAACTGGCACAAGTTTGTTAGACCCAACTGGCACAAGTTTGTTCGATGTAACTAGAACAAGTTTTTTCGACTCAATTGGCAGAAGTTTGTTTGACGCAACTGGCACAAGTTTGTTTGACGCAACTTGCGCAAGTTTGTTTGACGCAACTGGCACAAGTTTATTTGACGCAACAGGCACAAGTTTTCTCGACGCAACTGGCACAAGTTTGTTCGCCGTAACTGGCACAGGTTTGTTCGACGCAACTGGCAAAAGTTTGTTTGACGCAACTGGCACAAGTCTTTTTGATGCAACTGGCACAAGTTTTCTCGACGCAACTGGCACAAGTTTGTTTGCCGTAACTGGCACAAGTTTGTTCGACGCCACTGGCACTAATGTGTTCTAAGCAACTGGCACAAGTTGGTTCTACGCAACTGGCACAAGTTTGTTCTACGCAACTGGCACAAGTTTGTTGTATGCAACTGGCACTAGTTTGTTGTACGCAACTAGCATAAGTTTGTTTGACGCAACTGGCACAAGTTTGTTCTACGCAACTGGCACAAGTTTGTTGGACGCAACTGGCACAAGTTTCTTCTACGCAACTGGCACAAGTTTGTTCTAAGCAACTGGCACAAGTTTGTTCTACGCAACTGGCACAAGTTTGTTGGACGCAACTGGCTCAAGTTTCTTTGACGCAACTGGCACAGGTTTGTTCGACGCAACTGGCACAAGTTTGTTCGACGCAACTGGCACAAGTTTGTTCGACGCAACTGGCAAAAGTTTGTTTGACGCAACTGGCACAAGTTTTTTTTTTACGCAACTGGCACAATTTTTCTCGAAGCAGCTGGCACAAGTTTGTTCGCCATATCTGGCACAAGTTTGTGAGACGCAACTGGCACAAGTTTGTTCGACGCAAATGGCACAAGTTTGTTTGACGCAACTGGCACAAGTTTCTTCGACGCAACTGGCACAAGTTTGTTCTATGCAACTGGCACTAGTTTGTTCTATGCAACTGGCATAAGTTTGTTTGATGCAACTGGTACAAGTTTGTTCTACGCAACTGGCACAAGTTTGTTCGACACAACTGGCACAAGTTTGTTCTACGCAACTCTTACTAGTTTGTTTTACACAACTGGCACAAGTTTGTTTGACAAAACTGGCACAAGTTTGTTCTACGCAAATGGCAAATGTTTGTTCTACGCATCTGGCACAAGTTTGTTCTATGCAACTGGCACTAGTGTGTTCTACGCAACTGGCACAAATTTGTTTGACACAACTGGCACATGTTTGTTCTACCCAACTGGCACAAGTTTGTTCGACGCAACTGGCACAAGTTTGTTCTTCGCAACTGGCACAAGTTTGTTTGACACAAATGGCACAAGTTTGTTCGAAGCAACTGGCACAAGTTTGTTCGACGGAACTGGCGCAAGTTTGTTCGACGCAACTGGCACAAGTTTGTTCGACGCAACTGGCACAAGTTTGTTCGATGCAACTAGAACAAGTTTGTTTAACGTAACTGGCACAAGTTTGTTCGACCCAACTGGCACAAGTTTGTTTGACACAACTGGCACAAGTTTGTTTGATGCAACTGGCACAAGGTTGTTCTACGCAACATGTACAAGTTTGTTCTACGCAACTGGCACAAGTTTGTTTGACGCAACTGGCACAAGTTTGTTCTATGCATCTGGCACTAGTTTGTTTGATGCAACTGGCACAAGTTTGTTCTATGCATCTGGCACTAGTTTGTTCGATGCAACTGGCACAAGTTTGTTCGACGCAACTGGTACAAGTTTGTTTGACACAACTGGCACAAGTTTGTTAGACGCAACTGGCACAAGTTTGTTCAACGCAATTGGCACAAGTTTTTTTTAATCAATTGGCACAAGTTTGTTTGACGCAACTGGCACAAGTTTGTTTGACGCAACTGGCACAAGTTTGTTTGACGCAACTAGCACAAGTTTATTTGACGCAACTGGCACAAGTTTTCTCGACGCAACTGGCAAAAATTTGTTTGACGCAACTGGCACAAGTTTTTTTGACGTAACTGGCACAATTTTTCTCAACGCAACTGGCACAAGTTTGTTCCCTGTAACTGGCACAAGTTTGTTCGACGCAACTGGCACAAGTTTATTCGAAGCAACTGGCACAAGTTTGTTTGACGCAACTGGCACAAGTTTGTTCTATGCAACTGGCACAAGTTTGTTCTATGCAACTGGCACAAGTTTGTTCTACGCAACTGGCACAAGTTTGTTCTACGCAACTGGCACAAGTTTGTTGTATGCAACTGGCACTACTTTGTTCTACGCAACTGGCATAAGTTTGTTTGACGCAACTGGCACAAGTTTGTTCAGCGCAACTGGCACAAGTTTGTTCGACGCAACTGGCACAAGTTTGTTCTACGCAACTGGCACAATTTTGTTGGACGCAACTGGCACAAGTTTGTTCGACACAACTGGCACAAGTTTGTTCTACGCAACAGGCACAATTTTGTTGGACGCAACTGGCACAAGTTTGTTCGACGCAACTGGCACAAATTTGTTCGACGCAACTGGCACAAGTTTGTTCTACGCAATTGGCACAAGTTTGTTTTACGCATCTGGGACACGTTTGTTCTATGCAACTGGCACTAGTTTGTTCTAGGCAACTGGCACAAATTTGTTTGACGTAACTGGCACATGTTTGTTCTACCCAACTGGCACAAGTTTGTTCGACGCAACTGGCACTAGTTTGTTCTACGCAACTGGCACAAGTTTGTTTGACACAACTGGCACCAGTTTGTTCTAAGCAACTGGCCCAAGTTTGTTCGACGGAACTGGCGCAAGTTTGTTCGACGCAACTGGCACAAGTTTGTTCGACGCAACTGGCACAAGTTTGTTCGATGCAACTGGTACAAGTTTGTTTAACTTAACTGGCACAAGTTTCTTCGACCCAACTGGCACAAGTTTGTTTGACACAACTGGCACAAGTTTGTTTGACGCAACTGGCACAAGTTTGTTTGACGCAACTGGCAAAAGTTTGTTTGACGCAACTGGCACAAGTTTGTTCTACGCAACATGCACAAGTTTGTTCTACGCAACTGGCACAAGTTTGTTTGACGCAACTGGCACAAGTTTGTTCTATGGAACTGGCAAAAGTTTGTTTGACGCAACTGGCACAAGTTTGTTCTACGCAACATGCACAAGTTTGTTCTACGCAACTGGCACAATTTTGTTTGACGCAACTGGCACAAGTTTATTTGACGCAACTGGCACAAGTTTTCTCGACGCAACTGGCACAAGTTTGTTCGCCGTAACTGGCACAAGTTTGTTTGACGCAACTGGCACAAATTTGTTTGACGCAACTGGCACAAGTTTTTTTGACGTAACTGGCACAATTTTTCTCGACGCAACTGGCACAAGTTTGTTCCCCGTAACTGGCACAAGTTTGTTCGACGCCACTGGCACAAGTTTATTCGAAGCAACTGGCACAAGTTTGTTTGACGCAACTGGCACAAGTTTGTTCTATGCAACTGGCACAAATTTGTTCGATGCAACTGGCACAAGTTTGTTCTACGCAACTGGCACAAGTTTGTTCTACGCAACTGGCACAAGTTTGTTGTATGCAACTGGCACTAGTTTGTTCTACGCAACTGGCATAAGTTTGTTTGACGCAACTGGCACAAGTTTGTTCTACGCAACTGGCACAAGTTTGTTGGACGTAACTGGCACAAGTTTGTTCTACGCAACTGGCACAATTTTGTTGGACGCAACTGGCACAAGTTTGTTCGACACAACTGGCACAAGTTTGTTCTACGCAACTGGCACAAATTTGTTCGACGCAACTGGCACAAGTTTGTTCTACGCAACTGGCACAAGTTTGTTTTACGCATCTGGGACACGTTTGTTCTATGCAACTGGCACTAGTTTGTTCTAGGCAACTGGCACAAATTTGTTTGACGCCACTGGCACATGTTTGTTCTACCCAACTGGCACAAGTTTGTTCGACGCAACTGGCACAAGTTTGTTCTACGCAACTGGCACAAGTTTGTTTGACACAACTGGCACAAGTTTGTTTTAAGCAACTGGCCCAAGTTTGTTCGACGGAACTGGCGCAAGTTTGTTCGACGGAACTGGCGCAAGTTTGTTCGATGCAACTGGCACAAGTTTGTTCGACGCAACTGGCACAAGTTTGTTTGATGCAACTGGTACAAGTTTGTTTAACGTAACTGGCACAAGTTTCTTCGACCCAACTGGCGCAAGTTTGTTTGACACAACTAGCACAAGTTTGTTCGACGCAACTGGCACAAGTTTGTTTGATGCAACTGGCAAAAGTTTGTTTGACGCAACTGGAACAAGTTTGTTCTACGCAACATGCACAAGTTTGTTCTACGCAACTGGCACAAGTTTGTTTGACGCAACTGGCACAACTTTGTTCTATGGAACTGGCAAAAGTTTGTTTGACGCAACTGGCAAAAGTTTGTTCTACGCAACTGGCACAAGTTTGTTTGATGCAACTGGCACAAGTTTGTTCTACGCAACTGGCACTAGTTTGTTTGATGCAACTGGCACAAGTTTGTTCGATGCAACTGTCCCAAGTTTGTTTGACGTAACTGCCACAAGTTTGTTCGACGCAACTGGCACAAGTTTTTTCGACTCAATTGGCACAAGTTTGTTTGACACAACTGGCACAAGTTTGTTTGATGCCACTGGAACAAGTTTGTTTGACGTAACTGGCACAAGTTTGTTTGAAGCAACTGGCACAAGTTTGTTTGACGCAACTGGCACAAGGTTGTTCTACGCAACTGGCACAAGTTTGTTCTATGCAACTGTCACAAGTTTGCTCTATGCAACTGGCACAAGTTTGTTCTATGCAACTGGCACAAGTTTGTTCGATGCAACTGGCACAAGTTTGTTCGACGCAACTGGCACAAGTTTGATCGACGCAACTGGCACAAGTTTGTTCGACGCAACTGGCACAAGTTTTTTCTACATAACTGGCACAAGTTTGTTCTATGAAACTGGCACAAGTTTGTTTGACGCAACTGGCACAAGTTTTCTCGACGCAAGTGGCACAAGTTGGTTCGAAGCAACTGGCACAAGCTTGTTTGATGCAACTGGCACAAGTTTGTTCAACACAACTGGCACAAGTTTGATCGACGAACTGGCACAAGTTTGTTTGACGCAATTGGCACAAGTTTGTTCTACTTAACTGGCACAAGTTTGTTTTACGCAACTGGCATAAATTTGTTTGACGCAACTGGCACAAGTTTGTTCTACAAACTAGCACAAGTTTGTTCGACGCAACTAGCACAAGGTTGTTCTAGGCAACTGGCACAATTTTGTTCTACGCAACTGGCACAAGTTTGTTTGACGCAACTGGCACAAGGTTGTTCTACGCAACTGACACAAGTTTGTTGGATGCCACTGACACAAGTTTGTTCGACGAAACTGGCCCAAGTTTTTTTGACGCAACTGGCACAAGTTTGTTAGACTCAACTGGCACAAGTTTGTTCGACGCAACTGGCACAAGTTTTTTCGACTTAATTGGCACAAGTTCGTTTTGTGCAACTGGAACAAGTTTGTTTGACACAACTGACACAAGTTTGTTTGACGCAACTGGCACAAGTTTGTTTGATGCAACTGGCACAAGTTTATTTGACGCAACTGGCACAAGTTTTCTCTACGAAACTGGCACAAGTTTGTTCGCCGTAACTGGCACAAGTTTGTTCGACGCAACTGGCACAAGTTTGTTTGACACAACTGGCACAAGTTTGTTCTACATAACTGGCACAAGTTTGTTCTATGCAACTGGCACAAGTTTGTTCTACGCAACTGGCACAAGTTTGTTTGACGCAACTGGCACAAGTTTGTTTGACGCAACTGGCACAAGTTTGTTTGACGCAACTGGCACAAGTTTGTTTGACGCAACTGGCACAAGGTTGTTCTATGCAACTGGCACAAGTTTGTTCTATGCAAATGGCTCAAGTTTGTTTGACGCAACTGGCACAAGTTTGTTTGATGCAACAGTTACAAGTTTGTTCTACATAACTGGCACAAGTTTGTTGTACACAACTGGCACAAGTTTGTTTGACACAACTGGCACAAGTTTGTTCTACGCAAATGGCAAAAGTTTGTTCTACGCATCTGGCAAAAGTTTGTTCTATACAACTAGCACTAGTTTGTTTGACGTAACTGGCACAAATTTGTTTGACGCAACTGGCACTTGTTTGTTTTACCCAACAGGCACAAGTTTGTTCGACGCAACTGGCACAAGTTTGTTCTACACAACTGGCACAAGTTTGTTTGACACAAGTGGCACAAGATTGTTCTAAGCACCTAACACAAGTTTGTTCGACGCAACTGGCACAAGTTTGTTCGACGCAGGCACAAATTTGTACGACGCAACTGGTACAAGTTTGTTTAACGTAACTGGCACAAGTTTGTTTGACCCAACTTGCAAAAGTTTGTTTCACACAACTGGCACAATTTTGTTCGACGCAACTGGCACAAGTTTGTTTGACGCAACTGGCACAAGTTTGTTTGACGCAACTGGCACAAGGTTGTTCTACGCAAAATGTACAAGTTTGTTCTACGCAACTGGCACAAGTTTGTTTGACGCAACTGGCACAAATTTGTTCTATGCAACTGGCACTAGTTTGTTCGATGCAACTGGCACAAGGTTGTTCTACGCAACATGTACAAGTTTGTTCGGCGCAACTGGCACAAGTTTGTTTGACGCAACTGGCACAAGTTTGTTAGACGCAACTGGCACAAGTTTGTTCAACGCAACTGGCACAAGTTTTTTCGAATCAATTGGCACAAGTTTGTTTGACGCAACTGGCACAAGTTTGTTTGACGCAACTGGCACAAGTTTGTTTGACGCAACTGGCACAAGATTGTTTGACGCAACTGGCAAAAGTTTATTTGACGCAACAGGAACATCTTTTTTCGACGCAACTGGCACAAGTTTGTTCGCCGTAACTGGCACAAGTTTGTTCGACGCAACTGGCACAAGTTTGTTCGGCGCAACTAGCACAAGTTTGTTTGACGCAACTGGCACAAGTTTCTTCGACGCAACTGGCACAAGTTTCTTCGACGCAACTGGCACAAGTTTGTTTGATGCAATTGGCACAAGTTTGTTCTACTCAACTGGCACAAGTTTGTTCTATGCAACTGGCACTGGTTGTTTTACGCAACTGGCATAAGTTTGTTTGACGCAACTGGCACAAGGTTGTTCTACGCAACTGGCACAAGTTTGTTCTACGCAACTGGCACAAGTTTGTTTCGACGCAACTGGCACAAGTTTATTCGACGCAACTGGCACAAGTTTGTTGGATGCCACTGGCACAAGTTTGTTCTACATAACTGGCACAAGTTTGTTCTATGGAACTGGCACAAGTTTGTTCTACGCAACTGGCACAAGTTTGTTCTACGCATGTGGCACAATTTTGTTCTATGCAACTGGCACTAGTTTGTTCTACGCAACTGGCACAAGTTTGTTTGATGCAACTGGCATAAGGTTGTTCTACCCAACTGACACAAGTTTGTTCGACGCAACTGGCACAAGTTTGTTTTACGAAACTGACACAAGTTTGTTTGACACAACTGGCAGAAGTTTGTTCAACGCAGTTGGCACAAGTTTGTTTGACGCAACCGTCGCAAGTTTGTTCGACGCAACTGGCACAAGTTTGTTCGACGCAACTGGCAAAAGTTTGTTTGACGCAACTGGCACAAGTTCTTTTGAGGCAACTGGCACAAGGTTATTCTACGCAACTGGCACAAGTTTCTTTGACGCAACTGGCACAAGTTTGTTCTACGCAACTGGCACAAGTTTGTTTGACGCAACTGGCACAAGTTTGTTTGAAGCAACTGGCACAAGTTTGTTCGGCGCAACTGGCACAAGTTTGTTTGACGAAACTGGCACAAGTTTGTTTGAAGCAAAGGGCACAAGTTTGTTTGATGCAAGAGGCACAAGTTTGTTAGACGCAACTGGCACAAGTTTGTTTGACGCAACTGGCACAAGTTTTTTTTTTACGCAACTGGCACAATTTTTCTCGAAGCAGCTGGCAGAAGTTTGTTCGCCATATCTGGCACAAGTTTGTTCGACGCAACTGGCACAAGTTTGTTTGACGCAACTGGCACAAGTTTCTTCGACGCAACTGGCACAAGTTTCTTCGACGCAACTGGCACAAGTTTGTTTGACGCAACTGGCACAAGATTTGTTCTACGCAACTGGCACAAGTTTGTTTTATGCAACTGGCACTAGTTTGTTCTATGCAACTGGCATAAGTTTGTTTGATGCAACTGGTACAAGTTTGTTCTACGCAACTGGCACAAGTTTGTTCGACACAACTGGCACAAGTTTGTTCTACGCAATTCTTACTAGTTTGTTGTACACAACTGGCACAAGTTTGTTTGACAAAACTGGCACAAGTTTGTTCTACGCAAATGGCAAATGTTTGTTCTACGCATCTGGGACAAGTTTGTTCTATGCAACTGGCACTAGTGTGTTCTACGCAACTGGCACAAATTTGTTTGACACAACTGGCACATGTTTGTTCTACCCAACTGGCACAAGTTTGTTCGACGCAACTGGCACAAGTTTGTTCTACGCAACTGGCACAAGTTTGTTTTACGCATCTGGGACACGTTTGTTCTATGCAACTGGCACTAGTTTGTTCTAGGCAACTGGCCCAAATTTGTTTGACGTAACTGGCACATGTTTGTTCTACCCAACTGGCACAAGTTTGTTCGACGCAACTGGCACTAGTTTGTTCTACGCAACTGGCACAAGTTTGTTTGACACAACTGGCACCAGTTTGTTCTAAGCAACTGGCCCAAGTTTGTTCGACGGAACTGGCGCAAGTTTGTTCGACGCAACTGGCACAAGTTTGTTCGACGCAACTGGCACAAGTTTGTTCGATGCAACTGGTACAAGTTTGTTTAACTTAACTGGCACAAGTTTCTTCGACCCAACTGGCACAAGTTTGTTTGACACAACTGGCACAAGTTTGTTTGACGCAACTGGCACAAGTTTGTTTGACGCAACTGGCAAAAGTTTGTTTGACGCAACTGGCACAAGTTTGTTCTACGCAACATGCACAAGTTTGTTCTACGCAACTGGCACAAGTTTGTTTGACGCAACTGGCACAAGTTTGTTCTATGGAACTGGCAAAAGTTTGTTTGACGCAACTGGCACAAGTTTGTTCTACGCAACATGCACAAGTTTGTTCTACGCAACTGGCACAATTTTGTTTGACGCAACTGGCACAAGTTTATTTGACGCAACTGGCACAAGTTTTCTCGACGCAACTGGCACAAGTTTGTTCGCCGTAACTGGCACAAGTTTGTTTGACGCAACTGGCACAAATTTGTTTGACGCAACTGGCACAAGTTTTTTTGACGTAACTGGCACAATTTTTCTCGACGCAACTGGCACAAGTTTGTTCCCCGTAACTGGCACAAGTTTGTTCGACGCCACTGGCACAAGTTTATTCGAAGCAACTGGCACAAGTTTGTTTGACGCAACTGGCACAAGTTTGTTCTATGCAACTGGCACAAATTTGTTCGATGCAACTGGCACAAGTTTGTTCTACGCAACTGGCACAAGTTTGTTCTACGCAACTGGCACAAGTTTGTTGTATGCAACTGGCACTAGTTTGTTCTACGCAACTGGCATAAGTTTGTTTGACGCAACTGGCACAAGTTTGTTCTACGCAACTGGCACAAGTTTGTTGGACGTAACTGGCACAAGTTTGTTCTACGCAACTGGCACAATTTTGTTGGACGCAACTGGCACAAGTTTGTTCGACACAACTGGCACAAGTTTGTTCTACGCAACTGGCACAAATTTGTTCGACGCAACTGGCACAAGTTTGTTCTACGCAACTGGCACAAGTTTGTTTTACGCATCTGGGACACGTTTGTTCTATGCAACTGGCACTAGTTTGTTCTAGGCAACTGGCACAAATTTGTTTGACGCCACTGGCACATGTTTGTTCTACCCAACTGGCACAAGTTTGTTCGACGCAACTGGCACAAGTTTGTTCTACGCAACTGGCACAAGTTTGTTTGACACAACTGGCACAAGTTTGTTTTAAGCAACTGGCCCAAGTTTGTTCGACGGAACTGGCGCAAGTTTGTTCGACGGAACTGGCGCAAGTTTGTTCGATGCAACTGGCACAAGTTTGTTCGACGCAACTGGCACAAGTTTGTTCGATGCAACTGGTACAAGTTTGTTTAACGTAACTGGCACAAGTTTCTTCGACCCAACTGGCGCAAGTTTGTTTGACACAACTAGCACAAGTTTGTTCGACGCAACTGGCACAAGTTTGTTTGATGCAACTGGCAAAAGTTTGTTTGACGCAACTGGAACAAGTTTGTTCTACGCAACATGCACAAGTTTGTTCTACGCAACTGGCACAAGTTTGTTTGACGCAACTGGCACAACTTTGTTCTATGGAACTGGCAAAAGTTTGTTTGACGCAACTGGCAAAAGTTTGTTCTACGCCACTGGCACAAGTTTGTTTGATGCAACTGGCACAAGTTTGTTCTACGCAACTGGCACTAGTTTGTTTGATGCAACTGGCACAAGTTTGTTCGATGCAACTGGCCCAAGTTTGTTTGACGTAACTGCCACAAGTTTGTTCGACGCAACTGGCACAAGTTTTTTCGACTCAATTGGCACAAGTTTGTTTGACACAACTGGCACAAGTTTGTTTGATGCCACTGGAACAAGTTTGTTTGACGTAACTGGCACAAGTTTGTTTGAAGCAACTGGCACAAGTTTGTTTGACGCAACTGGCACAAGGTTGTTCTACGCAACTGGCACAAGTTTGTTCTATGCAACTGTCACAAGTTTGTTCTATGCAACTGGCACAAGTTTGTTCTATGCAACTGGCACAAGTTTGTTCGATGCAACTGGCACAAGTTTGTTCGACGCAACTGGCACAAGTTTGATCGACGCAACTGGCACAAGTTTGTTCGACGCAACTGGCACAAGTTTTTTCTACATAACTGGCACAAGTTTGTTCTATGAAACTGGCACAAGTTTGTTTGACGCAACTGGCACAAGTTTTCTCGACGCAAGTGGCACAAGTTGGTTCGAAGCAACTGGCACAAGCTTGTTTGATGCAACTGGCACAAGTTTGTTCAACACAACTGGCACAAGTTTGATCGACGAACTGGCACAAGTTTGTTTGACGCAATTGGCACAAGTTTGTTCTACTTAACTGGCACAAGTTTGTTTTACGCAACTGGCATAAATTTGTTTGACGCAACTGGCACAAGTTTGTTCTACAAACTAGCACAAGTTTGTTCGACGCAACTGGCACAAGGTTGTTCTAGGCAACTGGCACAAGTTTGTTCTACGCAACTGGCACAAGTTTGTTTGACGCAACTGGCACAAGGTTGTTCTACGCAACTGACACAAGTTTGTTGGATGCCACTGACACAAGTTTGTTCGACGAAACTGGCCCAAGTTTTTTTGACGCAACTGGCACAAGTTTGTTAGACTCAACTGGCACAAGTTTGTTCGACGCAACTGGCACAAGTTTTTTCGACTTAATTGGCACAAGTTCCTTTTGCGCAACTGGAACAAGTTTGTTTGACACAACTGACACAAGTTTGTTTGACGCAACTGGCACAAGTTTGTTTGATGCAACTGGCACAAGTTTATTTGACGCAACTGGCACAAGTTTTCTCTACGAAACTGGCACAAGTTTGTTCGCCGTAACTGGCACAAGTTTGTTCGACGCAACTGGCACAAGTTTGTTTGACACAACTGGCACAAGTTTGTTCTACATAACTGGCACAAGTTTGTTCTATGCAACTGGCACAAGTTTGTTCTACGCAACTGGCACAAGTTTGTTTGACGCAACTGGCACAAGTTTGTTTGACGCAACTGGCACAAGTTTGTTTGACGCAACTGGCACAAGTTTGTTTGACGCAACTGGCACAAGGTTGTTCTATGCAACTGGCACAAGTTTGTTCTATGCAAATGGCTCAAGTTTGTTTGACGCAACTGGCACAAGTTTGTTTGATGCAACAGTTACAAGTTTGTTCTACATAACTGGCACAAGTTTGTTGTACACAACTGGCACAAGTTTGTTTGACACAACTGGCACAAGTTTGTTCTACGCAAATGGCAAAAGTTTGTTCTACGCATCTGGCAAAAGTTTGTTCTATACAACTAGCACTAGTTTGTTTGACGTAACTGGCACAAATTTGTTTGACGCAACTGGCACTTGTTTGTTTTACCCAACAGGCACAAGTTTGTTCGACGCAACTGGCACAAGTTTGTTCTACACAACTGGCACAAGTTTGTTTGACACAAGTGGCACAAGATTGTTCTAAGCACCTAACACAAGTTTGTTCGACGCAACTGGCACAAGTTTGTTCGACGCAGGCACAAATTTGTACGACGCAACTGGTACAAGTTTGTTTAACGTAACTGGCACAAGTTTGTTTGACCCAACTTGCAAAAGTTTGTTTCACACAACTGGCACAATTTTGTTCGACGCAACTGGCACAAGTTTGTTTGACGCAACTGGCACAAGTTTGTTTGACGCAACTGGCACAAGGTTGTTCTACGCAAAATGTACAAGTTTGTTCTACGCAACTGGCACAAGTTTGTTTGACGCAACTGGCACAAATTTGTTCTATGCAACTGGCACTAGTTTGTTCGATGCAACTGGCACAAGGTTGTTCTACGCAACATGTACAAGTTTGTTCGGCGCAACTGGCACAAGTTTGTTTGACGCAACTGGCACAAGTTTGTTAGACGCAACTGGCACAAGTTTGTTCAACGCAACTGGCACAAGTTTTTTCGAATCAACTGGCACAAGTTTGTTTGACGCAACTGGCACAAGTTTGTTTGACGCAACTGGCACAAGATTGTTTGACGCAACTGGCAAAAGTTTATTTGACGCAACAGGAACATCTTTTTTCGACGCAACTGGCACAAGTTTGTTCGCCGTAACTGGCACAAGTTTGTTCGACGCAACTGGCACAAGTTTGTTCGGCGCAACTGGCACAAGTTTGTTTGACGCAACTGGCACAAGTTTCTTCGACGCAACTGGCACAAGTTTCTTCGACGCAACTGGCACAAGTTTGTTTGATGCAATTGGCACAAGTTTGTTCTACTCAACTGGCACAAGTTTGTTCTATGCAACTGGCACTGGTTGTTTTACGCAACTGGCATAAGTTTGTTTGACGCAACTGGCACAAGGTTGTTCTACGCAACTGGCACAAGTTTGTTCTACGCAACTGGCACAAGTTTGTTTCGACGCAACTGGCACAAGTTTATTCGACGCAACTGGCACAAGTTTGTTGGATGCCACTGGCACAAGTTTGTTCTACATAACTGGCACAAGTTTGTTCTATGGAACTGGCACAAGTTTGTTCTACGCAACTGGCACAAGTTTGTTCTACGCATGTGGCACAATTTTGTTCTATGCAACTGGCACTAGTTTGTTCTACGCAACTGGCACAAGTTTGTTTGATGCAACTGGCATTAGGTTGTTCTACCCAACTGACACAAGTTTGTTCGACGCAACTGGCACAAGTTTGTTCTACGAAACTGACACAAGTTTGTTTGACACAACTGGCAGAAGTTTGTTCAACGCAGTTGGCACAAGTTTGTTTGACGCAACCGTCGCAAGTTTGTTCGACGCAACTGGCACAAGTTTGTTCGACGCAACTGGCAAAAGTTTGTTTGACGCAACTGGCACAAGTTCTTTTGAGGCAACTGGCACAAGGTTATTCTACGCAACTGGCAAAAGTTTCTTTGACGCAACTGGCACAAGTTTGTTCTACGCAACTGGCACAAGTTTGTTTGACGCAACTGGCACAAGTTTGTTTGAAGCAACTGGCACAAGTTTGTTCGGCGCAACTGGCACAAGTTTGTTTGACGAAACTGGCACAAGTTTGTTTGAAGCAAAGGGCACAAGTTTGTTTGATGCAAGAGGCACAAGTTTGTTAGACGCAACTGGCACAAGTTTGTTTGACGCAACTGGCACAAGTTTTTTTTTTACGCAACTGGCACAATTTTTCTCGAAGCAGCTGGCAGAAGTTTGTTCGCCATATCTGGCACAAGTTTGTTCGACGCAACTGGCACAAGTTTGTTTGACGCAACTGGCACAAGTTTCTTCGACGCAACTGGCACAAGTTTCTTCGACGCAACTGGCACAAGTTTGTTTGACGCAACTGGCACAAGATTTGTTCTACGCAACTGGCACAAGTTTGTTTTATGCAACTGGCACTAGTTTGTTCTATGCAACTGGCATAAGTTTGTTTGATGCAACTGGTACAAGTTTGTTCTACGCAACTGGCACAAGTTTGTTCGACACAACTGGCACAAGTTTGTTCTACGCAATTCTTACTAGTTTGTTGTACACAACTGGCACAAGTTTGTTTGACAAAACTGGCACAAGTTTGTTCTACGCAAATGGCAAATGTTTGTTCTACGCATCTGGGACAAGTTTGTTCTATGCAACTGGCACTAGTGTGTTCTACGCAACTGGCACAAATTTGTTTGACACAACTGGCACATGTTTGTTCTACCCAACTGGCACAAGTTTGTTCGACGCAACTGGCACAAGTTTGTTCTACGCAACTGGCACAAGTTTGTTTGACACAACTGGCACAAGTTTGTTCGAAGCAACTGGCACAAGTTTGTTCGATGATACTGGCGCAAGTTTGTTCGACGCAACTGGCACAAGTTTGTTTGACGCAACTGGCACAAGTTTGTTCGATGCAACTAGAACAAGTTTGTTTAACGTAACTGGCACAAGTTTGTTCGACCCAACTGGCACAAGTTTGTTTGACACCTGGCACAAGTTTGTTTGACGCAACTGGCACAAGGTTGTTCTACGCAACATGTACAAGTTTGTTCTACGCAACTGGCACAAGTTTGTTTGACGCAACTGGCACAAGTTTGTTCTATGCAACTGGCACTAGTTTGTTCGATGCAACTGGCACAAGTTTGTTCGACGCAACTGGCACAAGTTTGTTTGACACAACTGGCACAAGTTTGTTATACGCAACTGGCACAAGTTTGTTCAACGCAACTGGCACAAGTTTTTTTTAATCAATTGGCACAAGTTTGTTTGACGCAACTGGCACAAGTTTGTTTGACGCAACTGGCACAAGTCTGTTTGACGCAACTGGCACAAGTTTTCTTGACGCAACTGGCACAAGTTTGTTCGCCGTAACTGGCACAAGTTTGTTTGACGCAACTGGCACAAGTTTGTTTGACGCAACTGGCACAAGTTTTTTTGACGTAACTGGCACAATTTTTCTCGACGCAACTGGCACAAGTTTGTTCCCCGTAACTGGCACAAGTTTTTTCGACGCCACTGGCACAAGTTTATTCGAAGCAACTGGCACAAGTTTGTTTGACGCAACTGGCACAAGTTTGTTTTATGCAACTGGCACAAGTTTGTTCTATGCAACTGGTACAAGTTTGTTCTACGCAACTGGCACAAGTTTGTTCTACGCAACTGGCTCAAGTTTGTTGTATGCAACTGGCACTAGTTTGTTCTACGCAACTGGCATAAGTTTGTTTGACGTAACTGGCACAAGTTTGTTCTACGCAACTGGCACAAGTTTGTTGGACGCAACTGGCACAAGTTTGTTCTACGCAACTGGCACAATTTTGTTAGACGCAACTGGCACAAGTTTGTTCGACGCAACTGGCACAAGTTTTTTCTACGCAACTGGCACAATTTTGTTGGACGCAACTGGCACAAGTTTGTTTGACGCAACTGGCACAAATTTGTTCGACGCAACTCGCACAAGTTTGTTCTACGCAACTGGCACAAGTTTGTTTTATGCATCTGGGACACGTTTGTTCTACACAACTGGCACAAGTTTGTTTGACACAACTGGCACAAGCTTGTTCTAAGCAACTGGCCTAAGTTTGTTCGACGGAACTGGCGCAAGTTTGTTCGACGCAACTGGCACAAGTTTGTTCGACGCAACTGGCACAAGTTTGTTCGATGTAACTGGTACAAGTTTGTTTAACGTAAATGGCATAAGTTTCTTCGACCCAACTGGCACAAGTTTGTTTGACACAACTGGCACAAGTTTGTTCGACGCAACTGGCACAAGTTTGTTTGACACAACTGGCACAAGTTTGTTCGAAGCAACTGGCACAAGTTTGTTCGATGATACTGGCGCAAGTTTGTTCGACGCAACTGGCACAAGTTTGTTTGACGCAACTGGCACAAGTTTGTTCGATGCAACTAGAACAAGTTTGTTTAACGTAACTGGCACAAGTTTGTTCGACCCAACTGGCACAAGTTTGTTTGACACCTGGCACAAGTTTGTTTGACGCAACTGGCACAAGGTTGTTCTACGCAACATGTACAAGTTTGTTCTACGCAACTGGCACAAGTTTGTTTGACGCAACTGGCACAAGTTTGTTCTATGCAACTGGCACTAGTTTGTTCGATGCAACTGGCACAAGTTTGTTCGACGCAACTGGCACAAGTTTGTTTGACACAACTGGCAGAAGTTTGTTATACGCAACTGGCACAAGTTTGTTCAACGCAACTGGCACAATTTTTTTTTAATCAATTGGCACAAGTTTGTTTGACGCAACTGGCACAAGTTTGTTTGACGCAACTGGCACAAGTCTGTTTGACGCAACTGGCACAAGTTTTCTTGACGCAACTGGCACAAGTTTGTTCGCCGTAACTGGCACAAGTTTGTTTGACGCAACTGGCACAAGTTTGTTTGACGCAACTGGCACAAGTTTTTTTGACGTAACTGGCACAATTTTTCTCGACGCAACTGGCACAAGTTTGTTCCCCGTAACTGGCACAAGTTTGTTCGACGCCACTGGCACAAGTTTATTCGAAGCAACTGGCACAAGTTTGTTTGACGCAACTGGCACAAGTTTGTTTTATGCAACTGGCACAAGTTTGTTCTATGCAACTGGTACAAGTTTGTTCTACGCAACTGGCACAAGTTTGTTCTACGCAACTGGCTCAAGTTTGTTGTATGCAACTGGCACTAGTTTGTTCTACGCAACTGGCATAAGTTTGTTTGACGTAACTGGCACAAGTTTGTTCTACGCAACTGGCACAAGTTTGTTGGACGCAACTGGCACAAGTTTGTTCTACGCAACTGGCACAATTTTGTTAGACGCAACTGGCACAAGTTTGTTCGACGCAACTGGCACAAGTTTGTTCTACGCAACTGGCACAATTTTGTTGGACGCAACTGGCACAAGTTTGTTTGACGCAACTGGCACAAATTTGTTCGACGCAACTCGCACAAGTTTGTTCTACGCAACTGGCACAAGTTTGTTTTACGCATCTGGGACACGTTTGTTCTACACAACTGGCACAAGTTTGTTTGACACAACTGGCACAAGCTTGTTCTAAGCAACTGGCCTAAGTTTGTTCGACGGAACTGGCGCAAGTTTGTTCGACGCAACTGGCACAAGTTTGTTCGACGCAACTGGCACAAGTTTGTTCGATGTAACTGGTACAAGTTTGTTTAACGTAAATGGCATAAGTTTCTTCGACCCAACTGGCACAAGTTTGTTTGACACAACTGGCACAAGTTTGTTCGACGCAACTGGCACAAGTTTGTTTGACGCAACTGGCAAAAGTTTTTTTGACGCAACTGGCACAAGTTTGTTCTACGCAACATGCACAAGTTTGTTGAACGCAACTGGCACAAGTTTGTTTGACGCAACTGGCACAAGTTTGTTCTATGGAACTGGCACTAGTTTGTTTGATGCAACTGGCACAAGATTGTTCGACGCAGCAGCATAAGTTTGTTTGACGCAACTGGCACAAGTTTGATAGATGCAACTGCCACAAGTTTGTTCGACGCAACTGGCACAAGTTTTTTCGACTCAATTGGCACAAGTTTGTTTGACACAACTGGCACAAGTTTGTTTGATGCCACTGGCACAAGTTTGTTTGACGTAACTGGCACAAGTTTGTTTGACGCAACTGGCACAAGTTTATTTGACGCAACTGGCACAAGTTTTCTCGACTCAACCGGCACAATTTTGTTTGCCGTAACTGGCACAACTTTTTTCAACGCAACTGGCACAAGTTTGTTCGACGCAACTGGCACAAGTTTGTTTGATGCAACTGGCACAAGTTTCTTTGACGAAACTGGCACAAGTTTGTTCGCCTTAACTGGCACAAGTTTGTTTGACGCAATTGGCACAAGTTTGTTCTACGCAACTGGCACAAGTTTGTTCTATGCCACTGGCACTAGTTTGTTCTACGCAACTGGCATAAGTTTGTTTGTCACAACTGGCACAAGTTTGTTCTACGCAACTGGCACAAGTTTGTTCGACGCAACTGGCACAAGGTTGTTCTACGCAACTGGCACAAGTTTGTTCTACACAACTGGCACAAGTTTGTTTGTCGCAACTGGCACAAGTTTTTTTTTACGCAACTGGCATAAGTTTGTTCAATGCCACTGGCACAAGTTTGTTTGACGCAACTGGCACAAGTTTGTTCGACGCAACTGGCACAAGTTTGTTCGATGCAATTGGCACAAGTTTGTTTGACGCAACTGGCACAAGTTTGTTTGACGCAACTGGCACAAGTTTGTTTGACGCAACTGGCACAAGGTTGTTCTATGCAACTGGCACAAGTTTGTTCTATGCAATTGGCACAAGTTTGTTTGACGCAACTGGCACAAGTTTGTTTGACGCAACAGGCACAAGTATGTTCTACATAACTGGCACAAGTTTGTTCGACACAACTGGCACAAGTTTGTTTGACACAACTGGTAAAAGTTTGTTCTACGCAAATGGCAAAAGTTTGTTCTACGCATCTGGCACAAGTTTGTTCTATGCAACTGGCACTAGTTTGTTCTACGCAACTGGCACAAATTTGTTTGACGCAACTGGCACATGTTTGTTTAGCCAACTGGCACAAGTTTGTTCGAAGCAACTGGCACAAGTTTGTTCTACGCAACTGGCACAAGTTTGTTTGACACAACTGGCACAAGTTTGTTCTAATCAACTGGTACAAGTTTGTTCGACGCAACTGCCAAAAGTTTGTTCGACGCAACTGGCACAAGTTTGTTCAACGCAACTGGCACAAATTTGTACGATGCAACTGGTACAAGTTTGTTTAACGTAACTGGCACAAGTTTGTTTGACCCAACTGGTACAAGTTTGTTTCACACAACTGGCACAAGTTTGTTCGAAGCAACTGGTACAAGTTTGTTTGACGCAACTGGCACAAGTTTGTTCGAAGCAACTGGTACAAGTTTCTTTAATGCAACTGGCAGAAGGTTGTTCTACGCAACATATACAAGTTTGTTCTACGCAACTGGCACAAGTTTGTTTGACGCAACTGGCACAAGTTTGTTCTATGCAACTAGCACTAGTTTGTTCGATGCAACTGGCACAAGTTTGTTCGACGCAACTGGCACAAGTTTGTTTGACGCAACTGGCACAAGTTTATTAGACGCAAATGGCACAAGTTTGTTTGACGCAACTGGCACAAGTTTGTTCAACGCAACTGGCACAAGTTTTTTTTAATCAATTGGCACAAGATTGTTTGACGCAACTGGCACAGCTTTGTTTGACGCAACTGGCACAAGTTTGTTTGACCCAACTGGCACAAGTTTGTTTGATGCAACTGGCACAAGTTTATTTGACGCAACTGGCACAACTTTTCTCGACGCAACTGGCACAAGTTTGTTCGCCGTAACTGGCACAAGTTTGTTTGACACACCTGGCACAAGTTTATTTGACGCAACTGGCACAAGTTTCTCGACACAAGTGGCACAAGTTTGTTCGCCGTAACTGGCACAAGTTTGTTCGACGCAACTGGCACAAGTTTGTTCTATGCAACTGGCACAACTTTGTTTGACGCAACTGGCACAAGTTTCTTCGGCGCAACTGGAACATGTTTGTTCGACGCAACTGGCACAAGTTTGTTTGATGCAATTGGCACAAGTTTGTTCTACTCAACTGGCACAAGTTTGTTCTATGCAACTGGCACTAGTTTGTTTTACGCAACTGGCATAAGTTTGTTTGACAAAAAATGGCACAAGTTTGTTCTACCAACTAGCATAAGTTTGTTCGACGCAACTGGCACAAGGTTGTTCTACGCAACTGGCACAAGATTGTTCTACGCAACTGGCAGAAGTTTGTTTGACGCAACTGGCACAAGTTTGTTGGATGCCACTGGCACAAGTTTGTTTGACGCAACTGGCACAAGTTTGTTCTACATAACTGGCACAAGTTTGTTCTATGCAACTGGCACAATTTTGTTCTACGCAACTGGCACAAGTTTGTTTTACGCAACTGGCACTAGTTTGTTCTACGCAACTGGCACAAGTTTGTTTGACGCAACTGGCACAACTTTGTTCTACCCAAATGACAAAAGTTTATTCGACGCAACTGGCACAAGTTTGTTCTACGCAACTGACACAAGTTTGTTTGATACAACTGGCAGAAGTTTGTTCAACGCAACTGGCACAAGTTTGTTTGACGCAACTGTCGCAAGTTTGTTCGACGCAACTGGCACAAGTTTGTTCGACGCAACTGGCAAAAGTTTGTTCGATGCAACTGGCACAAGTTTGTTTAACGCAACTGGCACAAGTTTGTTCGACCCAACTGGCACAAGTTTGTTTGACGCAACTGGCACAAGTTTGTTTGACGCAACTGGCACAAGTTTGTTTGACGCAACTGGCACAAGTTCGTTTGACGCAACTGGCACAAGGTTCTTCTACGCAACTGGCACAAGTTTGTTTGACGTAACTGGCACAAGTTTGTTTGACGCAACTGGCACAAGTTTGTTTGACGCAACTGGCACAAGTTTGTTAGACGCAACCGGCACAAGTTTGTTCGACGTAACAGGCACAAGTTTTTTCGACTCAATTGGTACAAGTTTGTTTGACGCAACTGGCACAAGTTTATTTGACGCAAGAGGCACAAGTTTGTTTGACGCAACTGGCACAAGTTTGTTTGTCGCAAAGGGCACATGTTTTTTTTTACGCAACTGGCACAAGTTTTCTCGAAGCAACTGGCACAAGTTTGTTCGCCATATGTGGCACAAGTTTGCTCGACACAACTGGCACAAGTTTGTTAGACGCAAATGGCACAAGTTTGTTTGACGCAACTGGCACAAAATTGTTCGACGCAACTGGCACAAGTTTGTTCGACGCAACTGGCACAAGTTTGTTTGACGCAACTGGCACAAGTTTATCCTACGCAACTGGCACAAGTTTGTTCTATGCAACTGGCACTAGTTTGTTCTATGCAACTGGCATAAGTTTGTTTGACGCAACTGGTACAAGTTTGTTCTATGCAACTGGCACAAGTTTGTTCGACGCAACTGGCACAAGTTTGTTCTACGCAACTCTTACTAGTTTGTTGTACACAACTGGCACAAGTTTGTTTGACACAACTGGCACAAGTTTGTTCTACGCAAATGGCAAATGTTTGTTCTACGCATCTGGCACAAGTTTGTTCTACGCAACTGGCACAAATTTGTTTGACACAACTGGCACATGTTTCTTCTACCCAGCTGGCACAAGTTTGTTCGACGCAACTGGTACAAGATTGTTTAATGTAACTGGCACAAGTTTCTTCGACCCAACTGGCACAAGTTTGTTTGACACAACTGGCACAAGTTTGTTCGACGCAACTGGCACAAGTTTGTTTGACGCAACTGGCACAAGTTTGTTTGACGCAACTGGCACTAGTTTGTTCTACGCAACATGCACAAGTTTGTTCTACGCAACTGGCACAAGTTTGTTTGACGCAACTGGCACAAGTTTATTCTATGCAACTGGCACTAGTTTCTTTGATGCAACTGGCACAAGTTTGTTCGACGCAACTGGCCCAAGTTTGTTTGAAGCAACTGGCACAAGTTTGTTAGACGCAACTGACACAATTTTTTCGACACAACTGGCACAAGTTTTTTTTACTAAATTGGCACAAGTTTGTTTGACACAACTGGCACAAGTTTCTTTGACGCCACTGGCACAGGTTTGTTTGACGTAACTGGCACAAGTTTGTTCTACGCAAGTGGCACAGGTTTGTTTGACGCAACTGGCACAATTTTGTTTGACGTAACTGGCACAAGTTTGTTCTACGCAACTGGCACAAGTTTGTTTGACACAACTGGCACAAGTTTGTTCTACGCAAATGGCAAAATTTGTTCTACGCATCTGGTACAAGTTTGTTCTAGGCAACTGGCACAAGTTTGTTTGACGCATCTGGCACAAATTTGTTTGACGCAACTGGCACATGTTTGTTCTACCCAACAGGCACAAGTTTGTTCGACGCAACTGGCACAAGTTTGTTCTACACAACTGGCACAAGTTTGTTTGACACAAGTGGCACAAGTTTGTTCTAAGCACCTGGCACTAGTTTGTTCGATGCAACTGGCACAAGTTTGTTCGACGCAACTGGCACAAGTTTGTTCGACGCAACTGGCACAAGTTTGTTCGACGCAACTGGCACAAGTTTGTTTGACGCAACTGGCACAAGTTTCTTCGACGCAACTGGCACAAGTTTGTTCGACGATCTGGCACAAGTTTGTTTGACGCAATTGGCACAAGTTTGTTCTACTGAACTGGCACAAGTTTGTTCTATGCAACTGGCACTAGTTTGTTTTACGCAACTGGCATAAGTTTGTTTGACGCAACTGGCACAAGTTTGTTCGACGCAATTGGCACAGAGTTGTTCTACACAACTGGCACAAGGTTGTTCTACGCAACTGGCACAAGTTTGTTGGATGCCACTGACACAAGTTTGTTCGACGAAACTGGCCCAAGTTTTTTTGACGCAACTGGCACAAGTTTGTTAGACATAACTGGCACAAGTTTGTTCGACGCAACTGGCACAAGTTTTTTCGACTCAATTGGCACAAGTTTGTTTGGCGCAACTGGAACAAGTTTGTTTGACGCAACTGACACAAGTTTGTTTGACGCAATTGGCACAAGTTTGTTTGATGCAACTGGCACAAGTTTATTTGACACAACTGGCACAAGTTTTCTCGACGAAACTGGCACAAGTTTGTTCGCCGTAACTGGCACAAGTTTGTTCGACGCAACTGGCACAAGTTTGTTTGACGCAACTGGCACAAGTTTGTTCTACATAACTGGCACAAGTTTGTTCTATGCAACTGGCACAAGTTTGTTCTACGCAACTGGCACATGTTTGTTCGACGCAACTGGCACAAGTTTCTTTGACGCAACTGGCGCAAGTTTGTTTGACGCAACTGGCACAAGGTTCTTCTATGCAACTGGCACAATTTTGTTCTATGCAAATGGCACAAGTTTGTTTGACGCAACTGGCACAAGTTTGTTTGATGCAAAAGGCAAAAGTTTGTTCTACATAACTGGCACAAGTTTGTTGTACACAACTGGCACAAGTTTGTTTGACACAAGTGGCACAAGTTTGTTCTACGCAAATGGCAAAAGTTTGTTCTACGCACCTGGTACAAGTTTGTTCTATGCAACTGGCACTAGTTTGTTTGACGCAACTGGCACAAATTTGTTTGACGCAACTGGCACATGTTTGTTCTACCCAACAGGCACAAGTTTGTTCGACGCAACTGGCACAAGTTTGTTCTACACAACTGGCACAAGTTTGTTTGACACAACTGGCACAAGTTTGTTCTAAGCACCTGGCACAAGTTTGTTCGACGGAACTGGCGCAAGTTTGTTCGACGCAACTGGCACAAGTTTGTTCGACGCAACTGGCACAAATTTGTACGACGCAACTTGTACAAGTTTTTTTAAGTAACTGGCACAAGTTTGTTCGACCCAACTGGCAAAAGTTTGTTTCACACAACTGGCACAATTTTGTTCGACGCAACTGGCACAAGTTTGTTTGACGCAACTGGCACAAGTTTGTTTGACGCAACTGGCACAGGGTTGTTCTACGCAACATGTACAAGTTTGTTCTACGCAACTGGCACAAGTTTGTTTGATGCAACTGGCACAAGTTTGTTCTATGCAACTTGCACTAGTTTGTTCGATGCAACTGGCACAAGTTTGTTCGACGCAACTGGCACAAGTTTGTTCAACGCAACTGGCACAAGTTTGTTCGACGCAACTGGCACAAGTTTGTTTGACGCAACTGGCACAAGTTTCTTCGACGCAACTGGCACAAGTTTGTTCGACGAACTGGCACAAGTTTGTTTGACGCAATTGGCACAAGTTTATTCTACTCAACTGGCACAAGTTTGTTCTATGCAACTGGCACTAGTTTGTTTTACGCAACTGGCCTGAGTTTGTTTGACGCAACTGGCACAAGTTTGTTCTACAAACTAGCACAAGTTTGTTCGACGCAACTGGCACAAGGTTGTTCTACACAACTGGCACAAGTTTGTTCTACGCAACTAGCACAACTTTGTTTGACGCAACTGGCACAAGGTTGTTCTACGCAACTGGCACAAGTTTGTTGGATGCCACTGACTCAAGTTTGTTCGACGAAACTGGCCCAAGTTTTTTTGACGCAACTGGCACAAGTTTGTTAGACTCAACTGGCACAAGTTTGTTCGACGCAACTGGCACAAGTTTTTTCGACTAAATTGGCACAAGTTTGTTTGGCGCAACTGGAACAAGTTTGTTTGACGCAATTGACACAAGTTTGTTTGACGCAATTGGCAAAAGTTTGTTTGATGCAACTGGCACAAGTTTATTTGACGCAACTGGCACAAGTTTTCTCGACGAAACTGGCACAAGTTTGTTCGCTGTAACTGGCACAAGTTTGTTCGACGCAACTGGCACAAGTTTGTGTGACGCAACTGGCACAAGTTTGTTCTACAAAACTGGCACAAGTTTGTTCTATGCAACTGGCACAAGTTTGTTCTACGCAACTGGCACAAGTTTGTTCGACGCAACTGGCACAAGTTTCTTTGACGCAACTGGCACAAGTTTGTTTGACGCAACTGGCACAAGGTTCTTCTATGCAACTGGCACAAGTTTGTTCTATGCAAATGGCGCAAGTTTGTTTGACGCAACTGGCACAGGTTTGTTTGATGCAACAGGCAAAAGTTTGTTCTACATAACTGGCACAAGTTTGTTGTACACAACTGGCACAAGTTTATTTGACACAACTGGCACAAGTTTGTTCTAAGCAAATGGCAAAAGTTTGTTCTACGCATCTGGTACATGTTTGTTCTATGCAACTGGCACTAGTTTGTTTGACGCAACTGGCACAACTTTGTTTCACGCAACTGGCACATGTTTGTTCTACCCAACAGGCACAAGTTTGTTCGACGCAACTGGCAGAAGTTTGTTCTACGCAACTGGCACAAGTTTGTTTGACACAACTGGCACAAGTTTGTTCTAATCAACTGGCACAAGTTTGTTTGACACAAGTGGCACAAGTTTGTTTTAAGCACCTGGCACAAGTTTGTTCGACGGAACTGGCACAAGTTTGTTCGACGCAACTGGCACAAGTTTGTTCGACGCAACTGGCACAAATTTGTACGACGCAACTGGTACAAGTTTGTTTAACGTAACTGGCACAAGTTTGTTCGACCCAACTGGCAAAAGTTTGTTTCACACAACTGGCACAATTTTGTTCGACGCAACTGGCACAAGTTTGTTTGACGCAACTGGCAAAAGTTTGTTTGATGCAACTGGCACAAGGTTGTTCTACGCAACATGTACAAGTTTGTTCTACGCAACTGGCACAAGTTTGTTTGACGCAACTGGCACAAGTTTGTTCTACGCAACTGGCACAAATTTGTTCTATGCAACTGGCACTAGTTTGTTCGATGCAACTGGCACAAGTTTGTTCGACGCAACTGGCACAAGTTTTTTTGACGCAACTGGCACAAGTTTGTTAGACGCAACTGGCACAAGTTTGTTCAACGCAACTGACACAAGTTTTTTCAAATCAATTGGCACAAGTTTGTTTGACGCAACTGGCACAAGTTTGTTTGACGCAACTGGCACAAGTTTGTTTGACGCAGCTGGCACAAGTTTGTTTGATGCAACTGGCACAAGTTTATTTGACGCAACTGGAACAACTTTTTTTCGACGCAACTGGCACAAGTTTGTTCGCCGTAACTGGCACAAGTTTGTTTGAGGCAACTGGCACAAGTTTATTTGACACAACTGGCACAAGTTTCTCGACGCAAGTGGCACAAGTTTGTTCGCCGTAACTGGCACAAGTTTGTTCGACGCAACTGGCACAAGTTTGTTCGGCGCAACTGGCACAAGTTTGTTTGACGCAACTGGCACAAGTTTCTTCGACGCAACTGGCACAAGTTTGTTCGACGCAACTGGCACGAGTTTGTTTGATGCAATTGGCACAAGTTTGTTCTACGCAACTGGCACAAGTTTGTTCTACGCAACTGGCACAAGTTTGTTTCGACTCAACTGGCACAACTTTGGTCGACGCAACTGGCACAAGTTTGTTGGATGCCACTGGCACAAGTTTGTTCGACGAAACTGGCCCAAGTTTTTTTGACGCAACTGGCACAAGTTTGTTCGACACAACTGGCACAAGTTTGTTCGACTCAACTGGCACAAGTTTGTTCTTCATAACCGGCACAAGTTTGTTCTATGAAACTGGCACAAGTTTGTTCTACGCAACTGGCACAAGTTTGTTCTACGCATCTGGCACAATTTTGTTCTATGCAACTGGCACTAGTTTGTTCTACGCAACTGGCACAAGTTTGTTTGACGCAACTGACACAAGTTTGTTCTACCCAACTGACAAAAGTTTGTTCGACGCAACTGGCACAAGTTTGTTCTACGCAACTGACACAAGTTTGACACAACTGGAAGAAGTTTGTTCAACGCAACTGGCACAAGTTTGTTTGACGCAACTGTCGCAAGTTTGTTCGACGCAACTGGCACAAGTTTGTTCGACGCAACTGGCAAAAGTTTGTTTGACGCAACTGGCACAAGTTCGTTTGACGCAACTGGCACAAGATTCTTCCACGCAACTGGCGCAAGTTTCTTTGACGCAACTGGCACAAGTTTGTTCTACGCAACTGGCACAAGTTTGTTTGACGCAACTGGCACATGTTTGTTTGACGCAACTGGCACAAGTTTGTTTGACGCAACTGGCACAAGTTTGTTAGACGCAACTGGCACAAGTTTGTTCGACGTAACTGGCACAAGTTTTTTCGACTCAATTGGTACAAGTTTGTTTGACGCAACTGGCACAAGTTTGTTTGACGCAAGAGGCACAAGTTTGTATGAAGCAACTGGCACAAGTTTGTTTGACGCAACTGGCACAAGTTTTTTTTTTACGCAACTGGCACCATTTTTCTCGAAGCAACTGGCACAAGTTTTTCGCCATATCTGGCAAAGTTTGTTAGACGCAACTGGCACAAGTTTGTTCAACGCAACTTTCACATGCTTTTTCGAATCAATTGGCACAAGTTTATTTGACGCAACTGGCACAAGTTTTTTAGACACAACTGGCACAAGTTTGTTTGACACAACTGGCACAAGTTTGTTTAACGCAACTGGCACAAGTTTATTTGACGCAACTGGCACAACTTTTCTCGACGCAACTGGCACAAGTTTGTTCGCCTTAACTGGCACAAGTTTGTTTGACGCAACTGGCACAAGTTTATTTGACGCAACTGGCACAAGTTTTCTCGACGCAAGTGGCACAAGTTGGTTCGCCGTAACTGGCACAAGTTTATTCGACACAATTGGCACTAGTTTGTTCGACGCAACTGGCACAAGTTTGTTTGACGCAACTGGCACAAGTTTCTTCAACGCTACTGGCACAAGTTTCTTCGACGCAACTGGCACAAGTTTGTTTGATGCAATTGGCACAAGTTTGTTCTACTCAACTGGCACAAGTTTGTTCTGTGCAACTGGCACTAGTTTGTTTTACGCAACTGGCATAAGTTTGTTTGACGCAACTGGCACAAGTTTGTTCTACTAACTAGCACAAGTTTGTTTGACACAACTGGCACAAGTTTTTTCGACGCAACTGGCACAAGTTTGTTGGATGCCACTGGCACAAGTTTGTTTGACGAAACTGGCCCAAGGTTTTTGACGCAATGGCACAAGTTTGTTAGACGCAACTGGCACAAGTTTGTTCGACGCAACTGGCACAAGTTTTTTCAACTCAATTGACACAAGTTTTTTTGACGCAACTGGAACAAGTTTGTTTGACGCAACTGGCACAAGTTTGTTTGACGCAACTGGCAAAAGTTTGTTTGACGCAACTGGCACAAGTTTATTTGACGCAACTGGCACAAGTTTTCTCGACGAAACTGGCACAAGTTTGTTCGCCGTAACTGGCACAAGTTTGTTCGACGCAACTGACACAAGTTTGTTCGACGCAACTGGCACAAGTTTGTTCTACATAACTGGCACAAGTTTGTTCTATGCAACTGGCACAAGTTTGTTCTACGCAATTGGCACAAGTTTGTTCTACACATCTGGCACAAGTTTGTTCTATGCAACTGGCACTAGTTTTTTCTACGCAACTGGCACATGTTTGTTTGATGCAACTGGCAAAAGTTTGTTCTACCCAACTGACACAAGTTTGTTCGACGCAACTGGCACAAGTTTTTTCTACGCAACTGACACAAGTTTGTTTGACACAACTGGCAGAAGTTTGTTCAACGCAACTGACACAAGTTTGTTTGACGTAACTGGCGCAAGTTTGTTCGACGCAACTGGCACAAGTTTGTTCGACACAACTGGCAAAAGTTTGTTCGATGCAACTGCCACAAGTTTGTTTAGCGCAACTGGCAAAAGTTTGTTCGACCCAACTGGCACAAGTTTGTTCTATGCAACTGGCACTAATTTGTTTGACGCAACTGGCACAAGTTTGTTTGATGCAACTGGCACAAGTTCGTTTGACGCAACTGGCACAAGGTTCTTCTACGCAACTGGCACAAGTTTGTTTGACGCAACTGGCACAAGTTTGTTCTACGCAACTGGCACAAGTTTGTTTGACGCAACTGGCACAAGTTTGTTTGACGCAACTGGCACAAGTTTGTTTGACGCAACTGGCACAAGTTTGTTAGACGCAACTGGCACAAGTTTGTTCGACGTAACAGGCACAAGTTTTTTCGACTCAATTGGTAAAAGTTTGTTTGACGCAACTGGCACAAGTTTGTTTGACGCAAGAGGCACAAGTTTGTTTGACGCAACTGGCACAAGATTGTTTGACGCAACTGGCACAAGTTTTTTTTTACGCAACTGGCACAAGTTTTCTCGAAGCAACTGGCACAAGTTTGTTCGCCATATCTGGCACAAGTTTGTTCGCCATATCTGGCACAAGTTTGTTCGACGCAACTGGCACAAGTTTGTTCAACGCAAATGGCACAAGTTTGTTTGACGCAACTGGCACAAGTTTCTTCGACGCAACTGGCACAAGTTTGTTCGCCTTAACTGGCACAAGTTTGTTTGACGCAACTGGCACAAGTTTGTTCTATGCAACTGGCAACAGTTTGTTCTATGCAACTGGCATAAGTTTGTTTGACGCAACTGGTACAAGTTTGTTCTACGCAACTGGCACAAGTTTGTTCGACACAACTGGCACAAGTTTGTTCTACGCAACTCTTACTAATTTGTTGTACACAACTGGCACAGGTTTGTTTGACACAACTGGCACAAGTTTGTTCTATGCAACTGGCACAAGTTTGTTCTACGCAACTGGCACAAGTTTGTTCTACGCAACTGGCACAAGTTTGTTCTACACATCTGGCACAAGTTTGTTCTATGCAACTGGCACTAGTTTGTTCTACGCAACTGGCACATGTTTGTTTGACGCAACTGGCACAAGATTGTACTACCCAACTGACACAAGTTTGTTCGACGCAACTGGCACAAGTTTTTTCTACGCAACTGACACAAGTTTGTTTGACACAACTGGCAGAAGTTTGTTCAACGCAATAGGCACAAGTTTGTTTAACTTAACTGGCGCAAGTTTGTTCGACGCAACTGGCACAAGTTTGTTCGACGCAACTGGCAAAAGTTTGTTCGATGCAACTGGCACAAGTTTGTTTAACGCAACTGGCACAAGTTTGTTCGACCCAACTGGCACAAGTTTGTTTTATGCAACTGGCACTAGTTTGTTTGACGCAACTGGCACAAGTTTGTTTGACGCAACTGGCACAAGTTCGTTTGACGCAACTGGCACAAGGTTCTTCTACGCAACTGGCACAAGTTTGTTTGACGCAACTGGCACAAGTTTGTTCTACGCAACTGGCAGAAGTTTATTTGACGCAACTGGCACAAGTTTTCTCGACGCAACTGGCACAAGTTTGTTCGGTGTAACTGGCACAAGTTTGTTCGATGCAACTGGCACAAGTTTCTTTGACGTAACTGGCACAATTTTTCTCGACGCAATTAGCACAAGTTTGTTCGCCGTAACTGGCACAAGTTTGTTCGACGCCACTGGCACAAGTTTGTTCGAAGCAACTGGCACAAGTTTGTTCTATACAACTGGCACAAGTTTGTTCTACGTAACTGGCACAAGTTTGTTCTACGCAACTGGCACAAGTTTGTTCTATGCAACTGGCACAAGTTTGTTGTATGCAACTGGCACTAGTTTGTTCTACGCAAGTGGCATAACTTTGTTTGACGCAACTGGCACAAGTTTGTTCTACGCAACTGGCACAAGTTTGTTGGATGCAACTGGCACAAGTTTGTTCTACGCAACTGGCACAATTTTGTTGGACGCAACTGGCACAAGTTTGTTCGACGCAACTGGCACAAATTTGTTCGACGCAACTGGCACAAGTTTGTTCGACGCAACTGGCACAAGTTTGTTCGACGCAACTGGCACAAGTTTGTTCGACGCAACTGGCACAAGTTTGTTCAACCCATTGGCACAAGTTTGTTTTCGCAACTTGTACAAGTTTGTTTGACGCAACTGGCACAAGTTTGTTTGACGCAACTGTCACAAGTTTCTTTGGCGCAACTGGCACAAGTTTGTTTGACGCAACTGGCACATGTTTGTTCTACCCAACAGGCACAAGTTTGTTCGGCGCAACTGGCACAAGTTTGTTCTACACAACTGGCACAAGTTTGTTTGACACAAGTGGCACAAGTTTGTTCTAAGCACCTGGCACAAGTTTGTTCGACGGAACTGGCGCAAGTTTGTTCGACGCAACTGGCACAAGTTTGTTCGACGCAACTGGCACAAATTTGTACAACGCAACTGGTACAAGTTTGTTTAACGTAACTGGCACAAGTTTGTTCGACCCAACTGGCAAAACTTTGATTCACACAACTAGCACAATTTTGTTCGACGCAACTGGCACAAGTTTGTTAGACGCAACTGGCACAAGTTTGTTTGACGCAACTGGCACAAAGTTGTTCTACGCAACATGTACAAGTTTGTTCTACGCAACTGGCACAAGTTTGTTTGACGCAACTGGGACAAATTTGTTCTATGCAACTGGCACTAGTTTGTTCGATGCAACTGGCACAAGTTTGTTCGACGCAACTGGCACAAGTTTGTTTGACACAACTGGCACAAGTTTGTTCGACGCAACTGGCACAAGTTTGTTCAGCGCAACTGGCACAAGTTTTTTCAAATCAATTGGCACAAGTTTGTTTGACGCAACTGGCACAAGTTTGTTTGACGCAACTGGCACAAGTTTGTTTGACGCAACTGGCACAAGTTTGTTTGATGCAACTGGCACAAGTTTATTTGACGCAACTGGCACAACTTTTTTTCGACGCAACTGGCACAAGTTTGTTCGCCGTAAGTGGCACAAGTTTGTTCGACGCAACTGGCACAAGTTTGTTCGGCGCAACTGGCACAAGTTTGTTTGACGCAAGTGGCACAAGTTTCTTCGACGCAACTGGCACAAGATTGTTCGACGCAACTGGCACAAGTTTGTTTGATGCAATTGGCACAAGTTTGTTCTACTCAACTGGCACAAGTTTGTTCAATGCAACTGGCACTAGTTTGTTTTACGCAACTGGCATAAAGTTGTTTGACGTCACTGGCACAAGTTTGTTCTACCAACTAGCACAAGTTTGTTCGACGCAACTGGCACAAGGTTGTTCTACGCAACTGGCACAAGTTTGTTCTACGCAACTGGCACAAGTTTGTTCTACGCAACTGGCACAAGTTTGTTCTACGCAACTGGCACAAGTTTGTTCTACGCAACTGGCACAAGTTTGTTCTACCCAACTGACAAAAGTTTCTTTGACGCAACTGGCACAAGTTTGTTCTACGTAACTGGCACAAGTTTGTTTGACGCAACTGTCGCAAGTTTGTTTGACGCAACTGGCACAAGTTTGTTCGACGCAACTGGCAAAAGTTTGTTTGACGCAACTGGCACAAGTTCGTTTGACGCAACTGGCACAAGGTTCTTCTACGCAACTGACGCAAGTTTCTTTGACGCAACTGGCACAAGTTTGTTCTACGCAACTGGCACAAGTTTGTTTGACCCAACTGGCACAAGTTTGTTTGACGCAACTGGCACAAGTTTGTTAGTCGCAACTGGCACAAGTTTGTTCGACGTAACAGGCACAAGTTTTTTCGACTCAATTGGTACAAGTTTGTTTGACGCAACTGGGACAAATTTGTTCTATGCAACTGGCACTAGTTTGTTCGATGCAACTGGCACACGTTTGTTCGACGCAACTGGCACAAGTTTGTTTGACACAACTGGCACAAGTTTGTTCGACGCAACTGGCACAAGTTTGTTCAGCGCAACTGGCATAAGTTTTTTCAAATCAATTGGCACAAGTTTGTTTGACGCAACTGGCACAAGTTTGTTTGACGCAACTGGCACAAGTTTGTTTGACGCAACTGGCACAAGTTTGTTTGATGCAACTGGCACAAGTTTATTTGACGCAACTGGCACAACTTTTTTTCGACGCAACTGGCACAAGTTTGTTCGCCGTAAGTGGCACAAGTTTGTTCGACGCAACTGGCACAAGTTTGTTCGGCGCAACTGGCACAAGTTTGTTTGACGCAAGTGGCACAAGTTTCTTCGACGCAACTGGCACAAGATTGTTCGACGCAACTGGCACAAGTTTGTTTGATGCAATTGGCACAAGTTTGTTCTACTCAACTGGCACAAGTTTGTTCTACGCAACTGGCACAAGTTTGTTCTACGCAACTGGCACAAGTTTGTTCTACCCAACTGACAAAAGTTTCTTTGACGCAACTGGCACAAGTTTGTTCTACGTAACTGGCACAAGTTTGTTTGACGCAACTGTCGCAAGTTTGTTTGACGCAACTGGCACAAGTTTGTTCGACGCAACTGGCAAAAGTTTGTTTGACGCAACTGGCACAAGTTCGTTTGACGCAACTGGCACAAGGTTCTTCTACGCAACTGACGCAAGTTTCTTTGACGCAACTGGCACAAGTTTGTTCTACGCAACTGGCACAAGTTTGTTTGACCCAACTGGCACAAGTTTGTTTGACGCAACTGGCACAAGTTTGTTAGTCGCAACTGGCACAAGTTTGTTCGACGTAACAGGCACAAGTTTTTTCGACTCAATTGGTACAAGTTTGTTTGACGCAACTGGCACAAGTTTGTTTGACGCAAGAGGCACAAGTTTGTTTGACGCAACTGGCACAAGTTTGTTTGACGCAACTGGCACAAGTTTTTTTTTACGCAACTGGCACAATTTTTCTCGAAGCAACTGGCACAAGTTTTTCGCCATATCTGGCACAAGTTTGTTCGACGCAACTGCCACAAGTTTGTTCGACGCAAATGGCACAAGTTTGTTTGACGCAACTGGCACAAGTTTCTTCGACGCAACTGGCACAAGCTTGTTCGACGCAACTGGCACAAGTTTGTTTGACGCAACTGGCACAAGATTGTTCTACGCAACTGGCACAAGTTTGTTCTATGCAACTGGCACTAGTTTGTTCTATGCAACTGGCATAAGTTTGTTTGACGCAACTGGTACAAGTTTGTTCTACGCAACTGGCACAAGTTTGTTCGACGCAACTGGCACAAGTTTGTTCTACGCAACTCTTACTAGTTTGTTGTACACAACTGGCACAAGTTTGTTTAACACAACTGGCACAAGTTTGTTCTACCCAAATGGCAAATGTTTGTTCTACGCATCTGGCACAAGTTTGTTATATGCAACTGGCACTAGTGTGTTCTACGCAACTGGCACAAATTTGTTTGACACAACTGGCACATGTTTGTTCTACCCAACTGGCACAAGTTTGTTCGACGCAACTGGCACAAGTTTGTTCTACGCAACTGGCACAAGTTTGTTTGACACAACTGGCACAAGTTTGTTCTAAGCAACTGGCACAAGTTTGTTCGACGGAACTGGCGCAAATTTGTTCGAAGCAACTGGCACAAGTTTGTTCGACTCAACTGGCACAAGTTTGTTCAATGCAACTAGAACAAGTTTGTTTAACGTAACTGGCACAAGTTTGTTCGACACAACTGGCACAAGTTTGTTTGACACAACTGGCACAAGTTTGTTTGACGCAACTGGCACAAGGTTGTTCGATGCAACTGGCACAAGTTTGTTCGACGCAACTGGCACAAGTTTGTTTGACGCAACTGGCACAAGTTTGTTTGACGCAACTGGCACAAGTTTGTTCTATGCAACTGGCACTAGTTTGTTCGATACAACTGGCACAAGTTTGTTCTACGCAACTGGCACAAGTTTGTTTGACGCAACTGGCACAAGTTTGTTCGACGCAACTGGCACAAGTTTGTTCGACACATCTGGCACTAGTTTGTTTGACGCAACTGGCACAAGTTTGTTTTCGCAACTTGTACAAGTTTGTTTGACGCAACTGGCAAAAGTTTTTTTGACGCAAGTCACAAGTTTGTTTGGCGCAACTGGCACAAGTTTGTTCGACGTAACTAGCCCAAGTTTGTTTGACGCAACTGGCACAAGTTTGTTAGACGCAACTGGCACAAGTTTCTTCGACGCAACTGGCACAAGTTTCTTCAACTCAATTGCCACAAGTTTGTTTGACGCAACTGGCAAAAGTTTGTTTGACGCAAATGTCACAAGTTTGTTTGACTCAACTGGCACAAGTTTGTTTGACGCAACTGGCACAAGTTTATTTGATGCAACTGGCACAACTTTTCTCGGCGCAACTGGCACAAGTATGTTTTACACAACTGGCACAAGTTTGTTCTATGCAACTTGCATAAGTTTGTTCTACGCAACTGGCACAAGTTTGTTCTTCGCAACTGGCACAAGTTTGTTCTACGCAACTGGCACAAGTTTGTTCTACGCATCTGGCACAAGTTTGTTCTATGCAACTGGCAGAAGTTTCTTCTACGTAACTGGCACAAGTTTGTTCTACGCAACTGGCACAAGTTTGTTCTACGCAACTGACACAAGTTTATTCTATGCATCTGGCACAAGTTTGTTCTATCCAACTGACACTAGTTTGTTTTACGCAACTGGCACAAGTTTGCTTCACGCATTTGGCACAAGTTTGTTCTACCCAACTGAAACAAGTTTGTTCGACGCAACTGGCACAAGTTTGTTCTACGCAACTGAAACAAGTTTGTTTGACACAACTGGCAGAAGTTTGTTCAACGCAACTGGCACAAGTTTGTTCGACTCAACTGGCACAAGTTTGTTTGATGCAATTGGCACAAGTTTGTTCGATGCAACTGGCACAAGTTTGTTTAACGCAACTGGCACAAGTTTGTTCGACTCAACTGGCACAAGTTTGTTTGATGCAATTGGCACAAGTTTGTTTGACGCGACTGGCACAAGTTTGTTTGACACAACTGGCACAAGTTTGTTTGATGCAACTCGCACAAGGTTGTTCTACGGAAGTGGCACAAGTTTGTTCTACGCAACTGGCACAAGTTTGTTTGATGCAACTGGCACAAATTTGTTTGATGCAACTGGCAGAAGTTTGTTCGATGCAACTGGCACAAGTTTGTTCGGCGCAACTGGCCCAAGTTTGTTTGACGCAACTGGCACAAGTTTGTTAGACGCAACTGGCACAAGTTTGTTCGAAGTAACAGGCACAAGTTTTTTCGACTAAATTGGCACAAGTTTGTTTGACGCAACTGGCACAAGTTTGTTTCACACAACTTGCATAAGTTTGTTTGACACAACTGGCACAAGTTTATTTCACGCAACTGTCACAAGTTTTCTCGACGCAACTGGCACAAGTTTGTTCGCCGTAACTGGCACAGGTTTGTTCGACGCAACTGGCACAAGTTTGTTTGACGCAACTGGCAAAAGTTTTTTTGACGCAACTGGCACAAGTTTTCTCGACGCAACTGGCAAAAGTTTCTTCGCCGTAAATGGCACAAGTTTGTTCGATGCCACTGGCACAAGTTTGTTCGATGCAACTGGCACAAGTTTGTTTGATGCAAATGGCACTAATTTGTTCTATGCAACTGGCACAAGTTTGTTCTACGCAACTGGCACAAGTTTGTTGTATGCAACTGGCACTAGTTTGTTCTACGCAACTGGCATAAGTTTGTTTGACTCAACAGGCACAAGTTTGTTCTACGCAACTGGCACAAGTTTGTTGGATGCAACTGGCACAAGTTTCTTCTACGCAACTGTCACAAGTTTGTTGGACGCAACTGGCTCAAGTTTGTTTGACGCAACTGGCACAAGTTTGTTCGACGCAACTGGAACAATTTTGTTCGACGCAACTGGCACAAGTTTGTTTGACGCAACTGGCACAAGTTTGTTCGACGCAACTGGCACAAGTTTGTTCGATGCAACTGGCACATGTTTGTTCAACACATCTGGCATAAGATTGTTTAACGCAACTGGCATAAGTTTGTTTTCGCAACTTGTACAAGTTTGTTTGACTCAACTGCCACAAGTTTGTTTGACGGAACTGTCACAAGTTTGTTTGGCGCAACTGGCACAAGTTTGTTTGACGCAACTGGCACAAGTTTGTTCGACGCAACTAGCACAAGTTTGTTTGACGCAACTGGCACAAGTTTGTTTGACGCAACTGGCACAAGTTTGTTCGACGCAACTGGCACAAGTTTGTTTGACGCAACTATCACAAGTTTGTTAGACGCAACTGGCACAAGTTTGTTCGACGTAACAGGCACAAGTTTTTTCGAGTCAATTGGCACAAGTTTGTTTGACGCAACTGGCACAAGTTTGTTTGACGCAAGAGGCACAAGTTTGTGTGACGCAACTGGCACAAGTTTTCTCGAAGCAACTGGCACAAGTTTGTTTAAAGTAACAGGCACAATTTTGTTCGACGCAACTGGCACAAGTATGTTCGACGCAACTGGCACAAGTTTCTTCGACGCAACTGGCACAAGTTTGTTCGACGCAACTGGCACAAGTTTGTTCTACGCAACTGGCACAAGTTTGTTCTACGCAACTGGCATTAGTTTGTTCTACGCAACTGGCACTAGTTTGTTCTACGCAACTGGCATAAGTTTGTTTGACGCAACTGGCACAAGTTTGTTCTACGCAACTGGCACAAGTTTGTTGGACGCAACCGGCACAAGTTTCTTCTACGCAACTGTCACAAGTTTGTTGGATGCAACTGGCTCAAGTTTGTTTGACGCAACTGGCACAAGTTTGTTTGACGCAACTGGCACAAGTTTGTTTGACTCAACTGGCACAAGTTTGTTTGACGGAACTGTCACAAGTTTGTTTGGCGCAACTGGCACAAGTTTGTTTGACGCAACTGGCACAAGTTTGTTCGATGCAACTGGCACATGTTTGTTCAACACATCTGGCATAATATTGTTTAACGCAACTGGCATAAGTTTGTTTTCGCAACTTGTACAAGTTTGTTTGACTCAACTGCCACAAGTTTGTTTGACGGAACTGTCACAAGTTTGTTTGGCGCAACTGGCACAAGTTTGTTTGACGCAACTGGCACAAGTTTGTTCGACACAACTGGCACAAGTTTGTTTGACGCAACTGGCACAAGTTTGTTTGACGCAACCGGCACAAGATTCTTCTAGGCAACTGGCACAAGTTTGTTCTACGCAACTGGCACAAGTTTGTTTGACGCAACTGGCACAAGTTTGTTAGACGCAACTGGCACAAGTTTGTTTGACGCAACTATCACAAGTTTGTTAGACGCAACTGGCACAAGTTTGTTCGACGTAACAGGCACAAGTTTTTTCGAGTCAATTGGCACAAGTTTGTTGGACGCAACTGGCACAAGTTTGTTTGAGACAAGAGGCACAAGTTTGTGTGACGCAACTGGCACAAGTTTGTTTGACGCAACTGGCACAAGTTTGTTTTACGCAACTGGCACAAGTTTTCTCGACGCAACTGGCACAAGTTTGTTTAATGTAACAGGCACAATTTTGTTCGACGCAACTGGCACAAGTATGTTCGACGCAACTGGCACAAGTTTCTTCGACGTAACTGGCACAAGTTTGTTCGACGCAACTGGCACAAGTTTGTTCTACGCAACTGGCACAAGTTTGTTTGATGCAACTGGCAGAAGTTTGTTTGACGCAACTGGCACAAGTTTGTTCGACGCAACTGGCCCAAGTTTGTTTGACGCAACTGGCACAAGTTTGTTCGAGGTAACTGGCACAAGTTTTTTCGACTCAATTGGCACAAGTTTGTATGACGCAACTGGCACAAGTTTGTTTGACGCAACTGGCACATGTTTGTTTGACGCAACTGGCACAAGTTTGTTTGACGCAACTGGCAGAAGTTTGTTTGACGCAACTGGCACAAGTTTGTTCGACGCAACTGGCCCAAGTTTGTTTGACGCAACTGGCACAATTAGACGCAACTGGCTCAAGTTTGTTCGAGGTAACTGGCACAAGTTTTTTCGACTCAATTGGCACAAGTTTGTTTGACGCAACTGGCACAAGTTTGTTTGACGCAACTGGCACATATTTGTTTGACGCAACTGGCACAAGTTTGTTTGACGCAACTGGCACAAGTTTATTTGACGCAATTGGCACAAGTTTGCTCGACGCAACTGGCACAAGTTTGTTCGACGCAACTGGCACAAGTTTGTTTGACGCAACTGGCAGAAGTTTTTTTGACGCAACTGGCACAAGTTTTCTCGACGCAACTGGCACAAGCGTGTTCGCCGTAACTGGCACAAGTTTGTTCGACGCCACTAGCACAAGTTTGTTCGAAGCAACTGGCACAAGTTTGTTTGACACAACTGGCACAAGTTTGTTCTATACAACTGCCACAAGTTTGTTCTACGCAACTGGCACAAGTTTGTTCTACGCAACTGGCACAAGTTTGTTCGAGGTAACTGGCACAAGTTTTTTCGACTCAATTGGCACAAGTTTGTTTGACGCAACTGGCACAAGTTTGTTTGACGCAACTGGCACATATTTGTTTGACGCAACTGGCAGAAGTTTTTTTGACGCAACTGGCACAAGTTTGTTTGGCGCAACTGGCACAAGTTTGTTCGACGTAACTAGCCTAAGTTTGTTTGACGCAACTGGCACAAGTTTGTTAGACGCAACTGGCACAAGTTTGTTCGACGCAACTGGCACAAGTTTCTTCGACTCAATTGGCAAAAGTTTGTTTGACGCAACTGGCAAAAGTTTGTTTGACGCAGATGTCACAAGTTTGTTTGACTCAACTGGCACAAGTTTGTTTGACGCAACTTGCACAAGTTTATTTGATGCAACTGGCACAACTTTTCTCGGCACAACTGGCACAAGTATGTTCTACACAACTTGCACAAGTTTGTTCTATGCAACTTGCATAAGTTTGTTGTACGCAACTGGCACAAGTTTGTTCTACGTAACTGGCACAAGTTTGTTCTACGCAACTGGCACAAGTTTGTTCTAAGCAACTGGCACAAGTTTGTTCTACGCATCTGGCACAATTTTGTTCTATGCAACTGGCAGAAGTTTCTTCTACGTAACTGGCACAAGTTTGTTCTACGCAACTGGCACAAGTTTGTTCTACGCAACTGGCACAAGTTTATTCTATGCATCTGGCACAAGTTTGTTCTATCCAACTGACACTAGTTTGTTTTACGCAACTGGCACAAGTTTGCTTCACTCATTTGGCACAAGTTTGTTCTACCCAACTGAAACAAGTTTGTTCGACGCAACTGGCACAATTTTGTTCTACGCAACTGAAACAAGTTTGTTTGACACAACTGGCACAAGTTTGTTCAACGCAACTGGCACAAGTTTGTTTCACGCAACTAGGGCACGTTTGTTCGACGCAACTGGCACAAGTTTGTTTTACGCAACTGGCACAAGTTTGTTCGATGCAACTGGCACAAGTTTGTTTAACGCAACTGGCTCAAGTTTGTTCGACTCAACTGGCACAAGTTTGTTTGATGCAACTGGTACAAGTTTGTTTGACGCAACTGGCACAAGTTTGTTTGACACAACTGGCACAAGTTTGTTTGACGCAACTCTCACAAGGTTGTTCTACGGAAGTGGCACAAGTTTGTTCTACGCAACTGGCACAAGTTTGTTTGATGCAACTGGCACAAGTTTGTTTGATGCAACTGGCAGAAGTTTGTTCGATGCAACTGGCACAAGTTTGTTCGGCGCAACTGGCCCAAGTTTGTTTGACGCAACTGGCACAAGTTTGTTAGACGCAACTGGCACAAGTTTGTTCGACGTAACAGGCACAAGTTTTTTCGACTAAATTGGCACAAGTTTGTTTGACGCAACTGGCAAAAGTTTTTTTGACACAACTTGCACAAGTTTGTTTGACACAACTGGCACAAGTTTATTTCACGCAACTGGCACAAGTTTTCTCGACGCAACTGGCACAAGTTTGTTCGCCGTAACTGGCACAGGTTTGTTCGACGCAACTGGCACAAGTTTGTTTGACGCAACTGGCAAAAGTTTTCTCGACGCAACTGGCATAAGTTTTCTCGACGCAACTGGCAAAAGTTTCTTCGCCGTAACTGGCACAAGTTTGTTCGATGCCACTGGCACAAGTTTGTTCGATGCAACTGGCACAAGTTTGTTTGACGCAAATGGCACTAATTTGTTCTATGCAACTGGCACAAGTTTGTTCTACGCAACTGGCACAAGTTTGTTGTATGCAACTGGCACTAGTTTGTTCTACGCAACTGGCATAAGTTTGTTTGACGCAACTGGCACAAGTTTGTTCTACGCAACTGGCACAAGTTTGTTGGATGCAACTGGCACAAGTTTCTTCTACGCAACTGTCACAAGTTTGTTGGACGCAACTGGCTCAAGTTTGTTTGACGCAACTGGCACAAGTTTGTTCGGCGCAACTGGCACAAGTTTGTTCGACGCAACTGGAACAAGTTTGTTTGACGCAACTGGCACAAGTTTGTTCGACGCAACTGGCACAAGTTTGTTCGATGCAACTGGCACATGTTTGTTCAACACATCTGGCATAAGATTGTTTAACGCAACTGGCATAAGTTTGTTTTCGCAACTTGTACAAGTTTGTTTGACTCAACTGCCTCAAGTTTGTTTGACGGAACTGTCACAAGTTTGTTTGGCGCAACTGGCACAAGTTTGTTTGACGCAACTGGCACAAGTTTGTTCGACTCAACTGGCACAAGTTTGTTTGACGCAACTGGCAGAAGTTTGTTTGACGCAACTGGCACAAGGTTCTTCTACGCAACTGGCACAAGTTTGTTCTACGCAACTGGCACAAGTTTGTTTGACGCAACTGGCACAAGTTTGTTCGACGCAACTGGCACAAGTTTGTTTGACGTAACTATCGCAAGTTTGTTAGACGCAACTGGCACAAGTTTGTTCGACGTAACAGGCACAAGTTTTTTCGAGTCAATTGACACAAGTTTGTTTGACGCAACTGGCACAAGTTTGTTTGACGCAAGAGGCACAAGTTTGTGTGACGCAACTGGCACAAGTTTGTTTGACGCAACTGGCACAAGTTTTTTTTGACGCAACTGGCACAAGTTTTCTCGACGCAACTGGCACAAGTTTGTTTAATGTAACAGGCACAATTTTGTTCGACGCAACTGGCACAAGTATGTTCGACGCAACTGGCACAAAATTCTTCGACGTAACTGGCACAAGTTTGTTCGACGCAACTGGCACAAGTTTGTTCTACGCAACTGGCACTAGTTTGTTCTACGCAACTGGCACTAGTTTGTTCTAAGCAACTGGCATAAGTTTGTTTGACGCAACTGGCACAAGTTTGTTCTACGCAACTGGCACAAATTTGTTGGACGCAACTGGCACAAGTTTCTTCTACGCAACTGTCACAAGTTTGTTGGACGCAACTGGCTCAAGTTTGTTTGACGCAACTGGCACAAGTTTGTTTGACGCAACTGGCACAAGTTTGTTTGACTCAAGTGGCACAAGTTTGTTCGACGGAACTGTCACAAGTTTGTTTGGCGCAACTGGCACAAGTTTGTTTGACGCAACTGGCACAAGTTTGTTCGATGCAACTGGCACATGTTTGTTCAACACATCTGGCATAAGATTGTTTAACGCAACTGGCATAAGTTTGTTTTCGCAACTTGTACAAGTTTGTTTGACTCAACTGCCACAAGTTTGTTTGACGGAACTGTCACAAGTTTGTTTGGCGCAACTGGCACAAGTTTGTTTGACGCAACTGGCACAAGTTTGTTCGACACAACTGGCACAAGTTTGTTTGACGCAACTGGCACAAGTTTGTTTGACGCAACCGGCACAAGGTTCTTCTACGCAACTGGCACAAGTTTGTTCTACGCAACTGGCACAAGTTTGTTTGACGCAACTGGCACAAGTTTGTTCGACGCAACTGGCACAAGTTTGTTTGACGCAACTATCACAAGTTTGTTAGACGCAACTGGCACAAGTTTGTTCGACGTAACAGGCACAAGTTTTTTCGAGTCAATTGGCACAAGTTTGTTGGACGCAACTGGCACAAGTCTGTTTGACGCAAGAGGCACAAGTTTGTGTGACGCAACTGGCACAAGTTTGTTTGACGCAACTGGCACAAGTTTTTTTGACGCAACTGGCACAAGTTTTCTCGACGCAACTGGCACAAGTTTGTTTAATGTAACAGGCACAATTTTGTTCGACGCAACTGGCACAAGTATGTTCGACGTAACTGGCACAAGTTTCTTCGACGCAACTGGCACAAGTTTGTTCGACGCAACTGGCACAAGTTTGTTCTACGCAATTGGCACAAGTTTGTTATACGCAACTGGCACAAGTTTGTTCTATGCAACTGGCACTAGTTTGTTCTATTTAACTGGCATAAGTTTGTTTGACGCAACTGGCACAAGTTTGTTCTACGCAACTGGTACAAGTTTGTTCGACGCAACTGGCACAAGTTTCTTCGACGCAACTGGTTCAAGTTTGTTGGACGCAACTGGCAAAAGTTTGTTCGAACCAAGTGGCAAAAGTTTGTTTGACACAACTGGCACATTTTGTTCGACGGAACTGGCACAAGTTTGTTTGACGCAACTAGCACAAGTTTGTTTGACGCAACTGGCACAAGGTTCTTCTACGCAACTGGCACAAGTTTGTTCTTCGCAACTGGCACAACTTTGTTTGACGCAACTGGCATAAGTTTGTCCTACGCAACTGGCACAAGTTTGTTCGATGCAACTGGCACAAGTTTGTTCGCCGCAACTGGCTTAAGTTTGTTTGACGCAACTGGCACAAGTTTCTTCGACGCAACCGGCACAAGTTTGTTCGACGCAACTGGCACAAGTTTCTACGAATCAATTGGCACAAGTTTGTTTGACGCAACTGGTACAAGTTTGTTTGACGCAACTGTCACAAGTTTGTTTGACTCAACTGGCACAAGTTTGCTTGACGCAACTGGCACAAGTTTATTTGACGCAACTGGCACAACTTTTCACGACGCAACTGGCACAAGTATGTTCTACACAACTGGCACAAGTTTGTTCTATGCAACTTGCACAAGTTTGTTCTACGCAACTGGCACAAGTTTGTTCTACACAACTGGCACAAGGTTCTTCTACGCAACTGGCATAAGTTTGTTCTACGCAACTGGTACCAGTTTGTTTGACGTAACTATCGCAAGTTTGTTAGACGCAACTGGCACAAGTTTGTTCGACGTAACAGGCACAAGTTTTTTCGAGTCAATTGGCACAAGTTTGTTTGACGCAACTGGCACAAGTTTGTTTGACGCAAGAGGCACAAGTTTGTATGACGCAACTGGCACAAGTTTGTTTGACGCAACTGGCACAAGTTTTTTTTGACGCAATTGGCACAAGTTTTCTCGACGCAACTGGCACAAGTTTGTTTAATGTAACAGGCACAATTTTGTTCGACGCAACTGGCACAAGTATGTTCGACGCAACTGGCACAAGTTTCTTCGATGCAACTGGCACAAGTTTCTTCGACGCAACTGGCACAAGTTTGTTCTACGCAACTGGCACAAGTTTGTTCTACGCAACTGGCACTAGTTTGTTCTACGCAACTGGCACTAGTTTGTTCTACGCAACTGGCATAAGTTTGTTTGACGCAACTGGCACAAGTTTGTTCTACGCAACTGGCACAAGTTTGTTGGACGCAACTGGCACAAGTTTCTTCTAAGCAACTGTCACAAGTTTGTTGGACGCAACTGGCTCAAGTTTGTTTGACGCAACTGGCACAAGTTTGTTTGACGCAACTGGCACAAGTTTGCTTGACTCAACTGGCACAAGTTTGTTTGACGTAACTGTCACAAGTTTGTTTGGCGCAACTGGCACAAGTTTGTTTGACGCAACTGGCACAAGTTTGTTCGATGCAACTGGCACATGTTTGTTCAACACATCTGGCATAAGATTGTTTAACGCAACTGGCATAAGTTTGTTTTTGCAACTTGTACAAGTTTGTTTGACTCAACTGCCACAAGTTTGTTTGACGGAACTGTCAAAAGTTTGTTTGGCGCAACTGGCACAAGTTTGTTTGACGCAACTGGCACAAGTTTGTTCGACACAACTGGCACAAGTTTGTTTGACGCAACTGGCACAAGTTTGTTTGACGCAACCGGCACAAGGTTCTTCTACGCAACTGGCACAAGTTTGTTCTACGCAACTGGCACAAGTTTGTTTGACGCAACTGGCACAAGTTTGTTCGACGCAACTGACACAAGTTTGTTTGACGCATCTATCACAAGTTTGTTAGACGCAACTGGCACAAGTTTGTTCGACGTAACAGGCACAAGTTTTTTCGAGTCAATTGGCACAAGTTTGTTGGACGCAACTGGCACAAGTTTGTTTGACGCAAGAGGCACAAGTTTGTGTGACGCAACTGGCACAAGTTTGTTTGACGCAACTGGCACAAGTTTTTTTGACGCAACTGGCACAAGTTTTCTCGACGCAACTGGCACAAGTTTGTTTAATGTAACAGGCACAATTTTGTTCGACGCAACTGGCACTAGTTTGTTCGACGTAACTGGCACAAGTTTCTTCGACGCAACTGGCACAAGTTTGTTCGACGCAACTGGCACAAGTTTGTTCTACGCAACTGGCACAAGTTTGTTCTACGCAACTGGCACAAGTTTGTTCTATGCAACTGGCACTAGTTTGTTCTATTTAACTGGCATAAGTTTGTTTGACGCAACTGGCACAAGTTTGTTCTACGCAACTGGTACAAGTTTGTTCGACGCAACTGGCATAAGTTTCTTCGACGCAACTGGTTCAAGTTTGTTGGACGCAACTGGCAAAAGTTTGTTCGAACCAAGTGGCAAAAGTTTGTTTGACACAACTGGCACATTTTGTTCGACGCAATTGGCACAAGTTTGTTTGACGCAACTAGCACACGTTTGTTTGACGCAACTGGCACAAGGTTGTTCTACGCAACTGGCACAAGTTTGTTCTACGCAACTGGCACAAGTTTGTTTGACGCAACTGGCAGAAGTTTGTCCTACGCAACTGGCACAAGTTTGTTCGATGCAACTGGCACAAGTTTCTTCGCCGCAACTGGCTCAAGTTTGTTTGACGCAACTGGCACAAGTTTCTTCGACGCAACAGGCACAAATTTGTTCGACGCAACTGGCACAAGTTTCTACGAATCAATTGGCACAAGTTTGTTTGACGCAACTGGTACAAGTTTGTTTGACGCAACTGTCACAAGTTTGTTTGCCTCAACTGGCACAAGTTTGCTTGACGCAACTGGCACAAGTTTATTTGACGCAACTGGCACAACTTTTCACGACGCAACTGGCACAAGTATGTTCTACACAACTGGCACAAGTTTGTTCTATGCAACTTGCACAAGTTTGTTCTACGCAACTGGCACAAGTTTGTTCTACGCAACTGGCAAAAGTTTGTTCTACGCAACTGGCACAAGTTTGTTCTACACAACTGGCACAAGTTTGTTCGACGCAACTGGCACAAGTTTGTTCTATCCAACTGGCACAGTTTGTTCTACGCAACTGGCACAAGTTTATTTGACGCAACTGGCAGAAGTTTGTTCTACCCAACTGACACAAGTTTGTTCGAAGCATCTGCCACAAGTTTGTTCTGCGCAACTGACACAAGTTTGTTTGACACAACTGGCAGAAGTTTGTTCAACGCAACTGGGACAAGTTTGTTTGACGCAACTGGCGCAAGTTTGTTTGACGCAACTGTCACAAGTTTGTTTGACTCAACTGGCACAAGTTTGCTTGACGCAACTGGCACAAGTTTATTTGACGCAACTGGCACAACTTTTCACGACGCAACTGGCACAAGTATGTTCTACACAACTGGCACAAGTATGTTCTACGCATGTGGCACAAGTTTGTTCTATGCAACTGGCACAAGTTTGTTCTACGCAACTGGCACAAGTTTGTTCTACGCAACTGGCACAAGTTTGTTCTACGCAACTGGCACAAGTTTATTCTACGCATCTGGCAGAAGTTTGTTCTATCCAACTGGCACTAGTTTGTTCTACGCAACTGGCACAAGTTTATTTGACGCAACTGGCAGAAGTTTGTTCTACCCAACTGACACAAGTTTGTTCGACGCATCTGCCACAAGTTTCTTCTGCGCAACTGACACAAGTTTGTTTGACACAACTGGCAGAAGTTTGTTCAACGCAACTGGGACAAGTTTGTTTGACGCAACTGGCGCAAGTTTGTTCGACGCAACTGGCACAAGTTTGTTCAACGCAATTGGCACAAGTTTGTTCGATGCAACAGGCACAAGTTTGTTTAACACAACTGGCACAAGTTTGTTCGACCCAACTGGCACAAGTTTGTTTGGCGCAACTGGCAGAAGTTTGTTTGACGCAACTGGCACAAGTTTGTTCGACGCAACTGGCCCAAGTTTGTTTGACGCAACTGGCACAAGTTTGTTAGACGCAACTGGCACAAGTTTGTTCGAGGTAACTGGCACAAGTTTTTTCGACTCAATTGGCACAAGTTTGTTTGATGCAACTGGCACAAGTTTGTTTGACGCAACTGGCACATATTTGTTTGATGCAACTGGCACAAGTTTGTTTGACGCAACTGGCACAAGTTTATTTGACGCAACTGGGACAAGTTTGCTTGACGCAACTGGCACAAGTATGTTCGACGCAACTGGCACAAGTTTATTTGACGCAACTGGCAGAAGTTTTTTTGACGCAACTGGCACAAGTTTTCTCGACGCAACTGGCACAAGCGTGTTCGCCGTAACTGGCACAAGTTTGTTCGACGCCACTAGCACAAGTTTGTTCGAAGCAACTGGCACAAGTTTGTTTGACACAACTGGCACAAGTTTGTTCTATGCAACTGGCACAAGTTTGTTCTACGCAACTGGCACAAGTTTGTTCTACGCAACTGGCACAAGTTTGCTCGACTCAACTGGCACAAGTTTGTTCGACGCAACTGGCACAAGTTTGTTTGACACAACTGGCAGAAGTTTTTTTGACGCAACTGGCACAAGTTTTCTCGACGCAACTGGCACAAGCGTGTTCGCCGTAACTGGCACAAGTTTGTTCGACGCCACTAGCACAAGTTTGTTCGAAGCAACTGGCACAAGTTTGTTTGACACAACTGGCACAAGTTTGTTCTATGCAACTGGCACAAGTTTGTTCTACGCAACTGGCACAAGTTTGTTCTACGCAACTGGCACAAGTTTGTTATACGCAACTGGCACAAGTTTGTTGCATGCAACTGTCACTAGTTTGTTCTACGCAACTGGCATAAGTTTGTTTGATGCAACTGGCACAAGTTTGTTCTACGCAACTGGCACAAGTTTGTTCTACGCAACTGGCACAAGTTTGTTCGACACAACTGGCACAAGTTTGTTCTACGTAACTGGCACAAGTATGTTCTACGCATCTGGCACAAGTTTGTTCTATGCAACTGGCACAAGATTGATCTACGCAACTGGCACAAGTTTGTTCTACGCAACTGGCACAAGTTTGTTCTACGCAACTGGCACAAGTTTATTCTACGCATCTGGCACAAGTTTGTTCTATCCAACTGGCACTAGTTTGTTCTACGCAACTGGCACAAGTTTGTTTGATGCAACTGGCAGAGGTTTGTTCTACCCAACTGACACAAGTTTGTTCGACGCATCTGCCAAAAGTTTGTTCGACGCAACTGACACAAGTTTGTTTGACGCAACTGGCGCAAGTTTGTTCGACGCATCTGCCACAAGATTGTTCTACGCAACTGACACTAGTTTTTTTGACGCAACTGGCGCAAGTTTGTTCGACGCAACTGGCACAAGTTTGTTCGGCGCAACTGGCACAAGTTTGTTCGACGCAACTGGAACAAGTTTGTTTGACGCAACTATCACAAGTTTGTTAGACGCAACTGGCACAAGTTTGTTCGACGTAACAGGCACAAGTTTTTTCGAGTCAATTGGCACAAGTTTGTTGGACGCAACTGGCACAAGTCTGTTTGACGCAAGAGGCACAAGTTTGTGTGACGCAACTGGCACAAGTTTGTTTGACGCAACTGGCACAAGTTTTTTTGACGCAACTGGCACAAGTTTTCTCGACGCAACTGGCACAAGTTTGTTTAATGTAACAGGCACAATTTTGTTCGACGCAACTGGCACAAGTATGTTCGACGTAACTGGCACAAGTTTCTTCGACACAACTGGCACAAGTTTGTTCGACGCAACTGGCACAAGTTTGTTCTACGCAATTGGCACAAGTTTGTTATACGCAACTGGCACAAGTTTGTTCTATGCAACTGGCACTAGTTTGTTCTATTTAACTGGCATAAGTTTGTTTGACGCAACTGGCACAAGTTTGTTCTACGCAACTGGTACAAGTTTGTTCGACGCAACTGGCACAAGTTTCTTCGACGCAACTGGTTCAAGTTTGTTGGACGCAACTGGCAAAAGTTTGTTCGAACCAAGTGGCAAAAGTTTGTTTGACACAACTGGCACATTTTGTTCGACGCAACTGGCACAAGTTTGTTTGACACAACTAGCACAAGTTTGTTTGACGCAACTGGCACAAGGTTCTTCTACGCAACTGGCACAAGTTTGTTCTTCGCAACTGGCACAACTTTGTTTGACGCAACTGGCATAAGTTTGTCCTACGCAACTGGCACAAGTTTGTTCGATGCAACTGGCACAAGTTTGTTCGCCGCAACTGGCTCAAGTTTGTTTGACGCAACTGGCACAAGTTTCTTCGACGCAACCGGCACAAGTTTGTTCGACGCAACTGGCACAAGTTTCTACGAATCAATTGGCACAAGTTTGTTTGACGCAACTGGTACAAGTTTGTTTGACGCAACTGTCACAAGTTTGTTTGACTCAACTGGCACAAGTTTGCTTGACGCAACTGGCACAAGTTTATTTGACGCAACTGGCACAACTTTTCACGACGCAACTGGCACAAGTATGTTCTACACAACTGGCACAAGTTTGTTCTATGCAACTTGCACAAGTTTGTTCTACGCAACTGGCACAAGTTTGTTCTACGCAACTGGCACAAGGTTCTTCTACGCAACTGGCACAAGTTTGTTCTACGCAACTGGTACCAGTTTGTTTGACGTAACTATCGCAAGTTTGTTAGACGCAACTGGCACAAGTTTGTTCGACGTAACAGGCACAAGTTTTTCGAGTCAATTGGCACAAGTTTGTTTGACGCAACTGGCACAAGTTTGTTTGACGCAAGAGGCACAAGTTTGTATGACGCAACTGGCACAAGTTTGTTTGACGCAACTGGCACAAGTTTTTTTTGACGCAATTGGCACAAGTTTTCTCGACGCAACTGGCACAAGTTTGTTTAATGTAACAGGCACAATTTTGTTCGATGCAACTGGCACAAGTATGTTCGACGCAACTGGCACAAGTTTCTTCGACGCAACTGGCACAAGTTTCTTCGACGCAACTGGCACAAGTTTGTTCTACGCAACTGGCACAAGTTTGTTCTACGCAACTGGCACTAGTTTGTTCTACGCAACTGGCACTAGTTTGTTCTACGCAACTGGCATAAGTTTGTTTGACGCAACTGGCACAAGTTTGTTCTACGCAACTGGCACAAGTTTGTTGGACGCAACTGGCACAAGTTTCTTCTACGCAACTGTCACAAGTTTGTTGGACGCAACTGGCTCAAGTTTGTTTGACGCAACTGGCACAAGTTTGTTTGACGCAACTGGCACAAGTTTGTTTGACTCAACTGGCACAAGTTTGTTTGACGTAACTGTCACAAGTTTGTTTGGCGCAACTGGCACAAGTTTGTTTGACGCAACTGGCACAAGTTTGTTCGATGCAACTGGCACATGTTTGTTCAACACATCTGGCATAAGATTGTTTAACGCAACTGGCATAAGTTTGTTTTTGCAACTTGTACAAGTTTGTTTGACTCAACTGCCACAAGTTTGTTTGACGGAACTGTCAAAAGTTTGTTTGGCGCAACTGGCACAAGTTTGTTTGACGCAACTGGCACAAGTTTGTTCGACACAACTGGCACAAGTTTGTTTGACGCAACTGGCACAAGTTTGTTTGACGCAACCGGCACAAGGTTCTTCTACGCAACTGGCACAAGTTTGTTCTACGCAACTGGCACAAGTTTGTTTGGCGCAACTGGCACAAGTTTGTTCGACGCAACTGACACAAGTTTGTTTGACGCATCTATCACAAGTTTGTTAGACGCAACTGGCACAAGTTTGTTCGACGTAACAGGCACAAGTTTTTTCGAGTCAATTGGCACAAGTTTGTTGGACGCAACTGGCACAAGTTTGTTTGACGCAAGAGGCACAAGTTTGTGTGACGCAACTGGCACAAGTTTGTTTGACGCAACTGGCACAAGTTTTTTTGACGCAACTGGCACAAGTTTTCTCGACGCAACTGGCACAAGTTTGTTTAATGTAACAGGCACAATTTTGTTCGACGCAACTGGCACTAGTTTGTTCGACGTAACTGGCACAAGTTTCTTCGACGCAACTGGCACAAGTTTGTTCGACGCAACTGGCACAAGTTTGTTCTACGCAACTGGCACAAGTTTGTTCTACGCAACTGGCACAAGTTTGTTCTATGCAACTGGCACTAGTTTGTTCTATTTAACTGGCATAAGTTTGTTTGACGCAACTGGCACAAGTTTGTTCTACGCAACTGGTACAAGTTTGTTCGACGCAACTGGCACAAGTTTCTTCGACGCAACTGGTTCAAGTTTGTTGGACGCAACTGGCAAAAGTTTGTTCGAACCAAGTGGCAAAAGTTTGTTTGACACAACTGGCACATTTTGTTCGACGCAATTGGCACAAGTTTGTTTGACGCAACTAGCACACGTTTGTTTGACGCAACTGGCACAAGGTTGTTCTACGCAACTGGCACAAGTTTGTTCTACGCAACTGGCACAAGTTTGTTTGACGCAACTGGCAGAAGTTTGTCCTACGCAACTGGCACAAGTTTGTTCGATGCAACTGGCACAAGTTTCTTCGCCGCAACTGGCTCAAGTTTGTTTGACGCAACTGGCACAAGTTTCTTCGACGCAACAGGCACAAATTTGTTCGACGCAACTGGCACAAGTTTCTACGAATCAATTGGCACAAGTTTGTTTGACGCAACTGGTACAAGTTTGTTTGACGCAACTGTCACAAGTTTGTTTGCCTCAACTGGCACAAGTTTGCTTGACGCAACTGGCACAAGTTTATTTGACGCAACTGGCACAACTTTTCACGACGCAACTGGCACAAGTATGTTCTACACAACTGGCACAAGTTTGTTCTATGCAACTTGCACAAGTTTGTTCTACGCAACTGGCACAAGTTTGTTCTACGCAACTGGCAAAAGTTTGTTCTACGCAACTGGCACAAGTTTGTTCTACACAACTGGCACAAGTTTGTTCGACGCAACTGGCACAAGTTTGTTCTATCCAACTGGCACAGTTTGTTCTACGCAACTGGCACAAGTTTATTTGACGCAACTGGCAGAAGTTTGTTCTACCCAACTGACACAAGTTTGTTCGAAGCATCTGCCACAAGTTTGTTCTGCGCAATTGACACAAGTTTGTTTGACACAACTGGCAGAAGTTTGTTCAACGCAACTGGGACAAGTTTGTTTGACGCAACTGGCGCAAGTTTGTTTGACGCAACTGTCACAAGTTTGTTTGACTCAACTGGCACAAGTTTGCTTGACGCAACTGGCACAAGTTTATTTGACGCAACTGGCACAACTTTTCACGACGCAACTGGCACAAGTATGTTCTACACAACTGGCACAAGTATGTTCTACGCATGTGGCACAAGTTTGTTCTATGCAACTGGCACAAGTTTGTTCTACGCAACTGGCACAAGTTTGTTCTACGCAACTGGCACAAGTTTGTTCTACGCAACTGGCACAAGTTTATTCTACGCATCTGGCAGAAGTTTGTTCTATCCAACTGGCACTAGTTTGTTCTACGCAACTGGCACAAGTTTATTTGACGCAACTGGCAGAAGTTTGTTCTACCCAACTGACACAAGTTTGTTCGACGCATCTGCCACAAGTTTCTTCTGCGCAACTGACACAAGTTTGTTTGACACAACTGGCAGAAGTTTGTTCAACGCAACTGGGACAAGTTTGTTTGACGCAACTGGCGCAAGTTTGTTCGACGCAACTGGCACAAGTTTGTTCAACGCAATTGGCACAAGTTTGTTCGATGCAACAGGCACAAGTTTGTTTAACACAACTGGCACAAGTTTGTTCGACCCAACTGGCACAAGTTTGTTTGGCGCAACTGGCAGAAGTTTGTTTGACGCAACTGGCACAAGTTTGTTCGACGCAACTGGCCCAAGTTTGTTTGACGCAACTGGCACAAGTTTGTTAGACGCAACTGGCACAAGTTTGTTCGAGGTAACTGGCACAAGTTTTTTCGACTCAATTGGCACAAGTTTGTTTGACGCAACTGGCACAAGTTTGTTTGACGCAACTGGCACATGTTTGTTTGACGCAACTGGCACAAGTTTGTTTGACGCAACTGGCAGAAGTTTGTTTGACGCAACTGGCACAAGTTTGTTCGACGCAACTGGCCCAAGTTTGTTTGACGCAACTGGCACAAGTTTGTTAGACGCAACTGGCACAAGTTTGTTCGAGGTAACTGGCACAAGTTTTTTCGACTCAATTGGCACAAGTTTGTTTGACGCAACTGGCACAAGTTTGTTTGACGCAACTGGCACATATTTGTTTGATGCAACTGGCACAAGTTTGTTTGACGCAACTGGCACAAGTTTATTTGACGCAACTGGGACAAGTTTGCTTGACGCAACTGGCACAAGTATGTTCGACGCAACTGGCACAAGTTTATTTGACGCAACTGGCAGAAGTTTTTTTGACGCAACTGGCACAAGTTTTCTCGACGCAACTGGCACAAGCGTGTTCGCCGTAACTGGCACAAGTTTGTTCGACGCCACTAGCACAAGTTTGTTCGAAGCAACTGGCACAAGTTTGTTTGACACAACTGGCACAAGTTTGTTCTATGCAACTGGCACAAGTTTGTTCTACGCAACTGGCACAAGTTTGTTCTACGCAACTGGCACAAGTTTGCTCGACGCAACTGGCACAAGTTTGTTCGATGCAACTGGCACAAGTTTGTTTGACACAACTGGCAGAAGTTTTTTTGACGTAACTGGCACAAGTTTTCTCGACGCAACTGGCACAAGCGTGTTCGCCGTAACTGGCACAAGTTTGTTCGACGCCACTAGCACAAGTTTGTTCGAAGCAACTGGCACAAGTTTGTTTGACACAACTGGCACAAGTTTGTTCTATGCAACTGGCACAAGTTTGTTCTACGCAACTGGCACAAGTTTGTTCTACGCAACTGGCACAAGTTTGTTATACGCAACTGGCACAAGTTTGTTGCATGCAACTGTCACTAGTTTGTTCTACGCAACTGGCATAAGTTTGTTTGATGCAACTGGCACAAGTTTGTTCTATGCAACTGGCACAAGTTTGTTCTACGCAACTGGCACAAGTTTGTTCGACACAACTGGCACAAGTTTGTTCTACGTAACTGGCACAAGTATGTTCTACGCATCTGGCACAAGTTTGTTCTATGCAACTGGCACAAGTTTGATCTACGCAACTGGCACAAGTTTGTTCTACGCAACTGGCACAAGTTTGTTCTACGCAACTGGCACAAGTTTATTCTACGCATCTGGCACAAGTTTGTTCTATCCAACTGGCACTAGTTTGTTCTACGCAACTGGCACAAGTTTGTTTGATGCAACTGGCAGAGGTTTGTTCTACCCAACTGACACAAGTTTGTTCGACGCATCTGCCAGAAGTTTGTTCGACGCAACTGACACAAGTTTGTTTGACGCAACTGGCGCAAGTTTGTTCGACGCATCTGCCACAAGATTGTTCTACGCAACTGACACAAGTTTTTTTGACGCAACTGGCGCAAGTTTGTTCGACGCAACTGGCACAAGTTTGTTCGGCGCAACTGGCACAAGTTTGTTCAATGCAACTGGCACAAGTTTGTTTGACGCAACTGGCGCAAGTTTGTTCGACGCAACTGGCACAAGTTTGTTCGGCGCAACTGGTACAAGTTTGTTTGACGCAACAGGCACAAGTTTGTTTAACACAACTGGCACAAGTTTGTTCGACCCAACTGGCACAAGTTTGTTTGACGCAACTGGCAGAAGTTTGTTTGACGCAACTGGCACAAGTTTGTTCGACGCAACTGGCCCAAGTTTGTTTGACGCAACTGGCACAAGTTTGTTAGACGCAACTGGCACAAGTTTGTTCGAGGTAACTGGCACAAGTTTTTTCAACTCAATTGGCACAAGTTTGTTTGACGCAACTGGCACAAGTTTGTTTGACGCAACTGGCACATGTTTGTTTGACGCAACTGACACGAGTTTGTTTGACGCAACTTGCAGAAGTTTGTTTGACGCAACTGGCACAAGTTTGTTAGACGCAACTGGCACAAGTTTGTTCGAGGTAACTGGCACAAGTTTTTTCGACTCAATTGGCACAAGTTTGTTTGATGCAACTGGCACAAGTTTGTTTGATGCAACTGGCACATGTTTGTTTGACGCAACTGGCACAAGTTTGTTTGACGCAACTGGCACAAGTTTATTTGACGCAACTGGCACAAGTTTGCTCGACGCAACTGGCACAAGTTTGTTCGCCATAACTGGCACAAGTTTGTTCGACGCAACTGGCACAAGTTTGTTCGACGCAACTGGCACAAGTTTTTTAGACGCAACTGGCACAAGTTTTCTCGACGCAACTGGCACAAGCATGTTCGCCGTAACTGGCACAAGTTTGTTCGACGCCACTGGCACAAGTTTGTTCGAAGCAACTGGCACAAGTTTGTTTGACACAACTGGCACAAGTTTGTTTTATGCAACTGGCACAAGTTTGTTCTACGCAACTGGCACAAGTTTGTTCTACGCAACTGGCACAAGTTTGTTATACGCAACTGGCACAAGTTTGTTGCATGCAACTGTCACTAGTTTGTTCTACGCAACTGGCATAAGTTTGTTTGATGCAACTGGCACAAGTTTGTTCTACGCAACTGGCACAAGTTTGTTGGATGCAACTGGCACAAGTTTGTTCTACGCAAAAGGCACAATTTTGTTGGACGCAACTGGCACAAGTTTGTTCGACGCAACTGGCACAAGTTTGTTCGATGCAACTGGCACAAGTTTGTTCGACGCAACTGGCTCAAGTTTGTTCGACGCAACTGGCACAAGTTTGTTTGACGCAACTGGCACAAGTTTGTTCAACACATCTGGCACAAGTTTGTTTGACGCAAAAGGGACAAGTTTGTTTTCGCAACTTGTACAAGTTTGTTTGACGCAACTAGCGCAAGTTTGTTTGACGCAACTGGTACGAGTTTGTTTGGCGCAACTGGCACAAGTTTGTTCGACGCAACTAGCCCAAGTTTGTTTGACGCAACTGTCACAAGTTTCTTAGACGCAACTGGCACAAGTTTGTTCGACGCAACTGGCACAAGTTTCTTCGACTCAATTGGCACAAGTTTGTTTGACGTAACTGGCACAAGTTTGTTTGACCCAACTGGCACAAGTTTATTTGACGCAACTGGCACAACTTTTCTTGGCTCAACTGGCACAAGTATGTTCTACACAACTGGCACAAGTGTGTTCTACGCAACTGCCACAAGTTTGTTCGACGCAACTGGCACAAGTTTGTTCTACGCAATTGGCACAAGTTTGTTTGACGCAACTGGCACAAGTTTGTCCTACGCAACTGGCAAAAGTTTGTTCTACGCATCTGGCACAAGTTTGTTCTATGCAACTGGCACAAGTTTGTTCTACGCAACTGGCACAAGTTTATTCTACGCATCTGGCACAAGTTTGTTCTATCCAACTGACACTAGTTTGTTTTACGCAACTGGCACAAGTTTGTTTCACGCAACTGGCACAAGTTTGTTCTACCCAACTGACACAAGTTTGTTCGATACAACTGGCACAAGTTTGTTCGACGCAAGTGACACAAGTTTGTTGGACACAACTGGCACAAGTTTGTTCAACGCAACTGGCACAAGTTTGTTTGACGCAACTGGCGCAAGATTGTTCGAAGCAACTGGCACAAGTTTGTTCGACGCAACTGGCACAAGTTTGTTCGATGCTTCTGGCACAAGTTTGTTTAACGCAACTGGCACAAGTTTGTTCGACCCAACTGGCACAAGTTTGTTTGACGCAACTGGCACAAGTTTGTTTGACGCAACTGGCCCAAGTTTGTTTGACCCAACTGGCACAAGTTTGTTAGATGCAACTGGCACAAGTTTGTTCGACGTAACTGGCAAAAGTTTTTTCGACTCAATTTGCACAAGTTTGTTTGACGCAACTGGCGTAAGTTTGTTTGACGCAACTTGCACAAGTTTGTTTGACGCAACTGGCACAAGTTTATATGACGCAACTGGCACAAGTTTTCTCGACGCAACTGGCACAAGTTTGTTCACCGTAACTGGCACAGGTTTTTTCGGCGCAACTGGCACAAGTTTGTTTGATGCAACTGGCACAAGTTTTTTTGGCGCAACTGGCACAAGTTTGTCCTACGCAAGTGACACAAGTTTGTTGGACACAACTGGCACAAGTTTGTTCAACGCAACTAGCACAAGTTTCTTTGACGCAATTGGCACAAGTTTGTTTGACGCAAGAGGCACAAGTTTTATGTGATGCAACTGGCACAAGTTTGTTTGACACAACTAGCACAAGTTTTTTTTGACGCAACTGGCACAAGTTTTCTCGACCCAACTGGCCCAAGTTTGTTTAATGTAACTGGAATAAATTTGTTCGACGCAACTGGCAGAAGTGTGTTCGACGCAACTGGCACAAGTTTGTTTGACGCAACTGGCACAAGTTTCTTCGACGCAACTGGCACAAGTTTGTTCGACGCAACTGGCACAAGTTTGTTTGACGCAACTGGCACAAGTTTGTTCTACGCAACTGGCACAAGTTTGTTCTATGTAACTGGCACTAGTTTGTTCTATGCAACTGGCATAAGTTTGTTTGACACAACTGGCACAAGTTTGTTCTACGCAACTGGTACAAGTTTGTTCGACGCAACTGGCACAAGTTTCTTCGACGCATCTGGCACAAGTTTCTTGGACGCAACTGGCAAAAGTTTGTTCGAACCAACTGGCAAAAGTTTGTTTGACACCACTGGCACAAGTTTGTTCGACGCAACTGGCACAAGTTTGTTTGACGCAACTAGCACAAGTTTGTTTGACGCAACTGGCACAAGGTTGTTCTACGCAACTGGCAAAAGTTTGTTCTACGCAACTGGCACAAGTTTCTTTGACGCAACTGGCACAAGTTTGTTCTACGCAACTGGCACAAGTTTGTTCGATGCAACTGGCACAAGTTTGTGAGCCGCAACTGGCCCAAGTTTGTTTGACGCAACTGGCACAAGTTTGTTAGATGCAACTGGCACAAGTTCGTTCGACGCAACTGGCACAAGTTTCTTCGACTCAATTGGCAAAAGTTTGTTTGATGCAACTGGTACAAGTTTGTTTGACGCAACTGTGAAAAGTTTGTTTGACTCAACTGGCACAAGTTTGTTTGACGCAACTGGCACAAGTTTATTTGACGCAACTGGCACAACTTTTCTCGACGCATCTGGCACAAGTTTGTTGGACTCAACTTGCACAAGTTTGTTCTACGCAACTGGCACAAGTTTGTTCTACGCAACTGGCACAAGTTTGTTCTACGCAACTGGCACAAGTTTGTTCTACGCAACTGACACAAGTTTGTTCGACGCAACTGGCACAAGTTTGTTCTACGCAACTGACACAAGTTTGTTCGACGCAACTGGCAGAAGTTTGTTCAACGCAACTGGCACAAGTTCGTTTGACGCAACTGGCGCAAGTTTGTTCGACGCAACTAGCACAAGTTTGTTCGACGCAACTGGCACAAGTTTGTTTGATGCAACTGGCACAAGTTTGTTTAACGCAACTGGCACAAGTTTGTTCGACCCAACTGGCACAAGTTTGTTTGACGCAACTGGCACAAGTTTGTTTGACACAACTGGCACAAGTTTGTTTGATGCAACTGGCACAAGGTTGTTCTACGAAACTGGCACAAGTTTGTTCTACGCAACTGGCACAAGTTTGTTTGATGCAACTGGCACAAGTTTGTTTGATGCAACTGGCAGAAGATTGTTTGACGCAACTGGCACAAGTTTGTTCGGTGCAACTGGCCCAAGTTTGTTTTACGCAACTGGCACAAGTTTGTTCGACGTAACTGGCACAAGTTTTTTCGACTCAATGGGCACAAGTTTGTTTGACGCAACTGGCACAAGTTTGTTTGACGCAACTGGCACAAGTTTGTTTGACGCAACTGACACAAGATTATTTGACGCAACTGGCACAAGTTTTCTCGACGCAACCGGCACAAGTTTGTTTGCCGTAACTGGCACAGGTTTGTTCGACGCAACTGGTACAAGTTTGTTTGACGCAACTGGCACAAGTTTTTTTGACGCAACTGGCACAAGTTTTCTCGACGCAACTGGCACAAGTTTGTTCACCGTAACTGGCACAAGTTTGTTCGATGCCACTGGCACAAGTTTGTTCAAAGCAACTGGCACAAGTTTGTTTGACGCAACTGGCACTAATTTGTTCTATGCAACTGGCACAAGTTTCTTCTATGCAACTGGCACAAGTTTGTTCTACGAAACTGGCACAAGTTTGTTCTACGCAACTGGCACAAGTTTATTCTACGCAACTGGCACAAGTTTGTTCTACGCAACTGGCACAAGTTTGTTCTACGCAACTGGCACATGTTTGTTCTACGCATCTGGCACAAGTTTGTTCTATGCAACTGGCACAAGTTTGTTCTACGCAACTGGCACAAGTTTGTTCTACGCAACTGGCAGAAGTTTGTTCTATGCAACTGACACAAGTTTGTTTGACACAACTGGCAGAAGTTTGTTCAACGCAACTGGCACAAGTTTATTTGACGCAACTTGCGCAAGTTTGTTCGACGCAACTGGCACAAGTTTGTTCGACGCAACTTGCACAAGTTTGTTCGATGCAACTGGCACAAGTTTGTTTAACACAACTGGCACAAGTTTGTTCGACCCAACTGGCACAAGTTTGTTTGACGCAACTGGCACAAGTTTGTTTGACACATCTGGCACAAGTTTGTTTGACGCGACTGTCACAATGATGTTCTACGCAACTGACACATGTTTGTTCTACGCAACTGGCACAAGTTTGTTTGATTCAACTGACAAAAGTTTTTTTTATGCAACTGGCAGAAGTTTGTTTGACGCAACTGGCACAAGTTTGTTCGACGCAACTGGCCCAAGTTTGTTTGATGCAACTGGCACAAGTTTGTTAGACGCAACTGGAACAAGTTTGTTAGTGTGTAACTAGCACAAGTTTTTTCGACTCAATTGGCACAAGTTTATTTGATGCAACTGGCACAAGTTTGTTTGACGCAACTGGCACAAGTTTGTTTGATGCAACTGGCACAAGTTTGTTAGACGCAACTGGAACAAGTTTGTTAGTGTGTAACTAGCACAAGTTTTTTCGACTCAATTGGCACAAGTTTATTTGATGCAACTGGCACAAGTTTGTTTGACGCAACTGGCACAAGTTTGTTTGACGCAACTGGCACAAGTTTGTTTGACGCAACTGGCACAAGTTTATTTGACGCAACTGGCACAAGTTTTCTCGACGCAACTGGCACAAGTTTGTTCACCGTAAGTGACACAAGTTTGTTCGACGCAACTGGCACAAGTTTGTTTGACGCAACTGGCACAAGTTTTTTTGATGCAACTGGCAAAAGTTTTCTCGACGCAACTGGCACAAGTTTGTTCGCCGTAACTGGCACAAGTTTGTTCGACGCCACTGGCACAAGTTTGTTCGAAGCAACTGGCACAAGTTTGTTTGACGCAACTGTCACAAGTTTGTTTGGCGCAACTGGCACAAGTTTGTTTGACGCAACTGGCACAAGTTTGTTTGACGCAACTGGCACAAGTTTGTTTGGTGCAACTGGCACAAGGTTCTTCTACGCAACTGGCACAAGTTTGTTCTACGCAACTGGCACAAGTTTGTTTGAGGCAACTGGCACAAGTTTGTTCGATGCAACTGGCAAAAGTTTGTTTGTTGCAACTGGCACAAATTTGTTAAACGCAACTGGCACAAGTTTGTTCGACGTAACAGGCACAAGTTTTTTCGAGTCAATTGGCACAAGTTTGTTTGACGCAACTGGCACAAGTTTGTTTGACGCAAGAGGCACAAGTTTGTGTGACGCAACTGGCACAAGTTTGTTTGACGCAACTGGCACAAGTTTTTTTTGATGCAACTGGCACAAGTTTTCTCGACGCAACTGGCACAAGTTTGTTTAATGTAACTGGCACAAGTTTGTTCGACGCAACTGGCACAAGTATGTTCGACGCAACTGGCACAAGTTTGTTTGACAAAACTGCCACAAGTTTCTTCGACGCAACTGGCACAAGTTTGTTCGACGCAACTGGCACAAGTTTGTTTGACACAACAGGCACAAGTTTGTTCTATGCAACTGGCACAAGTTTGTTCTATGCAACTGGAACTAGTTTGTTTTATGCAACTGGCATAAGTTTGTTTGACGCAACTGGCACAAGTTTCTTCGACGCAACTGGTACAAGTTTGTTGGACGCAACTGATACAAGTTTGTTGGACGCAACTGGCAAAAGTTTGTTCGAACCAACTGGCAAAAGTTTGTTTGACACAACTGGCACAAGTTTGTTCGACGCAACTGGCTCAAGTTTGTTTGACGCAACTAGCACAAGTTTGTTTGACGCAACTGGCACAAGGTTGTTTGACGCAACTGGCACAAGTTTGTTCTACGCAACTGGCACAAGTTTGTTCGATGCAACTGGCACAAGTTTGTGCGCCGCAACTGGCCCAAGTTTGTTTGACGCAACTGGCACAAGTTTGTTAGACGCAACTGGCACAAGTTTGTTCGACGCAACTGGCACAAGTTTCTTCGACTCAATTGGCACAAGTTTGTTTGACACAACTGGTACAAGTTTGTTTGACGCAACTGTCACAAGTTTGTTTGACTCAACTGGCACAAGTTTGTTTGACGCAACTGGCACAAGTTTATTTGACGCAACTGTCACAACTTTTCTCGACGCAACTGGCACAAGTTTGTTCTATGCAACTTCCACAAGTTTGTTCTACGCAACTGGCACAAGTTTGTTCTACGCAAATGGCACAAGTTTATTCTACGCAATTGGCACAAGTTTGTTCTACGCAACTGGCTCAAGTTTGTTCTACGCAACTGGCACATGTTTGTTCTATGCAACTGACACAAGTTTGTTTGACACAACTGGCAGAAGTTTGTTCAACACAACTGGCACAAGTTTGTTTGACGCAACTGGCGCAAGTTTGTTCGACGCAACTGGCACAAGTTTGTTCGACGCAACTTGCACAAGTTTGTTCGATGCAACTGGCACAAGTTTGTTTAACACAACTAGCACAAGTTTGTTCGACCCAACTGGCACAAATTTGTTTGACGCAACTGGCACAAGTTTGTTTGACGCAACTGGCACAAGTTTGTTTGACACAACTGGCACAAGTTTGTTTGATGAGACTGGCACAATGATGTTCTACGCAACTGACACATGTTTGTTCTACGCAACTGGCACAAGTATGTTTGATGCAACTGGCAGAAGTTTTTTTGATGCAACTGGCAGAAGTTTGTTTGACACAACTGGCACAAGTTTGTTCGACGCAACTGGCCAGAGTTTGTTTGACGCAACTGGCACAAGTTTGTTAGACGCAACTGGCACAAGTTTGTTAGAGGTAACTGGCACAAGTTTTTTCAACTCAATTGGCACAAGTTTGTTTGACGCAATTGGCACAAGTTTGTTTGACGCAACTGGCACAAGTTTGTTTGACGCAACTGGCACAAGTTTGTTTGACGCAACTGGCACAACTTTGTTTGACGCAACTGGCACAAGTTTATTTGACGCAACTGGCACAAGTTTTCTCGACGCAACTGGCACAAGTTTGTTCACCGTAACTGGCACAAGTTTGTTCGACGCAACTGGCACAAGTTTGTTTGACGCAACTGGCACAAGTTTTTTGACGCAACTGGCAAAAGTTTTCTCGACGCAACTGGCACAAGTTTGTTTGACACAACTGGCACAAGTTTGTTTGGCACAACTGGCACAAGTTTGTTTGACGCAACTGGCACAAGTTTATTTGACGCAACTGGCACAAGTTTTGTTGACGCAACTAGCACAAGTTTGTTCGCCGTAACTGGCACAGGTTTGTTCGATGCAACTGGCACAAGTTTGTTTGACGCAGCTGGCAAAAGTTTTTTTGACGCAACTGGCACAACTTTTCTCGACGCAACTGGCACAAGTTTGTTCGCCGTAACTGGCACAAGTTTGTTCGACGCCACTGGGACAAGTTTGTTCGAAGCAACTGGCACAAGTTTGTTTGACACAACTGGCACTAATTTGTTCTATGCAACTGGCACAAGTTTGTTCTACGCAACTGGCACAAGTTTGTTCTACGTAACTGGCACAAGTTTGTTGTATGCAACTGGCACTAGTTTGTTCTACGCAACTGGCATAAGTTTGTTTGACGCAACTGGCACAAGTTTGTTCTACGCAAGTGGCACAAGTTTGTTTGACGCAACTGGCACAAGTTTCTTCTACGCAACTGTCACAAGTTTGTTGGACGCAACTGGCTCAAGTTTGTTTGACGCAACTGGCACAAGTTTGTTCGACGCAACTGGCACAAGTTTGTTCGTCGCAACTGGCACAAGTTTGTTCGACACAACTGGCACAAGTTTGTTTGACGCAACTGGCACAAGTTTGTTCGATGCAACTGGCACATGTTTGTTCAACACATCTGGCACAAGATTGTTTGACGCAACTGGCATAAGTTTGTTTTCGCAACTTGTACAAGTTTGTTTGACTCAATTGGCACAAGTTTGTTTGACGGAACTGTCACAAGTTTGTTTGGCGCAACTGGCACAGGTTTGTTTGACGCAACTACAAGTTTGTTCGACGCAACTGGCACAAGTTTGTTTGACGCAACTGGCACAAGTTTGTTGGACGCAACTGGCACAAGTTTGTTGGACGCAACTGGCACAAGTTTGTTCGACGCAGCTGGCACAAGTTTGTTTGACGCAACTGGCACAAGTTTGTTTGACACAACTGGCACAAGTTTGCTTGACGCAACTGTCACAAGGTTGTTCTATGCAACTGGCACAAGTTTGTTTGACTCAACTGTCACAAGGTTGTTCTATGTAAATGGCACAAGTTTGTTTGACTCAACTGGCACAAGTTTGTTTGATGCAACAGGCACAAGTTTGTTCTACATAACTGGCACAAGTTTGTTGTACACAATTGGCACAAGTTTGTTTGACACAACTGGCACAAGTTTGTTCTACGCAAATGGCAAAAGATTGTTCTACGCATCTGGCAGAAGTTTGTTCTATGCAACTGGCACTAGTTTGTCCTACGCAACAGGCACAAATTTGTTTGACGCAACTGGCACATGTTTGTTCTACCCAACTGGCACAAGTTTGTTCGACGCAACTGGCACAAGTTTGTTCTACACAACTGGCACAAGTTTGTTTGACACAAGTGGCACAAGTTTGTTCTAAGCAACTGGCACAAGTTTGTTCTACACAACTGGAACAAGTTTGTTTGACACAAGTGGCACAAGTTTGTTCTAAGCAACTGGCACAAGTTTGTTCGATGGAACTGGCACAAGTTTGTTCGACGCAACTGGCACAAGTTTGTTCGACGCAACTGGCACAAATTTGTATTACGCTACTGGTACAAGTTTGTTTAACGTAACTGGCACAAGTTTCTTCGACCCAACTGGAACAAGTTTGTTTCACACAACTGGCACAAGTTTGTTCGACGCAACTGGCACAAGTTTGTTTGACGCAACTGACACAAGTTTTTTTGACGCAACTGGCACAAGGTTGTTCTACGCAACATGTACAAGTTTGTTCTAAGCAACTGGCACAAGTTTGTTTGAAGCAAACTAGCACCAGTTTGTTCTATGCAACTGGCACTAGTTTTTTCGATGCAACTGGCACAAGTTTGTTTGACGCAACTGGCAGAAGTTTGTTAGACGCAATTGGCACAAGTTTGTTCAACGCAACTGGCACAAGTTTTTTAGAATCAATTAGCACAAGTTTGTTTGACGCAACTGGCACAAGTTTGTTTGACGCAACTGGCACAAGTTTGTTTGACGCAACTGGCACAAGTTTGTTTGACGCAACTGGCACAAGTTTATTTGACGCAACTGGCACAACTTTTCTCGACACAACTGGCACAAGTTTTTTCGTCGTAACTAGCACAAGTTTGTTTGACGCAACTGGCACAAGTTTATTTGACACAACTGGCACAAGTTTCTCGACGCAAGTGGCACAAGTTTGTTCGCCGTAACTGGCACAAGTTTGTTCGACGCAACTGGCACAAGTTTGTTCGACGCAACTGGCACAAGTTTGTTTGACGCAACTGGCTCAAGTTTCTTCGTCGCAACTGGCACAAGTTTGTTCGACGTAACTGGCACAAGTTTGTTTGATGCAATTGGCACAAGTTTGTTCTACTCAAATGGCACAAGTTTGTTCTATGCAACTGGCACTAGTTTGTTTTACGCAACTGGCATAAGTTTGTTTGACGCAACTGGCACAAGTTTGTTCTACCAACTAGCACAAGTTTGTTCGACGCAACTGGCACAAGGTTGTTCTACGCAACTGACACAAGTTTGTTCTACGCAACTGGCACAAGTTTGTTTGACGCAACTGGCACAAGTTTGTTTGACGCAACTGGCACAAGTTTATTTGACGCAAATGGCATAACTTTTCTCGACGCAACTGGCACAAGTATGTTCTACGCAACTGGCACAAGTTTGTTCAACGCAACTGGCACAAGTTGGTTTGACGCAACTGGCACAAGTTTGTTCTATGCAACTGGGACAAGTTTGTTGGACTCAACTGGCACAAGTTTGTTCGACGTAACTGGCACAAGTTTGTTCGACGCAACTGGCACAAGTTTGTTCGACGCAACTGGCACAAGGTTGTTCTACGCAACTGGCACAAGTTTGTTCTACGCAACTGGCACAAGTTTGCTTGACGCAACTGGCACAAGTTTGTTCTACGCAACTGGCACAAGTTTGTTCGATGCCACTGGCACAAATTTGTTCCACTCAACTGGCCCAAGTTTTTTTGACGCAAATGGCACAAGTTTGTTAGACGCAACTGGCACAAGTTTGTTTGACGCAACTTGTACAAGTTTTTTTTTATGCAACTGGCACAAGTTTGTTAGACGCAACTGGCACAAGTTTGTTTGACGCAACTGGCACAAGTTTGTTTGACGCAACTGGCACAAGTTTGTTCGGCGCAACTGGCACAAGTTTGTTTGACGCAACTGGCAAAAGTTTGTTTGACGCAACTGGCACAAGTGTGTTTGATGCAACTGGCACAAGGTTGTTCTACGCAACTGGCACAAGTTTGTTCTATGCAACTGGCACAAGTTTATTCTATGCAACTGGCACAGGTTTGTTCTACGCAACTGGCACAAGTTTTTTCTACGCAACTGGCTCAAGTTTGTTGTACACAACTGGCACAAGTTTGTTTGACACAACTGGCACAAGTTTGTTCTACGCAAATGGCAAAAGTTTGTTGTACGCATCAGGCACAAGTTTGTTCTATGCAACTGGCACAAATTTGTTTGACGCAATTGGCACATGTTTGTTCTACCCAACTGGCACAAGTTTGTTCAATGCAACTGGCACAAGTTTGTTTGACACAACTGGCACAAGTTTGTTCGATGGAATTGGCGTAAGTTTGTTCGACACAACTGGCACAAGTTTGTTCGACGCAACTGGAACAAGTTTGTTCGACGCAACCGGTACAAGTTTGTTCTACCAACTAGCACAAGTTTGTTCGACGCAACTGGCACAAGGTTGTTCTACCCAACTGGCACAAGTTTGTTCTAGGCAACTGGCACAAGTTTCTTTGACACAACGGGCACAAGTTTGTTCGACGCAACTGGCACAAGTTTATTGGATGCCACTGGCACAAGTTTGTTCGACGAAACTGGCCCAATTTTTTTTTACCCAACTGGCACAAGTTTGTTCGACACAACTGGCACAAGTTTGTTCGAAGCAACTGGCACAAGTTTGTTCTACATAACTGGCACAAGTTTGTTCTATGCAACTGGCACAAGTTTGTTCTACGCAACTGGCACAAGTTTGTCCTACGCATCTGGCACAAGTTTGTTCTATGCAACTGGCACTAGTTTGTTCTACGCAACTGGCACAAGTTTGTTTGACGCAACTGGCAGAATTTTGTTCTACCCAACTGGCACAAGTTTGTTCGATGGAATTGGCGCAAGTTTTTCGACACAACTGGCACAAGTTTGTTCGATGCAACTGGCACAAGTTTGTTCTACCAACTAGCACAAGTTTGTTCGACGCAACTGGCACAAGGTTGTTCTACGCAACTGACACAAGTTTGTTCTACGCAACTGGCACAAGTTTGGTTAACGCAACTGGCTCAAGTTTGTTTGACGCAACTGGCACAAGTTTGTTGGATGCCACTGGCACAAGTTTGTTCGACCAAACTGGCCGAATTTTTTTTGACGCAACTGGCACAAGTTTGTTCGACACAACTGGCTCAAGTTTGTTCGACGCAACTGGCACAAGTTTGTTCTACATAACTGGCACAAGTTTGTTCTATGCAACTGGCACAAGTTTGTTCTACGCAACTGGCACAAGTTTGTTCTACGCATCTGGCACAAGTTTGTTCTACGCATCTGGCACAAGTTTGTTTGACGCAACTGGCACAAGTTTGTTCTACCCAACTGGCACCATTTTGTTCAACGCAACTGGCACAAGTTTGTTCTACCCAACTGACACAATTTTGTTTGACACAACTGGCACAAGTTTGTTCTATGCAACTGGCACAAGTTTGTTCGACGCAACTGGCACAAGTTTGTTCGACGCAACTGGCACAAGTTTGTTCTACGCAACTGGCAGAAGTTCGTTTGACGCAACTGGCACAAGGTTCTTCTACGCAACTGGCACAAGTTTGTTTGATGCAACTGGCACAAGTTTGTTCTACGCAACTGGCACAAGTTTCTTTGAAGCAACTGGCACAAGTTTGTTTGACGCAACTGGCACAAGTTTGTTAGACGCAACTGGCACAAGTTTGTTCGACGTAACAGGCACAAGTTTTTTCGACTCAATTGGTACAAGTTTGTTTGACGCAACTGGCACAAGTTTGTTTGACGCAAGAGGCACAAGTTTGTTTGACGCAACTGGCACAAGTTTGTTTGACGCAACTGGCACAAGTTTTTTTTTACGCAACTGGTACAAGTTTTCTCGAAGCAACTGGCACAAGTTTGTTTGCCATATCAGGCACAAGTTTGTTCGACGCAACTAGCACAAGTTTGTTCGACGCAAATGGCACAAGTTTGTTTGACGCAAGTGGCACAAGTTTCTTCGACGCAACTGGCACAAGTTTGTTCTACGCAACTGGCACAAGTTTGTTCTATGCAACTGGCACTAGTTTGTTCTATGCAACTGGCATAAGTTTGTTTGACGGAACTGGAACAAGTTTGTTCTACGCAACTGGCACAAGTTTGTTCAACGCAACTGGCACAAGTTTGTTCTACGCACCTCTTACTAGTTTGTTGTACACAACTGGCAGAAGTTTGTTTGGCACAACTCGCACAAGTTTGTTCTACGCAAATGGCAAATGTTTGTTCTACGCATCTGGCACAAGTTTGTTCTATGCAACCGGCACTAGTGTGTTCTACGCAACTGGCACACATTTGTTTGACACAACTGGCACATGTTTGTTCTACCCAACTGGCACAAGTTTGTTCGACGCAACTGGAATAAGTTTGTTCTACGCAACTGGCACAAGTTTGTTTGACACAACTGGCAAAAGTTTGTTCTATGCAACTGGCACAAATTTGTTCGACGGAACTGGCGCAAGTTTGTTCGACGCAACTGGCACAAGTTTGTTCGACGCAACTGGCACAAGTTTGTTCGACGCAACTAGAACAAGTTTGTTTAACGTAACTGGCACAAGTTTGTTCGACCTAACTGGCACAAGTTTGTTTGACACAAATGGCACAAGTTTGTTTGACACAACTGGCACAAGGTTGTTCTACGCAACATGTACAAGTTTGTTCTACGCAACTGGCACAAGTTTGTTCTATGCAACTGGCACTAGTTTGTTCGATGCAACTGGCACAAGTTTCTTCGACATAACTGGCACAAGTTTGTTTGACGCAACTTGCACAAGTTTGTTAGACGCAACTGGCACAAGTTTGTTCAACGCAACTGGCACAAGTTTTTTTTAATCACTTGGCACAGGTTTGTTTGACGCAACTGGCACAAGTTTGTTTGACGCAACTGGCACAAGTTTGTTTGATGCAACTGGCACTAGTTTGTTTGACGCAACTGGCACAAGTTTGTTTGATACAACTGGTACAACTTTTCTCGACGCAACTGGCACAAGTTTTTTCGCCGTAACTGGCACAAGTTTGTTTGACGCAACTGGCACAAGTTTATTTGATGCAACTGGCACAAGTTTTCTCGAAGCAAGTGGCACAAGTTTGTTCACCGTAACTGGCACAAGTTTGTTCGACGCAACTGGCATAAGTTTGTTCAACGCAACTGGCACAAGTTTGTTTGACGCAACTGGCACAAGTTTCTTCGACGCAACTGGCACAAGTTTGTTCGACAAACTAGCACAAGTTTGTTTGACGCAATTGGCACAAGTTTGTTCTACTCAACTGGCACAAGTTTGTTCTATGCTACTGGCATTAGTTTCTTTTACGCTTCTGGCATAAGTTTGTTTGACGCAACTGGCACAAGTTTGTACTACAAACTAGCACAAGTTTGTTCGACGCAACTGGCACAAGGTTGTTCTACGCAACTGGCACAAGTTTGTTCTACGTAACTGGCACAAGTTTGTTTGACGCAACTGGCACAAGGTTGTTCTATGCAACTGGCACAAGTTTGTTCGACGAAACTGGCCCAAGTTTTTTTTATGCAACTGGCACAAGTATGGTAGACGCAACTGGCACAAGTTTGTTCGACACAACTGGCACAAGTTTTTTCGACTCAATTGGCACAAGTTTGTTTGGCGCAACTGGAACAAGTTTGTTTGACGCAACTGGCACAAGTTTGTTTGACCCAATTGGCACAAGTTTGTTTGACGCAACTGGCACAAGTTTATTTGACGCAACTGGCACAAGTTTTCTCGACAAAACTAGCACAAGTTTGTTCGCCGTAACTGTCACAAGTTTGTTCGACGCAACTGGCACAAGTTTCTTTGACGCAACTGGCACAAGATTGTTCGACGCAACTGGCACAAGTTTGTTTGACGCAACTGGCACAAGTTTGTTTGACGAAACTGGCACAAGTTTGTTTGACGCAACTGGCACAAGGTTGTTCTATGCAACTGGCACAAGTTTGTTCTATGCAAATGGCACAAGTTTGTTTGATGCAACTGGCACAAGTTTGTTTGATGCAACAGGCACAAGTTTGTTCTACATAACTGGCACAGGTTTGTTGTACACAACTGGCACAAGTTTGTTTGACACAACTGGCACAAGTTTGTTCTAAGCAAATGGCAAAAGTTTGTTCTACGCATCTGGCACAAGTTTGTTCTATGCAACTGGCACTAGTTTGATCTATGCAACTGGCACAAATTTGTTTGACGCAACTGGCACATGTTTGTTCTACCCAACTGGCACAAGTTTGTTCGAAGCAACTGGCACAAGTTTGTTCTACACAACTGGCACAAGTTTGTTTGACACAAGTGGCACAAGTTTGTTGTAAGCACCTGACACAAGTTTGGTCGACGGAACTGGCGCAGTTTGTTCGACGCAACTGGCACAAGTTTGTTCGACGCAACTGGCACAAATTTGTACAACGCAACTGGCACAAATTTGTACGACGCAACTGGTACAAGTTTGTTTAACGTAACTGGCAAAAGTTTGTTCGACCCAAAGGCAAAAGTTTGTTTCACACAACTGGCACAAGTTTGTTCGACGCAACTGGCACAAGTTTGTTTGACGCAACTGGCACAAGTTTGTTTGACGCAACTGGCACAAGGTTGTTCTACGCAACTGGCACAAGTTTGTTCTACGCAACTGGCACAAGTTTGTTCGACGCAACTGGCACAAGTTTCTTGGTTGCCACTGGCACAAGTTTGTTCGACGAAACTGCCCCAAGTTTTTTTGACGGAACTGGCACAAGTTTGTTCGACACAACTGGCACAAGTTTGTTCGACACAACTGGCACAAGTTTGTTCTACATAACTGGCACAATTTTGTTCTATGCAACTGGCACAAGTTTGTTCTACTCAACTGGCACAAGTTTGTTCTATGCATCTGGCACAAGTTTGTTCTATGCAACTGGCACTAGTTTGTTCTACGCAACTGGCACAAGTTTGTTTGACGCAACTAGCACAAGTTTGTTCTACCCAACTGATAAAAGTTTGTTCGACGCAACTGGCACAATTTGTTTAACACAACTGTCACTAGTTTGTTTCACACAACTGGCAGAAGTTTGTTCAACGCAACTGGCACAAGTTTGTTTGACGCAAGAAGCACAAGTTTGTTCGACTCAACTGGCACAAGTTTGTTCGACGCAACTGGCAAAAGTTTGTTTGAAGCAACTGGCACAAGTTCGTTTGACGCAACTGGCACGAGGTTCTTCTACGCAACTGGCACAAGTTTTTTTGACGCATCTGGGACAAGTTTGTTTGATGCAACTGGCACAAGTTTGTTTGATGCAACTGGCACAAGTTTGTTTGACACAACTGGCACAAGTTTGTTAGACGCAACTGGCACAAGTTTGTTAGACGTAACAGGCACAAGTTTTTTCGACTCAATTGGTACAAGTTTGTTTGACGTAACTGGCACAAGTTTGTTTGACGCAGGAGGCACAAGTTTGTTTGACGCACCTGCACAAGATTGTTTGACGCAACTCGCACAATTTTTTTTTTACGCAACTGGCACAAGTTTTCTCGAAGCAACTGGCACTAGTTTGTTCGATGCAACTGGCACAAGTTTGTTCGACGCAAATGGCACAAGTTTTTTTGACGCAACTGGCACAAGTTTCTTCGACGCAACTGGCCCAAGTTTGTTTGACGCAACTAGCACAAGTTTGTTTGACGCAACTGGCACAAGTTTGTTCTGCGCAACTGGCACAAGTTTGTTCTATGCAACTGGCACTAGTTTGTTCTATGCAACTGGCATAAGTTTGTTCTATGCAACTGGCATAAGTTTGTTTGACACAACTGGTACAAGTTTGTTCTACGCAACTGGCACAAGTTTGTTCGACGCAACTGGCACAAGTTTGTTCTACGCAACTCTTACTAGTTTGTTGTACACAACTGGCACAAGTTTGTTTGACACAACTGCCACAAGTTTGTTCTACGCAAATGGCAAATGTTTGTTCTACGCATCTGGCACAAGTTTGTTTTATGCAACTGGCACTAGTGTGTTCTACGCAACTAGCACAAATTTGTTTGACACAACTGGCACATGTTTGTTCTACCCAACTGGCACAAGTTTGTTCGAAGCAAATGGCACAAGTTTGTTCTACTCAACTGGCACAAGTTTGTTTGACACAACTGGCACAAGTTTGTTCTAAGCAACTGGCACAAGTTTGCTCGACGGAACTGGCGCAAGTTTGTTCGTCGCAACTGGCACAAGTTTGTTCGACGCAACTGGCACAAGTTTGTTCGACGCAACTAGAACAAGTTTGTTTAACGTAACTGGCACAAGTTTATTTGACGCAGCTGGCACAATTTTTCTAGACGCAAGTGGCACAAGTTGGTTTGCCGTAACTGGCACAAGTTTGTTCGACACAACTGGCACAAGTTTGTTCGACGCAACTGGCACAAGTTTGTTTGACGCAACTGGCACAAGTCTCTTCGACGCAACTGGCACAAGTTTGTTCGACGAACTGGCACAAGTTTGTTTGACGCAATTGGCACAAGTTTGTTCGACGGAACTGGCACAAGTTTGTTCTATGCAACTGGCATAAGTTTGTTTGACGCAACTGGCACAAGTTTGTTCTACAAACTAGCACAAGTTTGTTCTACGCAACTGGCACAAGATTGTTCTACGCAACTGGCACAAGTTTGTTCTACGCAACTGGCACAAGTTTGTTTGACGCAACTGGCATAAGGTTGTTCTACGCAACTGGCACAAGTTTGTTGGATGCCACTAACACAAGTTTGTTCGACGAAACTGGCCCAAGTTTTTTTGACGCAACTGGCACAAATTTGTTAGACTCAACTGCCACAAGTTTGTTCGACGCAACTGGCACAAGTTTTTTCGACTCATTTGGCACAAGTTTGTTTGACACAACTGGAACAAGTTTGTTTGACGCAACTGGCACAAGTTTGTTTGACGCAACTGGCACAAGTTTATTTGACGCAACTGGCACAAGTTTTCTCGACGAAACTGGCACAAGTTTGTTCGCCGTAACTGGCACAAGTTTGTTCGACGCAACTGGCACAAGTTTGTTTGACGCAACTGGCACAAGTTTGTTCTACATAACTGGCACAAGTTTGTTCTATGCAACTGGCACAAGCTTGTTCTACGCAACTGGCACAAGTTTGTTCTACGCATCTGGCACAAGTTTGTTCTATGCAACAGGCACTAGTTTGTTCTACGCAACTGGCACAAGTTTTTTTGACGCAACTGGCACAAATTTGTTCTACCCAACTGACACAAGTTTGTTCGACGCAACTGGCACAAGTTTGTTCTACGCAACTGACACAAGTTTGTTTGACGCAACTGGCACAAGTTTGTTAGACGCAACTGGCACAAGTTTGTTTGACGCAACTGGCACAAGTTTGTTTGACGCAACTGGCACAAGTTTGTTCGGCGCAACTGGCACAAGTTTGTTTGACGCAACTGGCAAAAGTTTGTTTGACGCAACTGGCACAAGTGTGTTTGATGCAACTGGCACAAGGTTGTTCTACGCAACTGGCACAAGTTTGTTCTATGCAACTGGCACAAGTTTATTCTATGCAACTGGCACAGGTTTGTTCTACGCAACTGGCACAAGTTTTTTCTACGCAACTGGCTCAAGTTTGTTGTACACAACTGGCACAAGTTTGTTTGACACAACTGGCACAAGTTTGTTCTACGCAAATGGCAAAAGTTTGTTGTACGCATCAGGCACAAGTTTGTTCTATGCAACTGGCACAAATTTGTTTGACGCAATTGGCACATGTTTGTTCTACCCAACTGGCACAAGTTTGTTCAACGCAACTGGCACAAGTTTGTTTGACACAACTGGCACAAGTTTGTTCTAAGCAACTGGCACAAGTTTGTTCGATGGAATTGGCGTAAGTTTGTTCGACACAACTGGCACAAGTTTGTTCGACGCAACTGGCACAAGTTTGTTCGACGCAACCGGTACAAGTTTGTTCTACCAACTAGCACAAGTTTGTTCGATGCAACTGGCACAAGGTTGTTCTACCCAACTGGCACAAGTTTGTTCTAGGCAACTGGCACAAGTTTCTTTGACACAACGGGCACAAGTTTGTTCGACGCAACTGGCACAAGTTTATTGGATGCCACTGGCACAAGTTTGTTCGACGAAACTGGCCCAATTTTTTTTTACCCAACTGGCACAAGTTTGTTCGACACAACTGGCACAAGTTTGTTCGACGCAACTGGCACAAGTTTGTTCTACATAACTGGCACAAGTTTGTTCTATGCAACTGGCACAAGTTTGTTCTACGCAACTGGCACAAGTTTGTCCTACGCATCTGGCACAAGTTTGTTCTATGCAACTGGCACTAGTTTGTTCTACGCAACTGGCACAAGTTTGTTTGACGCAACTGGCAGAATTTTGTTCTACCCAACTGGCACAAGTTTGTTCGATGGAATTGGCGCAAGTTTTTCGACACAACTGGCACAAGTTTGTTCGATGCAACTGGCACAAGTTTGTTCTACCAACTAGCACAAGTTTGTTCGACGCAACTGGCACAAGGTTGTTCTACGCAACTGACACAAGTTTGTTCTACGCAACTGGCACAAGTTTGGTTAACGCAACTGGCACAAGTTTGTTTGACGCAACTGGCACAAGTTTGTTGGATGCCACTGGCACAAGTTTGTTCAACGAAACTGGCCGAATTTTTTTTGACGCAACTGGCACAAGTTTGTTCGACACAACTGGTACAAGTTTGTTCGACGCAACTGGCACAAGTTTGTTCTACATAACTGGCACAAGTTTGTTCTATGCAACTGGCACAAGTTTGTTCTACGCAACTGGCACAAGTTTGTTCTACGCATCTGGCACAAGTTTGTTCTATGCAACTGGCACTAGTTTGTTCTACGCAACTGGCACAAGTTTGTTTGACGCAACTGGCACAAGTTTGTTCTACCGAACTGGCACCATTTTGTTCAACGCAACTGGCACAAGTTTGTTCTATCCAACTGACACAATTTTGTTTGACACAACTGGCACAAGTTTGTTCTATGCAACTGGCACAAGTTTGTTCTATGCAACTGGCACAAGTTTGTTTGACGCAACTGGCACAAGTTTGTTCTACGCAACTGGCAGAAGTTCGTTTGACGCAACTGGCACAAGGTTCTTCTACGCAACTGGCACAAGTTTGTTTGATGCAACTGGCACAAGTTTGTTCTACGCAACTGGCACAAGTTTCTTTGAAGCAACTGGCACAAGTTTGTTTGACGCAACTGGCACAAGTTTGTTAGACGCAACTGGCACAAGTTTGTTCGACGTAACAGGCACAAGTTTTTTCGACTCAATTGGTACAAGTTTGTTTGACGCAACTGGCACAAGTTTGTTTGACGCAAGAGGCACAAGTTTGTTTGACGCAACTGGCACAAGTTTGTTTGACGCAACTGGCACAAGTTTTTTTTTACGCAACTGGTACAAGTTTTCTCGAAGCAACTGGCACAAGTTTGTTTGCCATATCAGGCACAAGTTTGTTCGACGCAACTAGCACAAGTTTGTTCGACGCAAATGGCACAAGTTTGTTTGACGCAAGTGGCACAAGTTTCTTCGACGCAACTGGCACAAGTTTGTTCTACGCAACTGGCACAAGTTTGTTCTATGCAACTGGCATAAGTTTGTTCTATGCAACTGGCATAAGTTTGTTTGACGGAACTGGTACAAGTTTGTTCTACGCAACTGGCACAAGTTTGTTCAACGCAACTGGCACAAGTTTGTTCTACGCACCCCTTACTAGTTTGTTGTACACAACTGGCACAAGTTTGTTTGACACAACTCGCACAAGTTTGTTCTACGCAAATGGCAAATGTTTGTTCTACGCATCTGGCACAAGTTTGTTCTATGCAACCGGCACTAGTGTGTTCTACGCAACTGGCACACATTTGTTTGACACAACTGGCACATGTTTGTTCTACCCAACTGGCACAAGTTTGTTCGACGCAACTGGAATAAGTATGTTCTACGCAACTGCCACAAGTTTGTTTGACACAACTGGCAAAAGTTTGTTCTATGCAACTGGCACAAATTTGTTCGACGGAACTGGCGCAAGTTTGTTCGACGCAACTGGCACAAGTTTGTTCGACGCAACTGGCACAAGTTTGTTCGACGCAACTAGAACAAGTTTGTTTAACGTAACTGGCACAAGTTTGTTCGACCTAACTGGCACAAGTTTGTTTGACACAAATGGCACAAGTTTGTTTGACACAACTGGCACAAGGTTGTTCTACGCAACATGTACAAGTTTGTTCTACGCAACTGGCACAAGTTTGTTCTATGCAACTGGCACTAGTTTGTTCGATGCAACTGGCACAAGTTTCTTCGACGTAACTGGCACAAGTTTGTTTGACGCAACTTGCACAAGTTTGTTAGACGCAACTGGCACAAGTTTGTTCAACGCAACTGGCACAAGTTTTTTTTAATCAATTGGCACAGGTTTGTTTGACGCAACTGGCACAAGTTTGTTTGACGCAACTGGCACAAGTTTGTTTGATGCAACTGGCACTAGTTTGTTTGACGCAACTGGCACAAGTTTGTTTGATACAACTGGTACAACTTTTCTCGACGCAACTGGCACAAGTTTTTTCGCCGTAACTGGCACAAGTTTGTTTGACGCAACTGGCACAAGTTTATTTGATGCAACTGGCACAAGTTTTCTCGAAGCAAGTGGCACAAGTTTGTTCACCGTAACTGGCACAAGTTTGTTCGACGCAACTGGCATAAGTTTGTTCAACGCAACTAGCACAAGTTTGTTTGACGCAACTGGCACAAGTTTCTTCGACGAAACTGGCACAAGTTTGTTCGACAAACTAGCACAAGTTTGTTTGACGCAATTGGCACAAGTTTGTTCTACTCAACTGGCACAAGTTTGTTCTATGCAACTGGCATTATTTTCTTTTACGCTTCTGGCATAAGTTTGTTTGACGCAACTGGCACCAGTTTGTACTACAAACTAGCACAAGTTTGTTCGACGCAACTGGCACAAGGTTGTTCTACGCAACTGGCACAAGTTTGTTCTACGTAACTGGCACAAGTTTGTTTGACGCAACTGGCACAAGGTTGTTCTATGCAACTGGCACAAGTTTGTTCGACGAAACTGGCCCAAGTTTTTTTTATGCAACTGGCACAAGTATGGTAGACGCAACTGGCACAAGTTTGTTCGACACAACTGGCACAAGTTTTTTCGACTCAATTGGCACAAGTTTGTTTGGCGCAACTGGAACAAGTTTGTTTGACGCAACTGGCACAAGTTTGTTTGACCCAATTGGCACAAGTTTGTTTGACGCAACTGGCACAAGTTTATTTGACGCAACTGGCACAAGTTTTCTCGACAAAACTAGCACAAGTTTGTTCGCCGTAACTGTCACAAGTTTGTTCGACGCAACTGGCGCAAGTTTCTTTGACGCAACTGGCACAAGTTTGTTCGACGCAACTGGCACAAGTTTGTTTGACGCAACTGGCACAAGTTTGTTTGACGAAACTGGCACAAGTTTGTTTGACGCAACTGGCACAAGGTTGTTCTATGCAACTGGCACAAGTTTGTTCTATGCAAATGGCACAAGTTTGTTTGATGCAACTGGCACAAGTTTGTTTGATGCAACAGGCACAAGTTTGTTCTACATAACTGGCACAGGTTTGTTGTACACAACTGGCACAAGTTTGTTTGACACAACTGGCACAAGTTTGTTCTAAGCAAATGGCAAAAGTTTGTTCTACGCATCTGGCACAAGTTTGTTCTATGCAACTGGCACTAGTTTGATCTACGCAACTGGCACAAATTTGTTTGACGCAACTGGCACATGTTTGTTCTACCCAACTGGCACAAGTTTGTTCGACGCAACTGGCACAAGTTTGTTCTACACAACTGGCACAAGTTTGTTTGACACAAGTGGCACAAGTTTGTTGTAAGCACCTGGCACAAGTTTGGTCGACGGAACTGGCGCAGTTTGTTCGACGCAACTGGCACAAGTTTGTTCGACGCAACTGGCACAAATTTGTACGACGCAACTGGCACAAATTTGTACGACGCAACTGGTACAAGTTTGTTTAACGTAACTGGCAAAAGTTTGTTCGACCCAAAGGCAAAAGTTTGTTTCACACAACTGGCACAAGTTTGTTCGACGCAACTGGCACAAGTTTGTTTGACGCAACTGGCACAAGTTTGTTTGACGCAACTGGCACAAGGTTGTTCTACGCAACTGGCACAAGTTTGTTCTACGCAACTGGCACAAGTTTGTTTGACACAACTGGCACAAGTTTGTTCTATGCAACTGGCACTAGTTTGTTCGATGCAACTGGCACAAGTTTGTTCGACGCAACTGGCATAAGTTTGTTTGACGCAACTGGCACAAGTTTGTTCAACGCAACTGGCACAAGTTTTTTCGAATCAATTGGCACAAGTTTGTTTGACACAACTGGCACAAGTTTGTTCGACGCAACTGGCACAAGTTTGTTTGACGCAACTGGCACAAGTTTGTTTGACGCAACTGGCACAAGTTTATTTGACGCAACTGGCAAAACATTTCTCGACGCAACTGGCACAAGTTTGTTCGCCTTAACTGGCACAAGTTTGTTTGACGCAACTGGCACAAGTTTATTTGACGCAACTGGCACAAGTTTCTCGACGCAAGTGGCACAAGTTTGTTCGCCGTTACTGGCACAAGTTTGTTCGACGCAACTGGCACAAGTTTGTTTGACGCAACTGGCACAAGTTTGTTTGACGCAACTGGCATAAGTTTGTTCGACGCAACTGGCACAAGTTTGTTTGATGCAATTGGCACAAGTTTGTCCTACTCAACTGGCACAAGTTTGTTCTATGCAACTAGCACTAGTTTGTTTTCCGCCACTGGCAAAAGTTTGTTTGACGCAACTGGCACAAGTTTGTTCTACCAACTAGCACAAGTTTGTTCCACGCAACTGGCACAAGGTTGTTCTACACAACTGGCACAAGTTTGTTCTACGCAACTGGCACAAGTTTGTTTGACGCAACTGGAACAAGTTTGTTCGACGCAACTGGCACAAGTTTGTTGGGTGCCACTGGCACAAGTTTGTTCGACGAAACTGCCCCAAGTTTTTTTGACGGAACTGGCACAAGTTTGTTCGACACAACTGGCACAAGTTTGTTCGACACAACTGGCACAAGTTTGTTCTACATAACTGGCACAAGTTTGTTCTATGCAACTGGCACAAGTTTGTTCTACTCAACTGGCACAAGTTTGTTCTATGCATCTGGCACAAGTTTGTTCTATGCAACTGGCACTAGTTTGTTCTACGCAACTGGCACAAGTTTGTTTGACGCAACTAGCACAAGTTTGTTGTACCCAACTGATACAAGTTTGTTCGACGCAACTGGCACAATTTGTTTAACACAACTGTCACTAGTTTGTTTCACACAACTGGCAGAAGTTTGTTCAACGCAACTGGCACAAGTTTGTTTGACGCAAGAAGCACAAGTTTGTTCGACTCAACTGGCACAAGTTTGTTCGACGCAACTGGCAAAAGTTTGTTTGAAGCAACTGGCACAAGTTCGTTTGACGCAACTGGCACGAGGTTCTTCTACGCAACTGGCACAAGTTTTTTTGACGCAACTGGGACAAGTTTGTTTGATGCAACTGGCACAAGTTTGTTTGATGCAACTGGCACAAGTTTGTTTGACACAACTGGCACAAGTTTGTTAGACGCAACTGGCACAAGTTTGTTAGACGTAACAGGCACAAGTTTTTTCGACTCAATTGGTACAAGTTTGTTTGACGTAACTGGCACAAGTTTGTTTGACGCAGGAGGCACAAGTTTGTTTGACGCACCTGCACAAGATTGTTTGACGCAACTCGCACAATTTTTTTTTTACGCAACTGGCACAAGTTTTCTCGAAGCAACTGGCACTAGTTTGTTCGATGCAACTGGCACAAGTTTGTTCGACGCAAATGGCACAAGTTTTTTTGACGCAACTGGCACAAGTTTCTTCGACGCAACTGGCCCAAGTTTGTTTGACGCAACTAGCACAAGTTTGTTTGATGCAACTGGCACAAGTTTGTTCTGCGCAACTGGCACAAGTTTGTTCTATGCAACTGGCACTAGTTTGTTCTATGCAACTGGCATAAGTTTGTTCTATGCAACTGGCATAAGTTTGTTTGACACAACTGGTACAAGTTTGTTCTACGCAACTGGCACAAGTTTGTTCGACGCAACTGGCACAAGTTTGTTCTACGCAACTCTTACTAGTTTGTTGTACACAACTGGCACAAGTTTGTATGACACAACTGCCACAAGTTTGTTCTACGCAAATGGCAAATGTTTGTTCTACGCATCTGGCACAAGTTTGTTTTATGCAACTGGCACTAGTGTGTTCTACGCAACTAGCACAAATTTGTTTGACACAACTGGCACATGTTTGTTCTACCCAACTGGCACAAGTTTGTTCGAAGCAAATGGCACAAGTTTGTTCTACTCAACTGGCACAAGTTTGTTTGACACAACTGGCACAAGTTTGTTCTAAGCAACTGGCACAAGTTTGCTCGACGGAACTGGCGCAAGTTTGTTCGACGCAACTGGCACAAGTTTGTTCGACGCAACTGGCACAAGTTTGTTCGACGCAACTAGAACAAGTTTGTTTAACGTAACTGGCACAAGTTTATTTGACGCAGCTGGCACAATTTTTCTAGACGCAAGTGGCACAAGTTGGTTTGCCGTAACTGGCACAAGTTTGTTCGACACAACTGGCACAAGTTTGTTCGACGCAACTGGCACAAGTTTGTTTGACGCAACTGGCAAAAGTCTCTTCGACGCAACTGGCACAAGTTTGTTCGACGAACTGGCACAAGTTTGTTTGACGCAATTGGCACAAGTTTGTTCGACGGAACTGGCACAAGTTTGTTCTATGCAACTGGCATAAGTTTGTTTGACGCAACTGGCACAAGTTTGTTCTACAAACTAGCACAAGTTTGTTCTACGCAACTGGCACAAGATTGTTCTACGCAACTGGCACAAGTTTGTTCTACGCAACTGGCACAAGTTTGTTTGACGCAACTGGCATAAGGTTGTTCTACGCAACTGGCACAAGTTTGTTGGATGCCACTAACACAAGTTTGTTCGACGAAACTGGCCCAAGTTTTTTTGACGCAACTGGCACAAATTTGTTAGACGCAACTGCCACAAGTTTGTTCGACGCAACTGGCACAAGTTTTTTCGACTCATTTGGCACAAGTTTGTTTGACACAACTGGAACAAGTTTGTTTGACGCAACTGGCACAAGTTTGTTTGACGCAACTGGCACAAGTTTATTTGACGCAACTGGCACAAGTTTTCTCGACGAAACTGGCACAAGTTTGTTCGCCGTAACTGGCACAAGTTTGTTCGACGCAACTGGCACAAGTTTGTTTGACGCAACTGGCACAAGTTTGTTCTACATAACTGGCACAAGTTTGTTCTATGCAACTGGCACAAGTTTGTTCTACGCAACTGGCAAAAGTTTGTTCTACGCATCTGGCACAAGTTTGTTCTATGCAACAGGCACTAGTTTGTTCTACGCAACTGGCACAAGTTTTTTTGACGCAACTGGCACAAATTTGTTCTACCCAACTGACACAAGTTTGTTCGACGCAACTGGCACAAGTTTGTTCTATGCAACTGACACAAGTTTGTTTGACAAAATTGGCAGAAGTTTGTTCAACGCAACTGGCACAAGTTTGTTGGACGCAACTGGCGCAAGTTTGTTCGACGCAACTGGCAAAAGTTTGTTCGACGCAACTGGCAAAAGTTTGTTCGATGCAACTGGCACAAGTTTGTTTAACGCAACTGGCACAAGTTTGTTCGACCCAACTGGCACAATTTTGTTTGACGCACCTGGCACAAGTTTGTTTGACGCAACTGGCACAAGTTTGTTTGACGCAAATGGCAGAAGTTTGTTTGACGCAACTGGCACAAGGTTCTTCTACGCAACTGGCACAAGTTTGTTCTACGCAACTGGCAAAAGTTTGTTTGACGCAACTGGCACAAGTTTGTTCGAAGCAACTGGCACAAGTTTGTTAGACGCAACTGGCACAAGTTTGTTCGACGTAACAGGCACAAGTTTTTTCGACTCAATTGGTACAAGTTTGTTTGACGCAACTGGCACAAGTTTGTTTGACACAAGAAGCACAAGTTTGTTTGACGCAACTGGCACAAGTTGGTTTGACGCAACTGGCACAAGTTTTTTTTGACGCAACTGGCACAAGTTTTCTCGACGCAACCGGCACAAGTTTGTTCTATGCAACTGGTACAAGTTTGATCGACGCAACTGGGACAAGTTTGTTCTACGCATCTGGGACAAGTTTGTTCTATGCATCAGGCACTAGTTTGTTCTACGCAACTGGCACAAGTTTGTTTGACGCAACTGGCACAAATTTGTTCTACCCAACTGACACAAGTTTGTTCGACGCAACTGGCACAAGTTTGTTCTACGCAACTAACACAAGTTTGTTTGACACAATTGGCAGAAGTTTGTTCAACACAACTGGCACAAGTTTGTTCGACGCAACTGGCGCAAGTTTGTTCGACGCAACTGGCGCAAGTTTGTTCGACGCAACTGGCAAAAGTTTGTTCGATGCAACTGGCACAAGTTTGTTTAACGCAACTGGCACAAGTTTGTTCGACCCAACTGGCACAAGTTTGTTTGACGCAACTGGCACAAGTTTGTTTGATGCAACTGGCACAAGTTTGTTTGACGCAACTGGCACAAGTTTGATTGACGCAACTGGCACAAGGTTCTTCTACGCAACTGGCACAAGTTTGTTCTACGCAACTGGCACAAGTTTGTTTGACGCAACTGGCACAAGTTTGTTCTACGCAACTGGCACAAGTTTGTTTGACGCAACTGGCATAAGTTTGTTCGACACAACTGGCACAAGTTTATTAGACACAACTGGCAAAAGTTTGTTCGACGTAACAGGCACAAGTTTTTTCGACTCAATTGGTACAAGTTTGTTTGACGCAAGAGGCACAATTTGTTTGACGCAAGAAGCACAAGTTTGTTTGACACAACTGGCACAAGTTTGTTTGACGCAACTGGAACAAGTTTTTTTTGACGCAACTGGCACAAGTTTTCTCGACGCAACTGGCACAAGTTTGTTTGCCATATCTGGCACAAGTTTGTTCGACGCAACTGGCACAAGTTTGTTCGATGTAACTGTCACATGTTTGTTTGACGCAACTGGCACAAGTTTCTTCGACGCAACTGGCACAAGTTTGTTCGACGCAACTGGTACAAGTTTGTTTGACACAACTGGCACAACTTTGTTCTACGCAACTGGCACAAGTTTGTTCTATGCAACTGACACTAGTTTGTTCTATGCAACTGGCATAAGTTTGTTCTACGCAACTGGCACAAGTTTGTTCTACGCAACTGGCACAAGTTTGTTCTACGCAACTGGTACAAGTTTGTTTTACGCAACTGGCACCAGTTTGTTCTACGCAACTGGCAAAAGTTAGTTCTATGCAACTGGCACAAGTTTGTTCTATGCAACTGGCATAAGTTTGTTTGACGCACCTGGCACAAGTTTGTTCTATGCAACTGGTACAAGTTTGTTCGACGCAACTGGCACAAGTTTGTTCGACGCAACTGGTACAAGTTTGTTGGACGCAACTGGCACAAGTTTGTTCGAACCAACTGGCACAAGTTTGTTTGACACAACTGGCACAATTTTGTTCGACTCAACTGGCACAAGTTTGTTTGACGCAACTGGCACAAGTTTGTTCGAACCAACTATCACAAGTTTGTTTGACAAATCTGGCACAAGTTTGTTCGACGCGACTGATACAAGTTTGTTTGACGCAACTGGCACAAGTTTGTTTGACGCAACTGGCACAAGGTTGTTCTACGCAACTGGCACAAGTTTGTTCTATGCAACTGCTACAAGTTTGTTTGACGCAACTGGCACAAGTTTGTTCTATGCAACTGGCACAAGTTTGTTCGATGCAACTGGCATAAGTTTGTTTGACGCAACTGGCACCTTTTTGTTTGACGCAACTGGCACAAGTTTGTTCTACATAACTGGCACAAGTTTGTTCTATGCAACTGGCACAAGTTTGTTCTACGCAACTGGCACAAGTTTGTTCTACGCATCTGGCACAAGTTTGTTCTATGCAACTGGCACTAGTTTGTTCTACGCAACTGGCACAAGTTTGTTTGACACACCTGGCACAAGTTTGTTCTACCCAACTGACACAAGTTTGTTTGACGCAACTGGCACAAGTTAGTTCTACGCAACGGACACAAGTTTGTTTGACACAACTGGCAGAAGTTTGTTCAACACAACTGGCACAAGTTTGTTGGACGCAACTGGCGCAAGTTTGTTCGACGCAACTGGCACAAGTTTGTTGGACGCAACTGGCACAAGTTTGTTGGACGCAACTGGCACAAATTTTTGTTCGATGCAACTGGCACAAGTTTGTTTAACGCAACTGGCACAAGTTTATTTGACGCAACTGGCACAAGTTTGTTTGAAGCAACTGGCACAAGTTTGTTTGACGCAACTGGCACAAGGTTCTTTTACGCAACTGGCACAAGTTTGTTCTACGCAACTGGCATAAGTTTGCTTGACGCAACTGGCACAAGTTTGTTCTACGCAACTGGCACATGTTTGTGCGACGCAACTGGCACAAGTTTGTTCGACACAACTGGCACAAGTTTGTTTGACGCAACTGGCACAAGTTTGTTCGACGCAACTGGCACAAGTTTGTTCGACGTAACAGGCACAAGTTTTTTCGACTCAATTGGCACAAGTTTGTTTGACGCAACTGGCTCAAGTTTGTTTTCCGCAAGAGGCACAAGTTTGTGTGACGCAACTGGCACAAGTTTGTTTGACGCAACTGGCACAAGTTTTTTTTTACGCAACTGGCACAAGTTTGTTTAACGTAACTGGCACAAGTTTGTTTGACGCAACTGGCACAAGTTTGTTCGACGCAACTGGCACAAGTTTGTTTGACGCAACTGGCACAAATTTGTTCGACGCAACTGGCACAAATTTGTTCGACGCAACTGGCACAAGTTTGTTTGACGCAACTGGCACAAGTTTGTTCTACGCAACTGGCACAAGTTTGTTCTATGCAACTGGCACTAGTTTGTTCTATGCAACTGGCATAAGTTTGTTTGACGCACCTGGCACAAGTTTGTTCTACGCAACTGGTACAAGTTTGTTCGACGCAACTGGCACAAGCTTGTTCGACGCAACTGGTACAAGTTTGTTGGACTCAACTGGCACAAGTTTGTTCGAACCAACTCTCACAAGTTTGTTTGACACAACTGGCACAATTTTGTTCGACTCAACTGGCACAAATTTGTTTGACACAACTGGCACAAGGTTGTTCTACGCAACTGGCACAAGTTTGTTCTACGCAACTGGCACAAGTTTGTTTGACACAACTGGCACAAGTTTGTTTGACACAACTGGCACAAGGTTGTTCTACGCAACTGGCACAAGTTTGTTCTACGCAACTGGCACAAGTTTGTTTGACGCAACTGGCACAAGTTTGTTAGACGCAACTGGCACAAGTTTGTTAGACGCAACTGGCACAAGTTTGTTCGACGCAACTGGCACAAGTTTCTTCGACTCAATTGGCACAAGTTTGTTTGACGCAACTGGCACAAGTTTGTTTGACGCAACTGTCACAAGTTTGTTTGACGCAACTGGCAGAAGTTTATTTGACGCAACTGGCACAATTTTTCTCGGCGCAACTGGCACAATTTTTCTCGGCGCAACTGGCACAATTATGTTCTACACAACTGGCACAAGTTTGTTCTATGCAACTTGCACAAGTTTGTTTGACGCAACTGGCACAAGTTTGTTCTACACAACTGGCACAAGTTTATTCTACGCAACTGGTACAGGTTTGTTCTACGCAACTGGCACAAGTTTGTTCTACGCAACTGGCACAAGTTTGTTCTACGTATCTGGCACAAGTTTGTTCTATGCAACTGGCAGAAGTTTGTTCTACGTAACTGGCACAAGTTTGTTCTACGCAACTGGCACAAGTTTGTTCTACGCAACTGGCACAAGTTTATTCTACGCATCTGGCACAAGTTTGTTCTATCCAACTGACACTGTTTGTTTTACGCAACTGGCACAAGTTTGTTTCACGCAACTGGCACAAGTTTGTTCTACCCAACTGACAAAAGTTTGTTCGACGCAACTGGCAAAAGTTTGTTCTACGCAACTGACACAAGGTTGTTTGACACAACTAGCAGAAGTTTGTTCAACGCAACTGGCACAAGTTTGTTTGACGCAACTGGCGCAAGTTTGTTCGACGCAACTGGCACAAGTTTGTTCGATGCAACTGGCACTAGTTTGTTTAACGCAACTGGCACAAGTTTGTTCGACCCAACTGGCACAAGTTTGTTTGACGCAACTGGCACAAGTTTGTTTGACGCAACTGGCACAAGTTTGTTTGACACAACTGGCACAAGTTTGTTTGACGCAACTGGCACAAGGTTGTTCTACGAAACTGGCACAAGTTTGTTCTACGCAACTGGCACAAGTTTGTTTGATGCAACTGGCACAAGTATGTTTGATGCAACTAGCAGAAGTTTGTTTGACGCAACTGGTACAAGTTTGTTCTACGCAACTGGCACAAGTTTGTTCTACGCATCTGGCACAAGTTTGTTCTATGCAACAGGCACTAGTTTGTTCTACGCAACTGGCACAAGTTTTTTTGACGCAACTGGCACAAATTTGTTCTACCCAACTGACACAAGTTTGTTCGACGCAACTGGCACAAGTTTGTTCTACGCAACTGACACAAGTTTGTTTGACAAAATTGGCAGAAGTTTGTTCAACGCAACTGGCACAAGTTTGTTGGACGCAACTGGCGCAAGTTTGTTCGACGCAACTGGCAAAAGTTTGTTCGACGCAACTGGCAAAAGTTTGTTCGATGCAACTGGCACAAGTTTGTTTAACGCAACTGGCACAAGTTTGTTCGACCCAACTGGCACAATTTTGTTTGACGCACCTGGCACAAGTTTGTTTGATGCAACTGGCACAAGTTTGTTTGACGCAAATGGCAGAAGTTTGTTTGACGCAACTGGCACAAGGTTCTTCTACGCAACTGGCACAAGTTTGTTCTACGCAACTGGCAAAAGTTTGTTTGACGCAACTGGCACAAGTTTGTTCGAAGCAACTGGCACAAGTTTGTTAGACGCAACTGGCACAAGTTTGTTCGACGTAACAGGCACAAGTTTTTTCGACTCAATTGGTACAAGTTTGTTTGACGCAACTGGCACAAGTTTGTTTGACACAAGAAGCACAAGTTTGTTTGACGCAACTGGCACAAGTTGGTTTGACGCAACTGGCACAAGTTTTTTTTGACGCAACTGGCACAAGTTTTCTCGACGCAACTGGCACAAGTTTGTTCTATGCAACTGGTACAAGTTTGATCGACGCAACTGGGACAAGTTTGTTCTACGCATCTGGGACAAGTTTGTTCTATGCATCAGGCACTAGTTTGTTCTATGCAACTGGCACAAGTTTGTTTGACGCAACTGGCACAAATTTGTTCTACCCAACTGACACAAGTTTGTTCGACGCAACTGGCACAAGTTTGTTCTACGCAACTAACACAAGTTTGTTTGACACAATTGGCAGAAGTTTGTTCAACACAACTGGCACAAGTTTGTTCGACGCAACTGGCGCAAGTTTGTTCGACGCAACTGGCGCAAGTTTGTTCGACGCAACTGGCAAAAGTTTGTTCGATGCAACTGGCACAAGTTTGTTTAACGCAACTGGCACAAGTTTGTTCGACCCAACTGGCACAAGTTTGTTTGACGCAACTGGCACAAGTTTGTTTGATGCAACTGGCACAAGTTTGTTTGACGCAACTGGCACAAGTTTGATTGACGCAACTGGCACAAGGTTCTTCTACGCAACTGGCACAAGTTTGTTCTACGCAACTGGCACAAGTTTGTTTGACGCAACTGGCACAAGTTTGTTCTACGCAACTGGCACAAGTTTGTTTGACGCAACTGGCATAAGTTTGTTCGACGCAACTGGCACAAGTATATTAGACACAACTGGCAAAAGTTTGTTCGACGTAACAGGCACAAGTTTTTTCGACTCAATTGGTACAAGTTTGTTTGACGCAAGAGGCACAATTTGTTTGACGCAAGAAGCACAAGTTTGTTTGACACAACTGGCACAAGTTTGTTTGGCGCAACTGGAACAAGTTTTTTTTGACGCAACTGGCACAAGTTTTCTCGACGCAACTGGCACAAGTTTGTTTGCCATATCTGGCACAAGTTTGTTCGACGCAACTGGCACAAGTTTGTTCGATGTAACTGTCACATGTTTGTTTGACGCAACTGGCACAAGTTTCTTCGACGCAACTGGCACAAGTTTGTTCGACGCAACTGGTACAAGTTTGTTTGACACAACTGGCACAAGTTTGTTCTACGCAACTGGCACAAGTTTGTTCTATGCAACTGACACTAGTTTGTTCTATGCAACTGGCATAAGTTTGTTCTACGCAACTGGCACAAGTTTGTTCTACGCAACTGGCACAAGTTTGTTCTACGCAACTGGTACAAGTTTGTTTTACGCAACTGGCACAAGTTTGTTCTACGCAACTGGCAAAAGTTTGTTCTATGCAATTGGCACAAGTTTGTTCTATGCAACTGGCATAAGTTTGTTTGACGCACCTGGCACAAGTTTGTTCTATGCAACTGGTACAAGTTTGTTCGACGCAACTGGCACAAGTTTGTTCGACGCAACTGGTACAAGTTTGTTGGACGCAACTGGCACAAGTTTGTTCGAACCAACTGGCACAAGTTTGTTTGACACAACTGGCACAATTTTGTTCGACTCAACTGGCACAAGTTTGTTTGACGCAACTGGCACAAGTTTGTTCGAACCAACTAGCACAAGTTTGTTTGACAAATCTGGCACAAGTTTGTTCGACGCGATTGATACAAGTTTGTTTGACGCAACTGGCACAAGTTTGTTTGACGCAACTGGCACAAGGTTGTTCTACGCAACTGGCACAAGTTTGTTCTATGCAACTGCTACAAGTTTGTTTGACGCAACTGGCACAAGTTTGTTCTATGCAACTGGCACAAGTTTGTTCGATGCAACTGGCATAAGTTTGTTTGACGCAACTGGCACCTTTTTGTTTGACGCAACTGGCACAAGTTTGTTCTACATAACTGGCACAAGTTTGTTCTATGCAACTGGCACAAGTTTGTCCTACGCAACTGGCACAAGTTTGTTCTACGCATCTGGCACAAGTTTGTTCTATGCAACTGGCACTAGTTTGTTCTACGCAACTGGCACAAGTTTGTTTGACACACCTGGCACAAGTTTGTTCTACCCAACTGACACAAGTTTGTTTGACGCAACTGGCACAAGTTAGTTCTACGCAACGGACACAAGTTTGTTTGACACAACTGGCAGAAGTTTGTTCAACGCAACTGGCACAAGTTTGTTGGACGCAACTGGCGCAAGTTTGTTCGACGCAACTGGCACAAGTTTGTTGGACGCAACTGGCACAAGTTTGTTGGACGCAACTGGCACAAATTTTTGTTCGATGCAACTGGCACAAGTTTGTTTAACGCAACTGGCACAAGTTTATTTGACGCAACTGGCACAAGTTTGTTTGAAGCAACTGGCACAAGTTTGTTTGACGCAACTGGCACAAGGTTCTTTTACGCAACTGGCACAAGTTTGTTCTACGCAACTGGCATAAGTTTGCTTGACGCAACTGGCACAAGTGTGTTCTACACAACTGGCACAAGTTTGTGCGACGCAACTGGCACAAGTTTGTTCGACGCAACTGGCACAAGTTTGTTTGACGCAACTGGCACAAGTTTGTTCGACGCAACTGGCACAAGTTTGTTCGACGTAACAGGCACAAGTTTTTTCGACTCAATTGGCACAAGTTTGTTTGACGCAACTGGCTCAAGTTTGTTTTCCGCAAGAGGCACAAGTTTGTGTGACGCAACTGGCACAAGTTTGTTTGACGCAACTGGCACAAGTTTTTTTTTACGCAACTGGCACAAGTTTGTTTAACGTAACTGGCACAAGTTTGTTTGACGCAACTGGCACAAGTTTGTTCGACGCAACTGGCACAAGTTTGTTTGACGCAACTGGCACAAATTTGTTCGACGCAACTGGCACAAATTTGTTCGACGCAACTGGCACAAGTTTGTTTGACGCAACTGGCACAAGTTTGTTCTACGCAACTGGCACAAGTTTGTTCTATGCAACTGGCACTAGTTTGTTCTATGCAACTGGCATAAGTTTGTTTGACGCACCTGGCACAAGTTTGTTCTACGCAACTGGTACAAGTTTGTTCGACGCAACTGGCACAAGTTTGTTCGACGCAACTGGTACAAGTTTGTTGGACTCAACTGGCACAAGTTTGTTCGAACCAACTCTCACAAGTTTGTTTGACACAACTGGCACAATTTTGTTCGACTCAACTGGCACAAGTTTGTTTGACACAACTGGCACAAGGTTGTTCTACGCAACTGGCACAAGTTTGTTCTACGCAACTGGCACAAGTTTGTTTGACACAACTGGCACAAGTTTGTTTGACACAACTGGCACAAGGTTGTTCTACGCAACTGGCACAAGTTTGTTCTACGCAACTGGCACAAGTTTGTTTGACGCAACTGGCACAAGTTTGTTCTACGCAACTGGCACAAGTTTGTTAGACGCAACTGGCACAAGGTTGTTCGACGCAACTGGCACAAGTTTCTTCGACTCAATTGGCACAAGTTTGTTTGACGCAACTGGCACAAGTTTGTTTGACGCAACTGTCACAAGTTTGTTTGACGCAACTGGCAGAAGTTTATTTGACGCAACTGGCACAATTTTTCTCTGCGCAACTGGCACAATTTTTCTCGGCGCAACTGGCACAATTATGTTCTACACAACTGGCACAAGTTTGTTCTATGCAACTTGCACAAGTTTGTTTGACGCAACTGGCACAAGTTTGTTCTACACAACTGGCACAAGTTTATTCTACGCAACTGGTACAGGTTTGTTCTACACAACTGGCACAAGTTTGTTCTACGCAACTGGCACAAGTTTGTTCTACGTATCTGGCACAAGTTTGTTCTATGCAACTGGCAGAAGTTTGTTCTACGTAACTGGCACAAGTTTGTTCTACGCAACTGGCACAAGTTTGTTCTACGCAACTGGCACAAGTTTCTTCTACGCATCTGGCACAAGTTTGTTCTATCCAACTGACACTGTTTGTTTTACGCAACTGGCACAAGTTTGTTTCACGCAACTGGCACAAGTTTGTTCTACCCAACTGACAAAAGTTTGTTCGACGCAACTGGCAAAAGTTTGTTCTACGCAACTGACACAAGGTTGTTTGACACAACTAGCAGAAGTTTGTTCAACGCAACTGGCACAAGTTTGTTTGACGCAACTGGCGCAAGTTTGTTCGACGCAACTGGCACAAGTTTGTTCGATGCAACTGGCACTAGTTTGTTTAACGCAACTGGCACAAGTTTGTTCGACCCAACTGGCACAAGTTTGTTTGACGCAACTGGCACAAGTTTGTTTGACGCAACTGGCACAAGTTTGTTTGACACAACTGGCACAAGTTTGTTTGACGCAACTGGCACAAGGTTGTTCTACGAAACTGGCACAAGTTTGTTCTACGCAACTGGCACAAGTTTGTTTGATGCAACTGGCACAAGTATGTTTGATGCAACTAGCAGAAGTTTGTTTGACGCAACTGGTACAAGTTTGTTCGGTGCAACTGGCCGAAGTTTGTTTGACGCAACTGGCACAAGTTTGTTAGACGCAACTGGCACAAGTTTGTTCGACGTAACTGTCACAAGTTTTTTCGACTCAAGTGGCACAAGTTTGTTTCACGCAACTGGCACAAGTTTGTTTGACGCAACTTGCACAAATTTGTTTGATGCAACTGGCACAAGTTTATTTGACACAAGTGGCACAAGTTTTCTCGACGCAACTGGCACAAGTTTGTTCGCCGTAACTGGCACAGGTTTGTTCGACGCAACTGGCACAAGTTTGTTTGACGCAACTGGCACAAGTTTTTTTGACGCAACTGGCACAAGTTTTCTCGACGCAACTGGCACAAATTTGTCCGCCGTAACTGGCACAAGTTTGTTCGACGCCACTGGCACAAGTTTGTTCGAAGCAATTGGCACAAGTTTGTTTGACGCAACTGGCACTAATTTGTTCTATGCAACTGCCACAAGTTTGTTCTATGCAACTGGCACAAGTTTGTTCTACGCAACTGGCACAAGTTTGTTGTATGCAACTGGTACTAGTTTGTTCTACGCAACTGGCATAAGTTTGTTTGACGTAACTGGCACAAGTTTGTTCTATGCAACTGGCACGAGTTTGTTGGACGCGACTGACACAAGTTTGTTCTACGTAACTGGCACAATTTTGTTTGACGCAACTGGCACAGCTTTTCTCGACACAACTGGCACAAGTATGTTCTACACAACTGGCACAAGTTTGTTCTATGCAACTTGCATAAGTTTGTTCTACGCAACTGGCACAAGTTTGTTCTACGCAACTGGCACAAGTTTGTTCTACGCACTTGACACAAGTTTGTTCTACGCAACTGGCACAAGTTTGTTCTACTCAACTGGCACAAGTTTGTTCTACGCATCTGGCACAAGTTTGTTCTATGAAACTGGCACAAGTTTGTTCTACGCAACTGGCACAAGTATGTTCTACGCAACTGGCACAACTTTGTTCTACGCAACTGGCACAAGTTTATTCTACGCATCTGGCACAAGTTTGTTCTATCCAACTGGCACTAGTTTGTTCTACGCAACTGACACAAGTTTTTTTGACACAACTGGCAGACGTTTGTTCAACGCAACTGGCACAAGTTTGTTTAACGCAACTGGCAGAAGTTTGTTCAACACATCTGGCACAAGTTTGTTTGACGCAACTGGCACAAGTTTGTTTTCGCAACTTGTACAAGTTTGTTTGACGCAACTGGCAAAAGTTTGTTTGACGCAACTGGCACAAGATTGTTTGGCGCAACTGGCACAAGTTTGTTCGACGTAACTAGCCCAAGTTTGTTTGATGCAACTGGCACAAGTTTGTTAGACGCAACTAGCACAAGTTTGTTCGTCGCAACTGCCACAAGTTATTTCGACTCAATTGGCACAAGTTTGTTTGACGCAACTGGCACAAGTTTGTTTGACGCAAATGTCACAAGTTTGTTTGACTCAACTGGCACAAGTTTGTTTGACGCAACTGGCACAAGTTTATTTGATGCAACTGGCACAAGTTTTCTCGGCGCAACTGGCACAAGTTTGTTCTATGCAACTTGCACAAGTTTGTTCTATGCAACTGGCACAAGTTTGTTCTACGCAACTGGCACAAGTTTGTTCTACGCAACTGGCACAAGTTTATACTACGCATCTGGCACAAGTTTGTCCTATCCAACTGGCACTAGTTTGTTCTACGCAACTGACACAAGTTTGTTTGACGCAACTGGCAAAAGTTTGTTCTAAACAACTGACACAAGTTTGTTCGACGCAACTGGCACAAGTTTGTTCTACGCAACTGACACAAGTTTGTTTGACACAACTGGCAGAAGTTTGTTCAACGCAACTGGCACAAGTTTGTTTAACGCAACTGGCGCAAGTTTCTTCGACGCAACTGGCACAAGTTTGTTCGACGCAACTGGCACAAGTTTGTTCGATGCAACTGGTACAAGTTTGTTTAACACAACTGGCACAAGTTTGTTCGACCCAACTGGCACAAGTTTGTTTGACGCAACTGGCACAAGTTTCTTTGATGCAACTGGCACAAGTTTGTTTGACTAAACTGGCAAAAGTTTGTTTGACGCAATGGGCACAAGGATGTTCTACGCAACTGGCACATGTTTGTTCTATGCAACTGGCACAAGTTTGTTTGATTCAACTGGCACAAGTTTTTTTTTTGCAACTGGCAGAAGTTTGTTTGACGCAACTGGCACAAGTTTGTTCGACGCAACTGGCCCAAGTTTGTTTGACGCAACTGGCACAAGTTTGTTAGACGCAACTGGCACAAGTTTGTTCGAGGTAACTGGCACAAGTTTTTTCGACTCAATTGGCACAAGTTTGTTTGACGCAACTGGCCTAAGTTTGTTTGAGGCAACTGGCACAAGTTTGTTTGAGGCAACTGGCACAAGTTTGTTTGACGCAACTGGCACAAGTTTATTTCACGCAACTGGCACAAGTTTTCTCGACGCAACTGGTACAAGTTTGTTCGCCGTAACTAGCACAAGTTTGTTCGCCGTAACTAGCACAAGTTTGTTCGACGCAACTGGCACAAGTTTGTTTGACGCAACTGGCACAAGTTGTTTTGACGCAACTGGCACAAGTTTTCTCGACGCAACTGGCACAAGTTTGTTCGCCGTAACTGGCACAAGTTTGTTCGACGCCACTGGCACAAGTTTGTTCGAAGCAACTGGCACAAGTTTGTTTGACGCAACTGGCACAAGTTTGTTTGACGCAACTGGCACAAGTTTGTTCTACGCAACTGGCACAAGTTTGTTCTACGCAACTGGCACAAGTTTGTTAAACGCAACTGGCACAAGTTTGTTGTATGCAACTGGCACTAGTTTGTTCTACGCAACTGGCATAAGTTTGTTTGACGCAACTGGCACAAGTTTGTTCTACGCAACTGGCACAAGTTTGTTGGACGTAACTGGCACAAGTTTGTTCTACGTAACTGGCACAATTTTGTTGGACGCAACTGGCACAAGTTTGTTCGACGCAACTGGCACAAGTTTGTTCGACGCAACTGGCACAAGTTTGTTCGACGCAACTGGCACAAGTTTGTTCGAAGCAACTGGCACAAGTTTGTTCGACGCAACTGGCACAAGTTTGTTCAACACATCTGGCACAAGTTTGTTTGACGCAACTGACACAAGTTTGTTTTCGCAACTTGTACAAGTTTGTTTGACGCATCGGGCAAAAGTTTGTTTGACGCAACTGGCACAAGTTTGTTTGACGCAACTGGCACAAGTTTGTTCGACGTAACAAGCCCAAGTTTGTTTGATTCAACTGCCACAAGTTTGTTAGACGCAACTAGCACAAGTTTGTTCGTTGCAACTGGCACAAGTTATTTCGACTGAATTGGCACAAGTTTGTTTGATGCAACTGGCACAAGTTTGTTTGACGCAAATGTCACAAGTTTGTTTGACTCAACTGGCACAAGTTTGTTTGACGCAACTGGGACAAGTTTATTTGATGCAACCGGCACAACTTTTCTCGGTGCAACTGGCACAAGTATGTTCTACACAACTGGCACAAGTTTGTTCTATGCAACTTGCACAAGTTTGTTCTACGCAACTGGCACAAGTTTGTTCTACGCAACTGGCACAAGTTTGTTCTATGCAACTGGCACAAGTTTGTTCTACGCAACTGGCACAAGTTTGTTCTACGCAACTGGTACAAGTTTGTTCGACGCAACTGGCACAAGTTTCTTCGACGCAACTGGTACAAGTTTGTTTGACGCAACTGGCAAAATTTTGTTCGAACCAACTGGCACAAGTTTGTTCGCCGTAACTAGCACAAGTTTGTTCGAAGCAACTGGCACAAGTTTGTTTGACGCAACTGGCACAAGTTTGTTCTATGCAACTTGCACAAATTTGTTCTACGCAACTGGCACAAGTTTGTTCTACGTAACTGGCACATGTTTGTTCTACGCAACTGGCAGAAGTTTGTTCTACGCAACTGGCACAAGTTTGTTCTATGCAACTGGCAGAAGTTTGTTCTACGTAACTGGCACAAGTTTGTTCTATGCAACTGGCACAAGTTTGTTCTACGCAACTGGCACAAGTTTATTCTACGCATCTGGCACAAGTTTGTTCTATCCAACTGACACTAGTTTGTTTTACGCAACTGGCACAAGTTTGTTTCACGCAATTGGCACAAGTTTGTTCTACCCAACTGAAACAAGTGTGTTCGACGCAACTGGCACAAGTTTGTTCTACGCAACTGACACAAGTTTGTTTGACACAACTGGCAGAAGTTTGTTCAACGCAACTGGCACAAGTTTGTTCGACGCAACTGGCACACGTTTGTTCGACGCAACTGGCACAAGTTTGTTCGACGCAACTGGCACAAGTTTGTTCGATGCAACTGGCACAAGTTTGTTTAACGCAACTGGCACAAGTTTGTTCATCTCAACTGGCACAAGTTTGTTTGACGCAACTGGCACAAGTTTCTTTGACGCAACTGGCACAAGTTTGTTTGACATAACTGGGACAAGTTTGTTTGACGCAACTGGCACAAGGTTGTTCTACGAAAGTGGCACAAGCTTGTTCTATGCAACTGGCACAAGTTTGTTTGATGTAACTGGCACAAGTTTGTTTGATGCAACTTGCAGAAGTTTGTTCGATGCAACTGGCACAAGTTTGTTTGACGCAACTTGCACAAGTTTGTTTGACGCAACTGGCACAAGTTTATTTGACGCAACTGGCACAAGATTTCTCGACGCAACTGGCACAAGTTTGTTCGCCGTAACTGGCACAGGTTTGTTCGACGCAACTGGCACAAGTTTTTTTTTATGCAACTGGCACAAGTTTTTTTGACGCAACTGGCACAAGTTTTCTCGACGCAACTGGCATAAGTTTCTTCGCCGTAACTGGCACAAGTTTGTTCGACGCCACTGGCACAAGTTTGTTCGAAGCAACTGGCACAAGTTTGTTTGACGTAACTGGCACTAATTTGTTCTATGCAACTGGCACAAGTTTGTTCTACGCAAGTGGCACAAGTTTGTTCTACGCAACTGGCACAAGTTTGTTGTATGCAACTGGCACCAGTTTGTTCTACGCAACTGGCATAAGTTTGTTTGACGCAACTGGCACAAGTTTGTTCTACGCAACTGGCAAAAGTTTGTTGGACGCAACTGGCACAAGTTTCTTCTACGCAACTGTCACAAGTTTGTTGGATGCAACTGGCTCAAGTTTGTTTGACGCAACTGGCACAAGTTTGTTCGACGCAACTGGCAAAAGTTTGTTCGATGCAACTGGCACAAGTTTGTTCGACGCAACTGGCACAAGTTTGTTCGACGCAACTGGCACAAGTTTGTTCGATGCAACTGGCACATGTTTGTTCATCACATCTGGCACAAGATTGTTTGACGCAACTGGCATAAGTTTGTTTTCACAACTTGTACAAGTTTGTTTGACTCAACTGGCACAAGTTTGTTTGACGGAACTGTCACAAGTTTTTTTGGCGCAACTGGCACAAGTTTGTTTGACGCAACTGGCACAAGTTTGTTCGACGCAACTGGTACAAGTTTGTTTGACGCAACTGGCACAAGTTTGTTTGACGCAACTGGCACAAGGTTCTTCTACGCAACTGGCACAAGTTTGTTCTACGCAACTAGCACAAGTTTGTTTGACGCAACTGGCACAAGTTTGTTTCGACGCAACTGGCACAAGTTTGTTTGATGTAACTGGCACAAGTTTGTTAGACGCAATTTGCACAAGTTTGTTCGATGTAGCAGGCACAAGTTTTTTCGTGTCAATTGGCACAAGTTTGTTTGATGCAACTGGCACAAGTTTGTTTGACGCAAGAGGCACAAGTTTGTGTGACGCAACTGGCACATGTTTGTTTGACGCAACTGGCACAAGTTTTTTTTGACGCAACTGGCACAAGTTTTTTTTTGACGCAACTGGCACAAGTTTGTTTAATGTAACAGGCACAAGTTTGTTCGACGCTACTGGCACAAGTATGTTCGACACAACTGGCACAAGTTTGTTTGACGCAACTGGCACAAGTTTCTTCGACGCAACTGGCACAAGTTTGTTCGACGCAACTGGCACAAGTTTGTTCTACGCAACTGGCACAAGTTTGTTCTACGCAACTGGCACAAGTTTGTTCTATGCAACTGGCACTAGTTTGTTCTATGCAACTGGCATAAGTTTGTTTGACGCAACTGGCACAAATTTGTTCTACGCAACTGGTACAAGTTTGTTCGACGCAACTGGCACAAGTTTCTTCGACACAACTGGTACAAGTTTGTTGGACGCAACTGGCAAAAGTTTGTTAGAACCAACTGGCAAAAGTTTGATTGACACAGCTGGCACAAGTTTGTTCGACGCAACTGGCACAAGTTTGTTTGACGCAACTAGCACAAGTTTGTTTGACGCAACTGACACAAGTTTGTTCGACGCATCTGACACAAGTTTGTTCTACGCAACTGACACAAGTTTGTTTGAAACAACTGACAGAAGTTTGTTCAACGCAACTGGCACAAGTTTGTTTGACGCAACTGGCGCAACTTTGTTCGACGCCACTGGCACAAGTTTGTTCGACGCAACTGGCACAAGTTTGTTCGATGCAACTGGCACAAGTTTGTTTAATACAAATGGCACAAGTTTGTTCGACCCAACTGGCACAAGTTTGTTTGACGCAACTGGCAGAAGTTTGTTTGACGCAACTGGCACAAGTTTGTTCAATGCAACTGGCCCAAGTTTGTTTGACGCAACTGGCACAAGTTTGTTAGACGCAACTGGCACAAGTTTGTTCGAGGTAACTGGCACAAGTTTTTTCGACTCAATTGGCACAAGTTTGTTTGATGCAACTGGCACAAGTTTGTTTGACGCAACTGGCACATGTTTGTTTGACGCAACTGGCACAAGTTTGTTTGATGCAGCTGGCACAAATTTATTTTACGCAACTGGTACAAGTTTGCTCGACGCATCTGGCACAAGTTTGTTCGCCGTAACTGGCACAAGTTTGTTCAACGCAACTGGCACAAGTTTGTTTGACGCAACTGGCACAAGTTTTTTTGACGCAACTGGCACAAGTTTTCTCGACGCAACTGTCACAAGTGTGTTCCCCGTAACTGGAACAAGTTTGTTTGACGCCACTGGCACAAGTTTGTTCTACACAACTGGCACAAGTTTGTTTGACACAACTGGCACAAGTTTGTTCTATGCAACTGGCACAAGTTTGTTCTACGCAACTGGCACAAGTTTGTATAACGCAACTGGCACAAGTTTGTTATACGCAACTGGCACAATTTGTTGTATGCAACTGTCTCTAGTTTGTTCTACGCAACTGGCATAAGTTTGTTTGACGCAACTGGCACAAGTTTGTTCTACGCAACTGGCACAAGTTTGTTGGTCGCAACTGGCGCAAGTTTGTTCTTCTCAAAAGGCACAATTTTGTTGGACGGAACTGGCACAAGTTTGTTCGACGCAACTGGCACAAGTTTGTTCGACGTAACTGGCACAAGTTTGTTCGATGCAACTGGCTCTAGTTTGTTCGACGCAACTGGCACAAGTTTGTTCGACGCAACTGGCACAAGTTTGTTCAACACATCTGGCACAAGTTTGTTTGACGCAACTGGCACAAGTTTGTTTTCGCAACTTGTACAAGCTTGTTTGACGCAACTGGCACAAGTTTGTTTGATGCAACTGGCACGAGTTTGTTTGGCGCAACTGGCACAAGTTTGTTCGACGCAACTAGTCCAATTTGTTTGACGCAACTGGCACAAGTTTGTTAGACGCAACTGGCACAAGTTTGTTCGACGCAACTGGCACAAGTTTCTTCGACTCAATTGGCACAAGTTTGTTTGACGCAACTAGCACAAGTTTGTTTGATGCAACTGTCAGAAGTTTATTTGACGCAACTGGCACAACTTTTCTCGGCGCAACTGGCACAAGTATGTTTGACACAACTGGCACAAGTTTGTTCTATGCAACTTGCACAAGTTTGTTCTACGCAACTGCCACAAGTTTGTTCGACGCAACTGGCACAAGTTTGTTCTACGCAACTGGCACAAGTTTGTTCTACGTGACTGGCACAAGTTTGTTCTACGCAACTGGCACAAGTTTGTTCTACGCATCTGGCACAAGTTTGTTCTATGCAACTGGCACAAGTTTGTTCTACACAACTGGCACAAGTTTATTCTACGCATCTGGCACAAGTTTGTTCTATCCAACTGACACTAGTTTGTTTTACGCAACTGGCACAAGTTTGTTTCACGCAACTGGCACAAGTTTGTTCTACCCAACTGACACAAGTTTGTTCGACGCAACTGGCACAAGTTTGTTCTACGCAAGTGACACAAGTTTGTTGGACACAACTGGCACAAGTTTGTTCAACGCAACTGGCACAAGTTTGTTTGACGCAATTGGCGCAAGTTTGTTCGATGCAACTGGCACAAGTTTGTTCGACGCAACTGGCACAAGTTTGTTCGATGCTTCTGGCAGAAGTTTGTTTAACGCAACTGGCACAAGTTTGTTCGACCCAACTGGCACAAGCTTGTTTGACGCAACTGGCACAAGTTAGTTTAACGCAACTGGCCCAAGTTTGTTTGACCAAACTGGCACAAGTTTGTTAGATGCAACTGGCACAAGTTTGTTAGATGCAACTGGCACAAGTTTGTTCGACGTAACTGGCACAAGTTTTTTTGACTCAATTGGCACAAGTTTTTTTGACGCAACTGGCGCAAGTTTGTTTGACGCAACTTGCACAAGTTTGTTTGACGCAACTGGCACAAGTTTATTTGACGTAACTGGCACAAGTTTTCTCGACGCAACTGGCACAAGTTTGTTCGCCGTAACTGGCACAGGTTTGTTCGACGCAACTGGCACAAGTTTGTTTGACGCAACTGGCACAAGTTTTTTTGACGCAACTGGCACAAGTTTGTTCTACGCAAGTGACACAAGTTTGTTGGACACAACTGGCACAAGTTTGTTCAACGCAACTGGCACAAGTTTCTTTGACGCAACTGGCACAAGTTTCTTTGACGCAAGAGGCACAAGTTTGTGTGATGCAACTGGCAAAAGTTTGTTTGACGCAACTGGCACAATTTTATTTGACGCAACAGGCACAAGTTTTCTCGACGCAAGAGCACAAGTTGGTTTGCCGTAACTGGCACAAGTTTGTTCGACGCAACTGGCACAAGTTTGTTTGACACAACTGGCACAAGTTTGTTTGACTCAACTGGCACAAGTTTCTTCGACTCAACTGGCACAAGCTTGTTCGACGAACTGGCACAAGTTTGTTTGACGCAATTGGCACAAGTTTGTTCGACGGAAGTGGCACAAGTTTGTTCTATGCAACTGGCACTAGTTTGTTTTATGCAACTGGCATAAGTTTGTTTGACGCAACTGGCACAAGTTTGTTCTACAAACTAGCACAAGTTTGTTCGACGCAACTGGCACAAGATTGTTCTACGCAACTGGCACAAGTTTGTTCTACGCAACTGGCACAAGTTTGTTTGACGCAATTGGCATAAGGTTGTTCTACGCAACTGGCACAAGTTTGTTGGATGCCACTAACACAAGTTTGTTTGACGAAACTGGCCCAAGTTTTTTTGACGCAACTGGCACAAGTTTGTTAGACGCAACTGCCACAAGTTTGTTCGACGCAACTGGCACAAGTTTTTTCGACTCAATTGGCACAAGTTTGTTTGACGCAACTGGAACAAGTTTGTTTGACGCAACTGGCACAAGTTTGTTTGACGCAACTGGGACAAGTTTATTTGACGCAACTGTCACAAGTTTTCTCGACGAAACTGGCAAAAGTTTGTTCGCCGTAACTGGCACAAGTTTGTTCGACGCAACTGGCACAAGTTTGTTTGACGCAACTGGCACAAGTTTGTTCTACATAACTGGCACAAGTTTGTTCTATGCAACTGGCACAAGTTTGTTCTACGCAACTAGCACAAGTTTGTTCTACGCATCTGGCACAAGTTTGTTCTATGCAACAGGCACTAGTTTTTTCTACGCAACTGGCACAAGTTTTTTTGACGCAACTGGCACAAATTTGTTCTACCCAACTGACACAAGTTTGTTCGACGCAACTAGAACAAGTTTGTTCTACGCAACTGACACAAGTTTGTTTGACACAATTGGCAGAAGTTTGTTCAACGCAACTGGCACAAGTTTGTTCGACGCAACTGGCGCAAGTTTGTTCGACGCAACTGGCAAAAGTTTGTTCGATGCAACTGTCAAAAGTTTGTTTCGATGCAACTGGCACAAGTTTGTTTAACGCAACTGGCACAAGTTTGTTCGACCCAACTGGCACAAGTTTGTTTGACGCACCTGGCACAAGTTTGTTTGACGCAACTGGCACAAGTTTGTTTGTCGCAACTGGCACAAGTTTGTTTGACGCAACTGGCACAAGGTTCTTCTACGCAACTGGCACAAGTTTGTTCTACGCAACTGGCAAAAGTTTGTTTGACGCAACTGGCACAAGTTTGTTCTACGCAACTGGCACAAGTTTGTTTGACGCAACTCTCACAAGTTTGTTCGAAGCAACTGGCACAAGTTTGTTAGACGCTACTGGCACAAGTTTGTTCGATGTAACAGGCACAAGTTTTTTTGACTCAATTGGTACAAGTTTGTTTGACGCAACTGGCACAAGTTTGTTTGACGCAAGAAGCACAAGTTTGTTTGACGCAACTGGCACAAGTTTGTTTGACGCAACTGGCAAAAGTTTTTTTTGACGCAACTGGCACAAGTTTTCTCGACGCAACTGGCACAAGTTTGTTCTATGCAACTGGCAAAAGTTTGTTTGACGCAACTGGGACAAGTTTGTTCTACGCATCTGGGACAAGTTTGTTCTATGCATCAGGCACTAGTTTGTTCTACGCAACTGCCACAAGTTTGTTTGACGCAACTGGCACAAATTCGTTCTACCCAACTGACACAAGTTTGTTCGACGCAACTGGCACAAGTTTGTTCTACGCAATTAACACAAGTTTGTTTGACACAATTCGCAGAAGTTTGTTCAACGCAACTGGCACAAGTTTGTTCGACGCAACTGGCGCAAGTTTGCTCGACGCAACTGGCGCAAGTTTGTTCGACGCAACTGGCAAAAGTTTGTTCGATGCAACTGGCACAAGTTTGTTTAACGCAACTGGCACAAGTTTGTTCGACCCAACTGGCACAAGTTTGTTTGACGCAACTGGCACAAGTTTGTTTGACGCAACTGGCACAAGTTTGTTTGACGCAACTGGCACAAGTTTGTTTGACGCAACTGGCACAAGGTTCTTCTACGCAACTGGCACAAGTTTGTTCTACGCAACTGGCATAAGTTTGTTTCACGCAACTGGCACAAGTTTGTTCTACGCAACTGGCACAAGTTTGTTTGACGCAACTGGCATAAGTTTGTTCGACGCAACTGGCACAAGTTTGTTAGACACAACTGGCACAAGTTTGTTCGACGTAACAGGCACAAGTTTTTTCGACTCAATTGGTACAAGTTTGTTTGACGCAAGAGCCACAAGTTTGTTTGACGCAAGAAGCACAAGTTTGTTTGACGCAACTGGCACAAGTTTATTTGACGCAACTGGCACAAGTTTTTTTTGACGCAACTGGCACAAGTTTTCTCGACGCAACTGGCACAAGTTTGTTTGCCATATCTGGCACAAGTTTGTTCGACGCAACTGCCACAAGTTTGTTCGACGTAACTGGCACATGTTTGTTTGACGCAACTGGCACAAGTTTCTTCGACGCAACTGGCACAAGTTTGTTCGACGCAACTGGCACAAGTTTGTTTGACGCAACTGGCACAAGTTTGTTCTACGCAACTGGCACAAGTTTGTTCTATGCAACTGGCACTAGTTTGTTCTATGCAACTGGCATAAGTTTGTTTGACGAAACTGGCACAAGTTTGTTTGACGCAACTGGCACAAGTTTGTTTGACGCAACTGGTACAGTTTTGTTGGATGCAACTGGCACAAGTTTGTTCGAACCAACTGGCACAAGTTTGTTTGACACAACTGGCACAAGTTTGTTCGACGCGACTGGCACAAGTTTGTTTGACGCAACTGGCACAAGTTTGTTTGACGCAACTGGCACAAGGTTGTTCTACGAAACTGGCACAAGTTTGTTCTATGCAACTGCTACAAGTTTGTTTGACGCAACTGGCACAAGTTTGTTCTATGCAACTTGCACAAGTTTGTTCGATGCTACTGGCACAAGTTTGTTAGACGCAACTGGCACCTTTTTGTTCGACGCAACTGGCACAAGTTTGTTCTACATAACTGGTGCAAGTTTGTTCGACGCAACTGGCAAAAGTTTGTTCGATGCAACTGGCACAAGTTTGTTCTACGCAACTGGCACAAGTTTGTTCTATGCATCTGGCACAAGTTTGTTCTATGCAACTGGCACTAGTTTGTTCTACACAACTGGCACAAGTTTGTTTGACACAACTGGCACAAGTTTGTTCTACCCAACTGACACAAGTTTGTTTGACGCAACTGGCACAAGTTAGTTCTACGCAACGGACACAAGTTTGTTTGACACAACTGGCAGAAGTTTGTTCAACGCAACTGGCACAAGTTTGTTGTATGCAACTGGCGCAAGTTTGTTCAACGCAACTGGCACAAGTTTGTTGGACGCAACTGGCACAAATTTTTGTTCGATGCAACTGGCACAAGTTTGTTTAACGCAACTGGCACAAGTTTGTTCGACCCAACTGGCACAAGTTTGTTTGACGCAACTGGCAGAAGTTTGTTTGACGCAACTGGCACAAGTTTGTTTGACGCAACTGGCACAAGGTTCTTTTACGCAACTGGCACAAGTTTGTTCTACGCAACTGGCACAAGTTTGTTTGACGCAACTGGGACAAGTTTCTTCTACGCAACTGGCAGAAGTTTGTGCGACACAACTGGCACAAGTTTGTTCGACGCAACTGGCACAAGTTTGTTTGACGCAACTGGCACAAGTTTGTTTGACGCAACTGGCACAAGTTTGTTCGACGTAACAGGCACATGTTTTTTCGACTCAATTGGCACAAGTTTGTTTGACGCAATTGGCTCAAGTTTGTTTTTCGCAAGAGGCACAAGTTTGTGTGACGCAACTGGCACAAGTTTGTTTGACGCAACTGGCACAAATTTGTTCGACGCAACTGGCGCAAGTTTGTTCGACGCAACTGGCAAAAGTTTGTTCGATGCAACTGGCACAAGTTTGTTTAACGCAACTGGCACAAGTTTGTCGACCCAACTGGCACAAGTTTGTTTAACGTAACTGGCACAAGTTTGTTTGACGCAACTGGCACAAGTTTGTTCGACGCAACTGGCACAAGTTTGTTTGACGCAACTGGCACAAGTTTGTTCGACGCAACTGGCACAAGTTTGTTCGACGCAACTGGCACAAGTTTGTTTGATGCAACTGGCACAAGTTTGTTCTACGCAAATGGCAAAAGTTTGTTCTATGCAATTGGCACAAGTTTGTTCTATGCAACTGGCATAAGTTTGTTTGACGCACCTGGCACAAGTTTGTTCTACGCAACTGGTACAAGTCTGTTCGAAGCAACTGGCACAAGTTTGTTTGATGCAACTAGTACAAGTTTGTTGGACGCAACTGGCACAAGTTTGTTCGAACCAACTGGCACAAGTTTGTTTGACACAACTGGCACAATTTTGTTCTACTCAACTGGCACAAGTTTGTTTGACGCAACTGGCACAAGGTTGTTCTACCCAACTGGCACAAGTTTGTTCTACGCAACTGGCACAAGTTTGTTTGACGCAACTGGCACAAGTTTGTTCTACGCAACTGGAACAAGTTTGTTCGATGCAACTGGCACAAGTTTGTTCGACGCAACTAGCCCAAGTTTGTTTGACGCAACTGGCAAAAGTTTGTTAGACGCAACTGGCACAAGTTTGTTCAACGCAACTGGTACAAGTTTCTTCGACTCAATTGGCACAAGTTTGTTTGACGTAACTGGCACAAGTTTGTTTGACGCAACTGTCACAAGTTTGTTTGACTCAACTGGCACAAGTTTGTTTGACGCAACTGGCACAAGTTTATTTGACGCAATTGGCACAACTTTTCTCGGCGCAACTGGCACAAGTGTGTTCTACACAACTGGCACAATTTTGTTCTATGCAACTTGCACAAGTTTGTTCTAAGCAACTGGCACAAGTTTTTTCTACACAACTGGCACAAGTTTGTTCTACGCAACTGGTACAAGTTTGTTTTACGCAACTGGCACATTTTTGTTCTACGCAACTGGCACAAGTTTGTTCTACGTATCTGGCACAAGTTTGTTCTACGCAACTGGCAAAAGTTTGTTCAACACAACTGGCACAAGTTTGTTCTACGCAACTGGCACAAGTTTGTTCTATGCAACTGACACAAGTTTGTTTGCCACAACTGGCAGAAGTTTTTTCAACGCAACTGGCACAAGTTTGTTTGACACAACTGGCACAACTTTGTTTGACGCAACTGGCACAAGGTTGTTCTACAAAACTGGCACAAGTTTGATCTATGCAACTGGCACGAGTTTGTTTGATGCAACTGGCACAAGTTTGTTTGATGCAACTGGCAGAAGTTTGTTTGAAGCACCTGGCACAAGTTTGTTCGGCGCAACTGGCCCAAGTTTGTTTGACGCAACTGGCACAAGTTTGTTAGACACAACTAGCACAAGTTTGTTCGACGTAACTGGCACAAGTTTTTTCGGCTCAATTGGCACAAGTTTGTTTGACGCAACTGGCACAAGTTTGTTTGACGCAACTTGCACAAGTTTTTTTTGCCGCAACTGGCACAAGTTTATTTGATGCAACTGGCACAAGTTTTCTCGACGCAACTGGCACAAGTTTGTTTGCCATAAAGGCACAGGTTTGTTCGACGCAACTTGTACAAGTTTGTTTGACGCAACTGGCACAAGTTTTTTGACGCAACTGGCACAAGTTTTCTCGACACAACTGACACAAGTTTGTTCGCCGTAACTGGCACAAGTTTGTTCGGCGCCACTGGCACAAGTTTGTTCGACGCAACTGGCACAAGTTTGTTCTACGCAACTGGCACAAGTTTGTTCTACGCAACTGGCACAAGTTTGTTGTATGCAACTGGCACTAGTTTGTTCTACGCAACTGGCATAAGTTTGTTTGACCCAACTGGCACAAGTTTGTTCTACGCAACTGGCACAAGTTTGTTGGATGCAAATGGCACAAGTTTGTTCTATGCAACTGGCACAAGTTTGTTGGACGCAACTGGCTCAAGTTTGTTTGACGCAACTGGCACAAGTTTGTTCGATGCAACTGGCACAAGTTTGTTCGACGTAACTGGCACAAGTTTGTTTGACGCAACTGGCACAATTTTGTTTGACGCAACTGGCACAAGTTTGTTCGATGCAACTGGCACAAGTTTGTTTTCGCAACTTGTACAAGTTTGTTTGACGCAACTGGCACAAGGTTTGTTTGGCGCAACTGGCACAAGTTTGTTTGACGCAACTGGCACAAGTTTGTTCGACGCAACTGGCACAAGTTTGTTTGACGCAACTGGCACAAGTTTGTTTGACGCAACTGGCACAAGGTTCTTCTACGCAACTGGCACAAGTTTGTTCTACACAACTGGCACAAGTTTGTTTGACGCAACTGGCACAAGTTTGTTCTACGCAACAGGCACAAGTTTGTTTGACGCAATTGGCACAAGATTGTTAGTCGCAACTGGCACAAGTTTGTTCGACGTAACAGGCACAAGTTTTTTCGAGTCAATTGGCACAAGTTTGTTTGACGCAACTGGCACAAGTTTGTTAGTCGCAACTGGCACAAGTTTGTTCGACGTAACACTCACAAGTTTTTTCGAGTCAATTGGCACAAGTTTGTTTGAGGCAACTGGCACAAGTTTGTTTGACGCAAGAGGCACAAGTTTGTGTGACGCAACTGGCACAAGCTTGTTTGACGCAACTGGCACAAGTTTTTTTTGACGCAACTGGCACAAGTTTGTTCTACGCAACTGGCACAAGTTTGTTTAACGTAACTGGCACAAGTTTGTTCGACGCAACTGGCAGAAGTATGTTCTACGCAACTGGCACAAGTTTGTTTGACACAACTGGCACAAGTTTCTTTGATGCAACTGGCACAAGTTTGTTCGATGCAACTGGCACAAGTTTGTTTGACGCAACTGGCACAAGTTTGTTCTACGCAACTGGCACAAGTTTGTTCTATGCAACTGGCACTAGTCTGTTCTATGCAACTGGCATAAGTTTGTTTGACGCAACTGGCACTAGTTTGTTCTACGCAACTGGTACAAGTTTGTTTGACGCAACTGGCACAAGTTTGTTCGACGCAACTGGTGCAAGTTTGTTGGACGCAATTGGCACAAGTTTGTTCGAACCAACTGGCAAAAGTTTGTTTGACACAACTGGCACAAGTTTGTTCGACGCAAGTGGCGCAAGTTTGTTTGACGCAACTGGCACAAGTTTGTTTGACGCAACTGGCTCAAGGTTGTTCTACGCAACTGGCACAAGTTTGTTTGACGCAACTGGCACAAGTTTGTCCTACGCAACTGGCACAAGTTTGTTCAATGCAACTGGCACGAGTTTGTTCGCAGCAACTGGCCCAAGTTTGATTGACGCAACTGGGACAAGTTTGTTAGTCGCAACTGGCACAAGTTTGTTCGACGCAACTGGCACAAGTTTCTTTGACTCAATTGGCACAAGTTTGTTTGACGCAACTGGTACAAGTTTCTTTGACGCAATTGTCACAAGTTTGTTTGACTCAACTGGCACAAGTTTGTTTGACGCAACTGGCACAAGTTTTTTTGACGCAACTGGCACAACTTTTCTCGACGCAACTGGCACAAGTATGTTCTATACAACTGGCACAAGTTTGTTCTATGTAACTTGCACAAGTTTGTTCTACGCAACTGGCACAAGTTTGTTCTACGCAACTGGCAAAAGTTTGTTCTACGCAACTGGCACAAGTTTGTTCTACGCAACTGGTACAAGTTTGTTCTACGCAACTGGCACAAGTTTGTTCTATGTATCTGGCACAAGTTTGTTCTACGCAACTGGCAAAAGTTTGTTCTACGCAACTGGCACAAGTTTGTTCTACGCAACTGGCACAAGTTTGTTCTGCGCAACTGGCACAAGTTTATTCTACGCATCTGGCACAAGAATGTTGTATCCAACTGGCACTAGTTTGTTCTACACAACTGGCACAATTTTGTTTGAGGCAACTGGTAGAAGTTTGTTCTACCAAACTGACACAAGTTTGTTCGACGCAACTGGCAAAAGTTTGTTTTACGCAACTGACACAAGTTTGTTTGATGCAAGATGCACAAGTTTGTTTGATGCAACTGGCACAAGTTTTTTCTATGCAACCAGCACAGTTTGTTTTACGCAACTGGCACAAGTTTGTTTGAAGCAACTGGCAGAAGTTTGTTCAACGCAACTGGCACAAGTTTGTTCGACGCAACTGGCGCAAGTTTGTTCAACGCAACTGGCACAAGTTTGTTCGACGCAACTGGCACAAGTTTGTTCGATGCAACTAGCACAAGTTTGTTTAACACAACCGGCACAAGTTTGTTCGACCCAACTGGCACAAGTTTGTTTGACGCAACTGGCACAAGTTTGTTTGACGCAACTGGCACAAGTTTGTTCGACGCAACTGGCACAAGTTTGTTTGACGCAACTGGCACAAGTTTGTTTGACGCAACCGGCACAAGGTTCTTCTACGCAACTGGCACAAGTTTGTTCTACGCAACTGGCACAAGTTTGTTTGACGCAACTGGCACAAGTTTGTTCTAAGCAACTGGCACAAGTTTGTTTGACGCAACTGGCACAAGTTTGTTGGACGCAACTGGCACAAGTTTGTTTGACGCAACTGGCACAAGTTTATTAGACGCAACTGGCACAAGTTTGTTCGACGTAACAGGCACAAGTTTTTTCGAGTCAATTGGCACAAGTTTGTTTGACGTAACTGGCACAAGTTTGTTTGACGCAAGAGGCACAAGTTTGTGTGACGCAACTGGCACAAGTTTGTTTGACGCAACTGGCACAAGTTTTTTTTGACGCAACTGGCACAAGTTTTCTAGACACAACTGGCACAAGTTTGCTCGCCGTAACTGGCACATGTTTGTTCGACGCCACTGGCACAAGTTTGTTCTATGCAACTGGCACAAGTTTGTTTGATGCAACTGGCACAAGTTTGTTTGACGCAACTGGCACAAGTTTGTTTTATGCAACTGGCACAAGTTTGTTCTACGCAACTGGCACAAGTTTGTTCTATGCAACTGGAACTAGTTTGTTCTACGCAACTAGCATAAGTTTGTTTGATGCTACTGGCACAAGTTTGTTCTACGCAACTAGCACAAGTTTGTTCGACGCAACTGGCACAAGTTTGTTCTATGCAACTGGCACAAGTTTGTTGGACGCAACTGGCAAAAGGTTGTTCGACGCAACTGGCACAAGTTTGTTTGATGCAACCAGCACAGTTTGTTTTAAGCAACTGGCAGAAGTTTGTTTTACGCAACTGGCACAAGTTTGTTTGAAGCAACTGGCAGAAGTTTGTTCAACGCAACTGGCACAAGTTTGTTCGACGCAACTGGCGCAAGTTTGTTCGACGCAACTGGCACAAGTTTGTTCGACGCAACTGGCACAAGTTTGTTCGATGCAACTAGCACAAGTTTGTTTCACACAACCGGCACAAGTATGTTCGACCCAACTGGCACAAGTTTGTTTGACGCAACTGGCACAAGTTTGTTTGACGCAACTGGCACAAGTTTGTTCGACGCAACTGGCACAAGTTTGTTTGACGCAACTGGCACAAGTTTGTTTGACGCAACCGGCACAAGGTTCTTCTACGCAACTGGCACAAGTTTGTTCTACGCAACTGGCACAAGTTTGTTTGGCGCAACTGGCACAAGTTTGTTCTAAGCAACTGGCACAAGTTTGTTTGACGCAACTGGCACAAGTTTGTTGGACGCAACTGGCACAAGTTTGTTTGACGCAACTGGCACAAGTTTGTTAGACGCAACTGGCACAAGTTTGTTCGACGTAACAGGCACAAGTTTTTTCGAGTCAATTGGCACAAGTTTGTTTGACGTAACTGGCACAAGTTTGTTTGACGCAAGAGGCACAAGTTTGTGTGACGCAACTGGCACAAGTTTGTTTGACGCAACTGGCACAAGTTTTTTTTGACGCAACTGGCACAAGTTTTCTAGACACAACTGGCACAAGTTTGCTCGCCGTAACTGGCACAAGTTTGTTCGACGCCACTGGCACAAGTTTGTTCGACGCAACTGGCACAAGTTTGTTTGATGCAACTGGCAAAAGTTTGTTTGACGCAACTGGCACAAGTTTGTTTTATGCAACTGGCACAAGTTTGTTCTACGCAACTGGCACAAGTTTGTTCTATGCAACTGGAACTAGTTTGTTCTACGCAACTGGCACGAGTTTTTTCGAGTCAATTGGCACAAGTTTGTTTGACGTAACTGGCACAAGTTTGTTTGACGCAAGAGGCACAAGTTTGTGTGACGCAACTGGCACAAGTTTGTTTGACGCAACTGGCACAAGTTTTTTTTGACGCAACTGGCACAAGTTTTCTAGACACAACTGGCACAAGTTTGCTCGCCGTAACTGGCACATGTTTGTTCGACGCCACTGGCACAAGTTTGTTCTATGCAACTGGCACAAGTTTGTTTGATGCAACTGGCACAAGTTTGTTTGACGCAACTGGCACAAGTTTGTTTTATGCAACTGGCACAAGTTTGTTCTACGCAACTGGCACAAGTTTGTTCTATGCAACTGGAACTAGTTTGTTCTACGCAACTAGCATAAGTTTGTTTGATGCTACTGGCACAAGTTTGTTCTACGCAACTAGCACAAGTTTGTTCGACGCAACTGGCACAAGTTTGTTCTATGCAACTGGCACAAGTTTGTTGGACGCAACTGGCAAAAGGTTGTTCGACGCAACTGGCACAAGTTTGTTTGATGCAACCAGCACAGTTTGTTTTAAGCAACTGGCAGAAGTTTGTTTTACGCAACTGGCACAAGTTTGTTTGAAGCAACTGGCAGAAGTTTGTTCAACGCAACTGGCACAAGTTTGTTCGACGCAACTGGCGCAAGTTTGTTCGACGCAACTGGCACAAGTTTGTTCGACGCAACTGGCACAAGTTTGTTCGATGCAACTAGCACAAGTTTGTTTCACACAACCGGCACAAGTATGTTCGACCCAACTGGCACAAGTTTGTTTGACGCAACTGGCACAAGTTTGTTTGACGCAACTGGCACAAGTTTGTTCGACGCAACTGGCACAAGTTTGTTTGACGCAACTGGCACAAGTTTGTTTGACGCAACCGGCACAAGGTTCTTCTACGCAACTGGCACAAGTTTGTTCTACGCAACTGGCACAAGTTTGTTTGGCGCAACTGGCACAAGTTTGTTCTAAGCAACTGGCACAAGTTTGTTTGACGCAACTGGCACAAGTTTGTTGGACGCAACTGGCACAAGTTTGTTTGACGCAACTGGCACAAGTTTGTTAGACGCAACTGGCACAAGTTTGTTCGACGTAACAGGCACAAGTTTTTTCGAGTCAATTGGCACAAGTTTGTTTGACGTAACTGGCACAAGTTTGTTTGACGCAAGAGGCACAAGTTTGTGTGACGCAACTGGCACAAGTTTGTTTGACGCAACTGGCACAAGTTTTTTTTGACGCAACTGGCACAAGTTTTCTAGACACAACTGGCACAAGTTTGCTCGCCGTAACTGGCACAAGTTTGTTCGACGCCACTGGCACAAGTTTGTTCGACGTAACTGGCACAAGTTTGTTTGATGCAACTGGCAAAAGTTTGTTTGACGCAACTGGCACAAGTTTGTTTTATGCAACTGGCACAAGTTTGTTCTACGCAACTGGCACAAGTTTGTTCTATGCAACTGGAACTAGTTTGTTCTACGCAACTGGCACAAGTTTGTTTGATGCTACTGGCACAAGTTTGTTCTACGCAACTAGCACAAGTTTGTTCGACGCAACTGGCACAAGTTTGTTCTATGCAACTGGCACAAGTTTGTTGGACGCAACTGGCAAAAGGTTGTTCGACGCAACTGGCACAAGTTTGTTCGATGCAACTGGCACAAGTTTGTTCTACCAAACTGACACAAGTTTGTTCGACGCAACTGGCAAAAGTTTGTTTTACGCAACTGACACAAGTTTGTTCGATGCAACTAGCACAAGTTTGTTTAACACAACCGGCACAAGTTTGTTCGACCCAACTGGCACAAGTTTGTTTGACGCAACTGGCACAAGTTTGTTTGACGCAACTGGCACAAGTTTGTTCGACGCAACTGGCACAAGTTTGTTTGACGCAACTGGCACAAGTTTGTTTGACGCAACCGGCACAAGGTTCTTCTACGCAACTGGCACAAGTTTGTTCTACGCAACTGGCACAAGTTTGTTTGACGCAACTGGCACAAGTTTGTTCTAAGCAACTGGCACAAGTTTGTTTGACGCAACTGGCACAAGTTTGTTCGACGCAACTGGCACAAGTTTGTTTGACGCAACTGGCACAAGTTTGTTAGACGCAACTGGCACAAGTTTGTTCGACGTAACAGGCACAAGTTTTTTCGAGTCAATTGGCACAAGTTTGTTTGACGTAACTGGCACAAGTTTGTTTGACGCAAGAGGCACAAGTTTGTGTGAGGTAACTGGCACAAGTTTGTTTGACGCAACTGGCACAAGTTTTTTTTGACGCAACTGGCACAAGTTTTCTAGACACAACTGGCACAAGTTTGCTCGCCGTAACTGGCACAAGTTTGTTCGACGCCACTGGCACAAGTTTGTTCTATGCAACTGGCACAAGTTTGTTTGATGCAACTGGCACAAGTTTGTTTGACGCAACTGGCACAAGTTTGTTTTATGCAACTGGCACAAGTTTGTTCTACGCAACTGGCACAAGTTTGTTCTATGCAACTGGAACTAGTTTGTTCTACGCAACTGGCATAAGTTTGTTTGATGCTACTGGCACAAGTTTGTTCTACGCAACTGGCACAAGTTTGTTCTATGCAACTGGCACAAGTTTGTTGGACGCAACTGGCAAAAGGTTGTTCGACGCAACTGGCACAAGTTTGTTCGATGCAACTGGCACAAGTTTGTTCGACGCAATTGGCACAAGTTTGTTCGATGCAACTGGCACAAGTTTGTTCAACACATCTGACAAAAGTTTGTTTGACGCAACTGGCAGAAGTTTGTTTTCGCAACTTGTACAAGTTTGTTTGACGCAACTGGCACAAGTTTGTTTGACGCAACTGGCACAAGTTTTTTTGACGCAACTGGCACAAGTTTGTTCTCCCCAACTGGCACAAGTTTGTTCGACGCAACTGGCACAAGTTTGTTTGACGCAACTGGCAAAAGTTTGTTTGACACAACTGGCACAAGTTTGTTTGGCGCACCTGGCACAAGGTTGTTCTACGCAACCGGCACAAGTTTTTTGACGCAACTGTCACAAGTTTTCTCGACACAACTGGCACAAGTTTCTTCGCCGTAACTGGCACAGGTTTGTTCGACGCCACTGGCACAAGTTTGTTAGAAGCAACTGGCACAAGTTTGTTTGACGCAGCTGGCACTAATTTGTTCTATGCAACTGGCACAAGTTTGTTCTACGCAACTGGCACAAGTTTGTTCTACGCAACTGGCACAAGTTTGTTGTATGCAACTGGCACTAGTTTCGTCTACGCAACTGGCATAAGTTTGTTTGACGCAACTGGCACAAGTTTGTTCTACGCAACTGGCACAAGTTTGTTGGATGCAACTTGCACAAGTTTGTTCTACGCAACTGGCACAAGTTTGTTTGATGCAACTGGCACAAGTTTGTTTGATGCAACTGCCAGAAGTTTGTTTGACGCAACTGGCACAAGTTTGTTCGGCGCAACTGGCCCAAGTTTGTTTGACGCGACTGGCACAAGTTTGTTAGACACAACTAGCACAAGTTTGTTCGACGTAACTGACACAAGTTTTTTCGGCTCAATTGGCACAAGTTTGTTTGACGCAACTGGCACAAGTTTGATAGGCGCAACTGGCACAAATTTGTTCGACGTAACAGGCACAAGTTTTTTCGACTCAATTGGCACAAGTTTGTTTGACGCAACTGGCACAAGTTTGTTTGATGCAACTGGCACAAGTTTGTGTGACGCGACTGGCACAAGTTTGTTTGATGCAACTGGCACAAGTTTTTTTTTTACGCAACTGGCACAAGTTTGTTTAACGTAACTGGCACAAGTTTGTTCGATGCAACTGGCACAAGTTTGTTCGACGCAACTGGCAAAGTTTGTTTGACGCAACTGGCACAAGTTTGTTCGACGCAACTGGCACAAGTTTGTTCAACGCAACTGGCACAAGTTTGTTTGACGCAACTGGCACAAGTTTGTTCTACGCAACTGGCACAAGTTTGTTCTATGCAACTGGCACTAGTTTGTTCTATGCAACTGGCATAAGTTTGTTTGACACAACTGGCACAAGTTTGTTCTACGCAACTGGTACAAGTTTGTTCGACGTAACTAACACAAGTTTGTTCGACGCAACTGGTACAAGTTTGTTGGACGCAACTGGCACAAGTTTGTTCGAACAAACTAGCACAAGTTTGTTTGACACAACTGGCACAATTTTGTTCGACGCAACTGGCAGAAGTTTGTTTGACGCAACTGGCACAAGTTTGTTTGACGCAACTGGCACAAGGTTGTTCTACGCAACTGGCACAAGTTTGTTCTATGCAACTGGCACAAGTTTGTTTGACGCAAATGGCACAAGTTTGTTCTACGCAACTGGCACAAGTTTGTTCTACGCAACTGGCACAAGTTTGTTTGACGCAAATGGCACAAGTTTGTTCTACGGAACTGGCACAAGTTTGTTTGATGCAACTGGCACAAGTTTGTTCGACGCAACTAGCCCAAGTTTGTTTGACGCAACTGGCACAAGTTTGTTAGACGCAACTGACACAAGTTTGTTCGACGCAACGGGCACAAGTTTCTTCGACTCAATTGGCACAAGTTTGTTTGACGCAACTGGTACAAGTTTGTTTGACTCAACTGTCACATGTTTGTTTGACTCAACTGGCACAAGTTTGTTTGACGCAACTGGCACAAGTTTATTTGACGCAACTGGCACAACTTTTCTCGGCGCAACTGGCACAAGTATGTTGTACACAACTGGCACAAGTTTGTTCTATGCAACTTGCACAAGTTTGTTCTATGCAACTGGCACAAGGTTGTTCTATGCAACTGGCACAAGTTTGTTCTACGCAACTGGCACAAGTTTGTTCTACACAACTGGCACAAGTTTGTTCAACGCAACTGGCACAAGTTTGTTCTACGCATCTGGCACAAGTTTGTTCTATGCAACTGGCACAAGTTTGTTCTACGTAACTGGCACAAGTTTGTTCTACGCAACTGGCAGAAGTTTGTTCTACGCAACTGGCACAAGTTTATTTTACGCATTTGGCACAAGTTTGTTCTATCCAACTGACACTAGTTTGTTTTACGCAATTGGCACAAGTTTGTTTGCCGCAACTGGCACAAGTTTGTTCTACCCAACTGACACAAGTTTGTTCGACGCAACTGGCACAAGTTTGTTCTACGCAACTGACACAAGTTTGTTTGACACAACTGGCAGAAGTTTGCTCAACGCAACTCTCACAAGTTTGTTTGACGCAACTGGCGCAAGTTTGTTCGACGCAACTGGCACAAGTTTGTTCGACGCAACTGGCACAAGTTTGTTCAATGCAACTGCCACAAGTTTTTTTAACGCAACTGGCACAAGTTTGCTCGACCCAAATGGCACAAGTTTGTTTGACGCAACTGGCACAAGTTTGTTTGACGCAACTGGCACAAGTTTGTTTGACACATCTGGCACAACTTTGTTTGATGCAACTGGCACAAGGTTGTTCTACGAAACTGGCACAAGTTTGTTCTACGCAACTGGCACAAGTTTGTTTGATGCAACTGGCACAAGTTTGTTCGGCGCAACTGGCCCAAGTTTGTTTGACGCAACTGGCACAAGTTTGTTAGACACAACTAGCACAAGTTTGTTCGACGTGACTGGCACAAGTTTTTTCGGCTCAATTGGCACAAGTTTGTTTGACTCAACTGGCACAAGTTTGTTTGACGTAACTTGCACAAGTTTGTTTGACGCAACTGGCACAAGTTTATTTGATGCAACTGGCACAAGTTTTCTCGACGCAACTGGCACAAGTTTGTTCGCTGTAACTGGCACAAGTTTGTTCGACGCCACTGGCACACGTTTGTTCGAAGCAACTGGCACAAGTTTGTTTGACGCAACTGGCACAAGTATGTTCTACGCAACTGGCACAAGTTTGTTCTACGCAACTGGCACAAGTTTGTTCTACGCAACTGGCATAAGTTTGTTTGATGCAACTGGCACAAGTTTGTTCTACGCAACTGGCACAAGTTTGTTGGATGCAACTAGCACAAGTTTCTTCTACGCAACTGGCACAAGTTTGTTGGACGCAACTGGCTCAAGTTTGTTTGACGCAACTGGCACAAGTTTGTTCGACGCAACTGGCACAAGTTTGTTTGACGGAACTGTCACAAAATTGTTTGGCACAACTGGCACAAGTTTGTTTGACGCAACTGGCTCAAGTTTGTTCGACGCACCTGCACAAGTTTGTTTGACGCAACTGGCACAAGATTGTTTGACGCAACCGGCACAAGGTTCTTCTAAGCAACTGGCACAAGTTTGTTCTACACAACTGGCACAAGTTTGTTTGACGCAACTGGCACAAGTTTCTTCTAAGCAACTGGCACAAGTTTCTTGGACGCAACTGGCACAAGTTTGTTCGACGCAACTGGCACAAGTTTGTTTGACGCAACTGGCACAAGTTTGTTAGACGCAACGGGCAGAAGTTTGTTCGACGTAACAGGCACAATTTTTTTTGAGTCAATTGGCATAAGTTTGTTTGACGCAACTGGCACAAGTTTGTTTGACGCAAGAGGCAAAAGTTTTTTTTGACGCAACTGGCACAAGTTTTCTCGACGCAACTGGCACAAGTTTGTTTAACGTAACTGGCACAAGTTTGTTCGACGCAACTGGCACAAGTATGTTCGACGCAACTGGCACAAGTTTCTTTGACGCAACTGGCACAAGCTTGTTCGCCGCAACTGGCACAAGTTTGTTTGACGCAACTGGCACAAGTTTGTTCTACGCAACTGGCACAAGTTTGTTCTATGCAACTGGCACTAGTTTGTTCTATGCAACTGGCATAAGTTTGTTTGACGCAACTGGCAAAAGTTTGTTCTACGCAACTGGTACAAGTTTGTTCGACGCAACTGGCACAAGTCTGTTCGACGCAACTGGTACAAGTTTGTTGGACGCAACTGGCACAAGTTTGTTCGAACCAACGGGCAAAAGTTTGTTTGACACAACTGGCACAAGTTTGTTCGACGCAACTGGCACAAGGTCGTTTTACGCAACTGGCACAAGTTTGTTTGATGCAACTGTCACAAGGTTGTTCTACGCAACTGGCACAAGTTTGTTCTACGCAACTGGCATAAGTTTGTTAGACGCAACTGGCACAAGTTTGTTCGACGCAACTGGCACAAGTTTCTTCGACTCAATTGGCACAAGTTTCTTTGACGCAACTGGCCCAAGTTTGTTTGACGCAACTTGCTCAAGTTTGTTTGACGCAACTGGCACAAGTATGTTTGACACAACTGGCACAAGTTTATTTGACGCAACTGGCACAACTTTTCTCGACGCAACTGGCACAAGTATGTTCTATACAACTGGCACAAGTTTGTTCTATGCAACTTGCACAAATTTGTTCTACGCAACTGGCACAAGTTTGTTCTACGCAACTGGCACAAGTTTGTTCTACGCAACTGGCACAAGTTTGTTTTATGCATCTGGCACAAGTTTGTTCTATGCAACTGGCACAAGTTTGTTCAACGTAACTGGCACAATTTTGTTATACGCAACTGGCACAAGTTTGTTCTGCGCAACTGGCACAAGTTTATTCTACGCATCTGGCACCAGTTTGTTCTATCCAACTGGCACTAGTTTGTTCTACGCAACTGGCACAAGTTTGTTTGACGCAACTGGCACAAGTTTGTTCTACCCAACTGACACAAGTTTGTTCGACGCAACAAGCACAAGTTTGTTCTACGCAACTGACACAAGTTTGTTTGATGCAAGAGGCACAAGTTTGTTTGATGCAACTGGCACAAGTTTGTTCGACGCAACCAGCACAGTTTGTTTGACGCAACTGGCACAAGTTTGTTTGATGCAACTGGCACAAGTTTGTTCAACGCAACTGGCACAAGTTTGTTTGACGCAACCGGCGCAATTTTGTTCGACGCAACTGGCAGAAGTTTGTTCGAAGCAACTGGCACAAGTTTGTTCGATGCAGCTGGCACAAGTTTGTATAACACAACTGGCAAAAGTTTGTTCGACCCAACTGGCACAAGTTTGTTTGACGCAACTGGCACAAGTTTGTTTGACGCAACTGGCACAAGTTTGCTTGACGCAACTGGCACAATGATGTTCTGCGCAACTGGCACATGTTTGTTCTACGCAACTGGCACAAGTTTGTTTGATGCAACTGGCACAAGTTTTTTTGATGCAACTAGCAGAAGTTTGTTTGGCGCAACTGGCACAAGTTTGTTTGACACAACTGGCACAAGTTTGTTTGACGCAACTGGCACAAGTTTATTTGACGCAACTGGCACAACTTTGTTTGAAGCAACTGGCACAAGTTTGTTCTACGCAACTGGCACAAGTTTGTTCTACGCAACTGGTACAAGTTTGTTCGACACAACTGGCACAAGTTTGTTCGACGCAACTGGTACAAGTTTGTTGGACGCAACTGGCACAAGTTTGTTTGAACAAACTGGCACAAGTTTGTTTGACACAACTGGCACAATTTTGTTCGACGCAACTGGCACAAGTTTGTTTGACGCAACTGGCACAAGTTTGTTTGACGCAACTGGCACAAGGTTGTTCTACGCAACTGGCACAAGTTTTTTCTACGCAACTGGCACAAGTTTGTTTGACGAAACTTTCACAAGTTTGTTCTACGCAACTGGCACAAGTTTGTTCGATGCAACTGGCACAAGTTTGTTCGACGCAACTAGCCCAAGTTTGTTTGACGCAACTGACACAAGTTTTTTAGACGCAACTGGCACAAGTTTGTTCGACGCAACTGGCACAAGTTTCTTCGACTCAATTGGCACAAGTTTGTTTGACGCAACTGGCAAAAGTTTGTTTGACGCAACTGTCACAAGTTTGTTTGACTCAACTGGCACAAGTTTGTTTGACGCAACTGGTACAAGTTTATTTGACGCAACTGGCACAACTTTTCTCGGCACAACTGGCACAAGTATGTTCTACAAAACTGGCACAAGTTTGTTCTATGCAACTTGCACAAGTTTGTTCTACGCAACTGGCACAAGTTTGTTCTACGCAACTGGCACAAGTTTGTTCTATGCAACTGGCACAAGTTTGTTCTACGCAACTGGCACAAGTTTGTTCTACGCATCTGGCACAAGTTTGTTCTATGCAACTGGCACAAGTTTGTTCTACATAACTGGCATAAGTTTGTTCTACGCAACTGGCACAAGTTTGTTCTACGCAACTGGCACAAGTTTATTCTACGCATCTGGCACAAGTTTGTTCTATCCAACTGACACTAGTTTGTTTTACGCAACTAGCACAAGTTTGTTTGACGCAACTGGCACAAGTTTGTTCTACCCAACTGACACAAGTTTGTTCGACGCAACTGGCACAAGTTTGTTCTACGCAACTGACATAAGTTTTTTTGACACAACTGGCAGAAGTTTGTTCAATGCAACTGGCACTAGTTTGTTTGACGCAACTGGGGCAAGTTTGTTCGACGCAACTGGCACAAGTTTGTTCTACGCAACTGGCACAAGTTTGTTCTATGCAACTGGCACAAGTTTGTTTAAGGGGATCGGCCGGTTTCCGACTTTTTTAACGACAGGTTGTTGATATATAGGGGGTTTGTTAAAGGATATTGTGTGGAACTTCTAGGGAAAATTTTTTGTTCAGTGACCTCAGGTTTTGTGACGCCAGAGCATTTTTCGGCCAAAAATGGCCATTTTCAAAATGCATCTCCTCCTTTGCTTTTTGGTTTTAAGGGATGAGATTTGAACCACGTATAAAACACATATGGACCTTCGATACAAAGCCGGGGATTTTTGATTTTTCAATTATTTTTCGAGATATGAATTTTTATTTTTTTTAATGAAATTTTCCCGGAAAAATTACAGAAAAAAAATTGCCAAAAATCAGAAACTCAAAATATTAAAAATCCCCGGCTTTTAATTAATCCACCATGTTTCCTCATGTTATATATGAAATTTCATTTAGATTGGTCCAATACTAAGGGAGGAGATACATTTTGAAGGTGAAAAACTTGTTTCAAGAAACGGGCCTTCAAAGTTTTAGTTACATAAAAAAAGTAAAAGGGACTTCAAAGACTGTGTTACAATTAATTCTATGGTTTTAATTTTTATTTTTAGGTATTAATTAATGCAAAATGATTATAAATAAGAATATTAATTGATTAATTATGTGCCTAAGACACATTCTTATAAATTTTAGGTTCCTGGTCCCCCCCTGTCTGATCTTGCTGCAAGGTATTATTCTAGGGTATCATAGTTGCCTACGCTTTTTTATTAGTGTCGCGAATCCATCCCTTGCCAAATGGATCGTGGGAATTACTTTTCATTCACAATTAGGGATTCGTGATTCAAGTAATTCATCAAGTCTTGCTTCACTTATTATGATCATTTTATTTTCAGGATTGTCTATAATATCAGCCTCCGAGCTACTGCTTTCTTTTTCTAAAATATCTTTGCCCTTTGGTAGTGACGAACAAATAAAGAGGCGTTTAGGGGTGGATGTGGTTGGTCTCTGGTCAGCAGAGATCGCTGCCTGCGCCGTTTGATGGGCGACAGCTCTCTCTCTCTCTCCGTCGCTCCATTCCCCTCTATGGCACTAATTTCTTGAACTCTTTCTTCTACTTCTCGCCTGGACTTTTCCACTTGGCTTTTCCGCATTCTAGAAGCATGAAGTGAACTCTTGGACCTTTTAGGCACGGCAAAAAAACAAAAACACCACAGAAAATACAGAGTTCAGTCAAGGCTAGCGAGCATGAAAAACGTGTCCTTCTAGCTTGGAAGTTTATAGGCAACTCTCGGCCACAGTCGGCGTCATGGTATGACGTGTGCATTGTCATGGCTAGGAATAACTAAAAAGGTGACGAGTAGGATATTATTGACATTATACATTTCATTTCAAAGGAAGTTTTCGTAATATATATCGCAAAAACTATACCAGACTAAATCATTTGCGCTACTGGTGTTTTATGGGTATATAGTTATTGTTACATTTTAGACCATAACTAGAGAAATACGGCAAATTTTAGCATAATATTTCGTGGACACATTCTTGAACCCAATACGAAGCCATAGAATTTTTTTTCAGCAAATCGAATTTTTTAAAGATTATTGGGTTTTTTTAGGCGGCCGATCCCCTTAACGCAACTGGCACAAGTTTGTTTGACACAACTGGCACAAGTTTGTTTGACGCAACTGGCACAAGTTTGTTTGACGCAACTGGCACAAGCTTGTTTGACACAACTGGCACAACTTTGTTTGACGCAACTGGCACAAGGTTGTTCTACGAAACTGGCACAAGTTTGTTCTATGCAACTGGCACGAGTTTGTTTGATGCAACTGGCACAAGTTTGTTTGATGCAACTGGCAGAAGTTTGTTTGAAGCAACTGGCACAAGTTTGTTCGGCGCAACTGGCCCAAGTTTGTTTGACGCAACTGGCACAAGTTTGTTAGACACAACTAGCACAAGTTTGTTCGACGTAACTGGCACAAGTTTTTTCGGCTCAATTGGCACAAGTTTGTTTGACGCAACTGGCACAAGTTTGTTTGACGCAACTTGCACAAGTTTGTTTGACGCAACTGGCACAAGTTTATTTGACGCAACTGGCACAAGTTTTCTCGACGCAACTGGCACAAGTTTGTTTGCCATAACTGGCACAGGTTTGTTTGACGCAACTTGTACAAGTTTGTTTGACGCAACTGGCACAAGTTTTTTGACGCAACTGGCACAAGTTTTCTCGACACAACTGACACAAGTTTGTTCGCCGTAACTGGCACAAGTTTGTTCGGCGCCACTGGCACAAGTTTGTTCGAAGCAACAGGCACAAGTTTGTTCGAAGCAACTGGCACAAGTTTGTTCTACGCAACTGGCACAAGTTTGTTGTATGCAACTGGCACTAGTTTGTTCTACGCAACTGGCATAAGTTTGTTTGACGCAACTGGCACAAGTTTGTTCTACGCAACTGGCACAAGTTTGTTGGATGCAAATGGCACAAGTTTGTTCTATGCAACTGGCACAAGTTTGTTGGACGCAACTGGCTCAAGTTTGTTTGACGCAACTGGCACAAGTTTGTTCGATGCAACTGGCACAAGTTTGTTCGACGCACCTGGCACAAGTTTGTTCGACGCAACTGGCACAATTTTGTTCGACGCAACTGGCACAAGTTTGTTCGATGCAACTGGCACAAGTTTGTTCAACACATCTGGCACAAGATTGTTTGACGCAACTGACATAAGTTTGTTTTCGCAACTTGTACAAGTTTGTTTGACGCAACTGGCACAAGGTTGGTTTGACGGAACTGTCACAAGTTTGTTTGGCGCAACTGGCACAAGTTTGTTTGACGCAACTGGCACAAGTTTGTTCGACGCAACTGGCACAAGTTTGTTTGACGCAACTGGCACAAGTTTGTTTGACGCAACTGGCACAAGGTTCTTCTACGCAACTGGCACAAGTTTGTTCTACACAACTGGCACAAGTTTGTTTGACGCAACTGGCACAAGTTTGTTCTACGCAACTGGCACAAGTTTGTTTGACGCAATTGGCACAAGTTTGTTAGTCGCAACTGGCACAAGTTTGTTCGACGTAACAGGCACAAGTTTTTTCGAGTCAATTGGCACAAGTTTGTTTGACGCAACTGGCACAAGTTTGTTAGTCGCAACTGGCACAAGTTTGTTCGACGTAACAGGCACAAGTTTTTTCGAGTCAATTGGCACAAGTTTGTTTGAGGCAACTGGCACAAGTTTGTTTGACGCAAGAGGCACAAGTTTGTGTGACGCAACTGGCACAAGTTTGTTTGACGCAACTGGCACAAGTTTTTTTTGACGCAACTGCCACAAGTTTGTTCTACGCAACTGGCACAAGTTTGTTTAACGTAACTGGCACAAGTTTGTTCGACGCAACTGGCACAAGTATGTTCTACGCAACTGGCACAAGTTTGTTTGATGCAACTGGCACAAGTTTCTTTGATGCAACTGGCACAAGTTTGTTCGATGCAACTGGCACAAGTTTGTTTGATGCAACTGGCACAAGTTTGTTCTACGCAACTGGCACAAGTTTGTTCTATGCAACTGGCACTAGTCTGTTCTATGCAACTGGCATAAGTTTGTTTGACGCAACTGGCACTAGTTTGTTCTACGCAACTGGTACAAATTTGTTTGACGCAACTGGCACAAGTTTGTTCGACACAACTGGTACAAGTTTGTTGGACGCAACTGGCACAAGTTTGTTCGAACCAACTGGCAAAAGTTTGTTTGACACAACTGGCACAAGTTTGTTCGACGCAAGTGGTGCAAGTTTGTTTGACGCAACTGGCACAAGTTTGTTTGACGCAACTGGCACAAGGTTGTTCTACGCAACTGGCACAAGTTTGTTTGACGCAACTGGCACAAGTTTGTCCTACGCAACTGGCACAAGTTTGTTCAATGCAACTGGCACAAGTTTGTTCGCAGCAACTGGCCCAAGTTTGTTTGACGCAACTGGGACAAGTTTGTTAGACGCAACTGGCACAAGTTTGTTCGACGCAACTGGCACAAGTTTCTTTGACTCAATTGGCACAAGTTTGCTTGACGCAACTGGTACAAGTTTCTTTGACGCAATTGTCACAAGTTTGTTTGACTCAACTGGCACAAGTTTGTTTGACGCAACTGGCACAAGTTAATTTGACGCATCTGGCACAACTTTTCTCGACGCAACTGGCACAAGTATGTTCTATACAACTGGCACAAGTTTGTTCTATGTAACTTGCACAAGTTTGTTCTACGCAACTGGCACAAGTTTGTTCTACGCAACTGGCAAAAGTTTGTTCTACGCAACTGGCACAAGTTTGTTCTACGCAACTGGCACAAGTTTGTTCTACGCAACTGGCACAAGTTTGTTCTACGTATGTGGCACAAGTTTGTTCTACGCAACTGGCAAAAGTTTGTTCTACGCAACTGGCACAAGTTTGTTCTACGCAACTGGCACAAGTTTGTTCTGCGCAACTGGCACAAGTTTATTCTACGCATCTGGCACATGAATGTTGTATCCAACTGGCACTATTTTCTTCTACACAACTGGCACAATTTTGTTTGACGCAACTGGTACAAGTTTGTTATACCAAACTGACACAAGTTTGTTCGACGCAACTGGCACAAGTTTGTTTTACGCAACTGACACAAGTTTGTTTGATGCAAGATGCACAAGTTTGTTTGATGCAACTGGTACAAGTTTGTTCTATGCAACCAGCACAGTTTGTTTTACGCAACTGGCAAAAGTTTGTTTGAAGCAACTGGCAGAAGTTTGTTCAACGCAACTGGCACAAGTTTGTTCGACGCAACTGGCGCAAGTTTGTTCGACGCAACTGGCACAAGTTTGTTCGACGCAACTGGCACAAGTTTGTTCGATGCAACTAGCACAAGTTTCTTTAACACAACTGGCACAAGTTTGTTCGACCCATATTGCACAAGTTTGTTTGACGCAACTGGCACAAGTTTGTTTGACGCAACTGGCACAAGTTTGTTCGACGCAACTGGCACAAGTTTGTTTGACGCAACTGGCACAAGTTTGTTTGACGCAACCGGCACAAGGTTCTTCTACGCAACTGGCACAAGTTTGTTGTACGCAACTGGCACAAGTTTGTTTGACGCAACTGGCACAAGTTTGTTCTAAGCAACTGGCACAAGATTGTTTGACGCAACTGGCACAAGTTTGTTCGACGCAACTGGCACAAGTTTGTTTGACGCAACTGGCACAAGTTTGTTAGACGCAACTGGCACAAGTTTGTTCGACGTAACAGGCACAAGATTTTTCGAGTCAATTGGCATAAGTTTGTTTGACGCAACTGGCACAAGTTTGTTTGACGCAAGAGGCACAAGTTTGTTTGACGCAACTGGCACAAGTTTGTTTGACGCAACTGGCACAAGTTTTTTTTGGCGCAACTGGCACAAGTTTTCTAGACACAACTGGTACAAGTTTGCTCGCCGTAACTGGCACAAGTTTGTTCGACGCCACTGGCACAAGATTGTTCGACGCAACTGGCACAAGTTTGTTTGACGCAACTGGCACAAGTTTGTTTGACGCAACTGGCACAAGTTTGTTTTATGCAACTGGCACAAGTTTGTTCTACGCAACTGGCACAAGTTTGTTCTATGCAACTGGAACTAGTTTGTTCTACGCAACTGGCATAAGTTTGTTTGACGCTACTGGCACAAGTTTGTTCTACGCAACTGGCACAAGTTTGTTCGACGCAACTGGCACAAGTTTGTTCTATGCAACTGGCACAAGTTTGTTGGATGCAACTGGCAAAAGTTTGTTCGACGCAACTGGCACAAGTTTGTTCGACGCAACTGGCACAAGTTTGTTCGACGCAACTGGCACAAGTTTGTTCGATGCAACTGGCACAAGTTTGTTCAACAGATCTGGCAAAAGTTTGTTTGACGCAACTGGCAGAAGTTTGTTTTCGCAACTTGTACAAGTTTGTTTGATGCACCTGGCACAAGTTTGTTTGACGCAACTGGCACAAGTTTTTTTGACGCAACTGGCACAAGTTTGTTCTCCCCAACTGGCACAAGTTTGTTCGACGCAACTGGCACAAGTTTGTTTGACGCAACTGGCACAATTTTGTTCGACACAACTGGCACAAGTTTGTTCGATGCAACTGGCACAAGTTTGTTCAACACATCTGGCACAAGATTGTTTGACGCAACTGACATAAGTTTGTTTTCGCAACTTGTACAAGTTTGTTTGACGCAACTGGCACAAGGTTGGTTTGACGGAACTGTCACAAGTTTGTTTGGCGCAACTGGCAGAAGTTTGTTTGACGCAACTGGCACAAGTTTGTTCGACGCAACTGGCACAAGTTTGTTTGACGCAACTGGCACAAGTTTGTTTGACGCAACTGGCACAAGGTTCTTCTACGCAACTGGCACAAGTTTGTTCTACACAACTGGCACAAGTTTGTTTGACGCAACTGGCACAAGATTGTTCTACGCAACTGGCACAAGTTTGTTTGACGCAATTGGCACAAGTTTGTTAGTCGCAACTGGCACAAGTTTGTTCGACGTAACAGGCACAAGTTTTTTCAAGTCAATTGGCACAAGTTTGTTTGACGCAACTGGCACAAGTTTGTTAGTCGCAACTGCACAAGTTTGTTCGACGTAACAGGCACAAGTTTTTTCGAGTCAATTGGCACAAGTTTGTTTGAGGCAACTGGCACAAGTTTGTTTGACGCAAGAGGCACAAGTTTGTGTGACGCAACTGGCACAAGTTTGTTTGACGCAACTGGCACAAGTTTTTTTTGACGCAACTGGCACAAGTTTGTTCTACGCAACTGGCACAAGTTTGTTTAACGTAACTGGCACAAGTTTGTTCGACGCAACTGGCACAAGTATGTTCTACGCAACTGGCACAAGTTTGTTTGACGCAACTGGCACAAGTTTCTTTGATGCAACTGGCACAAGTTTGTTCGATGCAACTGGCACAAGTTTGTTTGACGCAACTGGCACAAGTTTGTTCTACGCAACTGGCACAAGTTTGTTCTATGCAACTGGCACTAGTCTGTTCTATGCAACTGGCATAAGTTTGTTTGACGCAACTGGCACTAGTTTGTTCTACGCAACTGGTACAAATTTGTTTGACGCAACTGGCACAAGTTTGTTCTACACATCTGGTACAAGTTTGTTGGACGCAACTGGCACAAGTTTGTTCGAACCAACTGGCAAAAGTTTGTTTGACACAACTGGCACAAGTTTGTTCGACGCAAGTGGTGCAAGTTTGTTTGACGCAACTGGCACAAGTTTGTTTGACGCAACTGGCACAAGGTTGTTCTACGCAACTGGCACAAGTTTGTTTGACGCAACTGGCACAAGTTTGTCCTACGCAACTGGCACAAGTTTGTTCAATGCAACTGGCACAAGTTTGTTCGCAGCAACTGGCCCAAGTTTGTTTGACGCAACTGGGACAAGTTTGTTAGACGCAACTGGCACAAGTTTGTTCGACGCAACTGGCACAAGTTTCTTTGACTCAATTGGCACAAGTTTGTTTGACGCAACTGGTACAAGTTTCTTTGACGCAATTGTCACAAGTTTGTTTGACTCAACTGGCACAAGTTTGTTTGACGCAACTGGCACAAGTTTATTTGACGCAACTGGCACAACTTTTCTCGACGCAACTGGCACAAGTATGTTCTATACAACTGGCACAAGTTTGTTCTATGTAACTTGCACAAGTTTGTTCTACGCAACTGGCACAAGTTTGTTCTACGCAACTGGCAAAAGTTTGTTCTACGCAACTGGCACAAGTTTGTTCTACGCAACTGGCACAAGTTTGTTCTACGCAACTGGCACAAGTTTGTTCTACGTATCTGGCACAAGTTTGTTCTACGCAACTGGCAAAAGTTTGTTCTACGCAACTGGCACAAGTTTGTTCTACGCAACTGGCACAAGTTTGTTCTGCGCAACTGGCACAAGTTTATTCTACGCATCTGGCACAAGAATGTTGTATCCAACTGGCACTATTTTGTTCTACACAACTGGCACAATTTTGTTTGACGCAACTGGTACAAGTTTGTTATACCAAACTGACACAAGTTTGTTCGACGCAACTGGCACAAGTTTCTTTTACGCAACTGACACAAGTTAGTTTGATGCAAGATGCACAAGTTTGTTTGATGCAACTGGTACAAGTTTGTTCAATGCAACCAGCACAGTTTGTTTTACGCAACTGGCAAAAGTTTGTTTGAAGCAACTGGCAGAAGTTTGTTCAACGCAACTGGCACAAGTTTGTTCGACGCAACTGGCGCAAGTTTGTTCGATGCAACTAGCACAAGTTTGTTCGACGCAACTGGCACAAGTTTGTTCTGCGCAACTTGCACAAGTTTGTTTGACGCAACTGGCACAAGTTTGTTTGACCCAACTGGCACAAGTTTGTTCGACGCAACTGGCACAAGTTTGTTTGACGCAACTGGCACAAGTTTGTTTGACGCAACCGGCACAAGGTTCTTCTACGCAACTGGCACAAGTTTGTTGTACGCAACTGGCACAAGTTTGTTTGACGCAACTGGCACAAGTTTGTTCTAAGCAACTGGCACAAGATTGTTTGACGCAACTGGCACAAGTTTGTTCGACGCAACTGGCACAAGTTTGTTTGACGCAACTGGCACAAGTTTGTTAGACGCAACTGGCACAAGTTTGTTCGACGTAACAGGCACAAGTTTTTTCGAGTCAATTGGCATAAGTTTGTTTGACGCAACTGGCACAAGTTTGTTTGACGCAAGAGGCACAAGTTTGTTTGACTCAACTGGCACAAGTTTATTTGACGCAACTGGCACAACTTTTCTCGACGCAACTGGCACAAGTATGTTCTATACAACTGGCACAATTTTGTTCTATGTAACTTGCACAAGTTTGTTCTACGCAACTGGCACAAGTTTGTTCTACGCAACTGGCAAAAGTTTGTTCTACGCAACTGGCACAAGTTTGTTCTACGCAACTGGCACAAGTTTGTTCTACGCAACTGGCACAAGTTTGTTCTACGTATCTGGCACAAGTTTGTTCTACGCAACTGGCAAAAGTTTGTTCTACGCAACTGGCACAAGTTTGTTCTACGCAACTGGCACAAGTTTGTTCTGCGCAACTGGCACAAGTTTATTCTACGCATCTGGCACAAGAATGTTGTATCCAACTGGCACTATTTTCTTCTACACAACTGGCACAATTTTGTTTGACGCAACTGGTACAAGTTTGTTATACCAAACTGACACAAGTTTGTTCGACGCAACTGGCACAAGTTTGTTTTACGCAACTGACAAAAGTTTGTTTGATGCAAGATGCACAAGTTTGTTTGATGCAACTGGTACAAGTTTGTTCTATGCAACCAGCACAGTTTGTTTTACGCAACTGGCAAAAGTTTGTTTGAAGCAACTGGCAGAAGTTTGTTCAACGCAACTGGCACAAGTTTGTTCGACGCAACTGGCGCAAGTTTGTTCGATGCAACTAGCACAAGTTTGTTCGACGCAACTGGCACAAGTTTGTTCTGCGCAACTTGCACAAGTTTGTTTGACGCAACTGGCACAAGTTTGTTTGACGCAACTGGCACAAGTTTGTTCGACGCAACTGGCACAAGTTTGTTTGACGCAACTGGCACAAGTTTGTTTGACGCAACCGGCACAAGGTTCTTCTACGCAACTGGCACAAGTTTGTTGTACGCAACTTTCACAAGTTTGTTTGACGCAACTGGCACAAGTTTGTTCTAAGCAACTGGCACAAGATTGTTTGACGCAACTGGCACAAGTTTGTTCGACGCAACTGGTACAAGCTTGTTTGACGCAACTGGCACAAGTTTGTTAGACGCAACTGGCACAAGTTTGTTCGACGTAACAGGCACAAGTTTTTTCGAGTCAATTGGCATAAGTTTGTTTGACACAACTGGCACAAGTTTGTTTGACGCAAGAGGCACAAGTTTGTTTGACGCAACTGGCACAAGTTTGTTTGACGCAACTGGCACAAGTTTTTTTTGACGCAACTGGCACAAGTTTTCTAGACACAACTGGTACAAGTTTGCTCGCCGTAACTGGCACAAGTTTGTTCGACGCCACTGGCACAAGATTGTTCGACGCAACTGGCACAAGTTTGTTTGACGCAACTGGCACAAGTTTGTTTGACGCAACTGGCACAAGTTTGTTTTATGCAACTGGCACAAGTTTGTTCTACGCAACTGGCACAAGTTTGTTCTATGCAACTGGAACTAGTTTGTTCTACGCAACTGGCATAAGTTTGTTTGACGCTACTGGCACAAGTTTGTTCTACGCAACTGGCACAAGTTTGTTCGACGCAACTGGCACAAGTTTGTTCTATGCAACTGGCACAAGTTTGTTGGATGCAACTGGCAAAAGTTTGTTCGACGCAACTGCCACAAGTTTGTTCGACGCAACTGGCACAAGTTTGTTCGACGCAACTGGCACAAGTTTGTTCGATGCAACTGGCACAAGTTTGTTCAACAGATCTGGCAAAAGTTTGTTTGACGCAACTGGCAGAAGTTTGTTTTCGCAACTTGTACAAGTTTGTTTGATGCAACTGGCACAAGTTTGTTTGACGCAACTGGCACAAGTTTTTTTGACGCAACTGGCACAAGTTTGTTCTCCCCAACTGGCACAAGTTTGTTCGACGCAACTGGCACAAGTTTGTTTGACGCAACTGGCACAAGTTTGTTTGATGCAACTGGCACAAGTTTGTTTGGCGCACCTGACACAAGGTTGTTCTACGCAACTGGCACAAGTTTCTTCTATGCAAACGGCACAAGTTTGTTTGACGCAACTGGCACAAGTTTGTTCTACGCAACTGGCACAAGTATGTTCTATACAACTGGTACAAGTTTGTTCGACGCAACTGGCACAAGTTTGTTCGACGCAACTGGTACAAGTTTGTTGGACGCAACTGGCACAAGTTTGTTCGAACAAACTAGCACAAGTTTGACACAACTGGCACAATTTTGTTCGACGCAACTGGCACAAGTTTGTTTGACGCAACTGGCACAAGTTTGTTTAACACAACTGGCACAAGGTTGTTCTACGCAACTGGCACAAGTTTGTTCTACGCAACTGGCACAAGTTTGTTTGATGCAACTGGCACAAGTTTGTTCGACGCAACTGGCACAAGTTTGTTCGATGCAACTGGCACAAGTTTGTTCGACGCAACTAGCCCAAGTTTGTTTGACGCAACTGGCACAAGTTTGTTAGACGCAACTGGCACAAGTTTGTTCGACGCAACTGGCACAAGTTTCTTCGACTCAACTGGCACAAGTTTGTTTAACGCAACTGGCACAAGTTTATTTGACGCAACTGGCACAACTTTTCTCGGCGCAACTGGCACAAGTATGTTCTACACAACTGGCACAAGTTTGTTCTATGCAACTTGCACAAGTTTCTTCTACGCAACTGGCACAAGTTTGTTCGACGCAACTGGCACAAGTTTGTCCGATGCAACTGGCACAGGTTTGTTCAACACATCTGGCAAAAGTTTGTTTGACGCAACTGGCAGAAGTTTGTTTTCGCAACTTGTACATTTGTTTGACGCAACTGGCACAAGTTTGTTTGACGCAACTGGCACAAGTTTTTTTGACGCAACTGGCACAAGTTTGTTCTACCCAACTGGCACGAGTTTGTTCGACGCAACTGGCACAAGTTTGTTTGACGCAACTGGCACAAGTTTGTTTGACGCAACTGGCACAAGTTTGTTTGGCGCAACTGGCACAAGTTTGTTTGGCGCACCTGGCACAAGTTTGTTCTATGCAAACGGCACAAGTTTGTTTGACGCAACTGGCACAAGTTTGTTCTACGCAACTGGCACAAGTATGTTCTATACAACTGGTACAAGTTTGTTCGACGCAACTTGCACAAGTTTCTTCGACGCAACTGGTACAAGTTTGTTGGACGCAACTGGCACAAGTTTGTTCGAACAAACTGGTACAAGTTTGTTTGACACAACTGGCACAATTTTGTTCGACACAACTGGCACAAGTTTGTTTGACGCAACTGGCACAAGTTTGTTTGACACAACTGGCACAAGGTCGTTTTACGCAACTGGCACAAGTTTGTACTACGCAACTGGCACAAGTTTGTTTGACGCAACTGGCACAAGTTTGTTCGACGCAACTGGCACAAGTTTGTTCGACGTAACTAGCCCAAGTTTGTTTGACGCAACTGGCACAAGTTTGTTAGACGCAACTGGCACAAGTTTGTTCGACGCAACTGGCACAAGTTTCTTCGACTCAATTGGCACAAGTTTGTTTGACGCAACTGGCACAAGTTTATTTGACGCAACTGTCACAAGTTTGTTTGACTCAACTGGCACAAGTTTGTTTGACGCAACTGGCACAAGTTTATTTGACGCAACTGGCACAACTTTTCTCGGCGCAACTGGCACAAGTATGTTCTACACAACTGGCACAAGTTTGTTCTACGCAACTTGCACAAGTTTGTTCTACGCAACTGGCACAAGTTTGTTCTACGCAACTGGCACCAGTTTGTTCTACGCAACTGGCACAAGTTTGTTTTACGCATCTGGCACAAGTTTGTTCTATGCAACTGGCAGAAGTTTGTTCTACGCAACTGGCACAAGTTTATTCTACGCATCTGGCACAAGTTTGTCCTATCCAACTGACACTAGTTTGTTTTACGCAACTGGCACAAGTTTGTTTGACGCAACTGGCACAAGTTTGTTCTACCCAACTGACACAAGTTTGTTCGTCGCAACTGGCACAAGTTTGTTCTATGCAACTGACACAGGTTTGTTTGACACAACTGGCAGAAGTTTTTTCAACGCAACTGGCACAAGTTTGTTTGACGCAACTGGCGCAAGTTGTTCGACGCAACTGGCAGAAGTTTGTTCGACGCAACTGGCACAAGTTTGTTCGATGCAACTGGCACAAGTTTGTTTAATGCAACTGGCACAAGTTTGTTCAACCCAACTGGCACAAGTTTGTTTGACACAACTGGCACAAGTTTGTTTGATGCAACTGGCACAAGTTTGTTTGACACAACTGGCACAACTTTGTTTGACGCAACTGGCACAAGGTTGTTCTACGAAACTGGCACAAGTTTGTTCTACGCAGCTGGAACAAGTTTGTTTGATGCAACTGGCACAAGTTTGTTTGATGCAACTGGCAGAAGTTTGTTTGACGCAACTGGCACAATTTTTTTTCGGCGCAACTGGCCCAAGTTTGTTTGATGCAACTGGCACAAGTTTATTAGACACAACTAGCACAAGTTTGTTCGACGTAACTGGCACAAGTTTTTTCGGCTCAATTGGCACAAGTTTGTTTGACGCAACTGGCACAAGTTTGTTAGACGCAACTGGCACAAGTATGTTCGACGTAACAGGCACAATTTTTTTCGACTCAATTGGCACAAGTTTGTTTGACGCAACTGGCACAAGTTTGTTTGATGCAAGAGGCACAAGTTTGTGTGACGCAACTGGCACAAGTTTGTTTGACGCAACTAGCCCAAGTTTTTTTTGACGCAACTGGCACAAGTTTGTTTAACGTAACTGGCACAAGTTTGTTAGACGCAACTGGCACAAGTTTGTTTGACGCAACTGGCACAAGTTTGTTTGACGCAACTGGCACAAGTTTGTTCGACGCAACAGGCACAATTTTGTTCAACGCAACTGGCACAAGTTTTTTGACGCAACTGGCACAAGTTTTCTCGAGGCAACTGGCACAAGTTTGTTCGCCGTAACTGGCACAAGTTTGTTCGACGCCACTGGCACAATTTTGTTCAACGCCACTGGCACAAGTTTGTTCTACGCAACTGGCACAAGTTTGTTTGACGCAACTGGCACTAATTTGTTCTATGCAACTGGCACAAGTTTGTTCAACACAACTGGCACAAATTTGTTTGTCGCACCTGGCACAAGGTTGTTCTATGCAACTGGCACAAGTTTGTTCTATGCAACCGGCACAAGTTTGTTTGACGCCACTGGCACAAGTTTGTTCTACACAACTGGCACAAGTTTGTTCTACACAACTGGCACAAGTTTGTTCGACGCAACTGGCACAAGTTTGTATTATGCAACTGGCACAAGTTTGTTTGATGCAACTGGCACAAGTTTGTTCTACGCAACTGGCACAAGTATGTTCTATACAACTGGGACAAGTTTGTTCGACACAACTGGCACAAGTTTGTTCGACGCAACTGGTACAAGTTTGTTGGACGCAACTGACACAAGTTTGTTCGAACAAACTGGCACAAGTTTGTTTGACACAACTGGCACAATTCTGTTCTACGCAACTGGCACAAGTTTGTTTGACGCAACTGGCACAAGGTTGTTCTACGCAACTGGCACAAGTTTGTTCTACGCAACTGGCACAAGTTTGTTCTACACAACTGGCACAAGTTTGTTCGATGCAACTGGCACAAGTTTGTTCGACGCACCTAACCCAAGTTTGTTTGACGCAACTGGCACAAGTTTGTTAGACGCAACTGGCACAAGTTTGTTTGACGCAACTGGCACAAGTTTCTTCAAGTCAATTCGCACAAGTTTGTTTGACGCAACTGGCACAAGTTTGTTTGACGCAACTGTCACAAGTTTGTTTGACTCAACTGGCACAAGTTTGTTTGACGCAACTGGCACAAGTTTATTTGACGCAACTGGCACAACTTTTCTCGGTGCAACTGGCACAAGTATGTTCTACACAACTGGCACAAGTTTGTTCTATGCAACTTGCACAAGTTTGTTCTACGCAACTGGCACAAGTTTGTTCTACGCAACTGACACAAGTTTGTTCTACGCAACTGGCACAAGTTTGTTCTAATCAACTGGCACAAGTTTGTTCTACGCAACTGGCACAAGTTTGTTCTATGCATCTGGCACAAGTTTGTTCTATGCAACTGGCAGAAGTTTGTTCTACGTAACTGGCACAAGTTTGTTCTACTCAACTGGCACAAGTTTGTTCTACGCAACTGGCACAAGTTTATTCTACGCATCTGGCACAAGTTTGTTCTATCCAACTGACACTACTTTGTTTTACGCAACTGGCACAAGTTTGTTTGACGCAATTGGCACAAGTTTGTTCTACCCAACTGACACAAGTTTGTTCAACGCAACTGGCACAAGTCTGTTCTACGCAACTGACATAAGTTTGTTTGACACAACTGGCAGAAGTTTGTTCAACGCAACTGGCACAAGTTTGTTTGACGCAACTGGGGCAAGTTTGTTCGACGCAACTGGCAAAGTTTGTTCGACGCAACTGGCACAAGTTTGTTCGATGCAACTGGCACAAGTTTGTTTAACGCAACTGGCACAAGTTTGTTCGACCCAACTGGCACAAGTTTGTTTGACGCAACTGGCACAAGTTTGTTTGACGCACCTGGCACAAGCTTGTTTAACACAACTGGCACAACTTTGTTTGACGCAACTGGCACAAGGTTGTTCTACAAAACTGGCACAAGTTTGTTCTACGCAACTGGCACAAGTTTGTTCTATGCAACTGGCACAAGTTTGTTTGATGCAACTGGCAGAAGTTTGTTTGACGCAACTGGCACAAGTTTGTTCGGCGCAACTGGTCCAAGTTTGTTTGACGCAAATGGCAGAAGTTTGTTAGACACAACTAGCACAAGTTTGTTCGACGTAACTGGCACAAGTTTTTTCGGCTTAATTGGCACAAGTTTGTTTGACGCAACTGGCACAAGTTTGTTTGACGCAACTTGCACAAGTTTGTTTGACGCAACTGGCACAAGTTTATTTGACGCAACTGGCACAAGTTTTCTCGACGCATCTGGCACAAGTTTGTTTGACGCAACTGGCACAAGTTTTTTGACGCAACTGGCACAAGTTTTCTCGACGCGTCTGGCACAAGTTTGTTCGCTGTAACTGGCACAAGTTTGTTCGATGCCACTGGCACAAGTTTGTTCGAAGCAACTGTCACAAGTTTGTTCGAAGCAACTGGCACAAGTTTCTTTGATGCAACTGGCACAAGTTTGTTCGATGCAACTGGCACAAGTTTGTTTGACGCAACTGGCACAAGTTTGTTCTACGCAACTGGCACAAGTTTGTTCTATGCAACTGGCACTAGTCTGTTCTATGCAACTGGCATGAGTTTGTTTGACGCAACTGGCACTAGTTTGTTCTACGCAACTGGTACAAGTTTGTTTGACGCAACTGGCACAAGTTTGTTCGACGCAACTGGTACAAGTTTGATCGACGCAACTGGCACAAGTTTGTTCGAACCAACTGGCAAAAGTTTTTTTGACCCAACTGGCACAAGTTTGTTCGACGCAACTGGCGCAAGTTTGTTTGATGCAACTGGCACAAGTTTGTTTGACGCAACTGGCACACGGTTGTTCTACGCAACTGGCACAAGTTTGTTTGACGCAACTTGCACAAGTTTGTTCTACGCAACTGGCACAAGTTTGTTCGATGCAACTAGCAGAAGTTTGTTAGCAGCAACTGGCCCAAGTTTGTTTAACGCAACTGGCACAAGTTTGTTAGTCGCAACTGGCACAAGTTTTTTCGACGCAACTGGCACAAGTTTCTTCGACTCAATTGGCACAAGTTTGTTTGACGCAACTGGTACAAGTTTCTTTGACGCAACTGTCACAAGTTTGTTTGATTCAACTGGCACAAGTTTGTTTGACGCAACTGGCACAAGTTTATTTGACGCAACTGGCACAACTTTTCTCGACGCAACTGGCACGAGTATGTTCTATACAACTGGCACAAGTTTGTTCCATGCAACTTGCACAAGTTTGTTCTACGCAACTGGCACAAGTTTGTTCTACGCAACTGGCATAAGTTTGTTCTACGCAACTGGCACAAGTTTTTTCTATGCAACTGGCACAAGTTTGTTCTACGCAACTGGCACAAGTTTGTTCTACGCATCTGGCACAAGTTTGTTCTACGCAACTGGCACAAGTTTGTTCTACGCAACTGGCACAAGTTTGTTCTACGCAACTGGCAAAAGTTTGTTCTATGCAACTGGCACAAATTTGTCCTATGCATCTGGCACAAGTTTGTTCTACGCAACTGGCCCAAGTTTGTTTGACACAACTGGCACAAGTTAATTCTACGCAACTGGCACAAGTTTGTTCGACGCAACTGGCACACGTTTGTTCTACGCAACTGGCACAAGTTTGTTCTACGCAACTGGCGCAAGTTTGTTCTACGCAACTGTCACAAGTTTGTTTGACGCAACTGGGACAAGATTGTCCTATGCAACTGGCAAAACTTTGTTCTACGCAACTGGCCCAAATTTGTTTGATGCAACTGGCACAAGTTTTTTTTACGCAACTGGCAGAAGTTTGTTCTACGCAACTGGCACAAGTTTGTTCTGCGCAACTGGCACAAGTTTGTTCTATGCAACTGGCATAAGTTTGTTCTAAGTAACATGCACAAGTTTGTTCTACGCAACTGGCACAAGTTTCTTCTATGCAACTGGCACAAGTTTGTTCGACGCAACTGGCACAAATTTGTACGAAGCAACTGGCACAAGTTTGTTCGACGCAACTGGCACAAGTTTGTTCTACGCAACTGGCACAAGTTTGTTCTACTCAACTGGCATATTTTGTTCGGCGCAACTGGCACAAGTTTGTTCTACGCAAGTGGCACAAGTTTGTTTGACGTAATTGGCAAAAGTTTGTTTGACGTAATTGGCAAAAGTTTGTTTTACGCAACTGGCACAAGTTTGTTTTACGAAACTGGCACAAGTTTGTTTGACGTAATTGGCAAAAGTTTGTTTGACGCAACTGGCACAAGTTTGTCCTACGCATCTGGCACAAGTTTGTTCTACGCAACTGGCACAAGGTTGTTCTACGCAATTGGCTCAAGTTTGTTCTACGCAACTGGCACAAGTTTGTTCTACGCAACTGGCACAAGTTTGTTCTACGCAACTGGCACAAATTTGTTCGACGCAACTGGCACAAGTTTGTTCGACGCAACTGGCCCAAGTTTTTTGACACAACTGGCACAAGTTTGTTAGACGCAACCGGCACAAGTTAGTTCTACGTAACTGGCCAAAGTTTGTTTGACACAACTGGCACAAATTTGTCCTATGCTACTGACACAAGTTTGTTCTACGCAACTGGCACAAGTTTGTTTGACGCAACTGGCACAAGTTTGTTCTACGCAACTGTAACAAGTTTGTTCTATGCAACTGGCACAAGTTTGTTCTATGCAACTGGCACAAGTTTGTTTGAGGCAACTGGCACTGGCTTTTTCTATGCAACTGGCACAAGCTTGTTCTACGCAACTGGCACAAGTTTGTTCTACACAACTGGCACAAGTTTGTTCTATGCAACTGGCACCGGTTTGTTCTATGCAACTGGCACAATTTTGGTCTATGCAACTGGCACAAGTTTGTTTTAGGAAACTGGCACAAGTTTGTTCTACGCAACTGGCACGAGATTGTTCTACGCAACTAGCACAAATTTGTTTTACGCAACTGGCACAAGGTTGTTCTATGCAACTGGCTCAAGTGTGTTCTATGCAACTGGCAAAAGTTTGTTCTACGCAACTGGCACAAGTTTGTTTGACACAAATGGCACAAGTTTGTTCTACGCAATTGACTCAAGTTTGTTCGACGCAACTGGCACAAGTTTGTTCTACGCAACTGGTATAAGTTTGTTCTATGCAACTGCCACAACTTTGTTCTGTGCAACTGGCACTAATTTGTTTAAGGCAACTGGCACCGGTTTGTTCTACGCAACTGGCACAAGATTGTTCTATGCAACTGGCACTAGTTTGTTCTACACAACTGGCACAAGTTTGTTCTACGCATCTGGCACAAGTTTGTTCTACACACCTGGCACAAGTTATTTCTACGCAACTAGCACAAGTTTGTTCTACGCAACTGGCACAAGTTTGTTCTACACAACTGGCACAAGTTTGATTGATGCAACTGGCACAAGTTTGTTTGACGCTACTGGCACAAGTTTGGTTGACGCAACTGGCACAAGTTTGTTTGATGCAACTGGAACAAGTTTGTTTGACGCAACTCTCAAAAGTTTGTTCAACGCAACTGGCACAAGTTTTTTCAACGCAACTGGCACAACTTTGTTCGACGCAACTGGCACAAGTTTGTTCAACGCAACTAGCACAAGTTTGACGCAACTGGCACAAGTTTGTTAGATGCAACTGGCACAAGTTTGTTCGGCGCCACTGGCACATTTTTGTTCAACGCAACTGGCCCAAGTTTGTTCTACGCAACTGGCACAAGTTTGTTTGACGCAACTGTCCCAAGTTTGTTTGACGTAACTGGCAAAAGTTTGTTTGACGCAACTGGCACAAGTTTGTTCGAAGCAACTGGCACAAGTTTGTTCGAAGCAACTGGCACAAGTTTGTTCTACGCAACTGGCACAAGTTTGTTCTACGCAACAGGCACAAGTTTGTTTGACGCAACTGGCACAAGTTTGTTTGACGCAACTGTCACAAGTTTGTTCGACCCAATTGGCACAAGTTTTTTTGACGCAACTGGCACAAGATTGTTCTACACAACTGGCACAAATTTGTTCTACGCAACTGACACAAGTTTGTTCTACGTAACTGGCAAAAGCTTGTTCTACGCAACTGGCACAAGTTTGTACTACACAACTGGCAAAAGTTTGTTCAACGCAACTGGCACCGGTTTGTTCTACGCAACTGGCACAAGTTTGTTTTACGCAACTGGCACAAGTTTGTTCTACGCAACTGGCACAAGGTTGTTCTACGCAATTGGCTCAAGTTTGTTTAACGCAACTGGCACAAGTTTGTTCTACGCAACTGCCACAAGTTTGTTCTACGCAACTGGCACAAATTTGTTCGACGCAACTGGCACAAGTTTGTTCGACGCAACTGGCCCAAGTTTTTTTGACACAACTGGCACAAGTTTGTTAAACGCAACTGGCACAAGTTTGTTCTACGCAACTGGCCAAAGTTTGTTTGACACAACTGGCACAAGTTTGTCCTATGCAACTGACACAACTTTGTTCTACGCAACTGGCACAAGTTTGTTCTACGCAACTGGCACAAGTTTGTTCTACCCAACTGGAACAAGTTTGTTCTATGCAACTGGCACAAGTTTGTTCAATGCAACTGGCACAAGTTTGTTTGAGGCAACTGGCACTGGCTTTTTCTACGCAACTGGCAGAAGCTTGTTCTACGCAACTGGCACAAATTTGTTCTACGCAACTGGCACAAGTTTGCTCTACGCAACTGGCACAAGTTTGTTGTACACAACTGGCACAAGTTTGTTTGACACAACTGGCACAAGTTTGTTCTATGCAACTGGCACTAGTTTGTTCGATGCCACTTGCACAAGTTTGTTCGACGCAACTGGCACAAGTTTGTTTGACGCAACTGGCACAAGTTTGTTAGACCCAACTGGCACAAGTTTGTTCAACGCAACTGGCACACGTTTTTTTAATCAATTGGCACAAGTTTGTTTGACGCACCTGGCACAAGTTTGTTTGACGCAACTGGCACAAGTTTGTTTGACGCAACTGTCACAAGTTTGTTTGACGCAACTGGCACAAGTTTATTTGACGCAACTGGCACAACTTTTCTCGATGCAACTGGCACAAGTTTGTTCGCCGTAACTGGCACAAGTTTGTTTGACGCAACTGGCACAAGTTTATTTGGCGCAACTGGCACAAGTTTTCTCGACGCAAGTGGCACAAGTTGGTTCGCCATAACTGGCACAAGTTTGTTCGACGCAACTGGCACAAGTTTGTTCGACGGAACTGGCACAAGTTTGTTTGACGCAACTGGCACAAGTTTCTTCGACGCAACTGGCACAAGTTTGTTCGACGAACTGGCACAAGTTCGTTTGACGCAATTGGCACAAGTTTGTTCTACAAACTAGCACAAGTTTGTTCGACGCAACTGGCACAAGGTTGTTCTACGCAACTGGCAAAAGTTTGTTTTACGCAACTGGCACAAATTTGTTTCACGCAACTGGCACAAGGTTGTTCTACGCAACTGGCACAAGTTTTTTGGGTGCCACTGACACAACTTTGTTCGACGAAACTGGCCCAAGTTTTTTTGACGCAACTGGCACAAGTTTGTCAGACGCAACTGGCACAAGTTTTCTCGACGAAACTGGCACAAGTTTGTTAGCCCTAACTGGCACAAGTTTGTCAGACGCAACTGGCACAAGTTTTCTCGACGAAACTGGCACAAGTTTGTTAGCCCTAACTGGCACAAGTTTGTTTGACGCAACTGGCACAAGTTTGTTCGACGCAACTGGCACACGTTTGTTCTACGCAACTGGCACAAGTTTGTTCTACGCAACTGGCGCAAGTTTGTTCTACGCAACTGTCACAAGTTTATTTGACGCAACTGGGACAAGATTGTCCTATGCAACTGGCAAAAGTTTGTTCTACGCAACTGGCCCAAATTTGTTTGATGCAACTGGCACAAGTTTTTTTTACGCAACTGGCAGAAGTTTGTTCTACGCAACTGGCACAAGTTTGTTCTGCGCAACTGGCACAAGTTTGTTCTATGCAACTGGCATAAGTTTGTTCTAAGTAACATGCACAAGTTTGTTCTACGCAACTGGCACAAGTTTCTTCTATGCAACTGGCACAAGTTTGTTCGACGCAACTGGCACAAATTTGTACGAAGCAACTGGCACAAGTTTGTTCGACGCAACTGGCACAAGTTTGTTCTACGCGACTGGCACAAGTTTGTTCTACTCAACTGGCATATTTTGTTCGGCGCAACTGGCACAAGTTTGTTCTACGCAAGTGGCACAAGTTTGTTTGACGTAATTGGCAAAAGTTTGTTTGACGTAATTGGCAAAAGTTTGTTTTACGCAACTGGCACAAGTTTGTTTTACGAAACTGGCACAAGTTTGTTTGACGTAATTGGCAAAAGTTTGTTTGACGCAACTGGCACAAGTTTGTCCTACGCATCTGGCACAAGTTTGTTCTACGCAACTGGCACAAGGTTGTTCTACGCAATTGGCTCAAGTCTGTTCTACGCAACTGGCACAAGTTTGTTCTACGCAACTGGCACAAGTTTGTTCTACGCAACTGGCACAAATTTGTTCGACGCAACTGGCACAAGTTTGTTCGACGCAACTGGCCCAAGTTTTTTGACACAACTGGCACAAGTTTGTTAGACGCAACCGGCACAAGTTAGTTCTACGCAACTGGCCAAAGTTTGTTTGACACAACTGGCACAAATTTGTCCTATGCTACTGACACAAGTTTGTTCTACGCAACTGGCACAAGTTTGTTTGACGCAACTGGCACAAGTTTGTTCTACGCAACTGGAACAAGTTTGTTCTATGCAACTGGCACAAGTTTGTTTGAGGCAACTGGCACTGGCTTTTTCTACGCAACTGGCACAAGCTTGTTGTACGCAACTGGCACAAGTTTGTTCTACACAACTGGCACAAGTTTGTTCTATGCAACTGGCACCGGTTTGTTCTATGCAACTGGCACAATTTTGGTCTATGCAACTGGCACAAGTTTGTTTTAGGAAACTGGCACAAGTTTGTTCTACGCAACTGGCACGAGATTGTTCTACGCAACTAGCACAAATTTGTTTTACGCAACTGGCACAAGGTTGTTCTATGCAACTGGCTCAAGTGTGTTCTATGCAACTGGCAAAAGTTTGTTCTACGCAACTGGCACAAGTTTGTATGACGCAACTGGCACAAGTTTGTTCTACGCAACTGGCACAAGTTTGTTTGACACAAATGGCACAAGTTTGTTCTACGCAATTGACTCAAGTTTGTTCGACGCAACTGGCACAAGTTTGTTCTACGCAACTGGTATAAGTTTGTTCTATGCAACTGCCACAAGTTTGTTCTGTGCAACTGGCACTAATTTGTTTAAGGCAACTGGCACCGGTTTGTTCTACGCAACTGGCACAAGATTGTTCTATGCAACTGGCACTAGTTTGTTCTACACAACTGGCACAAGTTTGTTCTACGCATCTGGCACAAGTTTGTTCTACACACCTGGCACAAGTTATTTCTACGCAACTAGCACAAGTTTGTTCTACGCAACCGGCACAAGTTTGTTCTACACAACTGGCACAAGTTTGATTGATGCAACTGGCACAAGTTTGTTTGACGCTACTGGCACAAGTTTGGTTGACGCAACTGGCACAAGTTTGTTTGATGCAACTGGAACAAGTTTGTTTGACGCAACTCTCAAAAGTTTGTTCAACGCAACTGGCACAAGTTTTTTCAACGCAACTGGCACAACTTTGTTCGACGCAACTGGCACAAGTTTGTTCAACGCAACTAGCACAAGTTTGACGCAACTGGCACAAGTTTGTTAGATGCAACTGGCACAAGTTTGTTCGGCGCCACTGGCACTTTTTTGTTCGACGCAACTGGCCCAAGTTTGTTCTACGCAACTGACACAAGTTTGTTTGACGCAACTGTCCCAAGTTTGTTTGACGTAACTGGCAAAAGTTTGTTTGACGCAACTGGCACAAGTTTGTTCGAAGCAACTGGCACAAGTTTGTTCGAAGCAACTGGCACAAGTTTGTTCTACGCAACTGGCACAAGTTTGTTCTACGCAACAGGCACAAGTTTGTTTGACGCAACTGGCACAAGTTTGTTTGACGCAACTGGCACAAGTTTGTTCGACCCAATTGGCACAAGTTTTTTTGACGCAACTGGCACAAGATTGTTCTACGCAACTGGCACAAGTTTGTTCTACGCAACTGGCACAAGTTTGTTCTACGTATCTGGCACAAGTTTGTTCTACGCAACTGGCAAAAGTTTGTTCTACGCAACTGGCACAAGTTTGTTCTACGCAACTGGCACAAGTTTGTTCTGCGCAACTGGCACAAGTTTATTCTACGCATCTGGCACAAGAATGTTGTATCCAACTGGCACTATTTTGTTCTACACAACTGGCACAATTTTGTTTGACGCAACTGGTACAAGTTTGTTATACCAAACTGACACAAGTTTGTTCGACGCAACTGGCACAAGTTTCTTTTACGCAACTGACACAAGTTAGTTTGATGCAAGATGCACAAGTTTGTTTGATGCAACTGGTACAAGTTTGTTCAATGCAACCAGCACAGTTTGTTTTACGCAACTGGCAAAAGTTTGTTTGAAGCAACTGGCAGAAGTTTGTTCAACGCAACTGGCACAAGTTTGTTCGACGCAACTGGCGCAAGTTTGTTCGATGCAACTAGCACAAGTTTGTTCGACGCAACTGGCACAAGTTTGTTCTGCGCAACTTGCACAAGTTTGTTTGACGCAACTGGCACAAGTTTGTTTGACCCAACTGGCACAAGTTTGTTCGACGCAACTGGCACAAGTTTGTTTGACGCAACTGGCACAAGTTTGTTTGACGCAACCGGCACAAGGTTCTTCTACGCAACTGGCACAAGTTTGTTGTACGCAACTGGCACAAGTTTGTTTGACGCAACTGGCACAAGTTTGTTCTAAGCAACTGGCACAAGATTGTTTGACGCAACTGGCACAAGTTTGTTCGACGCAACTGGCACAAGTTTGTTTGACGCAACTGGCACAAGTTTGTTAGACGCAACTGGCACAAGTTTGTTCGACGTAACAGGCACAAGTTTTTTCGAGTCAATTGGCATAAGTTTGTTTGACGCAACTGGCACAAGTTTGTTTGACGCAAGAGGCACAAGTTTGTTTGACTCAACTGGCACAAGTTTATTTGACGCAACTGGCACAACTTTTCTCGACGCAACTGGCACAAGTATGTTCTATACAACTGGCACAATTTTGTTCTATGTAACTTGCACAAGTTTGTTCTACGCAACTGGCACAAGTTTGTTCTACGCAACTGGCAAAAGTTTGTTCTACGCAACTGGCACAAGTTTGTTCTACGCAACTGGCACAAGTTTGTTCTACGCAACTGGCACAAGTTTGTTCTACGTATCTGGCACAAGTTTGTTCTACGCAACTGGCAAAAGTTTGTTCTACGCAACTGGCACAAGTTTGTTCTACGCAACTGGCACAAGTTTGTTCTGCGCAACTGGCACAAGTTTATTCTACGCATCTGGCACAAGAATGTTGTATCCAACTGGCACTATTTTCTTCTACACAACTGGCACAATTTTGTTTGACGCAACTGGTACAAGTTTGTTATACCAAACTGACACAAGTTTGTTCGACGCAACTGGCACAAGTTTGTTTTACGCAACTGACAAAAGTTTGTTTGATGCAAGATGCACAAGTTTGTTTGATGCAACTGGTACAAGTTTGTTCTATGCAACCAGCACAGTTTGTTTTACGCAACTGGCAAAAGTTTGTTTGAAGCAACTGGCAGAAGTTTGTTCAACGCAACTGGCACAAGTTTGTTCGACGCAACTGGCGCAAGTTTGTTCGATGCAACTAGCACAAGTTTGTTCGACGCAACTGGCACAAGTTTGTTCTGCGCAACTTGCACAAGTTTGTTTGACGCAACTGGCACAAGTTTGTTTGACGCAACTGGCACAAGTTTGTTCGACGCAACTGGCACAAGTTTGTTTGACGCAACTGGCACAAGTTTGTTTGACGCAACCGGCACAAGGTTCTTCTACGCAACTGGCACAAGTTTGTTGTACGCAACTTTCACAAGTTTGTTTGACGCAACTGGCACAAGTTTGTTCTAAGCAACTGGCACAAGATTGTTTGACGCAACTGGCACAAGTTTGTTCGACGCAACTGGTACAAGCTTGTTTGACGCAACTGGCACAAGTTTGTTAGACGCAACTGGCACAAGTTTGTTCGACGTAACAGGCACAAGTTTTTTCGAGTCAATTGGCATAAGTTTGTTTGACACAACTGGCACAAGTTTGTTTGACGCAAGAGGCACAAGTTTGTTTGACGCAACTGGCACAAGTTTGTTTGACGCAACTGGCACAAGTTTTTTTTGACGCAACTGGCACAAGTTTTCTAGACACAACTGGTACAAGTTTGCTCGCCGTAACTGGCACAAGTTTGTTCGACGCCACTGGCACAAGATTGTTCGACGCAACTGGCACAAGTTTGTTTGACGCAACTGGCACAAGTTTGTTTGACGCAACTGGCACAAGTTTGTTTTATGCAACTGGCACAAGTTTGTTCTACGCAACTGGCACAAGTTTGTTCTATGCAACTGGAACTAGTTTGTTCTACGCAACTGGCATAAGTTTGTTTGACGCTACTGGCACAAGTTTGTTCTACGCAACTGGCACAAGTTTGTTCGACGCAACTGGCACAAGTTTGTTCTATGCAACTGGCACAAGTTTGTTGGATGCAACTGGCAAAAGTTTGTTCGACGCAACTGCCACAAGTTTGTTCGACGCAACTGGCACAAGTTTGTTCGACGCAACTGGCACAAGTTTGTTCGATGCAACTGGCACAAGTTTGTTCAACAGATCTGGCAAAAGTTTGTTTGACGCAACTGGCAGAAGTTTGTTTTCGCAACTTGTACAAGTTTGTTTGATGCAACTGGCACAAGTTTGTTTGACGCAACTGGCACAAGTTTTTTTGACGCAACTGGCACAAGTTTGTTCTCCCCAACTGGCACAAGTTTGTTCGACGCAACTGGCACAAGTTTGTTTGACGCAACTGGCACAAGTTTGTTTGATGCAACTGGCACAAGTTTGTTTGGCGCACCTGACACAAGGTTGTTCTACGCAACTGGCACAAGTTTCTTCTATGCAAACGGCACAAGTTTGTTTGACGCAACTGGCACAAGTTTGTTCTACGCAACTGGCACAAGTATGTTCTATACAACTGGTACAAGTTTGTTCGACGCAACTGGCACAAGTTTGTTCGACGCAACTGGTACAAGTTTGTTGGACGCAACTGGCACAAGTTTGTTCGAACAAACTAGCACAAGTTTGACACAACTGGCACAATTTTGTTCGACGCAACTGGCACAAGTTTGTTTGACGCAACTGGCACAAGTTTGTTTAACACAACTGGCACAAGGTTGTTCTACGCAACTGGCACAAGTTTGTTCTACGCAACTGGCACAAGTTTGTTTGATGCAACTGGCACAAGTTTGTTCGACGCAACTGGCACAAGTTTGTTCGATGCAACTGGCACAAGTTTGTTCGACGCAACTAGCCCAAGTTTGTTTGACGCAACTGGCACAAGTTTGTTAGACGCAACTGGCACAAGTTTGTTCGACGCAACTGGCACAAGTTTCTTCGACTCAACTGGCACAAGTTTGTTTAACGCAACTGGCACAAGTTTATTTGACGCAACTGGCACAACTTTTCTCGGCGCAACTGGCACAAGTATGTTCTACACAACTGGCACAAGTTTGTTCTATGCAACTTGCACAAGTTTCTTCTACGCAACTGGCACAAGTTTGTTCGACGCAACTGGCACAAGTTTGTCCGATGCAACTGGCACAGGTTTGTTCAACACATCTGGCAAAAGTTTGTTTGACGCAACTGGCAGAAGTTTGTTTTCGCAACTTGTACATTTGTTTGACGCAACTGGCACAAGTTTGTTTGACGCAACTGGCACAAGTTTTTTTGACGCAACTGGCACAAGTTTGTTCTACCCAACTGGCACGAGTTTGTTCGACGCAACTGGCACAAGTTTGTTTGACGCAACTGGCACAAGTTTGTTTGACGCAACTGGCACAAGTTTGTTTGGCGCAACTGGCACAAGTTTGTTTGGCGCACCTGGCACAAGTTTGTTCTATGCAAACGGCACAAGTTTGTTTGACGCAACTGGCACAAGTTTGTTCTACGCAACTGGCACAAGTATGTTCTATACAACTGGTACAAGTTTGTTCGACGCAACTTGCACAAGTTTCTTCGACGCAACTGGTACAAGTTTGTTGGACGCAACTGGCACAAGTTTGTTCGAACAAACTGGTACAAGTTTGTTTGACACAACTGGCACAATTTTGTTCGACACAACTGGCACAAGTTTGTTTGACGCAACTGGCACAAGTTTGTTTGACACAACTGGCACAAGGTCGTTTTACGCAACTGGCACAAGTTTGTACTACGCAACTGGCACAAGTTTGTTTGACGCAACTGGCACAAGTTTGTTCGACGCAACTGGCACAAGTTTGTTCGACGTAACTAGCCCAAGTTTGTTTGACGCAACTGGCACAAGTTTGTTAGACGCAACTGGCACAAGTTTGTTCGACGCAACTGGCACAAGTTTCTTCGACTCAATTGGCACAAGTTTGTTTGACGCAACTGGCACAAGTTTATTTGACGCAACTGTCACAAGTTTGTTTGACTCAACTGGCACAAGTTTGTTTGACGCAACTGGCACAAGTTTATTTGACGCAACTGGCACAACTTTTCTCGGCGCAACTGGCACAAGTATGTTCTACACAACTGGCACAAGTTTGTTCTACGCAACTTGCACAAGTTTGTTCTACGCAACTGGCACAAGTTTGTTCTACGCAACTGGCACCAGTTTGTTCTACGCAACTGGCACAAGTTTGTTTTACGCATCTGGCACAAGTTTGTTCTATGCAACTGGCAGAAGTTTGTTCTACGCAACTGGCACAAGTTTATTCTACGCATCTGGCACAAGTTTGTCCTATCCAACTGACACTAGTTTGTTTTACGCAACTGGCACAAGTTTGTTTGACGCAACTGGCACAAGTTTGTTCTACCCAACTGACACAAGTTTGTTCGTCGCAACTGGCACAAGTTTGTTCTATGCAACTGACACAGGTTTGTTTGACACAACTGGCAGAAGTTTTTTCAACGCAACTGGCACAAGTTTGTTTGACGCAACTGGCGCAAGTTGTTCGACGCAACTGGCAGAAGTTTGTTCGACGCAACTGGCACAAGTTTGTTCGATGCAACTGGCACAAGTTTGTTTAATGCAACTGGCACAAGTTTGTTCAACCCAACTGGCACAAGTTTGTTTGACACAACTGGCACAAGTTTGTTTGATGCAACTGGCACAAGTTTGTTTGACACAACTGGCACAACTTTGTTTGACGCAACTGGCACAAGGTTGTTCTACGAAACTGGCACAAGTTTGTTCTACGCAGCTGGAACAAGTTTGTTTGATGCAACTGGCACAAGTTTGTTTGATGCAACTGGCAGAAGTTTGTTTGACGCAACTGGCACAATTTTTTTTCGGCGCAACTGGCCCAAGTTTGTTTGATGCAACTGGCACAAGTTTATTAGACACAACTAGCACAAGTTTGTTCGACGTAACTGGCACAAGTTTTTTCGGCTCAATTGGCACAAGTTTGTTTGACGCAACTGGCACAAGTTTGTTAGACGCAACTGGCACAAGTATGTTCGACGTAACAGGCACAATTTTTTTCGACTCAATTGGCACAAGTTTGTTTGACGCAACTGGCACAAGTTTGTTTGATGCAAGAGGCACAAGTTTGTGTGACGCAACTGGCACAAGTTTGTTTGACGCAACTAGCCCAAGTTTTTTTTGACGCAACTGGCACAAGTTTGTTTAACGTAACTGGCACAAGTTTGTTCAACGCAACTGGCACAAGTTTGTTTGACGCAACTGGCACAAGTTTGTTTGACGCAACTGGCACAAGTTTGTTCGACGCAACAGGCACAATTTTGTTCAACGCAACTGGCACAAGTTTTTTGACGCAACTGGCACAAGTTTTCTCGAGGCAACTGGCACAAGTTTGTTCGCCGTAACTGGCACAAGTTTGTTCGACGCCACTGGCACAATTTTGTTCAACGCCACTGGCACAAGTTTGTTCTACGCAACTGGCACAAGTTTGTTTGACGCAACTGGCACTAATTTGTTCTATGCAACTGGCACAAGTTTGTTCAACACAACTGGCACAAATTTGTTTGTCGCACCTGGCACAAGGTTGTTCTATGCAACTGGCACAAGTTTGTTCTATGCAACCGGCACAAGTTTGTTTGACGCCACTGGCACAAGTTTGTTCTACACAACTGGCACAAGTTTGTTCTACACAACTGGCACAAGTTTGTTCGACGCAACTGGCACAAGTTTGTATTATGCAACTGGCACAAGTTTGTTTGATGCAACTGGCACAAGTTTGTTCTACGCAACTGGCACAAGTATGTTCTATACAACTGGGACAAGTTTGTTCGACACAACTGGCACAAGTTTGTTCGACGCAACTGGTACAAGTTTGTTGGACGCAACTGACACAAGTTTGTTCGAACAAACTGGCACAAGTTTGTTTGACACAACTGGCACAATTCTGTTCTACGCAACTGGCACAAGTTTGTTTGACGCAACTGGCACAAGGTTGTTCTACGCAACTGGCACAAGTTTGTTCTACGCAACTGGCACAAGTTTGTTCTACACAACTGGCACAAGTTTGTTCGATGCAACTGGCACAAGTTTGTTCGACGCACCTAACCCAAGTTTGTTTGACGCAACTGGCACAAGTTTGTTAGACGCAACTGGCACAAGTTTGTTTGACGCAACTGGCACAAGTTTCTTCAAGTCAATTCGCACAAGTTTGTTTGACGCAACTGGCACAAGTTTGTTTGACGCAACTGTCACAAGTTTGTTTGACTCAACTGGCACAAGTTTGTTTGACGCAACTGGCACAAGTTTATTTGACGCAACTGGCACAACTTTTCTCGGTGCAACTGGCACAAGTATGTTCTACACAACTGGCACAAGTTTGTTCTATGCAACTTGCACAAGTTTGTTCTACGCAACTGGCACAAGTTTGTTCTACGCAACTGACACAAGTTTGTTCTACGCAACTGGCACAAGTTTGTTCTAATCAACTGGCACAAGTTTGTTCTACGCAACTGGCACAAGTTTGTTCTATGCATCTGGCACAAGTTTGTTCTATGCAACTGGCAGAAGTTTGTTCTACGTAACTGGCACAAGTTTGTTCTACTCAACTGGCACAAGTTTGTTCTACGCAACTGGCACAAGTTTATTCTACGCATCTGGCACAAGTTTGTTCTATCCAACTGACACTACTTTGTTTTACGCAACTGGCACAAGTTTGTTTGACGCAATTGGCACAAGTTTGTTCTACCCAACTGACACAAGTTTGTTCAACGCAACTGGCACAAGTCTGTTCTACGCAACTGACATAAGTTTGTTTGACACAACTGGCAGAAGTTTGTTCAACGCAACTGGCACAAGTTTGTTTGACGCAACTGGGGCAAGTTTGTTCGACGCAACTGGCAAAGTTTGTTCGACGCAACTGGCACAAGTTTGTTCGATGCAACTGGCACAAGTTTGTTTAACGCAACTGGCACAAGTTTGTTCGACCCAACTGGCACAAGTTTGTTTGACGCAACTGGCACAAGTTTGTTTGACGCACCTGGCACAAGCTTGTTTAACACAACTGGCACAACTTTGTTTGACGCAACTGGCACAAGGTTGTTCTACAAAACTGGCACAAGTTTGTTCTACGCAACTGGCACAAGTTTGTTCTATGCAACTGGCACAAGTTTGTTTGATGCAACTGGCAGAAGTTTGTTTGACGCAACTGGCACAAGTTTGTTCGGCGCAACTGGTCCAAGTTTGTTTGACGCAAATGGCAGAAGTTTGTTAGACACAACTAGCACAAGTTTGTTCGACGTAACTGGCACAAGTTTTTTCGGCTTAATTGGCACAAGTTTGTTTGACGCAACTGGCACAAGTTTGTTTGACGCAACTTGCACAAGTTTGTTTGACGCAACTGGCACAAGTTTATTTGACGCAACTGGCACAAGTTTTCTCGACGCATCTGGCACAAGTTTGTTTGACGCAACTGGCACAAGTTTTTTGACGCAACTGGCACAAGTTTTCTCGACGCGTCTGGCACAAGTTTGTTCGCTGTAACTGGCACAAGTTTGTTCGATGCCACTGGCACAAGTTTGTTCGAAGCAACTGTCACAAGTTTGTTCGAAGCAACTGGCACAAGTTTCTTTGATGCAACTGGCACAAGTTTGTTCGATGCAACTGGCACAAGTTTGTTTGACGCAACTGGCACAAGTTTGTTCTACGCAACTGGCACAAGTTTGTTCTATGCAACTGGCACTAGTCTGTTCTATGCAACTGGCATGAGTTTGTTTGACGCAACTGGCACTAGTTTGTTCTACGCAACTGGTACAAGTTTGTTTGACGCAACTGGCACAAGTTTGTTCGACGCAACTGGTACAAGTTTGATCGACGCAACTGGCACAAGTTTGTTCGAACCAACTGGCAAAAGTTTTTTTGACCCAACTGGCACAAGTTTGTTCGACGCAACTGGCGCAAGTTTGTTTGATGCAACTGGCACAAGTTTGTTTGACGCAACTGGCACACGGTTGTTCTACGCAACTGGCACAAGTTTGTTTGACGCAACTTGCACAAGTTTGTTCTACGCAACTGGCACAAGTTTGTTCGATGCAACTAGCAGAAGTTTGTTAGCAGCAACTGGCCCAAGTTTGTTTAACGCAACTGGCACAAGTTTGTTAGTCGCAACTGGCACAAGTTTTTTCGACGCAACTGGCACAAGTTTCTTCGACTCAATTGGCACAAGTTTGTTTGACGCAACTGGTACAAGTTTCTTTGACGCAACTGTCACAAGTTTGTTTGATTCAACTGGCACAAGTTTGTTTGACGCAACTGGCACAAGTTTATTTGACGCAACTGGCACAACTTTTCTCGACGCAACTGGCACGAGTATGTTCTATACAACTGGCACAAGTTTGTTCCATGCAACTTGCACAAGTTTGTTCTACGCAACTGGCACAAGTTTGTTCTACGCAACTGGCATAAGTTTGTTCTACGCAACTGGCACAAGTTTTTTCTATGCAACTGGCACAAGTTTGTTCTACGCAACTGGCACAAGTTTGTTCTACGCATCTGGCACAAGTTTGTTCTACGCAACTGGCACAAGTTTGTTCTACGCAACTGGCACAAGTTTGTTCTACGCAACTGGCAAAAGTTTGTTCTATGCAACTGGCACAAATTTGTCCTATGCATCTGGCACAAGTTTGTTCTACGCAACTGGCCCAAGTTTGTTTGACACAACTGGCACAAGTTAATTCTACGCAACTGGCACAAGTTTGTTCGACGCAACTGGCACACGTTTGTTCTACGCAACTGGCACAAGTTTGTTCTACGCAACTGGCGCAAGTTTGTTCTACGCAACTGTCACAAGTTTGTTTGACGCAACTGGGACAAGATTGTCCTATGCAACTGGCAAAAGTTTGTTCTACGCAACTGGCCCAAATTTGTTTGATGCAACTGGCACAAGTTTTTTTTACGCAACTGGCAGAAGTTTGTTCTACGCAACTGGCACAAGTTTGTTCTGCGCAACTGGCACAAGTTTGTTCTATGCAACTGGCATAAGTTTGTTCTAAGTAACATGCACAAGTTTGTTCTACGCAACTGGCACAAGTTTCTTCTATGCAACTGGCACAAGTTTGTTCGACGCAACTGGCACAAATTTGTACGAAGCAACTGGCACAAGTTTGTTCGACGCAACTGGCACAAGTTTGTTCTACGCAACTGGCACAAGTTTGTTCTACTCAACTGGCATATTTTGTTCGGCGCAACTGGCACAAGTTTGTTCTACGCAAGTGGCACAAGTTTGTTTGACGTAATTGGCAAAAGTTTGTTTGACGTAATTGGCAAAAGTTTGTTTTACGCAACTGGCACAAGTTTGTTTTACGAAACTGGCACAAGTTTGTTTGACGTAATTGGCAAAAGTTTGTTTGACGCAACTGGCACAAGTTTGTCCTACGCATCTGGCACAAGTTTGTTCTACGCAACTGGCACAAGGTTGTTCTACGCAATTGGCTCAAGTTTGTTCTACGCAACTGGCACAAGTTTGTTCTACGCAACTGGCACAAGTTTGTTCTACGCAACTGGCACAAATTTGTTCGACGCAACTGGCACAAGTTTGTTCGACGCAACTGGCCCAAGTTTTTTGACACAACTGGCACAAGTTTGTTAGACGCAACCGGCACAAGTTAGTTCTACGTAACTGGCCAAAGTTTGTTTGACACAACTGGCACAAATTTGTCCTATGCTACTGACACAAGTTTGTTCTACGCAACTGGCACAAGTTTGTTTGACGCAACTGGCACAAGTTTGTTCTACGCAACTGTAACAAGTTTGTTCTATGCAACTGGCACAAGTTTGTTCTATGCAACTGGCACAAGTTTGTTTGAGGCAACTGGCACTGGCTTTTTCTATGCAACTGGCACAAGCTTGTTCTACGCAACTGGCACAAGTTTGTTCTACACAACTGGCACAAGTTTGTTCTATGCAACTGGCACCGGTTTGTTCTATGCAACTGGCACAATTTTGGTCTATGCAACTGGCACAAGTTTGTTTTAGGAAACTGGCACAAGTTTGTTCTACGCAACTGGCACGAGATTGTTCTACGCAACTAGCACAAATTTGTTTTACGCAACTGGCACAAGGTTGTTCTATGCAACTGGCTCAAGTGTGTTCTATGCAACTGGCAAAAGTTTGTTCTACGCAACTGGCACAAGTTTGTTTGACACAAATGGCACAAGTTTGTTCTACGCAATTGACTCAAGTTTGTTCGACGCAACTGGCACAAGTTTGTTCTACGCAACTGGTATAAGTTTGTTCTATGCAACTGCCACAACTTTGTTCTGTGCAACTGGCACTAATTTGTTTAAGGCAACTGGCACCGGTTTGTTCTACGCAACTGGCACAAGATTGTTCTATGCAACTGGCACTAGTTTGTTCTACACAACTGGCACAAGTTTGTTCTACGCATCTGGCACAAGTTTGTTCTACACACCTGGCACAAGTTATTTCTACGCAACTAGCACAAGTTTGTTCTACGCAACTGGCACAAGTTTGTTCTACACAACTGGCACAAGTTTGATTGATGCAACTGGCACAAGTTTGTTTGACGCTACTGGCACAAGTTTGGTTGACGCAACTGGCACAAGTTTGTTTGATGCAACTGGAACAAGTTTGTTTGACGCAACTCTCAAAAGTTTGTTCAACGCAACTGGCACAAGTTTTTTCAACGCAACTGGCACAACTTTGTTCGACGCAACTGGCACAAGTTTGTTCAACGCAACTAGCACAAGTTTGACGCAACTGGCACAAGTTTGTTAGATGCAACTGGCACAAGTTTGTTCGGCGCCACTGGCACATTTTTGTTCAACGCAACTGGCCCAAGTTTGTTCTACGCAACTGGCACAAGTTTGTTTGACGCAACTGTCCCAAGTTTGTTTGACGTAACTGGCAAAAGTTTGTTTGACGCAACTGGCACAAGTTTGTTCGAAGCAACTGGCACAAGTTTGTTCGAAGCAACTGGCACAAGTTTGTTCTACGCAACTGGCACAAGTTTGTTCTACGCAACAGGCACAAGTTTGTTTGACGCAACTGGCACAAGTTTGTTTGACGCAACTGTCACAAGTTTGTTCGACCCAATTGGCACAAGTTTTTTTGACGCAACTGGCACAAGATTGTTCTACACAACTGGCACAAATTTGTTCTACGCAACTGACACAAGTTTGTTCTACGTAACTGGCAAAAGCTTGTTCTACGCAACTGGCACAAGTTTGTACTACACAACTGGCAAAAGTTTGTTCAACGCAACTGGCACCGGTTTGTTCTACGCAACTGGCACAAGTTTGTTTTACGCAACTGGCACAAGTTTGTTCTACGCAACTGGCACAAGGTTGTTCTACGCAATTGGCTCAAGTTTGTTTAACGCAACTGGCACAAGTTTGTTCTACGCAACTGCCACAAGTTTGTTCTACGCAACTGGCACAAATTTGTTCGACGCAACTGGCACAAGTTTGTTCGACGCAACTGGCCCAAGTTTTTTTGACACAACTGGCACAAGTTTGTTAAACGCAACTGGCACAAGTTTGTTCTACGCAACTGGCCAAAGTTTGTTTGACACAACTGGCACAAGTTTGTCCTATGCAACTGACACAACTTTGTTCTACGCAACTGGCACAAGTTTGTTCTACGCAACTGGCACAAGTTTGTTCTACCCAACTGGAACAAGTTTGTTCTATGCAACTGGCACAAGTTTGTTCAATGCAACTGGCACAAGTTTGTTTGAGGCAACTGGCACTGGCTTTTTCTACGCAACTGGCAGAAGCTTGTTCTACGCAACTGGCACAAATTTGTTCTACGCAACTGGCACAAGTTTGCTCTACGCAACTGGCACAAGTTTGTTGTACACAACTGGCACAAGTTTGTTTGACACAACTGGCACAAGTTTGTTCTATGCAACTGGCACTAGTTTGTTCGATGCCACTTGCACAAGTTTGTTCGACGCAACTGGCACAAGTTTGTTTGACGCAACTGGCACAAGTTTGTTAGACCCAACTGGCACAAGTTTGTTCAACGCAACTGGCACACGTTTTTTTAATCAATTGGCACAAGTTTGTTTGACGCACCTGGCACAAGTTTGTTTGACGCAACTGGCACAAGTTTGTTTGACGCAACTGTCACAAGTTTGTTTGACGCAACTGGCACAAGTTTATTTGACGCAACTGGCACAACTTTTCTCGATGCAACTGGCACAAGTTTGTTCGCCGTAACTGGCACAAGTTTGTTTGACGCAACTGGCACAAGTTTATTTGGCGCAACTGGCACAAGTTTTCTCGACGCAAGTGGCACAAGTTGGTTCGCCATAACTGGCACAAGTTTGTTCGACGCAACTGGCACAAGTTTGTTCGACGGAACTGGCACAAGTTTGTTTGACGCAACTGGCACAAGTTTCTTCGACGCAACTGGCACAAGTTTGTTCGACGAACTGGCACAAGTTCGTTTGACGCAATTGGCACAAGTTTGTTCTACAAACTAGCACAAGTTTGTTCGACGCAACTGGCACAAGGTTGTTCTACGCAACTGGCAAAAGTTTGTTTTACGCAACTGGCACAAATTTGTTTCACGCAACTGGCACAAGGTTGTTCTACGCAACTGGCACAAGTTTTTTGGGTGCCACTGACACAACTTTGTTCGACGAAACTGGCCCAAGTTTTTTTGACGCAACTGGCACAAGTTTGTCAGACGCAACTGGCACAAGTTTTCTCGACGAAACTGGCACAAGTTTGTTAGCCCTAACTGGCACAAGTTTGTCAGACGCAACTGGCACAAGTTTTCTCGACGAAACTGGCACAAGTTTGTTAGCCCTAACTGGCACAAGTTTGTTTGACGCAACTGGCACAAGTTTGTTCGACGCAACTGGCACACGTTTGTTCTACGCAACTGGCACAAGTTTGTTCTACGCAACTGGCGCAAGTTTGTTCTACGCAACTGTCACAAGTTTATTTGACGCAACTGGGACAAGATTGTCCTATGCAACTGGCAAAAGTTTGTTCTACGCAACTGGCCCAAATTTGTTTGATGCAACTGGCACAAGTTTTTTTTACGCAACTGGCAGAAGTTTGTTCTACGCAACTGGCACAAGTTTGTTCTGCGCAACTGGCACAAGTTTGTTCTATGCAACTGGCATAAGTTTGTTCTAAGTAACATGCACAAGTTTGTTCTACGCAACTGGCACAAGTTTCTTCTATGCAACTGGCACAAGTTTGTTCGACGCAACTGGCACAAATTTGTACGAAGCAACTGGCACAAGTTTGTTCGACGCAACTGGCACAAGTTTGTTCTACGCGACTGGCACAAGTTTGTTCTACTCAACTGGCATATTTTGTTCGGCGCAACTGGCACAAGTTTGTTCTACGCAAGTGGCACAAGTTTGTTTGACGTAATTGGCAAAAGTTTGTTTGACGTAATTGGCAAAAGTTTGTTTTACGCAACTGGCACAAGTTTGTTTTACGAAACTGGCACAAGTTTGTTTGACGTAATTGGCAAAAGTTTGTTTGACGCAACTGGCACAAGTTTGTCCTACGCATCTGGCACAAGTTTGTTCTACGCAACTGGCACAAGGTTGTTCTACGCAATTGGCTCAAGTCTGTTCTACGCAACTGGCACAAGTTTGTTCTACGCAACTGGCACAAGTTTGTTCTACGCAACTGGCACAAATTTGTTCGACGCAACTGGCACAAGTTTGTTCGACGCAACTGGCCCAAGTTTTTTGACACAACTGGCACAAGTTTGTTAGACGCAACCGGCACAAGTTAGTTCTACGCAACTGGCCAAAGTTTGTTTGACACAACTGGCACAAATTTGTCCTATGCTACTGACACAAGTTTGTTCTACGCAACTGGCACAAGTTTGTTTGACGCAACTGGCACAAGTTTGTTCTACGCAACTGGAACAAGTTTGTTCTATGCAACTGGCACAAGTTTGTTTGAGGCAACTGGCACTGGCTTTTTCTACGCAACTGGCACAAGCTTGTTGTACGCAACTGGCACAAGTTTGTTCTACACAACTGGCACAAGTTTGTTCTATGCAACTGGCACCGGTTTGTTCTATGCAACTGGCACAATTTTGGTCTATGCAACTGGCACAAGTTTGTTTTAGGAAACTGGCACAAGTTTGTTCTACGCAACTGGCACGAGATTGTTCTACGCAACTAGCACAAATTTGTTTTACGCAACTGGCACAAGGTTGTTCTATGCAACTGGCTCAAGTGTGTTCTATGCAACTGGCAAAAGTTTGTTCTACGCAACTGGCACAAGTTTGTATGACGCAACTGGCACAAGTTTGTTCTACGCAACTGGCACAAGTTTGTTTGACACAAATGGCACAAGTTTGTTCTACGCAATTGACTCAAGTTTGTTCGACGCAACTGGCACAAGTTTGTTCTACGCAACTGGTATAAGTTTGTTCTATGCAACTGCCACAAGTTTGTTCTGTGCAACTGGCACTAATTTGTTTAAGGCAACTGGCACCGGTTTGTTCTACGCAACTGGCACAAGATTGTTCTATGCAACTGGCACTAGTTTGTTCTACACAACTGGCACAAGTTTGTTCTACGCATCTGGCACAAGTTTGTTCTACACACCTGGCACAAGTTATTTCTACGCAACTAGCACAAGTTTGTTCTACGCAACCGGCACAAGTTTGTTCTACACAACTGGCACAAGTTTGATTGATGCAACTGGCACAAGTTTGTTTGACGCTACTGGCACAAGTTTGGTTGACGCAACTGGCACAAGTTTGTTTGATGCAACTGGAACAAGTTTGTTTGACGCAACTCTCAAAAGTTTGTTCAACGCAACTGGCACAAGTTTTTTCAACGCAACTGGCACAACTTTGTTCGACGCAACTGGCACAAGTTTGTTCAACGCAACTAGCACAAGTTTGACGCAACTGGCACAAGTTTGTTAGATGCAACTGGCACAAGTTTGTTCGGCGCCACTGGCACTTTTTTGTTCGACGCAACTGGCCCAAGTTTGTTCTACGCAACTGACACAAGTTTGTTTGACGCAACTGTCCCAAGTTTGTTTGACGTAACTGGCAAAAGTTTGTTTGACGCAACTGGCACAAGTTTGTTCGAAGCAACTGGCACAAGTTTGTTCGAAGCAACTGGCACAAGTTTGTTCTACGCAACTGGCACAAGTTTGTTCTACGCAACAGGCACAAGTTTGTTTGACGCAACTGGCACAAGTTTGTTTGACGCAACTGGCACAAGTTTGTTCGACCCAATTGGCACAAGTTTTTTTGACGCAACTGGCACAAGATTGTTCTACACAACTGGCACAAATTTGTTCTACGCAACTGACACAAGTTTGTTCTACGCAACTGGCAAAAGCTTGTTCTACGCAACTGGCACAAGTTTGTACTACACAACTGGCAAAAGTTTGTTCTACGCAACTGGCACCGGTTTGTTCTACGCAACTGGCACAAGTTTGTTTTACGCAACTGGCACAAGTTTGTTCTACGCAACTGGCACAAGGTTGTTCTACGCAATTGGCTCAAGTTTTTTTAACGCAACTGGCACAAGTTTGTTCTACGCAACTGCCACAAGTTTGTTCTACGCAACTGGCACAAATTTGTTCGACGCAACTGGCACAAGTTTGTTCGACGCAACTGGCCCAAGTTTTTTTGACACAACTGGCACAAGTTTGTTAAACGCAACTGGCACAAGTTTGTTCTACGCAACTGGCCAAAGTTTGTTTGACACAACTGGCACAAGTTTGTCCTATGCAACTGACACAACTTTGTTCTACGCAACTGGCACAAGTTTGTTCTACGCAACTGGCACAAGTTTGTTCTACCCAACTGGAACAAGTTTGTTCTATGCAACTGGCACAAGTTTGTTCAATGCAACTGGCACAAGTTTGTTTGAGGCAACTGGCACTGGCTTTTTCTACGCAACTGGCAGAAGCTTGTTCTACGCAACTGGCACAAGTTTGTTCTACGCAACTGGCACAAGTTTGCTCTACGCAACTGGCACAAGTTTTTGTACACAACTGGCACAAGTTTGTTTGACACAACTGGCACAAGTTTGTTCTATGCAACTGGCACTAGTTTGTTCGATGCCACTTGCACAAGTTTGTTCGACGCAACTGGCACAAGTTTGTTTGACGCAACTGGCACAAGTTTGTTAGACCCAACTGGCACAAGTTTGTTCAACGCAACTGGCACACGTTTTTTTAATCAATTGGCACAAGTTTGTTTGACGCACCTGGCACAAGTTTGTTTGACGCAACTGGCACAAGTTTGTTTGACGCAACTGTCACAAGTTTGTTTGACGCAACTGGCACAAGTTTATTTGACGCAACTGGCACAACTTTTCTCGATGCAACTGGCACAAGTTTGTTCGCCGTAACTGGCACAAGTTTGTTTGACGCAACTGGCACAAGTTTATTTGGCGCAACTGGCACAAGTTTTCTCGACGCAAGTGGCACAAGTTGGTTCGCCATAACTGGCACAAGTTTGTTCGACGCAACTGGCACAAGTTTGTTCGACGGAACTGGCACAAGTTTGTTTGACGCAACTGGCACAAGTTTCTTCGACGCAACTGGCACAAGTTTGTTCGACGAACTGGCACAAGTTCGTTTGACGCAATTGGCACAAGTTTGTTCTACAAACTAGCACAAGTTTGTTCGACGCAACTGGCACAAGGTTGTTCTACGCAACTGGCACAAGTTTGTTTTACGCAACTGGCACAAATTTGTTTCACGCAACTGGCACAAGGTTGTTCTACGCAACTGGCACAAGTTTTTTGGGTGCCACTGACACAACTTTGTTCGACGAAACTGGCCCAAGTTTTTTTGACGCAACTGGCACAAGTTTGTCAGACGCAACTGGCACAAGTTTTCTCGACGAAACTGGCACAAGTTTGTTAGCCCTAACTGGCACAAGTTTGTTTGACGCAACTGGCACAAGTTTGTTTGACGCAACTGGCACAAGTTTGTTCTACCTAACTGGCACAAGTTTGTTCTCTGCAACTGGCACAAGTTTGTTCTACGCAACTGGCACAAGTTTGTTCTACGCATCTGGCACAAGTTTGTTCTATGCAACTGGCACTAGTTTGTTCTACGCAACTGGCACAAGTTTGTTTGACGCAACTGGCACAAATTTGTTCTACCCAATTGACACAAGTTTGTTCGACGCAACTGGCACAAGTTTGTTCTACGCAAGTGACAAAAGTTTGGTTGACACAATTGGCAGAAGTTTGTTCAACGCAACTGGCACAAGTTTGTTCGACGCAACTGGCGCAAGTTTGTTCGACGCAACTGGCACAAGTTTGTTCGACGCAACTGGCAAAAGTTTGTTCGATGCAACTACCACAAGTTTGTTTAACGCAACTGGCACAAGTTTGTTTGACCCAACTGGCACAAGTTTGTTTGACGCAACTGGCACAAGTTTGTTTGACGCAACTGGCACAAGTTTGTTTGACGCAACTGGCACAAGTTTGTTTGACGCAACTGGCACAAGGTTCTTCTACGCAACTGGCACAAGTTTGTTTGACGCAACTGGCACAAGGTTCTTCTACGCAACAGGCACATGTTTGTTTGACGCAACTGGCACAAGTTTATTCGACACAACTGGCACAAGTTTGTTCGACACAACTGGCACAAGTTTGTTCTATGCAACTGGCACAAGTTTGTTTTACGCAACTGGCACAAGTTTGTTCTATGCAACTGGCACTAGTTTGTTCTATGCAACTGGTATAATTTTGTTTGACGCAACTGGCACAAGTTTGTTCTACTCAACTGGCACAAGTTTGTTCTATGCAACTGGCACAAGCTTGTTTTACGCAACTGGCACAAGTTTGTTTTACACAACTGGCACAAGTTTGTTCGACTCAACTGGCACAAGTTGGTTTGACGCAACTGTCACAAGTTTGTTCTACCCAACTGACACAAGTTTGTTCTATGCAACTGACACAAGTTTGTTTGACACAACTGGCAGAAGTTTGTTCAACGCAACTGGCACAAGTTTGTTTGACGCAACTGGCGCAAGTTTGTTCGATGCTATTGGCACAAGTTTGTTCGACGCAACTGGCACAAGTTTGTTCGATGCAACTGACACAAGTTTGTTTGACACAACTTGCACAAGTTTGTTCAACGCAACGGGCAAAAGTTTGTTTGACGCAACTGACACAAGTTTGTTCGATGCAACTGGCACAAGTTTGTTTAATGCAACTGGCACTAGTTTGTTTGATGCAACTGGCACAAGTTTGTTTAACGCAACTGGCACTAGTTTGTTTAACGCAATTGGCACAAGTTTGTTCTACCCAACTGGCACAAGTTTGTTTGACGCAACTGGCACAAGCTTGTTTGACACAACTGGCACAAGTTTGTTTGACGCAACTGGCACAAGGTTGTTCTACGAAACTGGCACAAGTTTGTTCTACGCAACTGGCACAAGTTTGTTTGATGCAACTGGCACAAGTTTGTTTGATGCAACTGGCAGAAGTTTGTTTGACGCAACTGGCACAAGTTTGTTCGGCGCAACTGGCGCAAGTTTGTTTGAAGCAACTGGCACAAGTTTATTAGACGCAACTGGCACAAGTTTGTTCGATGTAACTGGAACAAGTTTTTTCGACTCAATTGGCAGAAGTTTGTTTGACGCAACTGGCACAAGTTTGTTTGACGCAACTTGCACAAGTTTGTTTGACGCAACTGGCACAAGTTTATTTGACGCAACTGGCACAAGTTTTCTCGACGCAAGTGGCACAAGTTTGATCGCCGTAACTGGCACAGGTTTGCTCGCTCAACTGGCACAACTTTGTTTACGCAACTGGCACAAGTCTTTTTGACGCAACTGGCAAAAGTTTTCTCGACGCAACTGGCACAAGTTTGTTCGCCGTAACTGGCACAAGTTTGTTCGCCGTAACTGGCACAAGTTTGTTCGACGCCACTGGCACAAGTTTGTTCGAAGCAAGTGGCACAAGTTTGTTTGACGCATCTGGCACTAATTTGTTCTATGCAACTGGCACAAGTTTGTTCTACGCAACTGGCACAAGTTTGTTCTACGCAACTGGCACAAGATTGTTGTATGCAACTGGCACTAGTTTGTTCTACGCAACTGGCATAAGTTTGTTTGACGCAACTGGCACAAGTCTGTTCTACGCAACTGGCACAAGTTTGTTGGACGCAACTGGCACAAGTTTCTTCTTCGCAACTGGCACAAGTTTGTTGGACGCAACTGGCTCAAGTTTGTTTGATGCAACTGGCACAAGTTTGTTCGACGCAACTGGCACAAGTTTGTCCGACGCAACTGGCACAAGTTTGTTCGACGCAACTGGCACAAGTTTGTTCGACGCAACTGGCACAAGTTTGTTCGATGCAACTGGCACATGTTTGTTCAACACATCTGGCACAAGATTGTTTGATGCAACTGACATAAGTTTGTTTTCGCAACTTGTACAAGTTTGGTTGACGCAACTGGCACAAGTTTGTTTCACGGAACTGTCACAAGTTTGTTTGGCGCAACTGGCACAAGTGTGTTTGACGCAACTGGCACAAGTTTGTTCGACGCAACTGGCACAAGTTTGTTTGACGCCACTGGCACAAGTTTGTTTGACGCAACTGGCACAAGTTTGTTCTACGCAACTGGCACAAGTTTCTTCTACGCAACTGCCACAAGTTTGTTTGACGCAACTGGCACAAGTTTGTTCGACGCAACTGGCACAAGTTTGTTTGACGCAAGAGGCACAAGTTTGTGTGACGCAACTGGCACAAGTTTGTTTGACGCAACTGGCACAAGTTTTTTTTGACGCAACTGGCACAAGTTTTCTCGACGCAACTGACACAAGTTTGTTTGATGTAACTGGCACAAGTGTGTTCGACGCAACTGGCACAAGTATGTTCGACGTAACTGGCACAAGATTGTTTGACGCAATTGGCACAAGTTTCTTCGACGCAACTGGCACAAGTTTGTTCGACGCAACTGGCACAAGTTTGTTTCAAGTAACTGGCACAAGTTTGTTCTACGCAACTGGCAAAAGTTTGTTCTATGCAACTGGCACTAGTTTGTTCTATGCAACTGGCATAAGTTTGTTTGACGCAACTGGCACAAGTTTGTTCTACGCAACTGGTAGAAGTTTGTTCGACGCAACTGGCACAAGTTTGTTCGACGCAACTAGTAAAAGTTTCTTTGACGCAACTGGCACAAGTTTGTTCGAACCAACTAGCAAAAGTTTGTTTGACACAACTGGCACAAGTTTGTTCGATGCAACTGACACAAGTTTGTTTGACGCAACTGGCACAAGTTTGTTTGACGCAACTGGCACAAGGTTGTTCTACGCAACTGGCAGAAGTTTGTTCTACGCAACTGGCACTAGTTTGTTCGATGCAACTGGCACAAGTTTGTTCACCGCAACTGGCACAAGTTTGTTCGACGCAACTGGCACAAGTTTCTTCGACTCAATTGGCACAAGTTTGTTTGACGCAATTGGTACAAGTTTGTTTGACGCAACTGTCACAAGTTTGTTTGACTCAACTGGCACAAGTTTGGTTAGCACAACTGGCACAAGTTTATTTGACGCAACTGGCACAACTTTTCTCGACGCAACTGGCACAAGTATGTTCTACACAACTGGCACAGGTTTGTTCTATGTTACTTGCAAACTTAGTTCTGCGCAACTGGCACAAGTTTGTTCTACGCAACTGGCACAAGTTTGTTCTACGCAACTGGCACAAGTTTGTTCTACGCAACTGGCACAAGTTTGTTCTACGCAACTGGCACAAGTTTGTTCTACGCATCTGGCACAAGTTTGTTCTATGCAACTGGCACAAGTTTGTTCTACGCAACTGGCACAAGTTTGTTCTACGCTACTGGCAAAAGTTTGTTCTACGCAACTGGCACAAGTTTGTTCTACGCATCTGGCACAAGTTTGTTCTATCCAACTGGCACTAGTTTGTTCTACGCAACTGGCACAAGTTTATTCTACGCATCTGGCACAAGTTTGTTCTATCCAACTGGCACAAGTTTGTTTGACGCAACTGGCAGAAGTTTGTTCTACCAAACTGACACAAGTTTGTATGACACAACTATCAGAAGTTTGTTTGACGCAACTGGCATAAGTTTGTTTGACGCAACTGGCGCAAGTTTGTTCGACGCAACTGGCACAAGTTTGTTTTACACAACTGGCACAAGTTTGTTCGATGCAACTGGCACAAGTTTGTTCAACCCAACTGGCACAAGTTTGTTCTATGCAACTGGCACAAGTTTGTTCTACGCAACTGGCACAAGTTTGTTCTACGCTACTGGCAAAAGTTTGTTCTACGCAACTGGCACAAGTTTGTTCTACGCATCTGGCACAAGTTTGTTCTATCCAACTGGCACTAGTTTGTTCTACGCAACTGGCACAAGTTTATTCTACGCATCTGGCACAAGTTTGTTCTACGCAACTGGCACAAGTTTGTTTGACGCAACTGGCAGAAGTTTGTTCTACCAAACTGACACAAGTTTGTATGACACAACTATCAGAAGTTTGTTTGACGCAACTGGCATAAGTTTGTTTGACGCAACTGGCGCAAGTTTGTTCGACGCAACTGGCACAAGTTTGTTTTACACAACTGGCACAAGTTTGTTCGATGCAACTGGCACAAGTTTGTTCAACCCAACTGGCACAAGTTTGTTTGACGCAACTGGCACAAGTTTGGTTGACGCAACTGGCATAAGTTTGTTTGACACAACTGGCACAAGTTTGTTTGACGCACCTGGCACAAGGATGTTCTACGCAACTGGCACATGTTTGTTATACGCAACAGGCACAAGTTTATTTGTTGCAACTGGCACGAGTTTTTTTGATGCAACTGGCAGAAGTTTCTTTAACGCAACTGGCACAAGTTTGTTCGACGCAACTGGCCCAAGTTTGTTTGACGCAACTGGCATAAGTTTGTTCGAGGTAACTGGCACAAGTTTTTTCGACTCAATTCGCAAAAGTTTGTTCTATGCAACTGGCACAAGTTTGTTTGACGCAACTGGCACAAGTTTGTTTGACGCAACTGGCTCAAGTTTATTTGACGCAACTGGGACAAGTTTTCTTGACGCAACTGGCACAAGTTTGTTCGACGCAACTGGCAAAAGTTTGTATGACGCAACTGGCACAATTTTTTTTGACGTAACTGGCACAATTTTTCTCGACGCAACTGGCACAAGTTTGTTCGCCGTAACTGGCACAAGTTTGTTCGCCGCCACTGGCACAAGTTTGTTCGCCGCCACTGGCACAAGTTTGTTCGAAGCAAATGGCAAAAGTTTGTTTGATGCAACTGGCACAAGTTTGTTCTATGCAACTGGCACAAGTTTGTTCTATGCAACTGGCACAAGTTTGTTCTACGCAACTGGCACAAGTTTGTTTTATGCAACTGGCACAAGTTTGTTGTATGCAACTGGCACTAGTTTGTTCTACGCAACTGGCATAAGTTTGTTTGACGCAACTGGCACAAGTTTGTTCTATGCAACTGGCACAAGTTTGTTGGACGCAACTGACACAAGTTTGTTCTACGCAACTGGCACAATTTTGTTTGACGCAACTGGCACAAGTTTGTTCGACTCAAGGGGCACAAGTTTGTTCGACGCAACTGGCACAAGTTTGTTCAACACATCTGGCACAAGTTTGTTTGACGCAACTGGCACAAGTTTGTTTTCGCAACTTGTACAAGTTTGTTTGACGCAACTGGCACAAGTTTGTTTGACGCAACTGGCACAAGTTACTTTGGCGCAATTGGCACAAGTTTGTTTGACGCTACTGGCACAAGTTTGTTTGACGCAACTGGCACAAGTTTGTTTGGCGCAACTGGCACAAGTTTGTTTGACGCAACTGGCACAAGTTTGTTTGACGCAACTGGCACAAGGTTCTTCTACGCAACTGGCACAAGTTTGTTCTATGCAACTGGCACAAGTTTGTTTGACGCAACTGGCACAAGTTTGTTCCACACAACTGGCACAAGTTTGTTCTACGCAACTGGCACAAGTTTGTTCTACGCAACTCTTACTAGTTTGTTGTACACAACTGGCACAAGTTTGTTTGACACAACTGGCACAAGTTTGTTTAACGCAAATGGCAAAAGTTTGTTCTACGCATCTGGGACACGTTTGTTCTATGCAACTGGCACTAGTTTGTTCTAGGCAACTGGCACAAATTTGTTTGACGCAACTGGCACGTTTGTTCTACCCAACTGGCACAAGTTTGTTCGTCGCAACTGGCACAAGTTTGTTCTACGCAACTGGCACAAGTTTGTTTGACACAACTGGCACAAGTTTGTTCTAAGCAACTGGCACAAGTTTGTTCGACGGAACTGGCGCAAGTTTTTTCGATGCAACTGGCACGAGTTTGTTCGGTGCAACTGGCACAATGTTGTTCGATGCAACTGGTACAAGTTTGTTGGACGCAACTGACACAAGTTTGTTCGAACCAACTGGCACAAGTTTGTTTGACACAACTGGCACAATTTTGTTCGACGCAACTGGCACAAGTTTGTTTGACGCAACTGGCACAAGTTTGTTTGACGCAACTGGCACAAGGTTGTTCTACGCAACTGGCACAAGTTTGTTCGATGCAACTGACACAAGTTTGTTTGACACAACTTGCACAAGTTTGTTCAACGCAACTGGCAAAAGTTTGTTTGACGCAACTGACACAAGTTTGTTCGATGCAACTGGCACAAGTTTGTTTAATGCAACTGGCACTAGTTTGTTTGATGCAACTGGCACAAGTTTGTTTAACGCAACTGGCACTAGTTTGTTTAACGCAATTGGCACAAGTTTGTTCTACCCAACTGGCACAAGTTTGTTTGACGCAACTGGCACAAGCTTGTTTGACACAACTGGCACAAGTTTGTTTGACGCAACTGGCACAAGGTTGTTCTACGAAACTGGCACAAGTTTGTTCTACGCAACTGGCACAAGTTTGTTTGATGCAACTGGCACAAGTTTGTTTGATGCAACTGGCAGAAGTTTGTTTGACGCAACTGGCACAAGTTTGTTCGGCGCAACTGGCGCAAGTTTGTTTGAAGCAACTGGCACAAGTTTATTAGACGCAACTGGCACAAGTTTGTTCGATGTAACTGGAACAAGTTTTTTCGACTCAATTGGCAGAAGTTTGTTTGACGCAACTGGCACAAGTTTGTTTGACGCAACTTGCACAAGTTTGTTTGACGCAACTGGCACAAGTTTATTTGACGCAACTGGCACAAGTTTTCTCGACGCAAGTGGCACAAGTTTGATCGCCGTAACTGGCACAGGTTTGTTCGCTCAACTGGCACAAGTTTGTTTACGCAACTGGCACAAGTCTTTTTGACGCAACTGGCAAAAGTTTTCTCGACGCAACTGGCACAAGTTTGTTCGCCGTAACTGGCACAAGTTTGTTCGACGCCACTGGCACAAGTTTGTTCGAAGCAAGTGGCACAAGTTTGTTTGACGCATCTGGCACTAATTTGTTCTATGCAACTGGCACAAGTTTGTTCTACGCAACTGGCACAAGTTTGTTCTATGCAACTGGCACAAGATTGTTGTATGCAACTGGCACTAGTTTGTTCTACGCAACTGGCATAAGTTTGTTTGACGCAACTGGCACAAGTCTGTTCTACGCAACTGGCACAAGTTTGTTGGACGCAACTGGCACAAGTTTCTTCTTCGCAACTGGCACAAGTTTGTTGGACGCAACTGGCTCAAGTTTGTTTGATGCAACTGGCACAAGTTTGTTCGACGCAACTGGCACAAGTTTGTCCGACGCAACTGGCACAAGTTTGTTCGACGCAACTGGCACAAGTTTGTTCGACGCAACTGGCACAAGTTTGTTCGATGCAACTGGCACATGTTTGTTCAACACATCTGGCACAAGATTGTTTGATGCAACTGACATAAGTTTGTTTTCGCAACTTGTACAAGTTTGGTTGACGCAACTGGCACAAGTTTGTTTCACGGAACTGTCACAAGTTTGTTTGGCGCAACTGGCACAAGTGTGTTTGACGCAACTGGCACAAGTTTGTTCGACGCAACTGGCACAAGTTTGTTTGACGCCACTGGCACAAGTTTGTTTGACGCAACTGGCACAAGTTTGTTCTACGCAACTGGCACAAGTTTCTTCTACGCAACTGCCACAAGTTTGTTTGACGCAACTGGCACAAGTTTGTTCGACGCAACTGGCACAAGTTTGTTTGACGCAAGAGGCACAAGTTTGTGTGATGCAACTGGCACAAGTTTGTTTGACGCAACTGGCACAAGTTTTTTTTGACGCAACTGGCACAAGTTTTCTCGACGCAACTGACACAAGTTTGTTTGATGTAACTGGCACAAGTGTGTTCGACGCAACTGGCACAAGTATGTTCGACGTAACTGGCACAAGATTGTTTGACGCAATTGGCACAAGTTTCTTCGACGCAACTGGCACAAGTTTGTTCGACGCAACTGGCACAAGTTTGTTTCAAGTAACTGGCACAAGTTTGTTCTACGCAACTGGCAAAAGTTTGTTCTATGCAACTGGCACTAGTTTGTTCTATGCAACTGGCATAAGTTTGTTTGACGCAACTGGCACAAGTTTGTTCTACGCAACTGGTAGAAGTTTGTTCGACGCAACTGGCACAAGTTTGTTCGACGCAACTAGTAAAAGTTTCTTTGACGCAACTGGCACAAGTTTGTTCGAACCAACTAGCAAAAGTTTGTTTGACACAACTGGCACAAGTTTGTTCGATGCAACTGACACAAGTTTGTTTGACGCAACTGGCACAAGTTTGTTTGACGCAACTGGCACAAGGTTGTTCTACGCAACTGGCAGAAGTTTGTTCTACGCAACTGGCACTAGTTTGTTCGATGCAACTGGCACAAGTTTGTTCACCGCAACTGGCCCAAGTTTGTTTGACGCAACTGGCACAAGTTTGTTAGACGCAACTGGCACAAGTTTGTTCGACGCAACTGGCACAAGTTTCTTCGACTCAATTGGCACAAGTTTGTTTGACGCAATTGGTACAAGTTTGTTTGACGCAACTGTCACAAGTTTGTTTGACTCAACTGGCACAAGTTTGGTTAGCACAACTGGCACAAGTTTATTTGACGCAACTGGCACAACTTTTCTCGACGCAACTGGCACAAGTATGTTCTACACAACTGGCACAGGTTTGTTCAATGTTACTTGCAAACTTAGTTCTGCGCAACTGGCACAAGTTTGTTCTACGCAACTGGCACAAGTTTGTTCTACGCAACTGGCACAAGTTTGTTCTACGCAACTGGCACAAGTTTGTTCTACGCAACTGGCATAAGTTTGTTCTACGCATCAGCCACAAGTTTGTTCTATGCAACTGGCACAAGTTTGTTCTACGCAACTGGCACAAGTTTGTTCTACGCTACTGGCAAAAGTTTGTTCTACGCAACTGGCACAAGTTTGTTCTACGCATCTGGCACAAGTTTGTTCTATCCAACTGGCACTAGTTTGTTCTACGCAACTGGCACAAGTTTATTCTACGCATCTGGCACAAGTTTGTTCTATCCAACTGGCACAAGTTTGTTTGACGCAACTGGCAGAAGTTTGTTCTACCAAACTGACACAAGTTTGTATGACACAACTATCAGAAGTTTGTTTGACGCAACTGGCATAAGTTTGTTTGACGCAACTGGCGCAAGTTTGTTCGACGCAACTGGCACAAGTTTGTTTTACACAACTGGCACAAGTTTGTTCGATGCAACTGGCACAAGTTTGTTCAACCCAACTGGCACAAGTTTGTTCTATGCAACTGGCACAAGTTTGTTCTACGCAACTGGCACAAGTTTGTTCTACGCTACTGGCAAAAGTTTGTTCTACGCAACTGGCACAAGTTTGTTCTACGCATCTGGCACAAGTTTGTTCTATCCAACTGGCACTAGTTTGTTCTACGCAACTGGCACAAGTTTATTCTACGCATCTGGCACAAGTTTGTTCTACGCAACTGGCACAAGTTTGTTTGACGCAACTGGCAGAAGTTTGTTCTACCAAACTGACACAAGTTTGTATGACACAACTATCAGAAGTTTGTTTGACGCAACTGGCATAAGTTTGTTTGACGCAACTGGCGCAAGTTTGTTCGACGCAACTGGCACAAGTTTGTTTTACACAACTGGCACAAGTTTGTTCGATGCAACTGGCACAAGTTTGTTCAACCCAACTGGCACAAGTTTGTTTGACGCAACTGGCACAAGTTTGGTTGACGCAACTGGCATAAGTTTGTTTGACACAACTGGCACAAGTTTGTTTGACGCACCTGGCACAAGGATGTTCTACGCAACTGGCACATGTTTGTTATACGCAACAGGCACAAGTTTATTTGTTGCAACTGGCACGAGTTTTTTTGATGCAACTGGCAGAAGTTTCTTTAACGCAACTGGCACAAGTTTGTTCGATGCAACTGGCCCAAGTTTGTTTGACGCAACTGGCATAAGTTTGTTCGAGGTAACTGGCACAAGTTTTTTCGACTCAATTCGCAAAAGTTTGTTCTATGCAACTGGCACAAGTTTGTTTGACGCAACTGGCACAAGTTTGTTTGACGCAACTGGCTCAAGTTTATTTGACGCAACTGGCACAAGTTTTCTTGACGCAACTGGCACAAGTTTGTTCGACGCAACTGGCAAAAGTTTGTATGACGCAACTGGCACAATTTTTTTTGACGTAACTGGCACAATTTTTCTCGACGCAACTGGCACAAGTTTGTTCGCCGTAACTGGCACAAGTTTGTTCGCCGCCACTGGCACAAGTTTGTTCGCCGCCACTGGCACAAGTTTGTTCGAAGCAAATGGCAAAAGTTTGTTTGATGCAACTGGCACAAGTTTGTTCTATGCAACTGGCACAAGTTTGTTCTATGCAACTGGCACAAGTTTGTTCTACGCAACTGGCACAAGTTTGTTTTATGCAACTGGCACAAGTTTGTTGTATGCAACTGGCACTAGTTTGTTCTACGCAACTGGCATAAGTTTGTTTGACGCAACTGGCACAAGTTTGTTCTATGCAACTGGCACAAGTTTGTTGGACGCAACTGACACAAGTTTGTTCTACGCAACTGGCACAATTTTGTTTGACGCAACTGGCACAAGTTTGTTCGACTCAAGGGGCACAAGTTTGTTCGACGCAACTGGCACAAGTTTGTTCAACACATCTGGCACAAGTTTGTTTGAAGCAACTGGCACAAGTTTGTTTTCGCAACTTGTACAAGTTTGTTTGACGCAACTGGCACAAGTTTGTTTGACGCAACTGGCACAAGTTACTTTGGCGCAATTGGCACAAGTTTGTTTGACGCTACTGGCACAAGTTTGTTTGACGCAACTGGCACAAGTTTGTTCGGCGCAACTGGCACAAGTTTGTTTGACGCAACTGGCACAAGTTTGTTTGACGCAACTGGCACAAGGTTCTTCTACGCAACTGGCACAAGTTTGTTCTATGCAACTGGCACAAGTTTGTTCTACGCATCTGGCACAAGTTTGTTCTACACACCTGGCACAAGTTATTTCTACGCAACTAGCATAAGTTTGTTCTACGCAACCGGCACAAGTTTGTTCTACACAACTGGCACAAGTTTGATTGATGCAACTGGCACAAGTTTGTTTGACGCTACTGGCACAAGTTTGGTTGACGCAACTGGCACAAGTTTGTTTGATGCAACTGGAACAAGTTTGTTTGACGCAACTCTCAAAAGTTTGTTCAACGCAACTGGCACAAGTTTTTTCAACGCAACTGGCACAACTTTGTTCGACGCAACTGGCACAAGTTTGTTCAACGCAACTAGCACAAGTTTGACGCAACTGGCACAAGTTTGTTAGATGCAACTGGCACAAGTTTGTTCGGCGCCACTGGCACTTTTTTGTTCGACGCAACTGGCCCAAGTTTGTTCTACGCAACTGGCACAAGTTTGTTTGACGCAACTGTCCCAAGTTTGTTTGACGTAACTGGCAAAAGTTTGTTTGACGCAACTGGCACAAGTTTGTTCGAAGCAACTGGCACAAGTTTGTTCGAAGCAACTGGCACAAGTTTGTTCTACGCAACTGGCACAAGTTTGTTCTACGCAACAGGCACAAGTTTGTTTGACGCAACTGGCACAAGTTTGTTTGACGCAACTGGCACAAGTTTGTTCGACCCAATTGGCACAAGTTTTTTTGACGCAACTGGCACAAGATTGTTCTACACAACTGGCAAAAATTTGTTCTACGCAACTGACACAAGTTTGTTCTACGCAACTGGCAAAAGCTTGTTCTACGCAACTGGCACAAGTTTGTACTACACAACTGGCAAAAGTTTGTTCTACGCAACTGGCACCGGTTTGTTCTACGCAACTGGCACAAGTTTGTTTTACGCAACTGGCACAAGTTTGTTCTACGCAACTGGCACAAGGTTGTTCTACGCAATTGGCTCAAGTTTTTTTAACGCAACTGGCACAAGTTTGTTCTACGCAACTGCCACAAGTTTGTTCTACGCAACTGGCACAAATTTGTTCGACGCAACTGGCACAAGTTTGTTCGACGCAACTGGCCCAAGTTTTTTTGACACAACTGGCACAAGTTTGTTAAACGCAACTGGCACAAGTTTGTTCTACGCAACTGGCCAAAGTTTGTTTGACACAACTGGCACAAGTTTGTCCTATGCAACTGACACAACTTTGTTCTACGCAACTGGCACAAGTTTGTTCTACGCAACTGGCACAAGTTTGTTCTACCCAACTGGAACAAGTTTGTTCTATGCAACTGGCACAAGTTTGTTCAATGCAACTGGCACAAGTTTGTTTGAGGCAACTGGCACTGGCTTTTTCTACGCAACTGGCAGAAGCTTGTTCTACGCAACTGGCACAAGTTTGTTCTACGCAACTGGCACAAGTTTGCTCTACGCAACTGGCACAAGTTTTTGTACACAACTGGCACAAGTTTGTTTGACACAACTGGCACAAGTTTGTTCTATGCAACTGGCACTAGTTTGTTCGATGCCACTTGCACAAGTTTGTTCGACGCAACTGGCACAAGTTTGTTTGACGCAACTGGCACAAGTTTGTTAGACCCAACTGGCACAAGTTTGTTCAACGCAACTGGCACACGTTTTTTTAATCAATTGGCACAAGTTTGTTTGACGCACCTGGCACAAGTTTGTTTGACGCAACTGGCACAAGTTTGTTTGACGCAACTGTCACAAGTTTGTTTGACGCAACTGGCACAAGTTTATTTGACGCAACTGGCACAACTTTTCTCGATGCAACTGGCACAAGTTTGTTCGCCGTAACTGGCACAAGTTTGTTTGACGCAACTGGCACAAGTTTATTTGGCGCAACTGGCACAAGTTTTCTCGACGCAAGTGGCACAAGTTGGTTCGCCATAACTGGCACAAGTTTGTTCGACGCAACTGGCACAAGTTTGTTCGACGGAACTGGCACAAGTTTGTTTGACGCAACTGGCACAAGTTTCTTCGACGCAACTGGCACAAGTTTGTTCGACGAACTGGCACAAGTTCGTTTGACGCAATTGGCACAAGTTTGTTCTACAAACTAGCACAAGTTTGTTCGACGCAACTGGCACAAGGTTGTTCTACGCAACTGGCACAAGTTTGTTTTACGCAACTGGCACAAATTTGTTTCACGCAACTGGCACAAAGTTGTTCTACGCAACTGGCACAAGTTTTTTGGGTGCCACTGACACAACTTTGTTCGACGAAACTGGCCCAAGTTTTTTTGACGCAACTGGCACAAGTTTGTCAGACGCAACTGGCACAAGTTTTCTCGACGAAACTGGCACAAGTTTGTTAGCCCTAACTGGCACAAGTTTGTTTGACGCAACTGGCACAAGTTTGTTTGACGCAACTGGCACAAGTTTGTTCTACCTAACTGGCACAAGTTTGTTCTCTGCAACTGGCACAAGTTTGTTCTACGCAACTGGCACAAGTTTGTTCTACGCATCTGGCACAAGTTTGTTCTATGCAACTGGCACTAGTTTGTTCTACGCAACTGGCACAAGTTTGTTTGACGCAACTGGCACAAATTTGTTCTACCCAATTGACACAAGTTTGTTCGACGCAACTGGCACAAGTTTGTTCTACGCAAGTGACAAAAGTTTGGTTGACACAATTGGCAGAAGTTTGTTCAACGCAACTGGCACAAGTTTGTTCGACGCAACTGGCGCAAGTTTGTTCGACGCAACTGGCACAAGTTTGTTCGACGCAACTGGCAAAAGTTTGTTCGATGCAACTACCACAAGTTTGTTTCACGCAACTGGCACAAGTTTGTTCGACCCAACTGGCACAAGTTTGTTTGACGCAACTGGCACAAGTTTGTTTGACGCAACTGGCACAAGTTTGTTTGACGCAACTGGCACAAGTTTGTTTGACGCAACTGGCACAATGTTCTTCTACGCAACTGGCACAAGTTTGTTCTACGCAAATGGCACAAGTTTGTTTGACGCAACTGGCACAAGTTTGTTCTACACAACAGGCACAAGTTTGTTTGACGCAACTGGCACAAGTTTGTTCGGCGCAACTTGCACAAGTTTGTTAGACGCAACTGGCACAAGTTTGTTCGACGTAACAGGCACAAGTTTTTTCGACTCAATTGGTACAAGTTTGTTTGACGCAACTGGCACAAGTTTGTTTGACGCAAGAGGCACAAGTTTGTTTGACTCAACTGGCACAAGTTTGTTTGACGCAACTGCACAAGTTTTTTTTGACGCAACTGGCACAAGTTTCCTCGACGCAACTGGCACAAGTTTGTTCGCCATATCTGGCACAAGTTTGTTCGACGCAACTGGCACAAGTTTGTTCGACGCAACTGGCACATGTTTGTTTGACGCAACTGGCACAAGTTTATTCGACACAACTGGCACAAGTTTGTTCGACACAACTGGCACAAGTTTGTTCTATGCAACTGGCACAAGTTTGTTTTACGCAACTGGCACAAGTTTGTTCTATGCAACTGGCACTAGTTTGTTCTATGCAACTGGTATAAGTTTGTTTGACGCAACTGGCACAAGTTTGTTCTACTCAACTGGCACAAGTTTGTTCTATGCAACTGGCACAAGCTTGTTTTACGCAACTGGCACAAGTTTGTTTTACACAACTGGCACAAGTTTGTTCGACTCAACTGGCACAAGTTGGTTTGACGCAACTGTCACAAGTTTGTTCTACCCAACTGACACAAGTTTGTTCTATGCAACTGACACAAGTTTGTTTGACACAACTGGCAGAAGTTTGTTCAACGCAACTGGCACAAGTTTGTTTGACGCAAATGGCGCAAGTTTGTTCGATGCTATTGGCACAAGTTTGTTCGACGCAACTGGCACAAGTTTGTTCGATGCAACTGACACAAGTTTGTTTGACACAACTTGCACAAGTTTGTTCAACGCAACGGGCAAAAGTTTGTTTGACGCAACTGACACAAGTTTGTTCGATGCAACTGGCACAAGTTTGTTTAATGCAACTGGCACTAGTTTGTTTGATGCAACTGGCACAAGTTTGTTTAACGCAACTGGCACTAGTTTGTTTAACGCAATTGGCACAAGTTTGTTCTACCCAACTGGCACAAGTTTGTTTGACGCAACTGGCACAAGCTTGTTTGACACAACTGGCACAAGTTTGTTTGACGCAACTGGCACAAGGTTGTTCTACGAAACTGGCACAAGTTTGTTCTACGCAACTGGCACAAGTTTGTTTGATGCAACTGGCACAAGTTTGTTTGATGCAACTGGCAGAAGTTTGTTTGACGCAACTGGCACAAGTTTGTTCGGCGCAACTGGCGCAAGTTTGTTTGAAGCAACTGGCACAAGTTTATTAGACGCAACTGGCACAAGTTTGTTCGATGTAACTGGAACAAGTTTTTTCGACTCAATTGGCAGAAGTTTGTTTGACGCAACTGGCACAAGTTTGTTTGACGCAACTTGCACAAGTTTGTTTGACGCAACTGGCACAAGTTTATTTGACGCAACTGGCACAAGTTTTCTCGACGCAAGTGGCACAAGTTTGATCGCCGTAACTGGCACAGGTTTGCTCGCTCAACTGGCACAAGTTTGTTTACGCAACTGGCACAAGTCTTTTTGACGCAACTGGCAAAAGTTTTCTCGACGCAACTGGCACAAGTTTGTTCGCCGTAACTGGCACAAGTTTGTTCGCCGTAACTGGCACAAGTTTGTTCGACGCCACTGGCACAAGTTTGTTCGAAGCAAGTGGCACAAGTTTGTTTGACGCATCTGGCACTAATTTGTTCTATGCAACTGGCACAAGTTTGTTCTACGCAACTGGCACAAGTTTGTTCTACGCAACTGGCACAAGATTGTTGTATGCAACTGGCACTAGTTTGTTCTACGCAACTGGCATAAGTTTGTTTGACGCAACTGGCACAAGTCTGTTCTACGCAACTGGCACAAGTTTGTTGGACGCAACTGGCACAAGTTTCTTCTTCGCAACTGGCACAAGTTTGTTGGACGCAACTGGCTCAAGTTTGTTTGATGCAACTGGCACAAGTTTGTTCGACGCAACTGGCACAAGTTTGTCCGACGCAACTGGCACAAGTTTGTTCGACGCAACTGGCACAAGTTTGTTCGACGCAACTGGCACAAGTTTGTTCGATGCAACTGGCACATGTTTGTTCAACACATCTGGCACAAGATTGTTTGATGCAACTGACATAAGTTTGTTTTCGCAACTTGTACAAGTTTGGTTGACGCAACTGGCACAAGTTTGTTTCACGGAACTGTCACAAGTTTGTTTGGCGCAACTGGCACAAGTGTGTTTGACGCAACTGGCACAAGTTTGTTCGACGCAACTGGCACAAGTTTGTTTGACGCCACTGGCACAAGTTTGTTTGACGCAACTGGCACAAGTTTGTTCTACGCAACTGGCACAAGTTTCTTCTACGCAACTGCCACAAGTTTGTTTGACGCAACTGGCACAAGTTTGTTCGACGCAACTGGCACAAGTTTGTTTGACGCAAGAGGCACAAGTTTGTGTGACGCAACTGGCACAAGTTTGTTTGACGCAACTGGCACAAGTTTTTTTTGACGCAACTGGCACAAGTTTTCTCGACGCAACTGACACAAGTTTGTTTGATGTAACTGGCACAAGTGTGTTCGACGCAACTGGCACAAGTATGTTCGACGTAACTGGCACAAGATTGTTTGACGCAATTGGCACAAGTTTCTTCGACGCAACTGGCACAAGTTTGTTCGACGCAACTGGCACAAGTTTGTTTCAAGTAACTGGCACAAGTTTGTTCTACGCAACTGGCAAAAGTTTGTTCTATGCAACTGGCACTAGTTTGTTCTATGCAACTGGCATAAGTTTGTTTGACGCAACTGGCACAAGTTTGTTCTACGCAACTGGTAGAAGTTTGTTCGACGCAACTGGCACAAGTTTGTTCGACGCAACTAGTAAAAGTTTCTTTGACGCAACTGGCACAAGTTTGTTCGAACCAACTAGCAAAAGTTTGTTTGACACAACTGGCACAAGTTTGTTCGATGCAACTGACACAAGTTTGTTTGACGCAACTGGCACAAGTTTGTTTGACGCAACTGGCACAAGGTTGTTCTACGCAACTGGCAGAAGTTTGTTCTACGCAACTGGCACTAGTTTGTTCGATGCAACTGGCACAAGTTTGTTCACCGCAACTGGCACAAGTTTGTTCGACGCAACTGGCACAAGTTTCTTCGACTCAATTGGCACAAGTTTGTTTGACGCAATTGGTACAAGTTTGTTTGACGCAACTGTCACAAGTTTGTTTGACTCAACTGGCACAAGTTTGGTTAGCACAACTGGCACAAGTTTATTTGACGCAACTGGCACAACTTTTCTCGACGCAACTGGCACAAGTATGTTCTACACAACTGGCACAGGTTTGTTCTATGTTACTTGCAAACTTAGTTCTGCGCAACTGGCACAAGTTTGTTCTACGCAACTGGCACAAGTTTGTTCTACGCAACTGGCACAAGTTTGTTCTACGCAACTGGCACAAGTTTGTTCTACGCAACTGGCACAAGTTTGTTCTACGCATCTGGCACAAGTTTGTTCTATGCAACTGGCACAAGTTTGTTCTACGCCACTGGCACAAGTTTGTTCTACGCTACTGGCAAAAGTTTGTTCTACGCAACTGGCACAAGTTTGTTCTACGCATCTGGCACAAGTTTGTTCTATCCAACTGGCACTAGTTTGTTCTACGCAACTGGCACAAGTTTATTCTACGCATCTGGCACAAGTTTGTTCTATCCAACTGGCACAAGTTTGTTTGACGCAACTGGCAGAAGTTTGTTCTACCAAACTGACACAAGTTTGTATGACACAACTATCAGAAGTTTGTTTGACGCAACTGGCATAAGTTTGTTTGACGCAACTGGCGCAAGTTTGTTCGACGCAACTGGCACAAGTTTGTTTTACACAACTGGCACAAGTTTGTTCGATGCAACTGGCACAAGTTTGTTCAACCCAACTGGCACAAGTTTGTTCTATGCAACTGGCACAAGTTTGTTCTACGCAACTGGCACAAGTTTGTTCTACGCTACTGGCAAAAGTTTGTTCTACGCAACTGGCACAAGTTTGTTCTACGCATCTGGCACAAGTTTGTTCTATCCAACTGGCACTAGTTTGTTCTACGCAACTGGCACAAGTTTATTCTACGCATCTGGCACAAGTTTGTTCTACGCAACTGGCACAAGTTTGTTTGACGCAACTGGCAGAAGTTTGTTCTACCAAACTGACACAAGTTTGTATGACACAACTATCAGAAGTTTGTTTGACGCAACTGGCATAAGTTTGTTTGACGCAACTGGCGCAAGTTTGTTCGACGCAACTGGCACAAGTTTGTTTTACACAACTGGCACAAGTTTGTTCGATGCAACTGGCACAAGTTTGTTCAACCCAACTGGCACAAGTTTGTTTGACGCAACTGGCACAAGTTTGGTTGACGCAACTGGCATAAGTTTGTTTGACACAACTGGCACAAGTTTGTTTGACGCACCTGGCACAAGGATGTTCTACGCAACTGGCACATGTTTGTTATACGCAACAGGCACAAGTTTATTTGTTGCAACTGGCACGAGTTTTTTTGATGCAACTGGCAGAAGTTTCTTTAACGCAACTGGCACAAGTTTGTTCGACGCAACTGGCCCAAGTTTGTTTGACGCAACTGGCATAAGTTTGTTCGAGGTAACTGGCACAAGTTTTTTCGACTCAATTCGCAAAAGTTTGTTCTATGCAACTGGCACAAGTTTGTTTGACGCAACTGGCACAAGTTTGTTTGACGCAACTGGCTCAAGTTTATTTGACGCAACTGGCACAAGTTTTCTTGATGCAACTGGCACAAGTTTGTTCGACGCAACTGGCAAAAGTTTGTATGACGCAACTGGCACAATTTTTTTTGACGTAACTGGCACAATTTTTCTCGACGCAACTGGCACAAGTTTGTTCGCCGTAACTGGCACAAGTTTGTTCGCCGCCACTGGCACAAGTTTGTTCGCCGCCACTGGCACAAGTTTGTTCGAAGCAAATGGCAAAAGTTTGTTTGATGCAACTGGCACAAGTTTGTTCTATGCAACTGGCACAAGTTTGTTCTATGCAACTGGCACAAGTTTGTTCTACGCAACTGGCACAAGTTTGTTTTATGCAACTGGCACAAGTTTGTTGTATGCAACTGGCACTAGTTTGTTCTACGCAACTGGCATAAGTTTGTTTGACGCAACTGGCACAAGTTTGTTCTATGCAACTGGCACAAGTTTGTTGGACGCAACTGACACAAGTTTGTTCTACGCAACTGGCACAATTTTGTTTGACGCAACTGGCACAAGTTTGTTCGACTCAAGGGGCACAAGTTTGTTCGACGCAACTGGCACAAGTTTGTTCAACACATCTGGCACAAGTTTGTTTGACGCAACTGGCACAAGTTTGTTTTCGCAACTTGTACAAGTTTGTTTGACGCAACTGGCACAAGTTTGTTTGACGCAACTGGCACAAGTTACTTTGGCGCAATTGGCACAAGTTTGTTTGACGCTACTGGCACAAGTTTGTTTGACGCAACTGGCACAAGTTTGTTCGGCGCAACTGGCACAAGTTTGTTTGACGCAACTGGCACAAGTTTGTTTGACGCAACTGGCACAAGGTTCTTCTACGCAACTGGCACAAGTTTGTTCTATGCAACTGGCACAAGTTTGTTTGACGCAACTGGCACAAGTTTGTTCCACACAACTGGCACAAGTTTGTTCTACGCAACTGGCACAAGTTTGTTCTACGCAACTCTTACTAGTTTGTTGTACACAACTGGCACAAGTTTGTTTGACACAACTGGCACAAGTTTGTTTAACGCAAATGGCAAAAGTTTGTTCTACGCATCTGGGACACGTTTGTTCTATGCAACTGGCACTAGTTTGTTCTAGGCAACTGGCACAAATTTGTTTGACGCAACTGGCACGTTTGTTCTACCCAACTGGCACAAGTTTGTTCGTCGCAACTGGCACAAGTTTGTTCTACGCAACTGGCACAAGTTTGTTTGACACAACTGGCACAAGTTTGTTCTAAGCAACTGGCACAAGTTTGTTCGACGCAACTGGCGCAAGTTTTTTCGATGCAACTGGCACGAGTTTGTTCGGTGCAACTGGCACAATGTTGTTCGATGCAACTGGTACAAGTTTGTTGGACGCAACTGACACAAGTTTGTTCGAACCAACTGGCACAAGTTTGTTTGACACAACTGGCACAATTTTGTTCGACGCAACTGGCACAAGTTTGTTTGACGCAACTGGCACAAGTTTGTTTGACGCAACTGGCACAAGGTTGTTCTACGCAACTGGCACAAGTTTGTTCGATGCAACTGACACAAGTTTGTTTGACACAACTTGCACAAGTTTGTTCAACGCAACTGGCAAAAGTTTGTTTGACGCAACTGACACAAGTTTGTTCGATGCAACTGGCACAAGTTTGTTTAATGCAACTGGCACTAGTTTGTTTGATGCAACTGGCACAAGTTTGTTTAACGCAACTGGCACTAGTTTGTTTAACGCAATTGGCACAAGTTTGTTCTACCCAACTGGCACAAGTTTGTTTGACGCAACTGGCACAAGCTTGTTTGACACAACTGGCACAAGTTTGTTTGACGCAACTGGCACAAGGTTGTTCTACGAAACTGGCACAAGTTTGTTCTACGCAACTGGCACAAGTTTGTTTGATGCAACTGGCACAAGTTTGTTTGATGCAACTGGCAGAAGTTTGTTTGACGCAACTGGCACAAGTTTGTTTGGCGCAACTGGCGCAAGTTTGTTTGAAGCAACTGGCACAAGTTTATTAGACGCAACTGGCACAAGTTTGTTCGATGTAACTGGAACAAGTTTTTTCGACTCAATTGGCAGAAGTTTGTTTGACGCAACTGGCACAAGTTTGTTTGACGCAACTTGCACAAGTTTGTTTGACGCAACTGGCACAAGTTTATTTGACGCAACTGGCACAAGTTTTCTCGACGCAAGTGGCACAAGTTTGATCGCCGTAACTGGCACAGGTTTGTTCGCTCAACTGGCACAAGTTTGTTTACGCAACTGGCACAAGTCTTTTTGACGCAACTGGCAAAAGTTTTCTCGACGCAACTGGCACAAGTTTGTTCGCCGTAACTGGCACAAGTTTGTTCGACGCCACTGGCACAAGTTTGTTCGAAGCAAGTGGCACAAGTTTGTTTGACGCATCTGGCACTAATTTGTTCTATGCAACTGGCACAAGTTTGTTCTACGCAACTGGCACAAGTTTGTTCTACGCAACTGGCACAAGATTGTTGTATGCAACTGGCACTAGTTTGTTCTACGCAACTGGCATAAGTTTGTTTGACGCAACTGGCACAAGTCTGTTCTACGCAACTGGCACAAGTTTGTTGGACGCAACTGGCACAAGTTTCTTCTTCGCAACTGGCACAAGTTTGTTGGACGCAACTGGCTCAAGTTTGTTTGATGCAACTGGCACAAGTTTGTTCGACGCAACTGGCACAAGTTTGTCCGACGCAACTGGCACAAGTTTGTTCGACGCAACTGGCACAAGTTTGTTCGACGCAACTGGCACAAGTTTGTTCGATGCAACTGGCACATGTTTGTTCAACACATCTGGCACAAGATTGTTTGATGCAACTGACATAAGTTTGTTTTCGCAACTTGTACAAGTTTGGTTGACGCAACTGGCACAAGTTTGTTTCACGGAACTGTCACAAGTTTGTTTGGCGCAACTGGCACAAGTGTGTTTGACGCAACTGGCACAAGTTTGTTCGACGCAACTGGCACAAGTTTGTTTGACGCCACTGGCACAAGTTTGTTTGACGCAACTGGCACAAGTTTGTTCTACGCAACTGGCACAAGTTTCTTCTACGCAACTGCCACAAGTTTGTTTGACGCAACTGGCACAAGTTTGTTCGACGCAACTGGCACAAGTTTGTTTGACGCAAGAGGCACAAGTTTGTGTGATGCAACTGGCACAAGTTTGTTTGACGCAACTGGCACAAGTTTTTTTTGACGCAACTGGCACAAGTTTTCTCGACGCAACTGACACAAGTTTGTTTGATGTAACTGGCACAAGTGTGTTCGACGCAACTGGCACAAGTATGTTCGACGTAACTGGCACAAGATTGTTTGACGCAATTGGCACAAGTTTCTTCGACGCAACTGGCACAAGTTTGTTCGACGCAACTGGCACAAGTTTGTTTCAAGTAACTGGCACAAGTTTGTTCTACGCAACTGGCAAAAGTTTGTTCTATGCAACTGGCACTAGTTTGTTCTATGCAACTGGCATAAGTTTGTTTGACGCAACTGGCACAAGTTTGTTCTACGCAACTGGTAGAAGTTTGTTCGACGCAACTGGCACAAGTTTGTTCGACGCAACTAGTAAAAGTTTCTTTGACGCAACTGGCACAAGTTTGTTCGAACCAACTAGCAAAAGTTTGTTTGACACAACTGGCACAAGTTTGTTCGATGCAACTGACACAAGTTTGTTTGACGCAACTGGCACAAGTTTGTTTGACGCAACTGGCACAAGGTTGTTCTACGCAACTGGCAGAAGTTTGTTCTACGCAACTGGCACTAGTTTGTTCGATGCAACTGGCACAAGTTTGTTCACCGCAAGTGGCCCAAGTTTGTTTGACGCAACTGGCACAAGTTTGTTAGACGCAACTGGCACAAGTTTGTTCGACGCAACTGGCACAAGTTTCTTCGACTCAATTGGCACAAGTTTGTTTGACGCAATTGGTACAAGTTTGTTTGACGCAACTGTCACAAGTTTGTTTGACTCAACTGGCACAAGTTTGGTTAGCACAACTGGCACAAGTTTATTTGACGCAACTGGCACAACTTTTCTCGACGCAACTGGCACAAGTATGTTCTACACAACTGGCACAGGTTTGTTCAATGTTACTTGCAAACTTAGTTCTGCGCAACTGGCACAAGTTTGTTCTACGCAACTGGCACAAGTTTGTTCTACGCAACTGGCACAAGTTTGTTCTACGCAACTGGCACAAGTTTGTTCTACGCAACTGGCACAAGTTTGTTCTACGCATCAGCCACAAGTTTGTTCTATGCAACTGGCACAAGTTTGTTCTACGCAACTGGCACAAGTTTGTTCTACGCTACTGGCAAAAGTTTGTTCTACGCAACTGGCACAAGTTTGTTCTACGCATCTGGCACAAGTTTGTTCTATCCAACTGGCACTAGTTTGTTCTACGCAACTGGCACAAGTTTATTCTACGCATCTGGCACAAGTTTGTTCTATCCAACTGGCACAAGTTTGTTTGACGCAACTGGCAGAAGTTTGTTCTACCAAACTGACACAAGTTTGTATGACACAACTATCAGAAGTTTGTTTGACGCAACTGGCATAAGTTTGTTTGACGCAACTGGCGCAAGTTTGTTCGACGCAACTGGCACAAGTTTGTTTTACACAACTGGCACAAGTTTGTTCGATGCAACTGGCACAAGTTTGTTCAACCCAACTGGCACAAGTTTGTTCTATGCAACTGGCACAAGTTTGTTCTACGCAACTAGCACAAGTTTGTTCTACGCTACTGGCAAAAGTTTGTTCTACGCAACTGGCACAAGTTTGTTCTACGCATCTGGCACAAGTTTGTTCTATCCAACTGGCACTAGTTTGTTCTACGCAACTGGCACAAGTTTATTCTACGCATCTGGCACAAGTTTGTTCTACGCAACTGGCACAAGTTTGTTTGACGCAACTGGCAGAAGTTTGTTCTACCAAACTGACACAAGTTTGTATGACACAACTATCAGAAGTTTGTTTGACGCAACTGGCATAAGTTTGTTTGACGCAACTGGCGCAAGTTTGTTCGACGCAACTGGCACAAGTTTGTTTTACACAACTGGCACAAGTTTGTTCGATGCAACTGGCACAAGTTTGTTCAACCCAACTGGCACAAGTTTGTTTGACGCAACTGGCACAAGTTTGGTTGACGCAACTGGCATAAGTTTGTTTGACACAACTGGCACAAGTTTGTTTGACGCACCTGGCACAAGGATGTTCTACGCAACTGGCACATGTTTGTTATACGCAACAGGCACAAGTTTATTTGTTGCAACTGGCACGAGTTTTTTTGATGCAACTGGCAGAAGTTTCTTTAACGCAACTGGCACAAGTTTGTTCGACGCAACTGGCCCAAGTTTGTTTGACGCAACTGGCATAAGTTTGTTCGAGGTAACTGGCACAAGTTTTTTCGACTCAATTCGCAAAAGTTTGTTCTATGCAACTGGCACAAGTTTGTTTGACGCAACTGGCACAAGTTTGTTTGACGCAACTGGCTCAAGTTTATTTGACGCAACTGGCACAAGTTTTCTTGACGCAACTGGCACAAGTTTGTTCGACGCAACTGGCAAAAGTTTGTATGACGCAACTGGCACAATTTTTTTTGACGTAACTGGCACAATTTTTCTCGACGCAACTGGCACAAGTTTGTTCGCCGTAACTGGCACAAGTTTGTTCGCCGCCACTGGCACAAGTTTGTTCGCCGCCACTGGCACAAGTTTGTTCGAAGCAAATGGCAAAAGTTTGTTTGATGCAACTGGCACAAGTTTGTTCTATGCAACTGGCACAAGTTTGTTCTATGCAACTGGCACAAGTTTGTTCTACGCAACTGGCACAAGTTTGTTTTATGCAACTGGCACAAGTTTGTTGTATGCAACTGGCACTAGTTTGTTCTACGCAACTGGCATAAGTTTGTTTGACGCAACTGGCACAAGTTTGTTCTATGCAACTGGCACAAGTTTGTTGGACGCAACTGACACAAGTTTGTTCTACGCAACTGGCACAATTTTGTTTGACGCAACTGGCACAAGTTTGTTCGACTCAAGGGGCACAAGTTTGTTCGACGCAACTGGCACAAGTTTGTTCAACACATCTGGCACAAGTTTGTTTGACGCAACTGGCACAAGTTTGTTTTCGCAACTTGTACAAGTTTGTTTGACGCAACTGGCACAAGTTTGTTTGACGCAACTGGCACAAGTTACTTTGGCGCAATTGGCACAAGTTTGTTTGACGCTACTGGCACAAGTTTGTTTGACGCAACTGGCACAAGTTTGTTCGGCGCAACTGGCACAAGTTTGTTTGACGCAACTGGCACAAGTTTGTTTGACGCAACTGGCACAAGGTTCTTCTACGCAACTGGCACAAGTTTGTTCTATGCAACTGGCACAAGTTTGTTTGACGCAACTGGCACAAGTTTGTTCCACACAACTGGCACAAGTTTGTTCTACGCAACTGGCACAAGTTTGTTCTACGCAACTCTTACTAGTTTGTTGTACACAACTGGCACAAGTTTGTTTGACACAACTGGCACAAGTTTGTTTAACGCAAATGGCAAAAGTTTGTTCTACGCATCTGGGACACGTTTGTTCTATGCAACTGGCACTAGTTTGTTCTAGGCAACTGGCACAAATTTGTTTGACGCAACTGGCACGTTTGTTCTACCCAACTGGCACAAGTTTGTTCGACGCAACTGGCACAAGTTTGTTCTACGCAACTGGCACAAGTTTGTTTGACACAACTGGCACAAGTTTGTTCTAAGCAACTGGCACAAGTTTGTTCGACGGAACTGGCGCAAGTTTTTTCGATGCAACTGGCACGAGTTTGTTCGGTGCAACTGGCACAATGTTGTTCGATGCAACTGGTACAAGTTTGTTGGACGCAACTGACACAAGTTTGTTCGAACCAACTGGCACAAGTTTGTTTGACGCAACTGGCACAAGTTTGTTTGACGCAACTGGCACAAGGTTGTTCTACGCAACTGGCACAAGTTTGTTCGATGCAACTGGCACAAGTTTGTTCGACGCAACTAGCCCAAGTTTGTTTGACGCAACTGGCACAAGTTTGTTAGACGCAACTGGCACAAGTTTGTTCGACGCAACTGGCACAAGTTTGTTCGACATAATTGGCACAATTTTGTTTGACGCAACTGGCACAAATTTGTTTGACGCAACTGTCACAAGTTTGTTTGACTCAACTGGCACAAGTTTGTTTGATGCAACTGGCACAAGCTTATTTGACGCAACTGGCACAACTTTTCTCCGCGCAACTGGCACAAGTATGTTCTACACAACCGGCACAAGTTTGTTCTATGCAACTTGCACAAGTTTGTTCTACGCAACTAGCACAAGTTTGTTCTACGCAACTGGCACAAGTTTGTTCTACGCAACTGGCACAAGTTTGTTCTACGCATCTGGCACAAGTTTGATCTACGTAACTGGCACAAGTTTGTTCTACGCAACTGGCACAAGTTCGTTCTACGCAACTGGCGCAAGTTTATTCTATGCATCTGGCACAAGTTTGTTCTATCCAACTGACACTAGTTTGATTTACACAACTGGCACAAGTTTGTTTCACGCAACTGGCACAAGTTTGTTATATCCAACTGACACAAGTTTGTTCGACGCAACTGGCACAAGTTTGTTATACGCAACTGACACAAGTTTGTTTGACACAACTGGCAGAAGTTTGTTCAAAGCAACTGGCAAAAGTTTGTTTGACGCAACTGGCTCAAGTTTGTTCGACGCAACTGGCACAAGTTTGTTCGACACAACTGGCACAAGTTTGTTCGATGCAACTGGCAGAGGTTTGTTTAACGCAACTGGCACAAGTTTGTTCAACCCAACTGGCACAAGTTTGTTTGAGGCAACTGGCACAAGTTTGTTTGACCAACTGGCACAAGCTTGGTTGACACAACTGGCACAAGTTTGCTTGACGCAACTGGCACAAGGTTGTTCTACAAAACTGACACAAGTTTGTTCTACGCAACTGACACAAGTTTGTTTGATGTAACTGGCACAAGTTTGTTTGATGCAACTGGCAGAAGTTTGTTTGACGGAACTGGCACAAGTTTGTTCGGCGCAACTGGCCCAAGTTTGTTTGACGCAACTGGAACAAGTTTGTTAGACGCAACTGGCACAAGTTTGTTCGACGTAACTGGCACAAGTTTTTTCGACTCAATTGGCACAAGTTTGTTTGATGCAATTGGCACAAGTTTGTTTGACGCAACTTGCACAAGTTTGTTTGACGCAACTGGCACAAGTTTATTTGACGCAACTGGCACAAGTTTTCTCGACGCAACTGGCACAAGTTTGTTCGCCGTAACTGGCACAGGTTTGTTCGAATCAACTGGGTCAAGTTTGTTTGATGCAACTGGCACAAGTTTTTTTGACGCAACTGGCACAAGTTTGTTCGCCGTAACTGGCACAAGTTTGTTCGACGCCACTGACACAAGTTTGTTCGAAACAACTGGCACAAGTTTGTTCGAAACAACTGGCACAAGTTAGTTTGACGCAACTGGCACTAATTTGTTCTATGCAACTGGCACAAGTTTGTTCTACGCAACTGGCACAAGTTTGTTCTACGCAACTGGCACAAGTTTGTTGTATGCAACTGGCAGTAGTTTGTTCTACGCAACTGGCATAAGTTTGTTTGACGCAACTGGCACAAGTTTGTTCTACGCAACTAGCACAAGTTTGTTGCACGCAACTGGCACAAGTTTCTTCTATGCAACTGGCACAAGTTTGTTCGATGCAACTGACACAAGTTTATTGGACGCAACTGGCTCAAGTTTGTTTGACGCAACTGGCACAAGTTTGTTCGATGCAACCGGCACAAGTTTGTTCGACACAACTGGCGCAAGTTTGTTCTACGCAACTGGCACAAGTTTGTTCGACGCAACTGGCACAAGTTTGTTCGATGCAAATGGCACATGTTTGTTCAACATATCTGGCACAAGATTGTTTGACGCAACTGGCATAAGTTTGTTTTCGCAACTTGTACAAGTTTGTTTGACGCAACTGGCACAAGTTTGTTTGACAGAACTGTCATAAGTTTGTTTGGCACAACTGGCACAAGTTTGTTTGACGCAACTGCCACAAGTTTGTTCGACGCAACTGGCACAAGTTTGTTTGATGCAACTGGCACAAGTTTGTTTGACGCAACTGGCACAAGGTTCTTCTACGCAACTGGCACAAGTTTGTTCTACGCAACTGGCACAAGTTTTTTTGACGCAACTGGCACAAGTTTGTTCGACGCAACTGGCACAAGTTTGTTTGATGCAACTGGCACAAGTTTGTTAGACGCAACTGGCACAAGTTTGTTCGACGTAACAGGCACAAGTTTTTTCGAGTTAATTGGCACAAGTTTGTTTGAAACAACTGGCAGAAGTTTGTTCAACTCAACTGGCAGAAGTTTGTTCGAAGCAACTGGCACAAGTTTGTTTGATGCAACTGGCACAAGTTTGTTTGATGCAACTGGCACAAGTTTGTTTGACGCAATTGGCACAAGTTTGTTCGTCGCAACTGGCCCAAGTTTGTTTGACGCAACTGGCACAAGTTTGTTAGACGCAACTGGCACAAGTTTGTTCGACGTAACTGGCATAAGTTTTTTTGACTCAATTGGCACAAGTTTGTTTGACACAACTGGCACAAGTTTGTTTGACGCAACTGGCATAAGTTTTTTTGACGCAACTGGCACAAATTTGTTTGATGCAACTGGCACAAGTTTATTTGACGCAACTGGCACAAGTTTTCTCGACGCAACTGGCACAAGTTTGTTCGCTGTAACTGGCACAAGTTTGTTCTATGCAACTGGCACAAGTTTATTTGACGCAACTGGCACAAGTTTTCTCGACGCAACTGGCACAAGTTTGTTCGCCGTAACTGGCACAAGTTTGTTTGAAGCAACTGGCAGAAGTTTGTTCGAAGCAACTGGCACAAGTTTGTTTGATGCAACTGGCACAAGTTTGTTTGATGCAACTGGCACAAGTTTGTTTGACGCAATTGGCACAAGTTTGTTCGACGGTAGTGGCGCAAGTTTGTTCGACGCAACTGGCACAAGTTTGTTCGACGCAACTGGCACAAGTTTGTTTAACATAACTGGCACAAGTTTGTTCGACCCAACTGGCACAAGTTTGTTTGACACAACTGGCACAAGTTTGTTCGACGCAACTGGCACAAGTTTGTTCGACGCAACTGGCAAAAGTTTGTTTGAAGCAACTGGCACAAGTTTGTTTGACGCAACGGGCGCAAGTTTGTTTGACGCAACTGGCACAAGATTGTTTGACGCAACTGGCACAAGTTTGTTCGACGCAACTGGCACAAGTTTGTTTGACTCATCTGGCACAAGTTTGTTTGGCGCAACTGGCACAAGTTTGTTCAACGCAACTGCCACAAGGTTGTTCTAAGTAACTGGCACAAGTTTGTTCGACGCAACTGGCATTAGTTTGCTTGACGCAACTGGCACAAGTTTGTTCGTCGCAACTGGCCCAAGTTTATTTGACGCAACTGGCACAAGTTTGTTAGACGCAACTGGCACAAGTTTGTTCGACGCAACCGGCAAAAGTTTGTTTGACGCAACTGGCACAAGTTCGTTTGACGCAACTGGCACAAGGTTCTTCTACGCAACTGGCACAAGTTTGTTTGACGCAATTGGCACAAGTTTGTTTGACGCAACTGGCGCAAGTTTGATTGATGCAACTGGCACAAGTTTGTTAGACGCAACTGGCACAAGTTTGTTCGACGTAACAGGCACAAGTTTTTTCGAGTTAATTGGCACAAGTTTGTTTGAAACAACTGGCAGAAGTTTGTTCAACTCAACTGGCAGAAGTTTGTTCGAAGCAACTGGCACAAGTTTGTTTGATGCAACTGGCACAAGTTTGTTTGATGCAACTGGCACAAGTTTGTTTGACGCAATTGGCACAAGTTTGTTCGACGGTAGTGGCGCAAGTTTGTTCGACGCAACTGGCACAAGTTTGTTCGACGCAACTGGCACAAGTTTGTTTAACATAACTGGCACAAGTTTGTTCGACCCAACTGGCACAAGTTTGTTTGACACAACTGGCACAAGTTTGTTCGACGCAACTGGCACAAGTTTGTTCGACGCAACTGGCAAAAGTTTGTTTGAAGCAACTGGCACAAGTTTGTTTGACGCAACGGGCACAAGTTTGTTTGACGCAACTGGCACAAGATTGTTTGACGCAACTGGCACAAGTTTGTTCGACTCAACTGGCACAACGTTGTTTGATGCAACTGGCACAAGTTTGTTCGACACAACTGGCACAAGTTTGTTTGACACAACTGGCACAAGGTTGTTCTATGCAACTGGCAAAAGTTTGTTCGACGCAACTGGCACAAGTTTGTTTGACACAACTGGCATATGCTTGTTTGACACAACTGGCACAAGTTTGTTCTAAGCAACTGGCACAAGTTTGTTCGACGGAACTGGCGCAAATTTGTTCGACGCAACTGGCACAAGTTTGTTCGACGCAACTGACACAAGTTTCTTCGACGCAACTAGGACAAGTTTGTTCGACGTAACTGGCACAAGTTTGTTCGACCTAACTGGCACAAGTTTGTTTGACACAACTGGCACAAGTTTGTTCGACGCAATTGGCACAAGTTTGTTTGACTCAACTGGCGAAAGTTTGTTTGACGCAACTGGCACAAGGTTGTTCTGCGCAACATGCACAAGTTTGTTCTTCGCAACTGGCACAAGTTTGTTTGACACAACTGGCATAAGTTTGTCAGATGCAACTGGCCCAAGTTTGTTCGAAGCAACTGCCACAAGTTTTTTCGACTCAATTGGTATATGTTTGTTTGACGCAACTGGCACAAGTTTGTTTGGCGCAACTGGCACAAGTTTGTTTGACGCAAATGGCACAAGTTTGTTTGACGCAACTGGCACCAGTTTATAGCAACTAGCACAAGTTTATTTGACGCAACTGGCACAAGTTTTCTCGACGCAAGTGGCACAAGTTTTCTCGACGCAAGTGGCACAAGTTTGTTCGCCGTAACTGGCAAAAGTTTGTTCGATGCAACTGGCACAAGTTTGTTTGACGCAACTGGCACAAGTTTCTTCGACGCAACAGGCACTAGTTTGTTCTACGCAACTGGCACAAGTTTGTTCTATGCAACTGGCACTAGTTTGTTCTACGCAACTGGCATAAGTTTGTTTGACGCAACTGGCACAAGTTTGTTCTGTGCAACTGGCAAAAGTTTGTTCAACGCAACTGCCACAAGGTTGTTTTACGTAGCTGGCGCAAGTTTGATCGACGCAACTGGCACAAGTTTGTTTGACTCAACTGGCACAAGTTTGTTCTACGCAACTGGCACAAGTTTGTTCGACGCAACTGGCACAAGTTTGTTCTACCCAACTGACACAAGTTTGTTCGATGCAACTGGCACAAGTTTGTTGTACCCAACTGGCCCAAGTTTTTTTGACGCAACTGGCACAAGTTTGTTAGACGCACCTGGCACAAGTTTGTTTGACGCAACTTGTACAAGTTTGTTTGATGCAACTGGCACAAGTTTGTTTGACGCAACTGGCACAAGTTTGTTTGACGCAACTGGCACAAGTTTGTTCGACGCAACTGGCACAAGTTTGTTTGACTCATCTGGCACAAGTTTGTTTGACGCAACTGGCAGAAGTTTGTTCAACGCAACTGCCACATGGTTGTTCTACGTAACTGGCACAAGTTTGTTCGACGCAACTGGCATTAGTTTGCTTGACGCAACTGGCACAAGTTTGTTCTACGCAACTGTCACAAGTTTGTTTGACGCAACTGGCACAAGTTTGTTAGACGCAACTGGCACAAGTTTGTTCGACGCAACCGGCAAAAGTTTGTTTGACGCAACTGGCACAAGTTCGTTTGACGCAACTGGCACAAGGTTCTTCTACGCAACTGGCACAAGTTTGTTTGACGCAACTTGTACAAGTTTGTTTGATACAACTGGCACAAGTTTGTTTGACGCAACTGGCACAAGTTTGTTTGACGCAACTGGCACAAGTTTGTTCGACGCAACTGGCACAAGTTTCTTCGACTCAACTGGCACAAGTTTCTTCGACGCAACTGGCACAAGTTTGTTCGACGCAACTGGCACAAGTTTGTTTGACGCAACTGGCACAAGTTTGTTTGATGCAACTGGCACAAGTTTGTTTGATGCAACTGGCACAAGTTTGTTTGACGCAATTGGCACAAGTTTGTTTGACGCAACTGGTACAAGTTTGTTCTACGCAACTGGCACAAGTTTGTTCTACGCAACTGGCACAAGTTTGTTCTATGCAACTGGCACTAGTTTGTTCTACGCAACTGGCATAAGTTTGTTTGACGCAACTGGCACAAGTTTGTTCTGTGCAACTGGCACAAGTTTGTTCAACGCAACTGCCACAAGGTTGTTTTACGTAACTGGCGCAAGTTTGATCGACGCAACTGGCACAAGTTTGCTTGACGCAACTGGCACAAGTTTGTTCTACGCAACTGGCACAAGTTTGTTCGACGCAACTGGCACAAGTTTGTTCTACCCAACTGACACAAGTTTGTTCGATGCAACTGGCACAAGTTTGTTCTACCCAACTGGCCCAAGTTTTTTTGACGCAACTGGCACAAGTTTGTTAGACGCAACTGGCACAAGTTTGTTTGACGCAACTTGTACAAGTTTGTTTGATGCAACTGGCACAAGTTTGTTTGACGCAACTGGCACAAGTTTGTTTGACGCAACTGGCACAAGTTTGTTCGACGCAACTGGCACAAGTTTGTTTGACTCATCTGGCACAAGTTTGTTTGACGCAACTGGCACAAGTTTGTTCAACGCAACTGCCACAAGGTTGTTCTACGTAACTGGCACTAGTTTGTTCGACGCAACTGGCATTAGTTTGCTTGACGCAACTGGCACAAGTTTGTTCTACGCAACTGGCACAAGTTTGTTCGACGCAACTGTCACTAGTTTGTTCTACCCAACTGACACAAGTTTGTTCGATGCAACTGGCAAAAGTTTGTTCTACCCAACTGGCCCAAGTTTTTTTGACGCAACTGGCACAAGTTTGTTAGACGCAACTGGCACAAGTTTGTTTGACGCAACTTGTACAAGTTTGTTTGATGCAACTGGCACAAGTTTGTTTGACGCAACTGGCACAAGTTTGTTTGACGCAACTGGCACAAGTTTGTTCGACGCAACTGGCACAAGTTTGTTTGACTCAACTGGCACAAGTTTCTTCGACGCAACTGGCACAAGTTTGTTCGACGCAACTGGCACAAGTTTGTTTGACGCAACTGGCACAAGTTTGTTCTACGCAACTGGCACAAGTTTGTTCTATGCAACTGGCACTAGTTTGTTCTATGCAACTGGCATAAGTTTGTTTGACGCAACTGTTACAAGTTTGTTCTACGCAACTGGCACAAGTTTGTTTGACGCAACTGGCACAAGTTTGTTCTACGCAACTCTTACTAGTTTGTTTTACACAACTGGTACAAGTTTTTTTGACACAACTGGCACAAGTTTGTTCTACGCAAATGGCAAATGTTTGTTCTACGCATCTGGCATAAGTTTGTTCTATGCAACTGAAACTAGTGTGTTCTACGCAACTGGCACAAATTTATTTGACACAACTGGCACATGTTTGTTCTACACAACTGGCACAAGTTTGTTCGACGCAACTGGCACTAGTTTGTTCTATGCAACTGGCACTAGTTTGTTCTACGCAACTGGCATAAGTTTGTTCGACGCAACTGGCACAAGTTTTTTCGATGCAACCGTACACAAGTTTGTTCGACGCAACTGGCACAAGTTTGTTCGACGCAACAGCACAAGTTTGTTATACGCAACTGGCACAAGTTTGTTCAATGCAACTGGCACAAGTTTGTTCAACGCAACTGGCACAAGTTTGTCCGACGTAACGGCACAAGTTTGTTCGACGCAACTGGCACAAGTTTGTTCGACGCAACTGGTACAAGTTTGTTTAACGCAACTGGCACAAGTTTGTTCGACCCAACTGGCAAAAGTTTGTTAGACACAACTGGCACAAGTTTGTTCAACGCAACTGGCACAAGTTTGTTTGACGCAACTGGCACAAGTTTGTTTGACGCAACTGGCACAAGGTTGTTCTACGCAACTGACACACGTTTGTTCTACTCAACTGGCACACGTTTGTTTGTCGCAACTGGCACAAGTTTTTTCAACTAAATTGGCAAATGTTTGTTTGACGCAACTGGAACAAGTTTATTTGACGCAACTGGCACAAGTTTGTTTGACGCAACAGGCACAAGTTTATTTGACGCAACTGGCAAAATTTTTCTCGACGAAACTGGCACAAGTTTGTTCGCCGTAACTGGCACAAGTTTGTTCGACGCAACTGGCACAAGTTTGTTCGACGCAACTGGCACAAGTTTGTTTTACACAACTGGCACAAGTTTGTTCTATGCAACTGGCACAAGTTTGTTCTACGCAACTGGCACAAGTTTGTTCTACGCAACTGCCACAAGTTTGTTCTACGCAACTGGCACAAGTTTGTTCTACGCATCAGGCACAAGTTTGTTCTATCCAACTGGCAATAGTTTCTTCTACGCAACTGGCACAATTTTGTTTGACGCAAGTAGCACAAGTTTTTTCTACCCAAGTGACACAAGTTTGTTCGACGCAACTGGCACAAGTATGTTCTACGCAAAGGACACAAGTTTGTTTGAAGCAACTGGCAGAAGTTTGTTCAACTCAACTGGCAGAAGTTTGTTCGAAGCAACTGGCACAAGTTTGTTTGATGCAACTGGCACAAGTTTGTTCTACGCAAAGGACACAAGTTTGTTTGAAACAACTGGCAGAAGTTTGTTCAACTCAACTGGCAGAAGTTTGTTCGAAGCAACTGGCACAAGTTTGTTTGATGCAACTGGCACAAGTTTGTTTGATGCAACTGGCACAAGTTTGTTTGACGCAATTGGCACAAGTTTGTTCGTCGCAACTGGCCCAAGTTTGTTTGACGCAACTGGCACAAGTTTGTTAGACGCAACTGGCACAAGTTTGTTCGACGCAACCGGCAAAAGTTTGTTTGACGCAACTGGCACAAGTTCGTTTGACTCAACTGGCACAAGGTTCTTCTACGCAACTGGCACAAGTTTGTTTGACGCAATTGGCACAAGTTTGTTTGACGCAACTGGCACAAGTTTGTTTGATGCAACTGGCACAAGTTTGTTAGACGCAACTGGCACAAGTTTGTTCGACGTAACAAGCACAAGTTTTTTCGAGTTAATTGGCACAAGTTTGTTTGAAACAACTGGCAGAAGTTTGTTCAACTCAACTGGCAGAAGTTTGTTCGAAGCAACTGGCACAAGTTTGTTTGATGCAACTGGCACAAGTTTGTTTGATGCAACTGGCACAAGTTTGTTTGACGCAATTGGCACAAGTTTGTTCGTCGCAACTGGCCTAAGTTTGTTTGACGCAACTGGCACAAGTTTCTTAGACGCAACTGGCACAAGTTTGTTCGACGTAACTGGCATAAGTTTTTTTGACTCAATTGGCACAAGTTTGTTTGACACAACTGGCACAAGTTTGTTTGACGTAACTGGCATAAGTTTTTTTGACGCAACTGGCACAAATTTGTTTGATGCAACTGGCACAAGTTTATTTGACGCAACTGGCACAAGTTTTCTCGACGCAACTGGCACAAGTTTGTTCGCTGTAACTGGCACAAGTTTGTTCTATGCAACTGGCACAAGTTTATTTGACGCAACTGGCACAAGTTTTCTCGACGCAACTGGCACAAGTTTGTTCGCCGTAACTGGCACAAGTTTGTTCGACGCCACTGGCACAAGTTTGTTCGAAGCAACTGGCACAAGTTTGTTTGACGCAACTGGCACAAGTTTGTTTGACGCAACTGGCACAAGTTTGTTTTATGCAACTGGCACAAGTTTGTTCTACGCAACTGGCATAAGTTTGTTCTATGCAACTGGCACTAGTTTGTTCTACGCAACTGGCATAAGTTTGTTTGACGCAACTGGCATAAGTTTGTTCTACGCAACTGGCACAAGTTTGTTCGACGCAAGTGGCACAAGTTTGTTCTACGCAACTGGCACAAGTTTGTTTGACGCAACTGGCACAAGTTTGTTCTACACAACTGGCACAAGTTTGTTCTACGCAACTGGCACAAGTTTGTTCTACGCAACTCTTACAAGTTTGTTGTACACAACTGGCACAAGTTTGTTTGACACAACTGGCACAAGTTTGTTCTAAGCAAATGGCAAAAGTTTGTTCTATGCATCTGGCACAAGTTTGTTTGATGCATCTGGCACTAGTTTGTTCTACGCAACTGGCTCAAAGTTGTTTGACGCAACTGGCACATGTTTGTTCTACCCAACTGGCACAAGTTTGTTCGACGCAACTGGCACAAGTTTGTTCTACGCAACTGGCACAAGTTTGATTGACACAACTGGCACAAGTTTGTTTGAAGCAACTGGCACAAGATTGTTCGACGGTAGTGGCGCAAGTTTGTTCGACGCAACTGGCACAAGTTTGTTCGACGCAACTGCCACAAGTTTGTTTAACATAACTGGCACAAGTTTGTTCGACCCAACTGGCACAAGTTTGTTTGACACAACTGGCACAAGTTTGTTCGACGCAACTGGCACAAGTTTGTTCGACGCAACTGGCAAAAGTTTGTTTTACACAACTGGCACAAGTTTGTTTGACGCAACGGGCACAAGTTTGTTTGACGCAACTGGCACAAGATTGTTTGACGCAACTGGCACAAGTTTGTTCGACTCAACTGGCACAACGTTGTTTGATGCAACTGGCACAAGTTTGTTCGACACAACTGGCACAAGTTTGTTTGAAACAACTGGCACAAGGTTGTTCTATGCAACTGGCAAAAGTTTGTTCGACGCAACTGGCACAAGTTTGTTTGACACAACTGGCACATGCTTGTTTGACACAACAGCACAAGTTTGTTCTAAGCAACTGGCACAAGTTTGTTCGACGGAACTGGCGCAAATTTGTTCGACGCAACTGGCACAAGTTTGTTCGACGCAACTGACACAAGTTTCTTCGACGCAACTAGGACAAGTTTGTTCGACGTAACTGGCACAAGTTTGTTCGACCTAACTGGCACAAGTTTGTTTGACACAACTGGCACAAGTTTGTTCGACGCAATTGGCACAAGTTTGTTTGACTCAACTGGCGAAAGTTTGTTTGACGCAACTGGCACAAGGTTGTTCTGCGCAACATGCACAAGTTTGTTCTTCGCAACTGGCACAAGTTTGTTTGACACAACTGGCATAAGTTTGTCAGATGCAACTGGCCTAAGTTTGTTCGAAACAACTGCCACAAGTTTTTTCGACTCAATTGGTATATGTTTGTTTGACGCAACTGGCACAAGTTTGTTTGGCGCAACTGGCACAAGTTTGTTTGACGCAAATGGCACAAGTTTGTTTGACGCAACTGGCACCAGTTTATAGCAACTGGCACAAGTTTATTTGACGCAACTGGCACAAGTTTTCTCGACGCAAGTGGCACAAGTTTTCTCGACGCAAGTGGCACAAGTTTGTTCGCCGTAACTGGCAAAAGTTTGTTCGATACAACTGGCACAAGTTAGTTTGACGCAACTGGCACAAGTTTCTTCGACGCAACTGGCACTAGTTTGTTCTACGCAACTGGCACAAGTTTGTTCTATGCAACTGGCACTAGTTTGTTCTACGCAACTGGCATAAGTTTGTTTGACGCAACTGGCACAAGTTTGTTCTGTGCAACTGGCACAAGTTTGTTCAACGCAACTGCCACAAGGTTGTTTTACGTAACTGGCGCAAGTTTGATCGACGCAACTGGCACAAGTTTGTTTGACTCAACTGGCACAAGTTTGTTCTACGCAACTGGCACAAGTTTGTTCGACGCAACTGGCACAAGTTTGTTCTACCCAACTGACACAAGTTTGTTCGATGCAACTGGCACAAGTTTGTTGTACCCAACTGGCCCAAGTTTTTTTGACGCAACTGGCACAAGTTTGTTAGAAGCAACTGGCACAAGTTTGTTTGACGCAACTTGTACAAGTTTGTTTGATGCAACTGGCACAAGTTTGTTTGACGCAACTGGCACAAGTTTGTTTGACGCAACTGGCACAAGTTTGTTCGACGCAACTGGCACAAGTTTGTTTGACTCATCTGGCACAAGTTTGTTTGACGCAACTGGCACAAGTTTGTTCAACGCAACTGCCACAAGGTTGTTCTACGTAACTGGCACAAGTTTGTTCGACGCAACTGGCATTAGTTTGCTTGACGCAACTGGCACAAGTTTGTTCTACGCAACTGGCACAAGTTTGTTCGACGCAACTGTCACTAGTTTGTTCTACCCAACTGACACAAGTTTGTTCGATGCAACTGGCACAAGTTTGTTCTACCCAACTGGCCCAAGTTTTTTTGACGCAACTGGCACAAGTTTGTTAGACGCAACTGGCACAAGTTTGTTTGACGCAACTTGTACAAGTTTGTTTGATGCAACTGGCACAAGTTTGTTTGACGCAACTGGCACAAGTTTGTTTGACGCAACTGGCACAAGTTTGTTCGACGCAACTGGCACAAGTTTGTTTGACTCAACTGGCACAAGTTTCTTCGACGCAACTGGCACAAGTTTGTTCGACGCAACTGGCACAAGTTTGTTTGACGCAACTGGCACAAGTTTGTTCTACGCAACTGGCACAGGTTTGTTCTATGCAACTGGCACTAGTTTGTTCTATGCAACTGGCATAAGTTTGTTTGACGTAACTGGTACAAGTTTGTTCTACGCAACTGGCACAAGTTTGTTTGACGCAACTGGCACAAGTTTTTTCTACGCAACTCTTACTAGTTTGTTGTACACAACTGGTACAAGATTTTTTGACACAACTGGCACAAGTTTGTTCTACGCAAATGGCAAATGTTTGTTCTACGCATCTGGCATAAGTTTGTTCTATGCAACTGAAACTAGTGTGTTCTACGCAACTGGCACAAATTTGTTTGACACAACTGGCACATGTTTGTTCTACACAACTGGCACAAGTTTGTTCGACGCAACTGGCACAAGTTTGTTCTATGCAACTGGCACTAGTTTGTTCTACGCAACTGGCATAAGTTTGTTCGACGCAACTGGCACAAGTTTTTTCGACGCAACCGTACACAAGTTTGTTCGACGCAACTGGCACAAGTTTGTTCGACGCAACAGGCACAAGTTTATTTGACGCAACTGGCAAAATTTTTCTCGACGAAACTGGCACTAGTTTGTTCGCCGTAACTGGCACAAGTTTGTTCGACGCAACTGGCACAAGTTTGTTCGACGCAACTGGCACAAGTTTGTTTTACACAACTGGCACAAGTTTGTTCTATGCAACTGGCACAAGTTTGTTCTACGCAACTGGCACAAGTTTGTTCTACGCAACTGCCACAAGTTTGTTCTACGCAACTGGCACAAGTTTGTTCTACGCATCAGGCACAAGTTTGTTCTATCCAACTGGCAATAGTTTCTTCTACGCAACTGGCACAATTTTGTTTGACGCAAGTAGCACAAGTTTTTTCTACCCAAGTGACACAAGCTTGTTCGACGCAACTGGCACAAGTATGTTCTATGCAAAGGACACAAGTTTGTTTGAAACAACTGGCAGAAGTTTGTTCAACTCAACTGGCAGAAGTTTGTTCGAAGCAACTGGCACAAGTTTGTTTGATGCAACTGGCACAAGTTTGTTCTACGCAAAGGACAAAAGTTTGTTTGAAACAACTGGCAGAAGTTTGTTCAACTCAACTGGCAGAAGTTTGTTCGAAGCAACTGGCACAAGTTTGTTTGATGCAACTGGCACAAGTTTGTTTGATGCAACTGGCACAAGTTTGTTTGACGCAATTGGCACAAGTTTGTTTGTCGCAACTGGCCCAAGTTTGTTTGACGCAACTGGCACAAGTTTGTTAGACGCAACTGGCACAAGTTTGTTCGACGCAACCGGCAAAAGTTTGTTTGACGCAACTGGCACAAGTTCGTTTGACGCAACTGGCACAAGGTTCTTCTACGCAACTGGCACAAGTTTGTTTGACGCAATTGGCACAAGTTTGTTTGACGCAACTGGCACAAGTTTGTTTTATGCAACTGGCACAAGTTTGTTCTACGCAACTGGCATAAGTTTGTTCTATGCAACTGGCACTAGTTTGTTCTACGCAACTGGCATAAGTTTGTTTGACGCAACTGGCATAAGTTTGTTCTACGCAACTGGCACAAGTTTGTTCGACGCAAGTGGCACAAGTTTGTTCTACGCAACTGGCACAAGTTTGTTTGACGCAACTGGCACAAGTTTGTTCTACACAACTGGCACAAGTTTGTTCTACGCAACTGGCACAAGTTTGTTCTACGCAACTCTTACAAGTTTGTTGTACACAACTGGCACAAGTTTGTTTGACACAACTGGCACAAGTTTGTTCTAAGCAAATGGCAAAAGTTTGTTCTATGCATCTGGCACAAGTTTGTTTGATGCATCTGGCACTAGTTTGTTCTACGCAACTGGCTCAAAGTTGTTTGACGCAACTGGCACATGTTTGTTCTACCCAACTGGCACAAGTTTGTTCGACGCAACTGGCACAAGTTTGTTCTACGCAACTGGCACAAGTTTGATTGACACAACTGGCACAAGTTTGTTTGAAGCAACTGGCACAAGATTGTTCGACGGTAGTGGCGCAAGTTTGTTCGACGCAACTGGCACAAGTTTGTTCGACGCAACTGCCACAAGTTTGTTTAACATAACTGGCACAAGTTTGTTCGACCCAACTGGCACAAGTTTGTTTGACACAACTGGCACAAGTTTGTTCGACGCAACTGGCACAAGTTTGTTCGACGCAACTGGCAAAAGTTTGTTTTACACAACTGGCACAAGTTTGTTTGACGCAACGGGCACAAGTTTGTTTGACGCAACTGGCACAAGATTGTTTGACGCAACTGGCACAAGTTTGTTCGACTCAACTGGCACAACGTTGTTTGATGCAACTGGCACAAGTTTGTTCGACACAACTGGCACAAGTTTGTTTGAAACAACTGGCACAAGGTTGTTCTATGCAACTGGCAAAAGTTTGTTCGACGCAACTGGCACAAGTTTGTTTGACACAACTGGCACATGCTTGTTTGACACAACAGCACAAGTTTGTTCTAAGCAACTGGCACAAGTTTGTTCGACGGAACTGGCGCAAATTTGTTCGACGCAACTGGCACAAGTTTGTTCGACGCAACTGACACAAGTTTCTTCGACGCAACTAGGACAAGTTTGTTCGACGTAACTGGCACAAGTTTGTTCGACCTAACTGGCACAAGTTTGTTTGACACAACTGGCACAAGTTTGTTCGACGCAATTGGCACAAGTTTGTTTGACTCAACTGGCGAAAGTTTGTTTGACGCAACTGGCACAAGGTTGTTCTGCGCAACATGCACAAGTTTGTTCTTCGCAACTGGCACAAGTTTGTTTGACACAACTGGCATAAGTTTGTCAGATGCAACTGGCCTAAGTTTGTTCGAAACAACTGCCACAAGTTTTTTCGACTCAATTGGTATATGTTTGTTTGACGCAACTGGCACAAGTTTGTTTGGCGCAACTGGCACAAGTTTGTTTGACGCAAATGGCACAAGTTTGTTTGACGCAACTGGCACCAGTTTATAGCAACTGGCACAAGTTTATTTGACGCAACTGGCACAAGTTTTCTCGACGCAAGTGGCACAAGTTTTCTCGACGCAAGTGGCACAAGTTTGTTCGCCGTAACTGGCAAAAGTTTGTTCGATACAACTGGCACAAGTTAGTTTGACGCAACTGGCACAAGTTTCTTCGACGCAACTGGCACTAGTTTGTTCTACGCAACTGGCACAAGTTTGTTCTATGCAACTGGCACTAGTTTGTTCTACGCAACTGGCATAAGTTTGTTTGACGCAACTGGCACAAGTTTGTTCTGTGCAACTGGCACAAGTTTGTTCAACGCAACTGCCACAAGGTTGTTTTACGTAACTGGCGCAAGTTTGATCGACGCAACTGGCACAAGTTTGTTTGACTCAACTGGCACAAGTTTGTTCTACGCAACTGGCACAAGTTTGTTCGACGCAACTGGCACAAGTTTGTTCTACCCAACTGACACAAGTTTGTTCGATGCAACTGGCACAAGTTTGTTGTACCCAACTGGCCCAAGTTTTTTTGACGCAACTGGCACAAGTTTGTTAGAAGCAACTGGCACAAGTTTGTTTGACGCAACTTGTACAAGTTTGTTTGATGCAACTGGCACAAGTTTGTTTGACGCAACTGGCACAAGTTTGTTTGACGCAACTGGCACAAGTTTGTTCGACGCAACTGGCACAAGTTTGTTTGACTCATCTGGCACAAGTTTGTTTGACGCAACTGGCACAAGTTTGTTCAACGCAACTGCCACAAGGTTGTTCTACGTAACTGGCACAAGTTTGTTCGACGCAACTGGCATTAGTTTGCTTGACGCAACTGGCACAAGTTTGTTCTACGCAACTGGCACAAGTTTGTTCGACGCAACTGTCACTAGTTTGTTCTACCCAACTGACACAAGTTTGTTCGATGCAACTGGCACAAGTTTGTTCTACCCAACTGGCCCAAGTTTTTTTGACGCAACTGGCACAAGTTTGTTAGACGCAACTGGCACAAGTTTGTTTGACGCAACTTGTACAAGTTTGTTTGATGCAACTGGCACAAGTTTGTTTGACGCAACTGGCACAAGTTTGTTTGACGCAACTGGCACAAGTTTGTTCGACGCAACTGGCACAAGTTTGTTTGACTCAACTGGCACAAGTTTCTTCGACGCAACTGGCACAAGTTTGTTCGACGCAACTGGCACAAGTTTGTTTGACGCAACTGGCACAAGTTTGTTCTACGCAACTGGCACAGGTTTGTTCTATGCAACTGGCACTAGTTTGTTCTATGCAACTGGCATAAGTTTGTTTGACGTAACTGGTACAAGTTTGTTCTACGCAACTGGCACAAGTTTGTTTGACGCAACTGGCACAAGTTTGTTCTACGCAACTCTTACTAGTTTGTTGTACACAACTGGTACAAGATTTTTTGACACAACTGGCACAAGTTTGTTCTACGCAAATGGCAAATGTTTGTTCTACGCATCTGGCATAAGTTTGTTCTATGCAACTGAAACTAGTGTGTTCTACGCAACTGGCACAAATTTGTTTGACACAACTGGCACATGTTTGTTCTACACAACTGGCACAAGTTTGTTCGACGCAACTGGCACAAGTTTGTTCTATGCAACTGGCACTAGTTTGTTCTACGCAACTGGCATAAGTTTGTTCGACGCAACTGGCACAAGTTTTTTCGACGCAACCGTACACAAGTTTGTTCGACGCAACTGGCACAAGTTTGTTCGACGCAACAGGCACAAGTTTATTTGACGCAACTGGCAAAATTTTTCTCGACGAAACCGGCACTAGTTTGTTCGCCGTAACTGGCACAAGTTTGTTCAACGCAACTGGCACAAGTTTGTTCGACGCAACTGGCACAAGTTTGTTTTACACAACTGGCACAAGTTTGTTCTATGCAACTGGCACAAGTTTGTTCTACGCAACTGGCACAAGTTTGTTCTACGCAACTGCCACAAGTTTGTTCTACGCAACTGGCACAAGTTTGTTCTACGCATCAGGCACAAGTTTGTTCTATCCAACTGGCAATAGTTTCTTCTACGCAACTGGCACAATTTTGTTTGACGCAAGTAGCACAAGTTTTTTCTACCCAAGTGACACAAGCTTGTTCGACGCAACTGGCACAAGTATGTTCTATGCAAAGGACACAAGTTTGTTTGAAACAACTGGCAGAAGTTTGTTCAACTCAACTGGCAGAAGTTTGTTCGAAGCAACTGGCACAAGTTTGTTTGATGCAACTGGCACAAGTTTGTTCTACGCAAAGGACAAAAGTTTGTTTGAAACAACTGGCAGAAGTTTGTTCAACTCAACTGGCAGAAGTTTGTTCGAAGCAACTGGCACAAGTTTGTTTGATGCAACTGGCACAAGTTTGTTTGATGCAACTGGCACAAGTTTGTTTGACGCAATTGGCACAAGTTTGTTTGTCGCAACTGGCCCAAGTTTGTTTGACGCAACTGGCACAAGTTTGTTAGACGCAACTGGCACAAGTTTGTTCGACGCAACCGGCAAAAGTTTGTTTGACGCAACTGGCACAAGTTCGTTTGACGCAACTGGCACAAGGTTCTTCTACGCAACTGGCACAAGTTTGTTTGACGCAATTGGCACAAGTTTGTTTGACGCAACTGGCACAAGTTTGTTTGACGCAACTGGCACAAGTTTGTTTGACGCAACTGGCAAAAGTTTGTTTGACGCAACTGGCACAAGTTTGTTAGACGCAACTGGCACAAGTTTGTTCGACGTAACAGGCACAAGTTTTTTCGACTCAACTGGTACAAGTTTGTTTGACGCAACTGGCACAAGTTTGTTTGATGCAAGAGGCACAAGTTTGTTTGACGCAACTGGCACAAGTTTGTTTGACGCAACTGGCACAAGTTTTTTTTTACGCAACTGGCTCAAGTTTGTTCGATGCAACTGGCACAAGTTTGTTTGACGCAACTGGCACAAGTTTGTTCTACGCAACTGGCACAAGTTTGTTCTATGCAACTGGCACTAGTTTGTTCTATGCAACTGGCATAAGTTTGTTTGACGCAACTGGTACAAGTTTGTTCTACGCAACTGGCACAAGTTTGTTTGACGCAACTGGCACAAGTTTGTTCTACGCAACTCTTACTAGTTTGTTGTACACAACTGGTACAAGTTTTTTTGACACAACTGGCACAAGTTTGTTCTACGCAAATGGCAAATGTTTGTTCTACGCATCTGGCATAAGTTTGTTCTATGCAACTGAAACTAGTGTGTTCTACGCAACTGGCACAAATTTGTTTGACACATCTGGCACATGTTTGTTCTACACAACTGGCACAAGTTTGTTCGACGCAACTGGCACAAGTTTGTTCTATGCAACTGGCACTAGTTTGTTCTACGCAACTGGCATAAGTTTGTTCGACGCAACTGGCACAAGTTTTTTCGACGCAACCGTACACAAGTTTGTTCGACGCAACTGGCACAAGTTTGTTCGACGCAACAGCACAAGTTTGTTATACGCAACTGGCACAAGTTTGTTCAACGCAACTGGCACAAGTTTGTTCAATGCAACTGGCACAAGTTTGTCCGACGTAACGGCACAAGTTTGTTCGACGCAACTGGCACAAGTTTGTTCGACGCAACTGGTACAAGTTTGTTTAACGCAACTGGCACAAGTTTGTTCAACCCAACTGGCAAAAGTTTGTTAGACACAACTGGCACAAGTTTGTTCAACGCAACTGGCACAAGTTTGTTTGACGCAACTGGCACAAGTTTGTTTGACGCAACTGGCACAAGGTTGTTCTACGCAACTGACACACGTTTGTTCTACTCAACTGGCACACGTTTGTTTGACGCAACTGGCACAAGTTTGTTCAACTCAATTGGCAAAAGTTTGTTTGACGCAACGGGAACAAGTTTATTTGACGCAACTGGCACAAGTTTGTTTGACGCAACAGGCACAAGTTTATTTGACGCAAATGGCAAAATTTTTCTCGACGAAACTGGCACAAGTTTGTTCGCCGTAACTGGCACAAGTTTGTTCGACGCAACTGGCACAAGTTTGTTCGACGCAACTGGCACAAGTTTGTTTTACACAACTGGCACAAGTTTGTTTGACGCAACTGGCACAAGTTTGTTCTACGCAACTGGCACAAGTTTGTTCTACGCAACTGCCACAAGTTTGTTCTACGCAACTGGCACAAGTTTGTTCTACGCATCAGGCACAAGTTTGTTCTATCCAACTGGCAATAGTTTCTTCTACGCAACTGGCACAATTTTGTTTGACGCAAGTAGCACAAGTTTTTTCTACCCAAGTGACACAAGTTTGTTCGACGCAACTGGCACAAGTATGTTCTACGCAAAGGACACAAGTTTGTTTGAAACAACTGGCAGAAGTTTGTTCAACTCAACTGGCAGAAGTTTGTTCGAAGCAACTGGCACAAGTTTGTTTGATGCAACTGGCACAAGTTTGTTCTACGCAAAGGACACAAGTTTGTTTGAAACAACTGGCAGAAGTTTGTTCAACTCAACTGGCAGAAGTTTGTTCGAAGCAACTGGCACAAGTTTGTTTGATGCAACTGGCACAAGTTTGTTTGATGCAACTGGGACAAGTTTGTTTGACGCAATTGGCACAAGTTTGTTCGTCGCAACTGGCCGAAGTTTGTTAGACGCAACTGGCACAAGTTTGTTCGACGTAACTGGCATAAGTTTTTTCGACTCAATTGGCACAAGTTTGTTTGACACAACTGGCACAAGTTTGTTTGACGCAACCGGCATAAGTTTTTTTGACGCAACTGGCACAAATTTGTTTGATGCAACTGGCACAAGTTTATTTGACGCAACTGGCACAAGTTTTCTCGACGCAACTGGCACAAGTTTGTTCGCTGTAATTGGCACAAGTTTGTTCTATGCAACTGGCACAAGTTTATTTGACGCAACTGGCACAAGTTTTCTCGACGCAACTGGCACAAGTTTGTTCGCCTTAACTGGCACAAGTTTGTTCGACGCCACTGGCACAAGTTTGTTCGACGCAACTGGCACAAGTTTGTTTGACGCAACTGGCACAAGTTTGTTTGACGCAACTGGCACAAGTTTGTTTTATGCAACTGGCACAAGTTTGTTCTACGCAACTGGCATAAGTTTGTTCTATGCAACTGGCACTAGTTTGTTCTACGCAACTGGCATAAGTTTGTTTGACGCAACTGGCACAAGTTTGTTCTACGCAACTGGCACAAGTTTGTTCGACGCAAGTGGCACAAGTTTGTTCTACGCAACTGGCACAAGTTTGTTTGACGCAACTGGCACAAGTTTGTTCTACACAACTGGCACAAGTTTGTTCTACGCAACTGGCACAAGTTTGTTCTACGCAACTCTTACAAGTTTGTTGTACACAACTGGCACAAGTTTGTTTGACACAACTGGCACAAGTTTGTTCTAAGCAAATGGCAAAAGTTTGTTCTATGCATCTGGCACAAGTTTGTTCTATGCAACTGGCACTAGTTTGTTCTACGCAACTGGCTCAAATTTGTTTGACGCAACTGGCACATGTTTGTTCTACCCAACTGGCACAAGTTTGTTCGACGCAACTGGCACAAGTTTGTTCTACGCAACTGGCACAAGTTTGATTGACACAACTGGCACAAGTTTGTTCGAAGCAACTGGCACAAGATTGTTCGACGGAAGTGGCGCAAGTTTGATCGACGCAACTGGCACAAGTTTGTTCGACGCAACTGGCACAAGTTTGTTCGACGCAACTGGTACAAGTTTGTTTAAGATAACTGGCACAAGTTTGTTCGACCCAACTGGAACAAGTTTGTTTGACACAACTGGCACAAGTTTGTTCAACGCAACTGGCACAAGTTTGTTCGACGCAACTGGCAAAAGTTTGTTTGACGCAACTGGCACAAGTTTGTTTGACGCAACGGGCACAAGTTTGTTTGACGCAACTGGCACAAGATTGTTTGATGCAACTGGCACAAGTTTGTTCGACTCAACTGGCACAACTTTGTTTGATGCAACTGGCACAAGTTTGTTCGACGCAACTGGCACAAGTTTGTTTGACACAACTGGCACAAGGTTGTTCTATGCAACTGGCAAAAGTTTGTTCGACGCAACTGGCACAAGTTTGTTTGACACAACTGGCACATGCTTGTTTGACACAACTGGCACAAGTTTGTTCTAAGCAACTGGCACAAGTTTGTTCGACGGAACTGGCGCAAATTTGTTCGACGCAACTGCCACAAGTTTGTTCGACGCAACTGACACAAGTTTCTTCGACGCAACTAGTACAAGTTTGTTCGACGTAACTGGCACAAGTTTGTTCGACCTAACTGGCACAAGTTTGTTTGACACAACTGGCACAAGTTTGTTCGACGCAATTGGCACAAGTTTGTTTGACTCAACTGGCGAAAGTTTGTTTGACGCAACTGGCACAAGGTTGTTCTACGCAACATGCACAAGTTTGTTCTTCGCAACTGGCACAAGTTTGTTTGACGCAACTGGCATAAGTTTGTCAGATGCAACTGGCCCAAGTTTGTTCGAAGCAATTGCCACAAGTTTTTTCGACTCAATTGGTATAAGTTTGTTTGACGCAACTGGCACAAGTTTGTTTGGCGCAACTGGCACAAGTTTGTTTGTCGCAAATGGCACAAGTTTGTTTGACGCAACTGGCACCAGTTTAAAGCAACTGGCACAAGTTTATTTGACGCAAATGGCACAAGTTTTCTCGACGCAAGTGGCAAAAGTTTTCTCGACGCAAGTGGCACAAGTTTGTTCGCCGTAACTGGCACAAGTTTGTTCGATGCAACTGTCACAAGTTTGTTTGACGCAACTGGCACAAGTTTCTTCGACGCAACTGGCACTAGTTTGTTCTACGCAACTGGCACAAGTTTGTTCTATGCAACTGGCACTAGTTTGTTCTACGCAACTGGCATAAGTTTGTTTGGCGCAACTGGCACAAGTTTGTTCTATGCAACTGGCACAAGTTTGTTCAACGCAACTGCCACAAGGTTGTTTTACGTAACTGGCACAAGTTTGATCGATGCAACTGGCACAAGTTTGCTTGACACAACTGGCACAAGTTTGTTCTACGCAACTGGCACAAGTTTGTTCGACGCAACTGGCACAAGTTTGTTCTACCCAACTGACACAAGTTTGTTCGATGCAACTGGCACAAGTTTGTTCTACCCAACTGGAACAAGTTTTTTTGACGCAACTGGCACAAGTTTGTTAGACGCAACTGGCACAAGTTTGTTTGACTCAACTTGTACAAGTTTGTTTGATGCAACTGGCACAAGTTTGTTTGACGCAACTGGCACAAGTTTGTTTGACGCAACTGGCACAAGTTTGTTCGACGCAACTGGCACAAGATTGTTTGACTCATCTGGCACAAGTTTGTTTGACGCAACTGGCACAAGTTTGTTCAACGCAACTGCCACAAGGTTGTTCTACATAACTGGCACAAGTTTGTTCGACGCAACTGGCATTAGTTTGCTTGACGCAACTGGCACAAGTTTGTTCTACGCAACTGTCACATGTTTGTTCGACGCAACTGTCACAAGTTTATTCTACCCAACTGACACAAGTTTGTTCGATGCAACTGGCACAAGTTTGTTCTACCCAACTGGCCCAAGTTTTTTTGACGCAACTGGCACAAGTTTGTTAGACGCAACTGGCACAAGTTTGTTTGACGCAACTTGTACAAGTTTGTTTGATGCAACTGGCACAAGTTTGTTTGACGCAACTGGCACAAGTTTGTTTGACGCAACTGGCAAAAGTTTGTTCGACGCAACTGGCACAAGTTTGTTTGACTCAACTGGCACAAGTTTGTTTGCCGCAACTGGCACAAGTTTGTTTGACGCAACTGGCAAAAGGTTGTTCTACGCATCTGGCACAAGTTTGTTCTATGCAACTGGCACAAGTTTGTTTGACGCAACTGGCACAAGTTTTCTCGACGCAACTGGCAAAAGTTTGTTCGCTGTAACTGGCACAAGTTTGTTCTATGCAACTGGCACAAGTTTATATGACGCAACTGGCACAAGTTTTCTCGACGCAACTGGCACAAGTTTGTTCGCCGTAATTGGCACAAGTTTGTTCGACGCCACTGGCACAAGTTTGTTTGACTCAACTGGCACAAGTTTGTTTGCCGCAACTGGCACAAGTTTGTTTGACGCAACTGGCAAAAGGTTGTTCTACGCATCTGGCACAAGTTTGTTCTATGCAACTGGCACAAGTTTGTTTGACGCAACTGGCAGAAGTTTTCTCGACGCAACTGGCAAAAGTTTGTTCGCTGTAACTGGCACAAGTTTGTTCTATGCAACTGGCACAAGTTTATATGACGCAACTGGCACAAGTTTTCTCGACGCAACTGGCACAAGTTTGTTTGCCGTAATTGGCACAAGTTTGTTCGACGCCACTGGCACAAGTTTGTTCGACGCAACTGGCACAAGTTTGTTTGACGCAACTGGCACAAGTTTGTTTGACGCAACTGGCACAAGTTTGTTTTATGCAACTGGCACAAGTTTGTTCTACGCAACTGGCATAAGTTTGTTCTATGCAACTGGCACTGGTTTGTTCTACGCAACTGGCATAAGTTTGTTTGACGCAACTGGCACAAGTTTGTTCGATGTAATTGGCACAAGTTTGTTCGAAGCAACTGGCACAAGTTTGTTTGATGCAACTGGCACAAGTTTGTTTGTTGCAACTGGCACAAGTTTGTTTGACGCAATTGGCACAAGTTTGTTCGTCGCAACCGGCCCAAGTTTGTTTGATGCAACTGGCACAAGTTTGTTTGACGCAATTGGCACAAGTTTGTTCGTCGCAACTGGCCCAAGTTTGTTTGACGCAACTGGCACAGGTTTGTTAGACGCAACTGGCACAAGTTTGTTCGACGTAACTGGCATAAGTTTTTTCGACTCAATTGGCACAAGTTTGTTTGACGCAACTGGCACAAGTTTTCTCGACGCAACTGGCACAAGTTTGTTCGCTGTAACTGGCACAAGTTTGTTCTATGCAACTGGTACAAGTTTATTTGACGCAACTGGCACAAGTTTTCTCGACGCAACTGGCACAAGTTTGTTCGCCGTAACTGGCACAAGTTTGTTCGACGCAACTGGCACAAGTTTGTTCGACGCAACTGGCACAAGTTTGTTTGACGCAACTGGCACAAGTTTGTTTGACGCAACTGGCACAAGTTTGTTTTATGCAACTGGCACAAGTTTGTTCTACGCAACTGGCATAACTTTGTTCTATGCAACTGGCACTAGTTTGTTCTACGCAACTGGCATAAGTTTGTTTGACGCAACTGGCACAAGTTTGTTCTACGCAACTGGCACAAGTTTGTTCGACGCAAGTGGCACAAGTTTGTTCTACGCAACTGGCACAAGTTTGTTTGACGCAACTGGCACAAGTTTGTTCTACACAACTGGCACAAGTTTGTTCTACGCAACTGGCACAAGTTTGCTCTACTCAACTCTTACAAGTTTGTTATACACAACTGGCACAAGTTTGTTTGACACAACTGGCACAAGTTTATTCTACGCAAATGGCAAAAGTTTGTTCTATGCATCTGGCACAAGTTTGTTCTATGCAACTGGCACTAGTTTGTTCTACGCAACTGGCTCAAATTTGTTTGACGCAACTGGCACATGTTTGTTCTACCCAACTGGCACAAGTTTGTTCGACGCAACTGGCACAAGTTTGTTCTACGCAACTGGCACAAGTTTGATTGACACAACTGGCACAAGTTTGTTCTAAGCAACTGGCAAAAGTTTGTTCTACGGAAGTGGCGCAAGTTTGTTCGACGCAACTGGCACAAGTTTGTTCGACGTAACTGGCACAAGTTTGTTCGACGCAACTGGTACAAGTTTGTTTAACATAACTGGCACAAGTTTGTTCGACCCAACTGGCACAAGTTTGTTTGACGCAACTGGCACAAGTTTGTTCGACACAACTGGCACAAGTTTGTTCGACGCAACTGGCAAAAGTTTGTTTGACGCAACTGGCACAAGTTTTTTTGACGCAACGGGTACAAGTTTGTTTGACGCAACTGGCACAAGTTTGTTTGACGCAACTGGCACAAGTTTGTTCGACTCAACTGGCACAACTTTGTTTGACGCAACAGTCACAAGTTTGTTCGACGCAACTGGCACAAGTTTGCTTGACACAACTGGCACAAGGTTGTTCTATGCAACTGGCACAAGTTTGTTCGACGCAACTGGCGCAAGTTTGTTTGACGCAACTGGCACATGCCTGTTTGACACAACTTGCACAAGTTTGTTCTAAGCAACTGGCACAAGTTTGTTCGACGGAACTGGCGCAAGTTTATTCGACGCAACTGGCACAAGTTTGTTCGACGCAACTGACACAAGTTTCTTCGACGCAACTGGTACAAGTTTGTTCGACGTAACTGGCACAAGTTTGTTCGACCTAACTGGCACTAGTTTGTTTGACACAACTGGCACAAGTTTGTTCGACGCAATTGGCACAAGTTTGTTTGATTCAACTGGCAAAAGTTTGTTTGACGCAACTGGCACAAGGTTGTTCTACGCAACATGCACAAGTTTGTTCTACGCAACTTGCACAAGTTTGTTTGACGCAACTGGCATAAGTTTGTTAGATGCAACTGGCCCAAGTTTGTTCGAAGCAACTGCCACAAGTTTTTTCGACTCAATTGGTATGAGTTTGTTTGACGCAACTGGCACAAGTTTGTTTGGCGTAACTGGCAAAAGTTTGTTTGACGCAACTGGCACAAGTTTGTTTGACGCAACTGGCACAAGTTTATTTGACGCAACTGGCACAAGTTTTCTCGACGCAAGTGGCACAAGTTTATTCACCGTAACTGGCACAAGTTTGTTCAATGCAACTGCCACAAGTTTGTTTGACGCAACTGGCACAAGTTTCTTCGACGCAACTGGCACTAGTTTGTTCGACGCAACTGGCACAATTTTGTTTGACGCAATTGGCACAAGTTTTTCTACTCAACTGGCACAAGTTTGTTCTATGCAACTGGCACTAGTTTCTTCTACGCAACTGGCATAAGTTTGTTTGACGCAACTGGCACAAGTTTGTTCTATGCAACTGGCACAAGTTTGTTCAGCGCAACTGCCACAAGGTTGTTTTACGTAACTGGCACAAGTTTGTTCGACGCAACTGGCACAAGTTTGCTTGACGCAACTGGCACAAGTTTGTTCTACGCAACTGGCACAAGTTTGTTCGACGCAACTGGCACAAGTTTGTTCTACCCAACTGACACAAGTTTGTTCGATGCAACTGGCACAAGTTTGTTCTACCCAACTGGCCCAAGTTTTTTTGACGCAACTGGCACAAGTTTGTAAGACGCAACTGGCACAAGTTTGTTTGACGCAACTTGTACAAGTTTGTTTGATGCAACTGGCACAAGTTTGTTTGACGCAACTGGCACAAGTTTGTTTGACGCAACTGGCACAAGTTTGTTCGACGCAACTGGCACAAGTTTGTTTGACTCAACTGGCACAAGTTTGTTTGACGCAACTGGCACAAGTTTGTTCAACGCAACTGCCACAAGGTTGTTCTACGTAACTGGCACAAGTTTGTTCAACGCAACTGGCATTAGTTTGCTTGACGCAACTGGCACAAGTTTGTTCTACGCAACTGGCACAAGTTTGTTCGACGCAACTGTCACAAGTTTGTTCTACCCAACTGACACAAGTTTGTTCGATGCAACTGGCACAAGTTTGTTCTACCCAACTGGCCCAAGTTTTTTTGACGCAACTGGCACAAGTTTGTTAGACGCAACTGGCACAAGTTTGTTTGACGCAACTTGTACAAGTTTGTTTGATGCAACTGGCACAAGTTTGTTTGATGCAACTGGCACAAGTTTGTTTGACGCAACTGGCACAAGTTTGTTCGACGCAACTGGCAAAAGTTTGTTTGACTCAACTGGCACAAGTTTGTTTGACGCAACTGGCACAAGTTTGTTTGACGCAACTGCCACAAGGTTGTTCTACGCAACTAGCACAAATTTGTTCTATGCAACTGGCACAAGTTTGTTTGACGCAACTGGCACAAGTTTTCTGGACGCAACTGGCACAAGTTTGTTCGCTATAACTGGCACAAGTTTGTTCTATGCAACTGGCACAAGTTTATTTGACGCAACTGGCACAAGTTTTCTCGACGCAATTGGCACAAGTTTGTTCGCCGTAATTGGCACAAGTTTGTTCGACGCCACTGGCACAAGTTTGTTCGACGCAACTGGCACAAGTTTGTTTGACGCAACTGGCACAAGTTTGTTTGACGCAACTGGCACAAGTTTGTTTTATGCAACTGGCACAAGTTTGTTCTACGCAACTGGCATAAGTTTGTTCTATGCAACTGGCACTAGTTTGCTCTACGCAACTGGCATAAGTTTGTTTGACGCAACTGGCACAAGTTTGTTCGATGTAATTGGCACAAGTTTTTTCGACGCAACTGGCACAAGTTTGTTTGAAACAAGAGGCAGAAGTTTGTTTGACGCAACTGGCACAAGTTTGTACGATGCAACTAGCACAAGTTTGTTTGACGCAACTGGCAAAAGTTTCTTCAACGCAACTGGCACAACTTTGTTCGATGCAACTGGCACAAGTTTGTTATATGCGTCTGGCACAAGTTTGTTCTGTGCAACTGGCACAAGTTTGTTCTATGCAACTGGCATAAGTTTGTTCGACGCAAATGGCACAAGTTTTTTCGACACAACTGTACACAAGTTTGTTCGACTCAACTGGCACAAGTTTGTTCGACGCAACTGGCACAAGTTTGTTCGACGCAACAGCACAAGTTTGTTATACGCAACTGGCACAAGTTTGTTTGACGCAACTGGCACAAGTTTGTTCTACGCAACTGGCATAAGTTTGTTCGATGCAAATGGCACAAGTTTTTTCGACGCAACTGTACACAAGTTTGTTCGACTCAACTGGCACAAGTTTGTTTGACGCAACTGGCACAAGTTTGTTCGACGCAACAGCACAAGTTTGTTATACGCAACTGGCACAAGTTTGTTCGACGCAACTGGCACAAGTTTGTTCAACGCAACTGGCACAAGTTTGTTCGACGCAACTGGTACAAGTTTGTTTAACGCAACTGGCACAAGTTTGTTCGACCCAACTGGGAAAAGTTTGTTAGACACAACTGGCACAAGTTTGTTCAACGCAACTGGCACAAGTTTGTTTGATGCAACTGGAACAAGTTTGTTTGACGCAACTGGCACAAGGTTGTTCTACGCAACTGACACACGTTTGTTCTACTCAACTGGCACACGGTTGTTTGATGCAACTGCACAAGTTTCTTCGACGCAACTGGCACAAGTTTCTTCGACGCAACGGCACAAGTTTGTTAGACGCAACTGGCACAAGTTTGTTCGGCGCAACTGGCACAAGTTTGTTCGATACAACTGGCACAAGTTTGTTTGACGCAACTGGCACAAGTTTGTTCAACTCAATTGGCAAAAGTTTGTTTGACGCAACTGGAACAAGTTTATTTGACGCAACTGGCACAAGTTTGTTTGACGCAACAGGCACAAGTTTATTTGGCGCAACTGGCACAATTTTTCTCGACGAAACTGGCACACGTTTGTTCTCCGTAACTGGCACAAGTTTGTTCGACGCAACTGGCACAAGTTTGTTCGACGCAACTGGCACAAGTTTGTTCTACACAACTGGCACAAGTTTGTTCTATGCAACTGGCACAAGTTTGTTCTACGCAACTGGTACAAGTTTGTTCTACGCAACTGGCACAAGTTTGTTCTGCGCAACTGGCACAAGTTTGTTCTACGCATCAGGCACAAGTTTGTTCTACGCAACTGGCACTAGTTAGTTCTACGCAACTGGCACAATTATGTTTGACGCAAGTAGCACAAGTTTGTTCTACGCAAAGGACACAAGTTTGTTTGAAACAACTGGCAGAAGTTTGTTCAACTCAACTGGCAGAAGTTTGTTCGAAGCAACTGGCACAAGTTTGTTTGATGCAACTGGCACAAGTTTGTTTGACGCAATTGGCACAAGTTTGTTCGTCGCAACTGGCCCAAGTTTGTTTGACGCAACTGGCACAAGTTTGTTAGACGCAACTGGCACAAGTTTGTTATAAGCAACTGGCACAAGTTTGTTCGACGGTACTGACGCAAGTTTGTTCGACGCAACTGGCACAAGTTTGTTTGACGCAAGTGGCGCAAGTTTGTTCGACGCAACTAGAACAAGTTTCTTTAACGTAACTGGCACAAGTTTGTTCGACACAACTGGCACAAGTTTGTTTGACACAACTGGCACAACTTTTCTCGACGCAACTGGCACAAGGTTGTTCTACGCAACATGTACAAGTTTGTTCTACGCAACTGGCATAAGTTTGTTTGACGCAACTGACACAAGTTTGTTCTATGCAACTGGCACTAGTTTGTTCGATGCCACTGGCACAAGTTTGTTCGACGCAACTGGCACAAGTTTGCTTGACACAACTGGCACAAGGTTGTTCTCTGCAACTGGCACAAGTTTGTTCGACGCAACTGGCGCAAGTTTGTTTGACGCAACTGGCACATGCCTGTTTGACACAACTTGCACAAGTTTGTTCTAAGCAACTGGCACAAGTTTGTTCGACGGAACTGGCGCAAGTTTATTCGACGCAACTGGCACAAGTTTGTTCGACGCAACTGACACAAGTTTCTTCGACGCAACTGGTACAAGTTTGTTCGACGTAACTGGCACAAGTTTGTTCGACCTAACTGGCACTAGTTTGTTTGACACAACTGGCACAAGTTTGTTCGACGCAATTGGCACAAGTTTGTTTGATTCAACTGGCAAAAGTTTGTTTGACGCAACTGGCACAAGGTTGTTCTACGCAACATGCACAAGTTTGTTCTACGCAACTTGCACAAGTTTGTTTGACGCAACTGGCATAAGTTTGTTAGATGCAACTGGCCCAAGTTTGTTCGAATCAACTGCCACAAGTTTTTTCGACTCAATTGGTATGAGTTTGTTTGACGCAACTGGCACAAGTTTGTTTGGCGTAACTGGCAAAAGTTTGTTTGACGCAACTGGCACAAGTTTGTTTGACGCAACTGGCACAAGTTTATTTGACGCAACTGGCACAAGTTTTCTCGACGCAAGTGGCACAAGTTTATTCACCGTAACTGGCACAAGTTTGTTCAATGCAACTGCCACAAGTTTGTTTGACGCAACTGGCACAAGTTTCTTCGACGCAACTGGCACTAGTTTGTTCGACGCAACTGGCACAATTTTGTTTGACGCAATTGGCACAAGTTTTTCTACTCAACTGGCACAAGTTTGTTCTATGCAACTGGCACTAGTTTCTTCTACGCAACTGGCATAAGTTTGTTTGACGCAACTGGCACAAGTTTGTTCTATGCAACTGGCACAAGTTTGTTCAGCGCAACTGCCACAAGGTTGTTTTACGTAACTGGCACAAGTTTGTTCGACGCAACTGGCACAAGTTTGCTTGACGCAACTGGCACAAGTTTGTTCTACGCAACTGGCACAAGTTTGTTCGACGCAACTGGCACAAGTTTGTTCTACCCAACTGACACAAGTTTGTTCGATGCAACTGGCACAAGTTTGTTCTACCCAACTGGCCCAAGTTTTTTTGACGCAACTGGCACAAGTTTGTAAGACACAACTGGCACAAGTTTGTTTGACGCAACTTGTACAAGTTTGTTTGATGCAACTGGCACAAGTTTGTTTGACGCAACTGGCACAAGTTTGTTTGACGCAACTGGCACAAGTTTGTTCGACGCAACTGGCACAAGTTTGTTTGACTCAACTGGCACAAGTTTGTTTGACGCAACTGGCACAAGTTTGTTCAACGCAACTGCCACAAGGTTGTTCTACGTAACTGGCACAAGTTTGTTCGACGCAACTGGCATTAGTTTGCTTGACGCAACTGGCACAAGTTTGTTCTACGCAACTGGCACAAGTTTGTTCGACGCAACTGTCACAAGTTTGTTCTACCCAACTGACACAAGTTTGTTCGATGCAACTGGCACAAGTTTGTTCTACCCAACTGGCCCAAGTTTTTTTGACGCAACTGGCACAAGTTTGTTAGACGCAACTGGCACAAGTTTGTTTGACGCAACTTGTACAAGTTTGTTTGATGCAACTGGCACAAGTTTGTTTGATGCAACTGGCACAAGTTTGTTTGACGCAACTGGCACAAGTTTGTTCGACGCAACTGGCAAAAGTTTGTTTGACTCAACTGGCACAAGTTTGTTTGACGCAACTGGCACAAGTTTGTTTGACGCAACTGCCACAAGGTTGTTCTACGCAACTAGCACAAATTTGTTCTATGCAACTGGCACAAGTTTGTTTGACGCAACTGGCACAAGTTTTCTGGACGCAACTGGCACAAGTTTGTTCGCTATAACTGGCACAAGTTTGTTCTATGCAACTGGCACAAGTTTATTTGACGCAACTGGCACAAGTTTTCTCGACGCAATTGGCACAAGTTTGTTCGCCGTAATTGGCACAAGTTTGTTCGACGCCACTGGCACAAGTTTGTTCGACGCAACTGGCACAAGTTTGTTTGACGCAACTGGCACAAGTTTGTTTGACGCAACTGGCACAAGTTTGTTTTATGCAACTGGCACAAGTTTGTTCTACGCAACTGGCATAAGTTTGTTCTATGCAACTGGCACTAGTTTGCTCTACGCAACTGGCATAAGTTTGTTTGACGCAACTGGCACAAGTTTGTTCGATGTAATTGGCACAAGTTTTTTCGACGCAACTGGCACAAGTTTGTTTGAAACAAGAGGCAGAAGTTTGTTTGACGCAACTGGCACAAGTTTGTACGATGCAACTAGCACAAGTTTGTTTGACGCAACTGGCAAAAGTTTCTTCAACGCAACTGGCACAACTTTGTTCGATGCAACTGGCACAAGTTTGTTTGATGCAATTGGCACAAGTTTGTTCTGTGCAACTGGCACAAGTTTGTTCTATGCAACTGGCATAAGTTTGTTCGACGCAAATGGCACAAGTTTTTTCGACACAACTGTACACAAGTTTGTTCGACTCAACTGTCACAAGTTTGTTCGACGCAACTGGCACAAGTTTGTTCGACGCAACAGCACAAGTTTGTTATACGCAACTGGCACAAGTTTGTTTGACGCAACTGGCACAAGTTTGTTCTACGCAACTGGCATAAGTTTGTTCGATGCAAATGGCACAAGTTTTTTCGACGCAACTGTACACAAGTTTGTTCGACTCAACTGGCACAAGTTTGTTTGACGCAACTGGCACAAGTTTGTTCGACGCAACAGCACAAGTTTGTTATACGCAACTGGCACAAGTTTGTTCGACGCAACTGGCACAAGTTTGTTCAACGCAACTGGCACAAGTTTGTTCGACGCAACTGGTACAAGTTTGTTTAACGCAACTGGCACAAGTTTGTTCGACCCAACTGGGAAAAGTTTGTTAGACACAACTGGCACAAGTTTGTTCAACGCAACTGGCACAAGTTTGTTTGATGCAACTGGAACAAGTTTGTTTGACGCAACTGACACAAGGTTGTTCTACGCAACTGACACACGTTTGTTCTACTCAACTGGCACACGGTTGTTTGATGCAACTGGCACAAGTTTCTTCGACGCAACTGGCACAAGTTTCTTCGACGCAACGGCACAAGTTTGTTAGACGCAACTGGCACAAGTTTGTTCAGCGCAACTGGCACAAGTTTGTTCGATACAACTGGCACAAGTTTGTTTGACGCAACTGGCACAAGTTTGTTCAACTCAATTGGCAAAAGTTTGTTTGACGCAACTGGAACAAGTTTATTTGACGCAACTGGCACAAGTTTGTTTGACGCAACAGGCACAAGTTTATTTGACGCAACTGGCACAATTTTTCTCGACGAAACTGGCACACGTTTGTTCGCCGTAACTGGCACAAGTTTGTTTGACGCAACTGGCACAAGTTTGTTCGACGCAACTGGCACAAGTTTGTTCTACACAACTGGCACAAGTTTGTTCTATGCAACTGGCACAAGTTTGTTCTACGCAACTGGTACAAGTTTGTTCTACGCAACTGGCACAAGTTTGTTCTGCGCAACTGGCACAAGTTTGTTCTACGCATCTGGCACAAGTTTGTTCTACGCAACTGGCACTAGTTAGTTCTACGCAACTGGCACAATTATGTTTGACGCAAGTAGCACAAGTTTGTTCTACGCAAAGGACACAAGTTTGTTTGAAACAACTGGCAGAAGTTTGTTCAACTCTACTGGCAGAAGTTTGTTCGAAGCAACTGGCACAAGTTTGTTTGATGCAACTGGCACAAGTTTGTTTGACGCAATTGGCACAAGTTTGTTCGTCGCAACTGGCCCAAGTTTGTTTGACGCAACTGGCACAAGTTTGTTAGACGCAACTGGCACAAGTTTGTTATAAGCAACTGGCACAAGTTTGTTCGACGGTACTGACGCAACTTTGTTCGACGCAACTGGCACAAGTTTGTTTGACGCAAGTGGCGCAAGTTTGTTCGACGCAACTAGAACAAGTTTCTTTAACGTAACTGGCACAAGTTTGTTCGACACAACTGGCACAAGTTTGTTTGACACAACTGGCACAACTTTTCTCGACGCAACTGGCACAAGGTTGTTCTACGCAACATGTACAAGTTTGTTCTACGCAACTGGCATAAGTTTGTTTGACGCAACTGACACAAGTTTGTTCTATGCAACTGGCACTAGTTTGTTCGATGCCACTGGCACAAGTTTGTTCGACGCAACTGGCACAAGTTTGTTTGACACAACTGGCACAAGTTTGTTAGACGCAACTGGCACAAGTTTGTTCAACGCAACTGGCACAAGTTTTTTTTAATCAATTGGCACAAGTTTGTTGGACGCAACTGGCACAAGTTTGTTTGATGCAACTGGCACAAGTTTGTTTGACGCAACTGGCACAAGTTTGTTTGACGCAACTGGCACAAGTTTATTTGACGTAACTGGCACAAGTTTTCTCGACGCAACTGGCACAAGTTTGTTCGCCGTAACTGGCACAAGTTTGTTTGACGCAACTGGCACAAGTTTATTTGACGCAACTGGCACAAGTTTTCTCGACGCAAGTGGCATAAGTTGGTTCGCCGTAACTGGCACAAGTTTGTTCGACGCAACTGGCACAAGTTTGTTCGACGCAACTGGCACAAGTTTGTTTGACGCAACTGGCACAAGTTTCTTCGATGCAACTGGCACAAGTTTGTTCGACGAACTGGCACAAGTTTGTTTGATGCAATTGGCACAAGTTTGTTCTACTCAACTGGCACAAGTTTGTTCTATGCAACTGGCACTAGTTTGTTTTATGCAACTGGCATAAGTTTGTTTGACGCAACTGGCACAAGTTTGTTCTACAAACTACCACAAGTTTGTTCGACGCAACTGGCACAAGGTTGTTCTACGCAACTGGCACAAGTTTGTTTTACGCAACTGGCACAAGTTTGTTTCACGCAACTGGCACAAGGTTGTTCTACGCAACTGGCACAAGTTTGTTGGATGCCACTGACACAAGTTTGTTCGACGAAACTGGCCCAATTTTTTTTGACGCAACTGGCACAAGTTTGTCAGACGCAACTGGCACAAGTTTGTTCGAGCAACTGGCACAAGTTTTTTCGACTCAATTGGCACAAGTTTGTTTGACGCAACTGGAACAAGTTTGTTTGACGCAATTGGCACAAGTTTGTTTGACGCAACTGGCACAAGTTTGTTTGACGCAACTAGCACAAGTTTATTTGACGCAACTGGCACAAGTTTTCTCGACAAAACTAGCACAAGTTTGTTCGCCGTACCTGGCACAAGTTTTTTTGACGCAACTGGCTCAAGTTTGTTTGACGCAACTGGCACAAGTTTGTTCTACATAACTGGCACAAGTTTGTTCTATGCAACTGGCACAAGTTTGTTCTACGCAACTGGCACAAGGTTGTTCTACGTATCTGGCACAAGTTTATTCTATGCAACTGGCACTAGTTTGTTCTACGTAACTGGCACAAGTTTGTTTGACGCAACTGGCACAAATTTGTTCTACCCAATTGACACAAGTTTGTTCGACACAACTGGCACAAGTTTTTTCTACGTAACTGACCCAAGTTTGTTTGACATAATTGGCAGAAGTTTGTTCAACGCAACTGGCACAAGTTTGTTCGAAGCAACTGGCACAAATTTGTTCGACGCAACTGGCACAAGTTTGTTCGACGCAACTGGCAAAAGTTTGTTCGATGCAACTAGCACAAGTTTGTTTAACGCAACTGGCACAAGTTTGTTCAACCCAACTGGCACAAGTTTGTTTGACGCAACTGGCACAAGTTTGTTTGACGCAACTGGCACAAGTTTGTTTGACGCAACTGGCACAAGGTTCTTCTACGCATCTGGCACAAGTTTGTTCTACGCAAATGGCAAAAGTTTGTTTGACGCAACTGGCACAAGTTTGTTCTACACAACTGGCACAAGTTTGTTTGACGCAAATGGCCCAAGTTTGTTCGACGCAACTTGCACAAGTTTGTTAGACGCAACTGGCACAAGTTTGTTCGAAGTAACAGGCACAAGTTTTTTCGACTCAATTGGTACAAGTTTGTTTGACGCAACTGGCACAAGTTTGTTTGACGCAAGAGGCACAAGTTTGTTTGACGCAACTGGCACAAGTTTGTTTGACGCAACTGTCACAAGTTTTTTTTGAAGCAACTGGCACAAGTTTTCTCGATGGAACTGGCACAAGTTTGTTCGCCATATCTGGCACAAGTTTGTTCGACGCAACTGGCACAAGTTTGTTCGACACAACTGGTACATGTTTGTTTGACGCAACTGGCACAGGTTTCTTCGACACAACTGGCACAAGTTTGTTCGACGCAACTGACACAAGTTTGTTCTATGCAACTGGCACAAGTTTGTTCTACGCAACTGGCACAAGTTTGTTCTATGCAACTGGCACTAGTTTGTTCTATGCAACTGGCATAAGTTTGTTTGACACAATTGGCACAAGTTTGTTCTACGCAACAGGCACAAGTTTGTTCTACGCATCTGGCACAAGTTTGTTTGACGCAACTGGTACAAGTTTGTTGGACGCAACTCTCACAAGTTTGTTCGAACCAACTGGCACAAGTTTGTTTTACACAACTGGCACAAGTTTGTTCGAACCAACTGGCACAAGTTTGTTTGAAGCAACTGGCACAAGTTTGTTCTACCCAACTGACACAAGTTTGTTCTATGCAACTGACACAAGTTTGTTTGACACAACTGGCAGAAGTTTGTTCAACTGAACTGGCACAAGCTTGTTTGACGCAACTGGCGCAAGTTTGTTCGACGCAATTGGCACAAGTTTGTTTGACGCAACTGGCACAAGTCTGTTCGATGCAACTGACACAAGTTTGTTTGACACAACTGGCAGAAGTTTGTTTGACGCAACTGGCACAAGTTTGTTTGACGCAACTGGCGCAAGTTCGTTCGAAGCAACTGGCACAAGTTTGTTCGACGCAACTGGCACAAGAATGTTCGATGCAACTGGCACAAGTTTGTTTAACGCAACTGGCACAAGTTTGTTCGACCCAACTGGCACAAGTTTTTTTGACGCAACTGGCACAAGTTTGTTTGACGCAACTGGCCCAAGCTTGTTTGACACAACTGGCACAAGTATGTTTGACGCAACTGGCACAAGTTTGTTCTACCCAACTGACACAAGTTTGTTCTATGCAACTGACACAAGTTTGTTTGACACAACTGGCAGAAGTTTGTTCAACGCAACTGGCACAAGTTTGTTTGACGCAACTGGCACAAGTTTGTTCGACGCAATTGGCACAAGTTTGTTCGACGCAACTGGCACAAGTTTGTTCGATGCAACTGACACAAGTTTGTTTGACACAACTGGCAGAAGTTTGTTCAACGCAACTGGCACAAGTTTGTTTGACGCAACTGGCGCAAGTTTGTTCGACGCAACTGGCACAAGTTTGTTCGACGCAACTGGCACAAGTTTGTTCGATGCAACTGGCACAAGTTTGTTTAACGCAACTGGCACAAGTTTGTTCGACCCAACTGGCACAAGTTTTTTTGACGCAACTGGCACAAGTTTGTTTGACGCAACTGGCACAAGTTTGTTTGACGCAACTGGCACAAGGTTGTTCTACGAAACTGGCACAAGTTTGTTCTACGCAACTGGCACAAGTTTGTTTGATGCAACTGGCACACGTTTGTTTGATGCAACTGGTAGAAGTTTATTTGACGCAACTGGCACAAGTTTGTTCGGCGCAACTGGCCCAAGTTTGTTTGAAGCAACTGGCACAAGTTTGTTAGACGCAACTGGCACAAGTTTGTTCGATGTAACTGGAACAAGTTTTTTCGACTCAATTAGCAGAAGTTTGTTTGACGCAACTGGCACAAGTTTGTTTGACGCAACTTGCACAAGTTTGTTTGACACAACTGGCACAAGTTTATTTGACGCAACTGGCACAAGTTTTCTCGACGCAACTGGCAAAAGTTTGTTCGCCTTAACTGGCACAGGTTTGTTCGACGCAACTGGAACAAGTTTGTTTGACGCAACGGGCACAAGTCTTTTTGACGCAACTGGCACAAGTTTTCTCGACGCAACTGGCACAAGTTTGTTCGCCGTAACTGGCACAAGTTTGTTCGACGCCACTGGCACAAGTTTGTTTGATGCAACTGGCACAAGTTTGTTTGACGCATCTGGCGCTAATTTGTTCCTTGCAACTGGCACAAGTTTGTTCTACGCAACTGGCACAAGTTTGTTCTACGCAACTGGCACAAGTTTGTTGTATGCAACTGGCACAAGTTTGTTCTACGCAACTGGCATAAGTTTTTTCGACTCAATTGGCACAAGTTTCTTTGATGCAACTGGCACAAATTTGTTTGACGCAACTGGCACAAGTTTGTTTGACGCAACTGGCACAAGGTTCTTCTATGCAACTGGCACAAGTTTGTTCTACACAACTGGCACAAGTTTGTTCGACGCAAATGGCACAAGTTTTTTCGACTAAATTGGCACAAGTTTGTTTGACGCAACTGGAACAAATTTGTTTGACGCAACTGGCACAAGTTTGTTTGACGCAATTGGCACAAGTTTGTTTGATGCAACTGGCACAAGTTTATTTGACGCAACTGGCACAAGTTTTCTCGACGAAACTGGCACAAGTTTGTTCACAATAACTGGCACAAGTTTGTTCGACGCAATTGGCACAAGTTTGTTTGACGCAACTGGCATAAGTTTGTTCTACATATCTGGCACAAGTTTGTTCTATGCAACTGGCACAAGTTTGTTCTACGCAACTGGCACAAGTTTGTTCGACGCAACTGGCACAAGTTTCTTTGACGCAACTGGCACAAGTTTGTTTGACGCAACTGGCACAAGTTTGTTTGACGCAACTGGCACAAGGTTATTCTATGCAACTGGCACAAGTTTGTTCTATGCAAATGGCACAAGTTTGTTTGACGCAACTGGCACAAGTTTGTTTGATGCAACAGGCAAAAGTTTGTTCTACATAACTGGCACAAGTTTGTTGTACACAACTGGCACAAGTTTGTTTGACACAACTGGCACAAGTTTGTTCTACGCAAATGGCAAAAGTTTGTTCTACGCATCTGGTACAAGTTTGTTCTATGCAACTGGCACTAGTTTGTTTGACGCAACTGGCACGAATTTGTTTGACGCAACTGGCACATGTTTGTTCTACCCAACAGGCACAAGTTTGTTCGGCGCAACTGGCACAAGTTTGTTCTACACAACTGGCACAAGTTTGTTTGACACAAGTGGCACAAGTTTGTTCTAAGCACCTGGCACAAGTTTGTTCGACGGAACTGGCGCAAGTTTGTTCGACGCAACTGGCACAAGTTTGTTCGACGCAACTGGCACAAATTTGTACGACGCAACTGGTACAAGTTTGTTTAACGTAACTGGCACAAGTTTGTTCGACGCAACTGGCAAAAGTTTGATTCACACAACTGGCACAATTTTGTTCGACGCAACTGGCACAAGGTTGTTAGACGCAACTGACACAAGTTTGTTTGACGCAATGGGCACAAAGTTGTTCTACGCAACATGTACAAGTTTGTTCTACGCAACTGGCACAAGTTTGTTTGACGCAACTGGGACAAATTTGTTCTATGCAACTGGCACTAGTTTGTTCGATGCAACTGGCACAAGTTTGTTCGACGCAACTGGCACAAGTTTGTTTGACGCTACTGGCACAAGTTTGTTTGACGCAACTGGCACAAGTTTGTTCAAAGCAACTGGCACAAGTTTTTTCAAATCAATTGGCACAAGTTTGTTTGACGCAACTGGCACAAGTTTGTTTGACGCAACTGGCACAAGTTTATTTGACGCAACTGGCACAAGTTTTCTCGACGCAAGTGGCACAAGTTTATTCACCGTAACTGGCACAAGTTTGTTCAATGCAACTGCCACAAGTTTGTTTGACGCAACTGGCACAAGTTTCTTCGACGCAACTGGCACTAGTTTGTTCGACGCAACTGGCACAATTTTGTTTGACGCAATTGGCACAAGTTTTTCTACTCAACTGGCACAAGTTTGTTCTATGCAACTGGCACTAGTTTCTTCTACGCAACTGGCATAAGTTTGTTTGACGCAACTGGCACAAGTTTGTTCTATGCAACTGGCACAAGTTTGTTCAGCGCAACTGCCACAAGGTTGTTTTACGTAACTGGCACAAGTTTGTTCGACGCAACTGGCACAAGTTTGCTTGACGCAACTGGCACAAGTTTGTTCTACCCAACTGACACAAGTTTGTTCGATGCAACTGGCACAAGTTTGTTCTACCCAACTGGCCCAAGTTTTTTTGACGCAACTGGCACAAGTTTGTTAGACGCAACTGGCACAAGTTTGTTTGACGCAACTTGTACAAGTTTGTTTGATGCAACTGGCACAAGTTTGTTTGACGCAACTGGCACAAGTTTGTTTGACTCAACTGGCACAAGTTTGTTCGACGCAACTGGCACAAGTTTGTTTGACTCAACTGGCACAAGTTTGTTTGACGCAACTGGCACAAGTTTGTTTGACGCAACTGGCACAAGGTTGTTCTACGCAACTGGCAGAAGTTTGTTCTATGCAACTGGCACAAGTTTGTTTGACGCAACTTGCACAAGTTTTCTCGACGCAACTGGCAAAAGTTTGTTCGCTGTAACTGGCACAAGTTTGTTCTATGCAACTGGCACAAGTTTATATGACGCAACTGGCACAAGTTTTCTCGACGCAACTGGCACAAGTTTGTTCGCCGTAATTGGCACAAGTTTGTTCGACGCCACTGGCACAAGTTTGTTCGACGCAACTGGCACAAGTTTGTTTGACGCAACTGGCACAAATTTGTTTGACGCAACTGGCACAAGTTTGTTTTATGCAACTGGCACAAGTTTGTTCTACGCAACTGGCATAAGTTTGTTCTATGCAACTGGCACTAGTTTGTTCTACGCAACTGGCATAAGTTTGTTTGACGCAACTGGCACAAGTTTGTTCGATGTAATTGGCACAAGTTTGTTCAAAGCAACTGGCACAAGTTTGTTTGATGCAACTGGCACAAGTTTGTTTGTTGCAACTGGCACAAGTTTGTTTGACGCAATTGGCACAAGTTTGTTCGTCGCAACCGGCCCAAGTTTGTTTGATGTAACTGGCACAAGTTTGTTTGACGCAATTGGCACAAGTTTGTTCGTCGCAACTGGCCCTAGTTTGTTTGACGCAACTGGCACAGGTTTGTTAGACGCAACTGGCACAAGTTTGTTCGACGTAACTGGCATAAGTTTTTTCGACTCAATTGGCACAAGTTTGTTTGACGCAACTGGCACAAGTTTGTTTGACGCAACTGGCACAAGTTTGTTCGCTGTAACTGGCACAAGTTTGTTCTATGCAACTGGCACAAGTTTATTTGACGCAACTGGCACAAGTTTTCTCAACGCAACTGGCACAAGTTTGTTCGCCGTAACTGGCACAAGTTTGTTCGACGCAACTGGCACAAGTTTGTTCGACGCAACTGGCACAAGTTTGTTTGACGCAACTGGCACAAGTTTGTTTGACGCAACTGGCACAAGTTTGTTTTATGCAACTGGCACAAGTTTGTTCTACGCAACTGACATAAGTTTGTTCTATGCAACTGGCACTAGTTTGTTCTACGCAACTGGCATAAGTTTGTTTGACGCAACTGGCACAAGTTTGTTCTACGCAACTGGCACAAGTTTGTTCGACGCAAGTGGCACAAGTTTGTTCTACGCAACTGGCACAAGTTTGTTTGACGCAACTGGCACAAGTTTGTTCTACACAACTGGCACAAGTTTGTTCTACGCAACTGGCACAAGTTTGCTCTACGCAACTCTTAGAAGTTTGTTGTACACAACTGGCACAAGTTTGTTTGACACAACTGGCACAAGTTTTTTCTACGCAAATGGCAAAAGTTTGTTCTATGCATCTGGCACAAGTTTGTTCTATGCAACTGGCACTAGTTAGTTCTACGCAACTGGCTCAAATTTGTTTGACGCAACTGGCACATGTTTGTTCTACCCAACTGGCACAAGTTTGTTCGACGCAACTGGCACAAGTTTGTTCTACGCAACTGGCACAAGTTTGATTGACACAACTGGCACAAGTTTGTTCTAAGCAACTGACACAAGTTTGTTCTACGGAAGTGGCGCAAGTTTGTTCGACGCAACTGGCAAAAGTTTGTTCGACGCAACTGGTACAAGTTTGTTTAACATAACTGGCACAAGTTTGTTCGACCCAACTGGCACAAGTTTGTTTGACGCAACTGGCACAAGTTTGTTCGACACAACTGGCACAAGTTTGTTCGACGCAACTGGCAAAAGTTTGTTTGACGCAACTGGCACAAGTTTTTTTGACTCAACGGGTACAAGTTTTTTTGACGCAACTGGCACAAGTTTGTTTGACGCAACTGGCACAAGTTTGTTCGACTCAACTGGCACAACTTTGTTTGACGCAACAGTCACAAGTTTGTTCGACGCAACTGGCACAAGTTTGCTTGACACAACTGGCACAAGGTTGTTCTATGCAACTGGCACAAGTTTGTTCGACGCAACTGGTGCAAGTTTGTTTGACGCAACTGGCACATGCTTGTTTGACACAACTTGCACAAGTTTGTTCTAAGCAACTGGCACAAGTTTGTTCGACGGAACTGGCGCAAGTTTGTTCGACGCAACTGGCACAAGTTTGTTCACGCAACTGACACAAGTTTCTTCGACGCAACTGGTACAAGTTTGTTCGACGTAACTGGCACAAGTTTGTTCGACCTAACTGGCACTAGTTTGTTTGACACAACTGGCACAAGTTTGTTTGATTCAACTGGCAAAAGTTTGTTTGACGCAACTGGCACAAGGTTGTTCTACGCAACATGCACAAGTTTATTCTACGCAACTTGCACAAGTTTGTTTGACGCAACTGGCATAAGTTTGTTAGATGCAACTGGCCCAAGTTTGTTCGAAGCAACTGCCACAAGTTTTTTCGACTCAATTGGTATGAGTTTGTTTGACGCAACTGGCACAAGTTTGTTTGGCGTAACTGGCAAAAGTTTGTTTGACGCAACTGGCACAAGTTTGTTTGACGCAACTGGCACCAGTTTACAGCAACTGGCACAAGTTTATTTGACGCAACTGGCACAAGTTTTCTCGACGCAAGTGGCACAAGTTTATTCGCCGTAACAAGTTTGTTAGACGCAACTGGCACAAGTTTGTTCGGCGCAACTGGCACAAGTTTGTTCGATACAACTGGCACAAGTTTGTTTGACGCAACTGGCACAAGTTTGTTCAACTCAATTGGCAAAAGTTTGTTTGACGCAACTGGAACAAGTTTATTTGACGCAACTGGCACAAGTTTGTTTGACGCAACAGGCACAAGTTTATTTGACGCAACTGGCACAATTTTTCTCGACGAAACTGGCACAAGTTTGTTCGCCGTAACTGGCACAAGTTTGTTCGACGCAACTGGCACAAGTTTGTTCGACGCAACTGGCACAAGTTTGTTCTACACAACTGGCACAAGTTTGTTCTATGCAACTGGCACAAGTTTGTTCTACGCAACTGGTACAAGTTTGTTCTACGCAACTGGCACAAGTTTGTTCTGCGCAACTGGCACAAGTTTGTTCTACGCATCAGGCACAAGTTTGTTCTATCCAACTGGCACTAGTTTGTTCTACGCAACTGGCACAATTTTGTTTGACGCAAGTAGCACAAGTTTGTTCTAACCAACTGACACAAGTTTGTTCGACGCAACTGGCACAAGTTTGTTCTACGCAAAGGACACAAGTTTGTTTGAAACAACTGGCAGAAGTGTGTTCAACTCAACTGGCAGAAGTTTGTTCGAAGCAACTGGCACAAGTTTGTTTGATGCAAATGGCACAAGTTTGTTCTACGCAAAGGACACAAGTTTGTTTGAAACAACTGGCAGAAGTTTATTCAACTCAACTGGCAGAAGTTTGTTCGAAGCAACTGGCACAAGTTTGTTTGATGCAACTGGCACAAGTTTGTTTGACGCAATTTTCACAAGTTTGTTCGTCGCAACTGGCCCAAGTTTGTTTGACGCAACTGGCACAAGTTTGTTAGATGCAACTGGCACAAGTTTGTTATAAGCAACTGGCACAAGTTTGTTCGACGGAACTGACGCAAGTTTGTTCGACGCAACTGGCACAAGTTTGTTTGACGCAAGTGGCGCAAGTTTGTTCGACGCAACAAGAACAAGTTTCTTTAACGTAACTGGCACAAGTTTGTTCGACACAACTGGCACAAGTTTGTTTGACACAACTGGCACAACTTTTCTCGACGCAACTGGCACAAGGTTGTTCTACGCAACATGTACAAGTTTGTTCTACGCAACTGGCATAAGTTTGTTTGACGCAACTGACACAAGTTTGTTCTATGCAACTGGCACTAGTTTGTTCGATGCCACTGGCACAAGTTTGTTCGACGCAACTGGCACAAGTTTGTTTGACACAACTGGCACAAGTTTGTTAGACGCAACTGGCACAAGTTTGTTCAACGCAACTGGCACAAGTTTTTTTTAATCAATTGGCACAAGTTTGTTGGACGCAACTGGCACAAGTTTGTTTGACGCAACTGTCACAAGTTTGTTTGACGCAACTGGCACAAGTTGGTTTGACGCAACTGGCACAAGTTTATTTGACGTAACTGGCACAATTTTTCTCGACGCAACTGGCACAAGTTTGTTCGCCGTAACTGGCACAAGTTTGTTTGACGCAACTGGCACAAGTTTATTTGACGCAACTGGCACAAGTTTTCTCGACGCAAGTGGCATAAGTTGGTTCGCCGTAACTGGCACAAGTTTGTTCGACGCAACTGGCACAAGTTTGTTCGACGCAACTGGCACAAGTTTGTTTGACGCAACTGGCACAAGTTTCTTCGATGCAACTGGCACAAGTTTGTTCGACGAACTGGCACAAGTTTGTTTGATGCAATTGGCACAAGTTTTCTCGACGCAACTGGCACAAGTTTGTTCGCCGTAATTGGCACAAGTTTGTTCGACGCCACTGGCACAAGTTTGTTCGACGCCACTGGCACAAGTTTGTTCTATGCAACTGGCACTAGTTTCTTCTACGCAACTGGCATAAGTTTGTTTGACGCAACTGGCACAAGTTTGTTCTATGCAACTGGCACAAGTTTGTTCAGCGCAACTGCCACAAGGTTATTTTACGTAACTGGCACAAGTTTGTTCGACGCAACTGGCACAAGTTTGCTTGACGCAACTGGCACAAGTTTGTTCTACGCAACTGGCACAAGTTTGTTCGACGCAACTGGCACAAGTTTGTTTGACACAACTGGCACAAGTTTGTTAGACGCAACTGGCACAAGTTTGTTCAACGCAACTGGCACAAGTTTTTTTTAATCAATTGGCACAAGTTTGTTGGACGCAACTGGCACAAGTTTGTTTGACGCAACTGGCACAAGTTTGTTTGATGCAACTGGCACAAGTTTGTTTGACGCAACTGGCACAAGTTTGTTTGACGCAACTGGCACAAGTTTGTTCGACGCAACTGGCACAAGTTTGTTTGACTCAACTGGCACAAGTTTGTTTGACGCAACTGGCACAAGTTTGTTCAACGCAACTGCCACAAGGTTGTTCTACGTAACTGGCACAAGTTTGTTCGACGCAACTGGCATTAGTTTGCTTGACGCAACTGGCACAAGTTTGTTCTACGCAACTGGCACAAGTTTGTTCGACGCAACTGTCACAAGTTTGTTCTACCCAACTGACACAAGTTTGTTCGATGCAACTGGCGCAAGTTTGTTTGACGCAACTTGTACAAGTTTGTTTGATGCAACTGGCACAAGTTTGTTTGACGCAACTGGCACAAGTTTGTTTGACGCAACTGGCACAAGTTTGTTTGACGCAACTGGCAAATTTTTGTTTGACTTAACTGGCACAAGTTTGTTTGACGCAACTGGCACAAGTTTGTTTGACGCAACTGCCACAAGGTTGTTCTACGCAACTAGCACAAATTTGTTCTATTTAACTGGTACAAGTTTGTTTGACGCAACTGGCACAAGTTTTCTCGACGCAACTGGCACAAGTTTGTTCGCTATAACTGGCACAAGTTTGTTCTATGCAACTGGCACAAGTTTATTTGACGCAACTGGCACAAGTTTTCTCAACGCAACTGGCACAAGTTTGTTCGCCGTAATTGGCACAAGTTTGTTCGACGCCACTGGCACAAGTTTGTTCGACGCAACTGGCCCAAGTTTGTTTGACGCAACTGGCACAAGTTTGTTTGACGCAACTGGCACAAGTTTGTTCGACGCAACTGGCACAAGTTTGTTCTACGCAACTGGCATAAGTTTGTTCTATGCAGCTGGCACTAGTTTGTTCTACGCAACTGGCATAAGTTTGTTTGACGCAACTGGCACAAGTTTGTTCGATGTAATTGGCACAAGTTTTTTCGACGCAACTGGCACAAGTTTGTTTGAAACAAGAGGCACAAGTTTGTTTGACGCAACTGGCACAAGTTTGTACGATGCAACTAGCACAAGTTTGTTTGACGCAACTGGCAAAAGTTTCTTCAACGCAACTGGCACAACTTTGTTCGATGCAACTGGCACAAGTTTGTTTGATGCAATTGGCACAAGTTTGTTCTACGCAACTGGCACAAGTTTGTTCTATGCAACTAGCATAAGTTTGTTCGACGCAAATGGCACAAGTTTTTTCGACGCAACTGTACACAAGTTTGTTCGACTCAACTGGCACAAGTTTGTTCGATGCAACTGGCACAAGTTTGTTCGACGCAACAGCACAAGTTTGTTATACGCAACTGGCACAAGTTTGTTTGTCGCAACTGGCACAAGTTTGTTCTACGCAACTGGCATAAGTTTGTTCGACGCAAATGGCACAAGTTTTTTCGACGCAACTGTACACAAGTTTGTTCGACTCAACTGGCACAAGTTTGTTTGACGCAACTGGCACAAGTTTGTTCGACGCAACAGCACAAGTTTGTTATACGCAACTGGCACAAGTTTGTTCGACGCAACTGGCACAAGTTTGTTCGACGCAACTGGCACAAGTTTGTTCGACGCAACTGGTACAAGTTTGTTTAACGCAACTGGCACAAGTTTGTTCGACCCAACTGGGAAAAGTTTGTTAGACACAACTGGCACAAGTTTGTTCAACGCAACTGGCACAAGTTTGTTTGATGCAACTGGAACAAGTTTGTTTGACGCAACTGGCACAAAGTTGTTCTACGCAACTGACACACGTTTGTTCTACTCAACTGGCACACGGTTGTTTGATGCAACTGGCACAAGTTTCTTCGACGCAACTGGCACAAGTTTCTTCGACGCAATGGCACAAGTTTGTTAGACGCAACTGGCACAAGTTTGTTCGGCGCAACTGGCACAAGTTTGTTCGATACAACTGGCACAAGTTTGTTTGACGCAACTGGCACAAGTTTGTTCAACTCAATTGGCAAAAGTTGGTTTGACGCAACTGGAACAAGTTTATTTGACGCAACTGGCACAAGTTTATTTGACGCAACAGGCACAAGTTTATTTGACGCAACTGGCACAATTTTTCTCGACGAAACTGGCACAAGTTTGTTCGCCGTAACTGGCACAAGTTTGTTCGACGCAACTGGCACAAGTTTGTTCGACGCAACTGGCACAAGTTTGTTCTACACAACTGGCACAAGTTTGTTCTATGCAACTGGCACAAGTTTGTTCTACGCAACTGGTACAAGTTTGTTCTACGCAACTGGCACAAGTTTGTTCTGCGCAACTGGCACAAGTTTGCTCTACGCATCAGGCACAAGTTTGTTCTATCCAACTGGCACTAGTTTGTTCTACGCAACTGGCACAATTTTGTTTGACGCAAGTAGCACAAGTTTGTTCTAACCTACTGACACAAGTTTGTTCGACGCAACTGGCACAAGTTTGTTCTACGCAAAGGACACAAGTTTGTTTGAAACAACTGGCAGAAGTTTGTTCAACTCAACTGGCAGAAGTTTGTTCGAAGCAACTGGCACAAGTTTGTTTGATGCAAATGGCACAAGTTTGTTCTACGCAAAGGACACAAGTTTGTTTGAAACAACTGGCAGAAGTTTGTTCAACTCAACTGGCAGAAGTTTGTTCGAAGCAACTGGCACAAGTTTGTTTGATGCAACTGGCACAAGTTTGTTTGACGCAATTGGCACAAGTTTGTTATAAGCAACTGGCACAAGTTTGTTCGACGGAACTGACGCAAGTTTGTTCGACGCAACTGGCACAAGTTTGTTTGACGCAAGTGGCGCAAGTTTGTTCGACGCAACAAGAACAAGTTTCTTTAACGTAACTGGCACAAGTTTGTTCGACACAACTGGCACAAGTTTGTTTGACACAACTGGCACAACTTTTCTCGACGCAACTGGCACAAGGTTGTTCTACGCAACACGTAAAAGTTTGTTCTACGCAACTGGCATAAGTTTGTTTGACGCAACTGACACAAGTTTGTTCTATGCAACTGGCACTAGTTTGTTCGATGCCACTGGCACAAGTTTGTTCGACGCAACTGGCACAAGTTTGTTTGACACAACTGGCACAAGTTTGTTAGACGCAACTGGCACAAGTTTGTTCAACGCAACTGGCACAAGTTTTTTTTAATCAATTGGCACAAGTTTGTTGGACGCAACTGGCACAAGTTTGTTAGACGCAACTGGCACAAGTTTGTTTGACGCAACTGGCACAAGTTTGTTTGACGCAACTGGCACAAGTTTATTTGACGTAACTGGCACAAGTTTTCTCGACGCAACTGGCACAAGTTTGTTCGCCGTAACTGGCACAAGTTTGTTTGACGCAACTGGCACAAGTTTATTTGACGCAACTGGCACAAGTTTTCTCGACGCAAGTGGCATAAGTTTGTTCGCCGTAACTGGCACAAGTTTGTTCGACGCAACTGGCACAAGTTTGTTCGACGCAACTGGCACAAGTTTGTTTGACGCAACTGGCACAAGTTTCTTCGATGCAACTGGCACAAGTTTGTTCGACGAACTGGCACAAGTTTGTTTGATGCAATTGGCACAAGTTTGTTCTACTCAACTGGCACAAGTTTGTTCTATGCAACTGGCACTAGTTTGTTTTACGCAACTGGCATAAGTTTGTTTGACGCAACTGGCACAAGTTTGTTCTACAAACTACCACAAGTTTGTTCGACGCAACTGGCACAAGGTTGTTCTACACAACTGGCACAAGTTTGTTTTACGCAACTGGCACAAGGTTGTTCTACGCAACTGGCAAAAGTTTGTTGGATGCCACTGACACAAGTTTGTTCGACGAAACTGGCCCAAGTTTTTTTGACGCAACCGGCACAAGTTTGTCAGACGCAACTGGCACAAGTTTGTTCGACGCAACTGGCACAAGTTTTTTCTACTCAATTGGCACAAGTTTGTTTGACGCAACTGGAACAAGTTTGTTTGACGCATCTGGCACAAGTTTGTTTGACGCAACTGGCACAAGTTTGTTTGGCGCAACTGGCACAAGTTTATTTGACGCAACAGGCACAAGTTTTCTCGACAAAACTAGCACAAGTTTGTTCGCCGTAACTGGCACAAGTTTGTTTGACGCAACTGGCTCAAGTTTGTTTGACGCAACTGGCACAAGTTTGTTCTACATAACTGGCACAAGTTTGTTCTATGCAACTGGCAAAAGTTTGTTCTACGCAACTGGCACAAGTTTGTTCTACGCATCTGGCACAAGTTTGTTCTATGCAACTGGCACTAGTTTGTTCTACGCAACTGGCACAAGTTTGTTTGACGCAACTGGCACAAATTTGTTCTACCCAATTGACACAAGTTTGTTCGACGCAACTGGCACAAGTTTGTTCTACGTAACTGACACAAGTTTGTTTGACATAATTGGCAGAAGTTTGTTAAACGCAACTGGCACAAGTTTGTTCGACGCAACTGGCACAAATTTGTTCGACGCAACTGGCACAAGTTTGTTCGACGCAACTGGCAAAAGTTTGTTCGATGCAACTAGCACAAGTTTGTTTAACGCAACTGGCACAAGTTTGTTCAACCCAACTGGCAAAAGTTTGTTTGACGCAACTGGCACAAGTTTGTTTGACGCAACTGGCACAAGTTAGTTTGACGCAACTGGCACAAGTTTGTTTGACGCAACTGGCACAAGGTTCTTCTACGCATCTGGCACAAGTTTGTTCTACGCAAATGGCAAAAGTTTGTTTGACGCAACTGGCACAAGTTTGTTCTACACAACTGGCACAAGTTTGTTTGACGCAAATGGCACAAGTTTGTTCGACGCAACTTGCACAAGTTTGTTAGACGCAACTGGCACAAGTTTGTTCGAAGTAACAGGCACAAGTTTTTTCGACTCAATTGGTACAAGTTTGTTTGACGCAACTGGCACAAGTTTGTTTGACGCAAGAGGCACAAGTTTGTTTGACGCAACTGGCACAAGTTTGTTTGACGCAACTGGCACAAGTTTTTTTTAAGCAACTGGCACAAGTTTTCTCGACGCAACTGCCACAAGTTTGTTCGCCATATCTGGCACAAGTTTGTTCGACGCAACTGGCACAAGTTTGTTCGACACAACTGGTACATGTTTGTTTGACGCAACTGGCAGAGGTTTCTTCGACACAACTGGCACAAGTTTGTTCGACGCAACTGACACAAGTTTGTTCTATGCAACTGGCACTAGTTTGTTCTACGCAACTGGCACAAGTTTGTTCTATGCAACTGGCACTAGTTTGTTCTATGCAACTGGCACTAATTTGTTCTATGCAACTGGCATAAGTTTGTTTGACACAATTTGCACAAGTTTGTTCTACGCAACAGGCACAAGTTTGTTCTACGCATCTGGCACAAGTTTGTTTGACGCAACTGGTACAAGTTTGTTGGACGCAACTCTCACAAGTTTGTTCGAACCAACTGGCACAAGTTTGTTTTACACAACTGGCACAAGTTTGTTTGAAGCAACTGGCACAAGTTTGTTCTACCCAACTGACACAAGTTTGTTCTATGCAACTGACACAAGTTTGTTTGGCACAACTGGCAGAAGTTTGTTCAACTGAACTGGCACAAGTTTGTTTGACGCAACTGGCGCAAGTTTGTTCGACGCAATTGGCACAAGTTTGTTCGACGCAACTGGCACAAGTCTGTTCGATGCAACTGACACAAGTTTGTTTGACACAACTGGCAGAAGTTTGTTTGACGCAACTGGCACAAGTTTGTTTGACGCAACTGGCGCAAGTTTGTTCGACGCAACTGGCACAAGTTTGTTCGACGCAACTGGCACAAGAATGTTCGATGCAACTGGCACAAGTTTGTTTAACGCAACTGGCACAAGTTTGTTCGCCATATCTGGCACAAGTTTGTTCGACGCAACTGGCACAAGTTTGTTCGACAAAACTGGTACATGTTTGTTTGACGCAACTGGCAGAGGTTTCTTCGACACAACTGGCACAAGTTTGTTCGACGCAACTGACACAAGTTTGTTCTATGCAACTGGCACAAGTTTGTTCTAGGCAACTGGCACAAGTTTGTTCTATGCAACTGGCACTAGTTTGTTCTATGTAACTGGCACTAATTTGTTCTATGCAACTGGCATAAGTTTGTTTGACACAATTTGCACAAGTTTGTTCTACGCAACAGGCACAAGTTTGTTCTACGCATCTGGCACAAGTTTGTTTGACGCAACTGGTACAAGTTTGTTGGACGCAACTCTCACAAGTTTGTTCGAACCAACTGGCACAAGTTTGTTTTACACAACTGGCACAAGTTTGTTTGAAGCAACTGGCACAAGTTTGTTCTACCCAACTGACACAAGTTTGTTCTATGCAACTGACACAAGTTTGTTTGGCACAACTGGCAGAAGTTTGTTCAACTGAACTGGCACAAGTTTGTTTGACGCAACTGGCGCAAGTTTGTTCGACGCAATTGGCACAAGTTTGTTCGACGCAACTGGCACAAGTCTGTTCGATGCAACTGACACAAGTTTGTTTGACACAACTGGCAGAAGTTTGTTTGACGCAACTGGCACAAGTTTGTTTGACGCAACTGGCGCAAGTTTGTTCGACGCAACTGGCACAAGTTTGTTCGACGCAACTGGCACAAGAATGTTCGATGCAACTGGCACAAGTTTGTTTAACGCAACTGGCACAAGTTTGTTCGACGCAACTGGCGCAAGTTTGTTCGACGCAACTGGCACAAGTTTGTTCGACGCAACTGGCACAAGAATGTTCGATGCAACTGGCACAAGTTTGTTTAACGCAACTGGCACAAGTTTGTTCGACCCAACTGGCACAAGTTTTTTTGACGCAACTGGCACAAGTTTGTTTGACGCAACTGGCCCAAGCTTGTTTGACACAACTGGCACAAGTTTGTTTGACGCAACTGGCACAAGTTTGTTCTACCCAACTGACACAAGTTTGTTCTATGCAACTGACACAAGTTTGTTTGGCAAAACTGGCAGAAGTTTGTTCAACTGAACTGGCACAAGTTTGTTTGACGCAACTGGCGCAAGTTTGTTCGACGCAATTGGCACAAGTTTGTTCGACGCAACTGGCACAAGTCTGTTCGATGCAACTGACACAAGTTTGTTTGACACAACTGGCAGAAGTTTGTTTGACGCAACTGGCACAAGTTTGTTTGATGCAACTGGCGCAAGTTTGTTCGACGCAACTGGCACAAGTTTGTTCGACGCAACTGGCACAAGAATGTTCGATGCAACTGGCACAAGTTTGTTTAACGCAACTGGCACAAGTTTGTTCGCCATATCTGGCACAAGTTTGTTCGACGCAACTGGCACAAGTTTGTTCGACACAACTGGTACATGTTTGTTTGACGCAACTGGCAGAGGTTTCTTCGACACAACTGGCACAAGTTTGTTCGACGCAACTGACACAAGTTTGTTCTATGCAACTGGCACAAGTTTGTTCTACGCAACTGGCACAAGTTTGTTCTATGCAACTGGCACTAGTTTGTTCTATGTAACTGGCACTAATTTGTTCTATGCAACTGGCATAAGTTTGTTTGACACAATTTGCACAAGTTTGTTCTACGCAACAGGCACAAGTTTGTTCTACGCATCTGGCACAAGTTTGTTTGACGCAACTGGTACAAGTTTGTTGGACGCAACTCTCACAAATTTGTTCGAACCAACTGGCACAAGTTTGTTTTACACAACTGGCACAAGTTTGTTTGAAGCAACTGGCACAAGTTTGTTCTACCCAACTGACACAAGTTTGTTCTATGCAACTGACACAAGTTTGTTTGGCACAACTGGCAGAAGTTTGTTCAACTGAACTGGCACAAGTTTGTTTGACGCAACTGGCGCAAGTTTGTTCGACGCAATTGGCACAAGTTTGTTCGACGCAACTGGCACAAGTCTGTTCGATGCAACTGACACAAGTTTGTTTGACACAACTGGCAGAAGTTTGTTTGACGCAACTGGCACAAGTTTGTTTGACGCAACTGGCGCAAGTTTGTTCGACGCAACTGGCACAAGTTTGTTCGACGCAACTGGCACAAGAATGTTCGATGCAACTGGCACAAGTTTGTTTAACGCAACTGGCACAAGTTTGTTTGACGCAACTGGCGCAAGTTTGTTCGACGCAACTGGCACAAGTTTGTTCGACGCAACTGGCACAAGAATGTTCGATGCAACTGGCACAAGTTTGTTTAACGCAACTGGCACAAGTTTGTTCGACCCAACTGGCACAAGTTTTTTTGACGCAACTGGCACAAGTTTGTTTGACGCAACTGGCCCAAGCTTGTTTGACACAACTGGCACAAGTTTGTTTGACGCAACTGGCACAGGTTTGTTCTACCCAACTGACACAAGTTTGTTCTATGCAACTGACACAAGTTTGTTTGACACAACTGGCAGAAGTTGGTTCAACGCAACTGGCACAAGTTTGTTTGACGCAACTGGCACAAGTTTGTTCGATGCAATTGGCACAAGTTTGTTCGACGCAACTGGCACAAGTTTGTTCGATGCAAATGACACAAGTTTGTTTGACACAACTGGCAGAAGTTTGTTCAACGCAACTGGCACAAGTTTGTTTGATGCAACTGGCGCAAGTTTGTTCGACGCAACTGGCACAAGTTTGTTCAACGCAACTGGCACAAGTTTGTTCGATGCAACTGGCACAAGTTTGTTTAACGCAACTGGCACAAGTTTGTTCGACCCAACTGGCACAAGTTTTTTTGACGCAACTGGCACAAGTTTGTTTGACGCAACTGGCACAAGTTTGTTTGACGCAACTGGCACAAGGTTGTTCTACGAAACTGGCACAAGTTTGTTCTACGAAACTGGCACAAGTTTGTTTGATGCAACTGGCACACGTTTGTTTGATGCAACTGGCAGAAGTTTATTTGACGCAACTGGCACAAGTTTGTTCGGCGCAACTGGCCCAAGTTTGTTTGAAGCAACTGGCACAAGTTTGTTAGACGCAACTGGCACAAGTTTGTTCGATGTAACTGGAACAAGTTTTTTCGACTCAATTAGCAGAAGTTTGTTTGACGCAACTGGCACAAGTTTGTTTGACGCAACTTGCACAAGTTTGTTTGACACAACTGGCACAAGTTTATTTGACGCAACTGGCACAAGTTTTCTCGATGCAACTGGCAAAAGTTTGTTCGCCTTAACTGGCACAGGTTTGTTCGACGCAACTGGAACAAGTTTGTTTGACGCAACGGGCACAAGTCTTTTTGACGCAACTGGCACAAGTTTTCTCGACGCAACTGGCACAAGTTTGTTCGCCGTAACTGGCACAAGTTTGTTCGACGCCACTGGCACAAGTTTGTTCGAAGCAACTGGCACAAGTATGTTTGACGCATCTGGCGCTAATTTGTTCCTTGCAACTGGCAAAAGTTTGTTCTACGAAACTGTCACAAGTTTGTTCTACGCAACTGGCACAAGTTTTTTCGACTCAATTGGCACAAGTTTCTTTGACGCAACTGGCACAAGTTTGTTGTATGCAACTGGCACAAGTTTGTTCTACGCAACTGGCACAAGTTTTTTCGACTCAATTGGCACAAGTTTCTTTGACGCAACGGGCACAAGTTTGTTTGACGCAACTGGCACAAGTTTGTTTGACGCAACTGGCACGAGGTTCTTCTATGCAACTGGCACAAGTTTGTTCTACGCAACTGGCACAAGTTTGTTCGACGCAACTGGCACAAGTTTTTTCGACTCAATGGGCACAAGTTTGTTTGACGCAACTGGAACAAATTTGTTTGACGCAACTGGCACAAGTTTGTTTGACGCAATTGGCACAAGTTTGTTTGATGCAACTGGCACAAGTTTATTTGACGCAACTGGCACAAGTTTTCTCGACGAAACTGGCACAAGTTTGTTCACCATAACTGGCACAAGTTTGTTCGACGCAATTAGCACAAGTTTGTTTGACGCAACTGGCATAAGTTTGTTCTACATATCTGGCACAAGTTTGTTCTATGCAACTGGCACAAGTTTGTTCTACGCAACTGGCACAAGTTTGTTCGACGCAACTGGCACAACTTTCTTTGACGCAACTGGCACAAGTTTCTTTGACGCAACTGGCTCAAGTTTGTTTGACGCAACTGGCACAAGGTTCTTCTATGCAACTGGCACAAGTTTGTTCTATGCAAATGGCACAAGTTTGTTTGACGCAACTGGCACAAGATTGTTTGATGCAACAGGCAAAAGTTTGTTCTACATAACTGGCACAAGTTTGTTGTATACAACTGGCACAAGTTTGTTTGACACAACTGGCACAAGTTTGTTCTACGCAAATGGCAAAAGTTTGTTCTACGCATCTGGTACAAGTTTGTTCTATGCAACTGGCACTAGTTTGTTTGACGCAACTGGCACGAATTTGTTTGACGCAACTGGCACATGTTTGTTCTACCCAACAGGCACAAGTTTGTTCGGCGCAACTGGCACAAGTTTGTTCTACACAACTGGCACAAGTTTGTTTGACACAAGTGGCAAAAGTTTGTTCTAAGCACCTGGCACAAGTTTGTTCGACGGAACTGGCGCAAGTTTGTTCGACGCAACTGGCACAAGTTTGTTCGACGCAACTGGCACAAATTTGTACGACGCAACTGGTACAAGTTTGTTTAACGTAACTGGCACAAGTTTGTTCGACCCAACTGGCAAAAGTTTGATTCACACAACTGGCACAATTTTGTTCGACGCAACTGGCACAAGTTTGTTAGACGCAACTGGCACAAGTTTGTTTGACGCAACTGGCACAAAGTTGTTCTACGCAACATGTACAAGTTTGTTCTACGCAACTGGCACAAGTTTGTTTGACGCAACTGGGACAAATTTGTTCTATGCAACTGGCACTAGTTTGTTCGATGCAACTGGCACAAGTTTGTTCGACGCAACTGGCACAAGTTTGTTTGACGCAACTGGCACAAGTTTGTTTGACGCAACTGGCACAAGTTTGTTCAACGCAACTGGCACAAGTTTTTTCGACTCAATTGGCACAAGTTTGTTTGACGCAACTGGCACAAGTTTGTTTGACGCAACTGGCACAAGTTTCTTTGACGCAACTGGCACAAGTTTGCTTGATGCAACTGGCACAAGTTTATTTGACGCAACTGGCACAACTTTTTTTCGACGCAACTGGCACAAGTTTGTTCGCCGTAACTGGCACAAGTTTGTTCGACGCAACTGGCACAAGTTTGTTCGGCGCAACTGGCACAAGTTTGGTTGACGCAACTGGCACAAGTTTCTTCGACGCAACTGGCACAAGTTTGTTCGACGCAACTGGCACAAGTTTGTTTGATGCAATTGGCACAAGTTTGTTCTACTCAACTGGCACAAGTTTGTTCTATGCAACTGGCATTAGTTTGTTTTACGCAACTGGCATAAAGTTGTTTGACGTCACTGGCACAAGTTTGTTCTACCAACTAGCACAAGTTTGTTCGACGCAACTGGCACAAGGTTGTTCTATGCAACTGGCACAAGTTTGTTCTACGCAACTGGCACAGGTTTGTTTCGACCCAACTGGCACAAGTTTGTTCGACGCAACTGGCACAAGTTAGTTGGATGCCACTGGCACAAGTTTGTTCGACGAAACTGGCCCAAGTTTTTTTAACGCAACTGGCACAAGTTTGTTCAACACAACTGGCACAAGTTTGTTCGACTTCAACTGGCACAAGTTTGTTCTACATAACCGGCACAAGTTTGTTCTATGCAACTGGCACATGTTTGTTCTACGCAACTGGCACAAGTTTGTTGGATGCCACTGGCACAAGGTTGTTCGACGAAACTGGCCCAAGTTTTTTTGACGCAACTGGCACAAGTTTGTTCGACACAACTGGCACAAGTTTGTTCGACGCAACTGGCACAAGTTTGTTCTACATAACCGGCACAAGTTTGTTCTATGCAACTGGCATAGGTTTGTTCTACGCAACTGGCACAAGTTTGTTCTACGCATCTGGCACAATTTTGTTCTATGCAACTGGCACTAGTTTGTTCTACGCAACTGGCACAAGTTTGTTTGATGCAACTGGCACAAGTTTGTTTGACGCAACTGGCACAAGTTTGTTAGACGCAACTGGCACAACTTTGTTCGACGTAACAGGCACAAGTTTTTTCGACTCAATTGGTACAAGTTTGTTTGACGCAACTGGCACAAGTTTGTTTGACGCAAGAGGCACAAGTTTGTTTGACGCAACTGGCACAAGTTTGTTTGACGCAACTGGCACAAGTTTTTTTTTACGCAACTGGCACAATTTTTCTCGAAGCAACTGGCACAAGTTTTTCGCCATATCTGGCACAAGTTTGTTCGACGCAACTGGCACAAGTTTGTTCGACGCAAATGGCACAAGTTTGTTTGACGCAACTGGCACAAGTTTCTTCGACGCAACTGGCACAAGCTTGTTCGACGCAACTGGCACAAGTTTGTTTGACGCAACTGGCACAAGATTGTTCTACGCAACTGGCACAAGTTTGTTCTATGCAACTGGCACTAGTTTGTTCTATGCAACTGGCATAAGTTTGTTTAACGCAACTGGTACAAGTTTGTTCTACGCAACTGACACAAGTTTGTTCGACGCAACTGGCACAAGTTTGTTCTACGCAACTCTTACTAGTTTGCTGTACACAACTGGCACAAGTTTGTTTGACACAACTGGCACAAGTTTGTTCTACCCAAATGGCAAATGTTTGTTCTACGCATCTGGCACAAGTTTGTTATATGCAACTGGCACTAGTGTGTTCTACGCAACTGGCACAAATTTGTTTGACACAACTGGTACATGTTTGTTCTACCCAACTGGCACAAGTTTGTTCGACGCAACTGGCACAAGTTTGTTTGACACAAGTGGCAAAAGTTTGTTCTAAGCACCTGGCACAAGTTTGTTCGACGGAACTGGCGCAAGTTTGTTCGACGCAACTGGCACAAGTTTGTTCGACGCAACTGGCACAAATTTGTACGACGCAACTGGTACAAGTTTGTTTAACGTAACTGGCACAAGTTTGTTCGACCCAACTGGCAAAAGTTTGATTCACACAACTGGCACAATTTTGTTCGACGCAACTGGCACAAGTTTGTTAGACGCAACTGGCACAAGTTTGTTTGACGCAACTGGCACAAAGTTGTTCTACGCAACATGTACAAGTTTGTTCTACGCAACTGGCACAAGTTTGTTTGACGCAACTGGGACAAATTTGTTCTATGCAACTGGCACTAGTTTGTTCGATGCAACTGGCACAAGTTTGTTCGACGCAACTGGCACAAGTTTGTTTGACGCAACTGGCACAAGTTTGTTTGATGCAACTGGCACAAGTTTGTTCAACGCAACTGGCACAAGTTTTTTCGACTCAATTGGCACAAGTTTGTTTGACGCAACTGGCACAAGTTTGTTTGACGCAACTGGCACAAGTTTCTTTGACGCAACTGGCACAAGTTTGCTTGATGCAACTGGCACAAGTTTATTTGACGCAACTGGCACAACTTTTTTTCGACGCAACTGGCACAAGTTTGTTCGCCGTAACTGGCACAAGTTTGTTCGACGCAACTGGCACAAGTTTGTTCGGCGCAACTGGCACAAGTTTGGTTGACGCAACTGGCACAAGTTTCTTCGACGCAACTGGCACAAGTTTGTTCGACGCAACTGGCACAAGTTTGTTTGATGCAATTGGCACAAGTTTGTTCTACTCAACTGGCACAAGTTTGTTCTATGCAACTGGCATTAGTTTGTTTTACGCAACTGGCATAAAGTTGTTTGACGTCACTGGCACAAGTTTGTTCTACCAACTAGCACAAGTTTGTTCGACGCAACTGGCACAAGGTTGTTCTATGCAACTGGCACAAGTTTGTTCTACGCAACTGGCACAGGTTTGTTTCGACCCAACTGGCACAAGTTTGTTCGACGCAACTGGCACAAGTTAGTTGGATGCCACTGGCACAAGTTTGTTCGACGAAACTGGCCCAAGTTTTTTTAACGCAACTGGCACAAGTTTGTTCAACACAACTGGCACAAGTTTGTTCGACTTCAACTGGCACAAGTTTGTTCTACATAACCGGCACAAGTTTGTTCTATGCAACTGGCACATGTTTGTTCTACGCAACTGGCACAAGTTTGTTGGATGCCACTGGCACAAGGTTGTTCGACGAAACTGGCCCAAGTTTTTTTGACGCAACTGGCACAAGTTTGTTCGACACAACTGGCACAAGTTTGTTCGACGCAACTGGCACAAGTTTGTTCTACATAACCGGCACAAGTTTGTTCTATGCAACTGGCATAGGTTTGTTCTACGCAACTGGCACAAGTTTGTTCTACGCATCTGGCACAATTTTGTTCTATGCAACTGGCACTAGTTTGTTCTACGCAACTGGCACAAGTTTGTTTGATGCAACTGGCACAAGTTTGTTTGACGCAACTGGCACAAGTTTGTTAGACGCAACTGGCACAACTTTGTTCGACGTAACAGGCACAAGTTTTTTCGACTCAATTGGTACAAGTTTGTTTGACGCAACTGGCACAAGTTTGTTTGACGCAAGAGGCACAAGTTTGTTTGACGCAACTGGCACAAGTTTGTTTGACGCAACTGGCACAAGTTTTTTTTTACGCAACTGGCACAATTTTTCTCGAAGCAACTGGCACAAGTTTTTCGCCATATCTGGCACAAGTTTGTTCGACGCAACTGGCACAAGTTTGTTCGACGCAAATGGCACAAGTTTGTTTGACGCAACTGGCACAAGTTTCTTCGACGCAACTGGCACAAGCTTGTTCGACGCAACTGGCACAAGTTTGTTTGACGCAACTGGCACAAGATTGTTCTACGCAACTGGCACAAGTTTGTTCTATGCAACTGGCACTAGTTTGTTCTATGCAACTGGCATAAGTTTGTTTAACGCAACTGGTACAAGTTTGTTCTACGCAACTGACACAAGTTTGTTCGACGCAACTGGCACAAGTTTGTTCTACGCAACTCTTACTAGTTTGCTGTACACAACTGGCACAAGTTTGTTTGACACAACTGGCACAAGTTTGTTCTACCCAAATGGCAAATGTTTGTTCTACGCATCTGGCACAAGTTTGTTATATGCAACTGGCACTAGTGTGTTCTACGCAACTGGCACAAATTTGTTTGACACAACTGGTACATGTTTGTTCTACCCAACTGGCACAAGTTTGTTCGACGCAACTGGCACAAGTTTGTTCTACGCAACTGGCACAAGTTTGTTCTAAGCAACTGGCACAAGTTTGTTCTAAGCAACTGGCACAAGTTTGTTCGACGGAACTGGCGCAAGTTTGTTCGACACAACTGGCACAAGTTTGTTCGACTCAACTGGCACAAGATTGTTCAATGCAACTAGAACAAGTTTGTTTAACGTAACTGGCACAAGTTTGTTCGACACAACTGGCACAAGTTTGTTTGACACTACTGGCACAAGTTTGTTTGACGCAACTGGCACAAGGTTGTTCTATGCAACTGGCACTAGATTGTTCGATGCAACTGGCACAAATTTGTTCGACGCAACTGGCACAAGTTTGTTCTACGCAGCTGGCACAAGTTTGTTTGACGCAACTGGCATAAGTTTGTTCTATGCAACTGGCACTAGTTTGTTCGATGCAACTGGCACAAGTTTGTTCGACGCAACTGGCACAAGTTTGTTTGACGCAACTGGCACAAGTTTGTTAGATGCAACTGGCACAAGTTTGTTCAATGCAACTGGCACAAGTTTTTTTTAATCAATTGGCACAAGTTTGTTTGACGTAACTGGCACAAGTTTGTTTGACGCAACTGGCACAAGTTTGTTTGACGCAACTGGCAAAAGTTTGTTTGACGCAACTGGCAGAAGTTTATTTGACGCAACTGGCACAAGTTTTCTCGATGCAACTGGCACAAGTTTGTTCGGCGTAACTGGCACAAGTTTGTTCGACGCAACTGGCACAAGTTTCTTTGACGTAACTGGCACAATTTTTCTCGACACAAATAGCACAAGTTTGTTCGCCGTAACTTGCAAAAGTTTGTTCGACGCCACTGGCACAAGTTTGTTCGAAGCAACTGGCACAAGTTTGTTTGACGCAACTGGCACAAGTTTGTTCTATACAACTGGCACAAGTTTGTTCTACGTAACTGGCACAAGTTTGTTCTACGCAACTGGCACAAGTTTGTTCTACGCAACTGGCACAAGTTTGTTGTATGCAACTGGCACTAGTTTGTTCCACGCAAGTGGCATAAGTTTTGTTTGACGCAACTGGCACAAGTTTGTTCTACGCAACTGGCACAAGTTTGTTGGACGCAACTGGCAAAAGTTTGTTCTACGCAACTGGCACAATTTTGTTGGACGCAACTGGCACAAGTTTGTTCGACGCAACTGGCACAAATTTGTTCGACGCAACTGGCACAAGTTTGTTTGACGCAACTGGCACAAGTTTGTTCGACGCAACTGGCACAAGTTTGTTCGACGGAACTGGCACAAGTTTGTTCAACACATCTGGCAAAAGTTTGTTTTCGCAACTTGTACAAGTTTGTTTGACGCAACTGGCACAAGTTTGTTTGACGCAACTGTCATAAGTTTCTTTGGCGCAACTGGCACAAGTTTGTTTGATGCAACTGGCACACGTTTGTTTGACGCAACTGGCACAAGTTTGTTCGACGCAACTGGCACAAGTTTGTTTGATGCAACTGGCACAAGCTTGTTTGACGCAACTGGCACAAGGTTGTTCTACGCAACTGGCACAAGTTTGTTCTATGCAACTGGCACAAGTTTGTTTGACGCAACTGGCACAAGTTTGTTTGACGCAACTGGCACAAGTTTGCTCTACGCAACTGGCACAAGTTTGTTCTACGCAACTCTTACTAGTTAGTTGTACACAACTGGCACAAGTTTGTTTGACACAACTGGCACACGTTTGTTCTATGCAACTGGCACTAGTTTGTTCTAGGCAACTGGCACAAATTTGTTTGACGCAACTGGCACATGTTTGTTCTACCCAACTGGCACAAGTTTGTTCGACGCAACTGGCACATGTTTGTTCTACGCAACTGGCACAAGTTTCTTTGACACAACTGGCACAAGTTTGTTCTAAGCAACTGGCACAAGTTTGTTCGACGGAACTGGCTCAAGTTTGTTCGACGCAACTGGCACAAGTTTGTTCGACGCAACTGGCACAAGTTTGTTCGATGCAACTGGTACAAGTTTGTTTAAGGTAACTGGCACAAGTTTGTTCGACCCAACTGGCACAAGTTTGTTTGACACAACTGGCACAAGTTTGTTAGACGCAACTGGCACAAGTTTGTTCTATGCAACTGGCACATGTTTGTTTGACGCAACTGGCACAAGTTTGTTCTATGGAACTGGCACTAGTTTGTTTGATGCAACTGGCACAAGTTTGTTAGACGCCACTGGCACAATTTTTTTCGACTCAATTGGCACAAGTTTGTTTGACACAACTGGCACAAGTTTGTTTGACGCCACTGGCACAAGTTTATTTGACGTAACTGGCACAAGTTTAATCAACGCAACTGGCACAAGTTTATTTGACGCAACTGGCGCAACTTTTCTCGATGCAACTGGCACAAGTTTGTTCGCTGTAACTGGCACAAGTTTGTTCAACGCAACTGGCACAAGTTTGTTCGACGCAACTGGCACAAGTTTGTTTGATGCAACTGGCACAAGTTTCTTTGACGAAACTGGCACAAGTTTGTTCGACGCAACTTGCACAAGTTTATTTGACACAACTGGCACAAGTTTGTTTGACGCCACTGGCACAAGTTTGTTTGACGTACCTGGCACAAGTTTGTTTGAAGCAACTGGCACAAGTTTGTTTGACGCAACTGGCACAAGGTTGTTCTACGCAACTGGCACAAGTTTGTTCTACGCAAATGGCAAAAGTTTGTTCTAGGCATCTGGCACAAGTTTGTTTGATGCAACTGGCACATGTTTGTTTCACCCAACAGGCACAAGTTTGTTCGACGCAACTGGCACAAGTTTGTTCTACACAACTGGCACAAGTTTTTTTGACACAAGTGGCACAAGTTTGTTCTAAGAACCTGGCACAAGTTTGTTTGACGGAACTGGCGCAAGTTTGTTCGACGCAACTGGCACAAGTTTGTTCGACGCAACTGGCACAAATTTGTACGACGCAACTGGTACAAGTTTGTTTAACGTAACTGGCACAAGTTTGTTCGACCCAACTGGCAAAAGTTTGTTTCACACAACTGGCACAATTTTGTTCGACGCAACTGGCACAAGTTTGTTTGACGCAACTGGCACAAGTTTGTTTGACGCAACTGGCACAAGGTTGTTCTACGCAACATGTACAAGTTTGTTCTATGCAACTGGCACAAGTTTGTTTGACGCAAGTGGCACAAATTTGTTCTATGCAACTGGCACTAGTTTGTTCGATGCAACTGCCACAAGTTTGTTCGACGCAACTGGCACAAGTTTGTTAGACGCAACTGGCACAAGTTTGTTCAACGCAACTGGCACAAGTTTTTTCGAATCAATTGGCACAAGTTTGTTTGACGCAACTAGCACAAGTTTCTTTGACGCAACTGGCACAAGTTTGTTTGACGCAACTGGCACAAGTTTGTTTGACGCAACTGGCACAAGTTTATTTGACGCAACTGGAAGAACTTTTTTCGACGCAACTGGTACAAGTTTGTTTGCCGTAACTGGCACAAGTTTGTTCGACGCAACTAGCACAAGTTTGTTCGGCGCAACTGGCACAAGTTTGTTTGACGCAACTGGCACAAGTTTCTTCGACGCAACTGGCACAAGTTTGTTCGACGCAACTGGCACAAGTTTGTTTGATGCAATTGGCACAAGTTTGTTCTACTCAACTGGCACAAGTTTGTTCTATGCAACTGGCACTAGTTTGTTTTACGCAACTGTCATAAGTTTGTTTGACGCAACTGGCACAAGTTTGTTCTACCAACTAGCACAAGTTTGTTCGATGCAACTGGCACAAGGTTGTTCTACGCAACTGGCACAAGTTTGTTTCGACGCAACCGGCACAAGTTTGTTCGACGCAACTGGCACAAGTTTGTTGGATGCCACTGGCACAAGTTTGTTCTACATAACTGGCACAAGTTTGTTCTATGCAACTGGCACAAGTTTGTTCTGCGCAACTGGCACAAGTTTGTTCTACGCATCTGGCACAATTTTGTTCTATGCAACTGGCACTAGTTTGTTCTACGCAACTGGCACAAGTTTGTTTGACGCAACTGGCACAAGTTTGTTCTACCCAACTGACACAAGTTTGTTCGACGCAACTGGCACAAGTTTGTTCTACGCAACTGACAGAAGGTTGTTTGACACAACTGGCAGAAGTTTGTTCAACGCAGTTGGCACAAGTTTGTTTGACGCAACTGTCGCAAGTTTGTTCGACGCAACTGGCACAAGTTTGTTCGACGCAACTGGCACAAGTTTGTTTGACGCAACTGGCACAAGTTCGTTTGACGCAACTGGCACAAGGTTCTTCTACGCAACTGGCACAAGTTTCTTTGACGCAACTGGCACAAGTTTGTTCTACGCAACTGGCACAAGTTTGTTTGACGCAACTGGCACAAGTTTGTTTGACGCAACTGGCACAAGTTTGTTTGACGCAACTGGCACAAGTTTGTTTGACGCAACTGGCACATGTTTGTTCGGCGCAACTGGCACAAGTTTGTTTAACGAAACTGGCACAAGTTTGTTTGACGCAACTGGCACAAGTTTGTTTGACGCAAGAGGCACAAGTTTGTTTGACGCAACTGGCACAAGTTTGTTTGACGCAACTGGCACAATTTTTTTTTTTACGCAACTGGCACAATTTTTCTCGAAGCAACTGGCACAAGTTTGTAAGCCATATCTGGCACAAGTTTGTTCGACGCAACTGGCACAAGTTTGTTCGACACAAATGGCACAAGTTTGTTTGACGCAACTAGGACAAGTTTCTTCGACGCAACTGGCAAAAGTTTGTTCGACGCAACTGGCACAAGTTTGTTTGACGCAACTGGCACAAGTTTGTTCTACGCAACTGGCACAAGTTTGTTCTATGCAACTGGCACTAGTTTGTTCTATGCAACTGGCATAAGTTTGTTTGATTCAACTGGTACAAGTTTGTTCTAAGCAACTGGCACAAGTTTGTTCGACGCAACTGGCACAAGTTTGTTCTACGCAACTCTTACTAGTTTGTTGTCCACAACTGGCACAAGTTTGTTTGACAAAACTGGCACAAGTTTGTTCTACGCAAATGGCAAATGTTTGTTCTACGCATCTGGCACAAGTTTGTTCTATGCAACTGGCACTAGTGTGTTCTACGCAACTGGCACAAATTTGTTTGACACAACTGGCACATGTTTGTTCTACCCAACTGGCACAAGTTTGTTCGACGCAACTGGCACAAGTTTGTTCTACGCAACTGGCACAAGTTTGTTTGACACAACTGGCACAAGTTTGTTCGAAGCAACTGGCACAAGTTTGTTCGACGGAACTGGCGCAAGTTTGTTCGACGCAAGTGTCACAAGTTTGTTCGACGGAACTGGCACAAGTTTGTTCGATGCAACTAGAACAAGTTTGTTTAACGTAACTGGCACAAGTTTGTTCGACCCAACTGGCACAAGTTTGTTTGACACAACTGGCACAAGTTTGTTTGACGCAACTGGCTCAAGGTTGTTCTACGCAACATGTACAAGTTTGTTCTACGCAACTGGCACAAGTTTGTTTGACGCAACTGGCACAAGTTTGTTCTATGCAACGGGCACAAGTTTGTTCGACGCAACTAGAACAAGTTTGTTTAACGAAACTGGCACAAGTTTGTTCGACCCAACTACCATAAGTTTGTTTGACACAACTGGCACAAGTTTGTTTGGCGCAACTGGCTCAAAATTGTTCTATGCAACATGTACAAGTTTGTTCTATGCAACTGGCACAAGTTTGTTTGACGCAACTGGCACTAGTTTGTTCGATGCAACGGGCACAAGTTTGTTCGACGTAACTGGCAAAAGTTTGTTTGACACAACTGGCACAAGTTTGTTAGACGCAACTGGCACAAGTTTGTTCAACGCAACTGGCACAAGTTTGTTCGACGCAAGTGGCACAAGTTTCTTCTATGCAACTGACACAAGTTTGTTCTACGCAACTGGCACAAGTTTGTTCGGCCCAACTGGCACAAGTTTGTTTGACACAACTGGCACAAGTTTGTTCGACGCAACTGGTACAAGTTTGTTTGACGCAACTGGCACAAGTTTGTTTAACGCAACTGGCACAAGGTTGTTCTACGCAATATGTACAAGTTTGTTCTACGCAACTGGCACAAGTTTGTTTGACGCAACTGGCACAAGTTTGTTCTATGCAACTGGCATTAGTTTGTTCGATGCAACTGGCACAAGTTTGTTCGACGCAACTGGGACAAGTTTGTTTGACGCAACTGGCACAAGTTTGTTAGACGCAACTTGCACAAGTTTGTTCAACGCAACTGGCACAAGTTTTTTCGAATCAATTGGCACAAGTTTGTTTGACGCAACTAGCACAACTTTGTTTGACGCAACTGGCACAAGTTTGTTTGACGCATCTGGCACTAGTTTGTTTGACGCAACTGGCACAAGTTTCTTCGATGCAACTGGCACAAGTTTGTTCGACGAACTGGCACAAGTTTGTTTGATGCAATTGGCACAAGTTTGTTCTACTTAACTGGCACAAGTTTGTTCTATGCAACTGGCACTAGTTTGTTTTACGCAACTGGCATAAGTTTGTTTGACGCAACTGGCACAAGTTTGTTCTACAAACTAGCACAAGTTTGTTCGACGCAACTGGCACAAGGTTGTTCTACGCAACTGGCACAAGTTTGTTCTACACAACTGGCACAAGTTTGTTTGACGCAACTGGCACCAGGTTGTTCTACGCAACTGACACAAGTTTGTTGGGTGCCACTGACACAAGTTTGTTCGACGAAACTGGCCCAAGTTTTTTTGACGCAACTGGCACAAGTTTGTTAGACGCAACTGGCACAAGTTTGTTCGACGCAACTGGCACAAGTTTTTTCGACTCAATTGGCACAAGTTCGTTTTGCGCAACTGGCACAAGTTTGTTTGATGCAACTGGCACAAGTTTATTTGACGCAATTGGCACAAGTTTTCTCGACGAAACTGTCACAAGTTTGTTCGCCGTAACTGGCACAAGTTTGTTCGACGCAACTAGCACTAGTTTGTTTGACGCAACTGGCACAAATTTGTTTGACGCAACTTTCACATGTTTGTTTTACCCAACAGGCACAAGTTTGTTCGGCGCAACTGGCACAAGTTTGTTCTACACAACTGGCACAAGTTTGTTTGACACAAGTGGCGCAAGTTTGTTCTAAGCACCTGGCACAAGTTTGTTCGACGGAACTGGTGCAATTTTGTTCGACGCAACTGGCACAAGTTTGTTCGACACAACTGGCACAAATTTGTACGACGCAACTGGTACAAGTTTGTTTAACGTAACTGGCACAAGTTTGTTCGACCCAACTGGCACAAGTTTGTTTGACACAACTGGCACAAGTTTGTTCGACGCAACTGGTACAAGTTTGTTTGACGCAACTGGCACAAGTTTGTTTAACGCAACTGGCACAAGGTTGTTCTACGCAACATGTACAAGTTTGTTCTACGCAACTGGCACAAGTTTGTTTGACACAACTGGCACAAGTTTGTTTGACGCAACTGGCATTAGTTTGTTCGATGCAACTGGCACAAGTTTGTTCGACGCAACTGGCACAAGTTTGTTTGACGCAACTGGCACAAGTTTGTTAGACGCAACTTGCACAAGTTTGTTCAACGCAACTGGCACAAGTTTTTTCGAATAAATTGGCACAAGTTTGTTTGACGCAACTAGCACAACTTTGTTTGACGCAACTGGCACAAGTTTGTTTGACGCAACTGGCACAAGTTTGTTTGACGCAACTGGCACAAGTTTGTTTGACGAAACTGGCACAAGTTTGTTTGACGCAACTGGCACAAGTTTGTTCGCCGTAACTGGCACAAGTTTGTTCGACGCAACTGGCACAAGTTTGTTCGGCGCAACTGGCACAAGTTTGTTTGACGCAACTGGCACAAGTTTCTTCGACGCAACTGGCACAAGTTTCTTCGATGCAACTGGCACAAGTTTGTTTGATGCAATTGGCACAAGTTTGTTCTACTCAACTGGCACAAGTTTGTTCTATGCAACTGGCACTGGTTTGTTTTACGCAACTGGCATAAGTTTGTTTGACGCAACTGGCACAAGTTTGTTCTACCAACTAGCACAAGTTTGTTCGATGCAACTGGCACAAGGTTGTTCTACGCAACTGGCACAAGTTTGTTCTATGCAACTGGCACAAGTTTGTTTCGACGCAAATGGCACAAGTTTGTTCGACGCAACTGGCACAAGTTTGTTGGATGCCACTGGCACAAGTTTGTTCTACATAACTGGCACAAGTTTGTTCTATGCAACTGGCACAAGTTTGTTCTACGCAATTGGCACAAGTTTGTTCTACGCATCTGGCACAATTTTGTTCTATGCAACTGGCACTAGTTTGTTCTACGCAACTGGCACAAGTTTGTTTGACGCAACTGGCACAAGTTTGTTCTACCCAACTGACACAAGTTTGTTCGACGCAACTGGCACAAGTTTGTTCTACGCAACTGACACAAGTTTGTTTGACACAACTGGCAGAAGTTTGTTCAACGCAGTTGGCACAAGTTTGTTTGACGCAAGTGTCGCAAGTTTGTTCGACGCAACTGGCTCAAGTTTGTTCGACGCAACTGGCAAAAGTTTGTTTGAAGCAACTGGCACAAGTTCGTTTGACGCAACTGGCACAAGGTTCTTCTACGCAACTGGCACAAGTTTCTTTGACGCAACTGGCACAAGTTTGTTCTACGCAACTGGCACAAGTTTGTTTGACACAACTGGCACAAGTTTGTTTGACGCAACTGGCACAAGTTTGTTTGACGCAACTGGCACAAGTTTGTTTGAAGCAACTGGCACAAGTTTGTTCGGCGCAACTGGCACAAGTTTGTTTGACGAAACTGGCAGAAGTTTGTTTGACGCAACTGGCACAAGTTTGTTTGACGCAACTGGCAAAAGTTTGTTTGACGCAACTGGCACAAATTTTGTTAGACGTAACTGGCACAAGTTTGTTCGACGTAACAGGCACAAGTTTTTTCGACTCAACTGGTACAAGTTTGTTTGAGGCAACTGGCACAAGTTTGTTTGATGCAAGAGGCACAAGTTTGTTTGACGCAACTGGCACAAGTTTGTTTGACGCAACTGGCACAAGTTTGTTTGACGCAACTGGCACAAGTTTTTTTTTATGCAACTGGCACAAGTTTTCTCGAAGCAACTGGCACAAGTTTGTTCGCCATATCTGGCAGAAGTTTGTTCGACGCAACTGGCACAAGTTTGTTTGACGCAACTTGCACAAGTTTCTTCGACGCAACTGGCACAAGTTTCTTCGACGCAACTGGCACAAGTTTGTTTGACGCAACTGGCACAAGTTTGTTCTACGCAACTGGCACAAGTTTGTTCTATGCAACTGGCACTAGTTTGTTCTATGCAACTGGCATAAGTTTGTTTGACGCAACTGGTACAAGTTTGTTCTACGCAACTGGCACAAGTTTGTTCGACGCAACTGGCACAAGTTTGTTCTACGCAACTCTTATTAGTTTGTTGTGCGCAACTGGCACAAGTTTTTTTGACACAACTGGCACAAGTTTGTTCTACGCAAATGGCAAATGTTTGTTCTACGCATCTGGCACAAGTTTGTTCTATGCAACTGGCACTATTGTGTTCTACGCAACTGGCACAAATTTGTTTGACACAACTGGCACATGTTTGTTCTACCCAACTGGCACAAGTTTCTCGACGCAACTGGCACAAGTTTGTTCTACGCAACTGGCACAAGTTTGTTTGACACAACTGGCACAAGTTTGTTCTAAGCAACTGGCACAAGTTTGTTCGACGGAACTGACACAAATTTGTTCGACGCAACTGGCACAAGTTTGTTCGACGCAACTAGCGCAAGTTTGTTCGACGCAACTAGAACAAGTTTGTTTAACGTAACTGGCACAAGTTTGTTCGACACAACTGGCACAAGTTTGTTTGACACAACTGGCACAAGTTTGTTTGACGCAACTGACACAAGGTTGTTCTACGCAACATGTACAAGTTTGTGCTACGCAACTGGCACAAGTTTTTTTGATGCAACTGGCACAAGTTTGTTCTATGCAACTGGCACTAGTTTGTTCGATGCCACTGGCACAAGTTTGTTCGACGCAACTGGCACAAGTTTGTTTGACGCAACTGGCACAAGTTTGTTAGACGCAACTGGCACAAGTTTGTTAGACGCAACTGGCACCAGTTTTTTTTAATCAATTGGCACAAGTTTGTTTGGCGCAACTGGCACAAGTTTGTTTGACGCAACTGGCACAAGTTTGTTTGACGCAACTGGCACAAGTTTGTTTGACGCAACTGGCACAAGTTTATTTCACGCAACTGGCACAACTTTTCTCGACGCAACTGGCACAAGTTTGTTCGCCGTAACTGGCACAAGTTTGTTTGACGCAACTGGCACAAGTTTATTTGACGCAACTGGCACAAGTTTTCTCGACGAAACTGGCACAAGTTTGTTCACCATAACTGGCACAAGTTTGTTCGACGCAATTGGCACAAGTTTGTTTGGCGCAACTGGCATAAGTTTGTTCTACATATCTGGCACAAGTTTGTTCTATGCAACTGGCACAAGTTTGTTCTACGCAACTGGCACAAGTTTGTTCGACGCAACTGGCACAAGTTTCTTTGACGCAACTGGCACAAGTTTCTTTGACGCAACTGGCACAAGTTTGTTTGACGCAACTGGCACAAGGTTCTTCTATGCAACTGGCACAAGTTTGTTCTATGCAAATGGCACAAGTTTGTTTGACGCAACTGGCAGAAGTTTGCTTGATGCAACAGGCAAAAGTTTGTTCTACATAACTGGCACAAGTTTGTTGTACACAACTGGCACAAGTTTGTTTGACACAACTGGCACAAGTTTGTTCTACGCAAATGGCAAAAGTTTGTTCTACGCATCTGGTACAAGTTTGTTCTATGCAACTGGCACTAGTTTGTTTGACGCAACTGGCACGAATTTGTTTGATGCAACTGGCACATGTTTGTTCTACCCAACAGGCACAAGTTTGTTCGGCGCAACTGGCACAAGTTTGTTCTACACAACTGGCACAAGTTTGTTTGACACAAGTGGCACAAGTTTGTTCTAAGCACCTGGCACAAGTTTGTTCGACGGAACTGGCGCAAGTTTGTTAGACGCAACTGGCACAAGTTTGTTCGACGCAACTGGCACAAATTTGTACGACGCAACTGGTACAAGTTTGTTTAACGTAACTGGCACAAGTTTGTTCGACCCAACTGGCAAAAGTTTGATTCACACAACTGGCACAATTTTGTTCGACGCAACTGGCACAAGTTTGTTAGACGCAACTGGCACAAGTTTGTTTGACGCAACTGGCACAAAGTTGTTCTACGCAACATGTACAAGTTTGTTCTACGCAACTGGCACAAGTTTGTTTGACGCAACTGGGACAAATTTGTTCTATGCAACTGGCACTAGTTTGTTCGATGCAACTGGCAGAAGTTTGTTCGACGCAACTGGCACAAGTTTGTTTGACGCAACTGGCACAAGTTTGTTCGACGCAACTGGCACAAGTTTGTTCAACGCAACTGGCACAAGTTTTTTCAAATCAATTGGCACAAGTTTGTTTGACGCAACTGGCACAAGTTTGTTTGACGCAATTGGCACAAGTTTGTTTGACGCAACTGGCACAAGTTTGTTTGATGCAACTGGCACAAGTTTATTTGACGCAACTGGCACAACTTTTTTTCGACGCAACTGGCACAAGTTTGTTCGCCGTAACTGGCACAAGTTTGTTCGACGCAACTGGCACAAGTTTGTTCGGCGCAACTGGCACAAGTTTGTTTGACGCAACTGGCACAATTTCTTCGACGCAACTGGCACAAGTGTGTTCGACGCAACTGGCACAAGTTTGTTTGATGCAATTGGCACAAGTTTGTCCTACTCAACTGGCACAAGTTTGTTCTATGCAACTGGCACTAGTTTGTTTTACGCAACTGGCATAAAGTTGTTTGACGTCACTGGCACAAGTTTGTTCTACCAACTAGCACAAGTTTGTTCGACGCAACTGGCACAAGGTTGTTCTACGCAACTGGCACAAGTTTGTTCTACGCAACTGGCACAAGTTTGTTCTACGCAACTGGCACAAGTTTGTTCTACGCAACTGGCACAAGTTTGTTCTACACAACTGGCACAAGTTTGTTCTACGCAACTGGCACAAGTTTGTTCTACCCAACAGACAAAAGTTTCTTTGACGCAACTGGCACAAGTTTGTTCTACGCAACTGGCACAAGTTTGTTTGACGCAACTATCGCAAGTTTGTTTGACGCAACTGGCACAAGTTTGTTCGACGCAACTGGCAAAAGTATGTTTAACGCAACTGGCACAAGTTCGTTTGACGCAACTGGCACAAGGTTCTTCTACGCAACTGGCGCAAGTTTCTTTGACGCAACTGGCACAAGTTTGTTCTACGCAACTGGCACAAGTTTGTTTGACGCAACTGGCACAAGTTTGTTTGACGCAACTGGCACAAGTTTGTTAGACGCAACTGGCACAAGTTTGTTCGACGTAACAGGCACAAGTTTTTTCGACTCAATTGGTACAAGTTTGTTTGACGCAACTGGCACAAGTTTGTTTGACGCAAGAGGCATAAGTTTGTTTGACGCAACTGGCACAAGTTTGTTTAACGCAACTGGCACAAGTTTTTTTTTACGCATCTGGCACAATTTTTCTCGAAGCAACTGGCACAAGTTTTTCGCCATATCTGGCACAAGTTTGTTCGACGCAACTGGCACAAGTTTGTTCGACGCAAATGGCACAAGTTTGTTTGACGCAACTGGCACAAGTTTCTTCGACGCAACTGGCACAAGCTTGTTCGACGCAACTGGCACAAGTTAGTTTGACGCAACTGGCACAAGATTGTTCTACGCAACTGGCACAAGTTTGTTCTAAGCAACTGGCACTAGTTTGTTCTATGCAACTGGCATAAGTTTGTTTGACGCAACTGGTACAAGTTTGTTCTACGCAACTGGCACAAGTTTGTTCGACGCAACTGGCACAAGTTTGTTTGACACAACTGGCACAAGTTTGTTCTAAGCAACTGGCACAAGTTTGTTCGACGGAACTGGCGCAAGTTTGTTCGACGCAACTGGCACAAGTTTGTTCGACTCAACTGGCACAAGTTTGTTCAATGCAACTAGAACAATTTTGTTTAACGTAACTGGCACAAGTTTGTTCGACACAACTGGCACAAGTTAGTTTGACACAACTGGCACAAGTTTGTTTGACGCAACTGGCACAAGGTTGTTCTATGCAACTGGCACTAGATTGTTCGATGCAACTGGCACAAGTTTGTTCGACGCAACTGGCACAAGTTTGTTCTACGCAACTGGCACCAGTTTGTTTGACGCAACTGGCACAAGTTTGTTCTATGCAACTGGCTCTAGTTTGTTCGATGCAACTGGCACAAGTTTGTTCGACGCAACTGGCAAAAGTTTGTTTGATGCAACTGGCACAAGTTTGTTAGATGCAACTGGCACAAGTTTGTTCAATGCAACTGGCACAAGTTTTTTTTAATCAATTGGCACAAGTTTGTTTGACGTAACTGGCACAAGTTAGTTTGACGCAACTGGCACAAGTTTGTTTGACGCAACTGGCAAAAGTTTGTTTGACGCAATTGGCAGAAGTTTATTTGACGCAACTGGCACAAGTTTTCTCGACGCAACTGGCACAAGTTTGTTCGGCGTAACTGGCACAAGTTTGTTCGACGCAACTGGCACAAGTTTCTTTGACGTAACTGGCACAATTTTTCTCGACGCAATTAGCACAAGTTTGTTCGCCGTACCTGGCACAAGTTTGTTCGACGCCACTGGCACAAGTTTGTTCGAAGCAACTGGCACAAGTTTGTTTGACGCAACTGGCACAAGTTTGTTCTATACAACTGGCACAAGTTTGTTCTACGCAACTGGCACAAGTTTGTTCTACGCAACTGGTACAAGTTTGTTCTACGCAACTGGCACAAGTTTGTTGTATGCAACTGGCACTAGTTTGTTCTACGCAAGTGGCATAACTTTGTTTGACGCAACTGGCACAAGTTTGTTCTACGCAACTAGCACAAGTTTGTTGGATGCAACTGGCACAAGTTTGTTCTACGCAACTGGCACAATTTTGTTGGACGCAACTGGCACAAGTTTGTTCGACGCAACTGGCACAAATTTGTTCGACGCAACTGGCATAAGTTTGTTCGACGCAACTGGCACAAGTTTGTTCGACGCAACTGGCACAAGTTTGTTCGACGCAACTGGCACAAGTTTGTTCAACACATCTGGCACAAGTTTGTTTTCGCAACTTGTACAAGTTTGTTTGATGCAACTGGCACAAGTTTGTTTGACGCAACTGTCACAAGTTTCTTTGGCGCAACTGGCACAAGTTTGTTTGACGCAACTGGCACACGTTTGTTTGACGCAACTGGCACAAGTTTGTTCGACGCAACTGGCACAAGGTTGTTCTACGCAACTGGCACAAGTTTGTTTGACGCAACTGGCACAAGTTTGTTCTACCCAACTGGCACAAGTTTGTTTGACGCAACTGGCACAAGTTTGCTCTACGCAACTGGCACAAGTTTGTTCTACGCAACTCTTACTAGTTTGTTGTACACAACTGGCACAAGTTTGTTTGACACAACTGGCACACGTTTGTTCTATGCAACTGGCACTAGTTTGTTCTAGGCAACTGGCACAAATTTGTTTGACGCAATTGGCACATGTTTGTTCTACCCAACAGGCACAAGTTTGTTCGACGCAACTGGCACAAGTTTGTTCTACGCAACTGGCACAAGTTTCTTTGACACAACTGGCACAAGTTTGTTCTAAGCAACTGGCACAAGTTTGTTCGACGGAACTGGCGCAAGTTTGTTCGACGCAACTGGCACAAGTTTGTTCGACGCAACTGGCACAAGTTTGTTCGATGCAACTGGTACAAGTTTGTTTAAGGTAACTGGCACAAGTTTGTTCGACCCAACTGGCACAAGTTTGTTTGACACAACTGGCACAAGTTTGTTCGATGCAACTGGCACAAGTTTGTTCTATGCAACTGGCACAAGTTTGTTTGACGCAACTGGCACAAGTTTGTTCTATGGAACTGGCACTAGTTTGTTTGATGCAACTGGCACAAGTTTGTTAGACGCCACTGGCACAAGTTTTTTCGACTCATTTGGCACAAGTTTGTTTGACACAACTGGCACAAGTTTGTTTGACGCCACTGGCACAAGTTTGTTTGACGTAACTGGCACAAGTTTAATTGACGCAACTGGCACAAGTTTATTTGACGCAACTGGCGCAAGTTTTCTCGATGCAACTGGCACAAGTTTGTTCGCTGTAACTGGCACAAGTTTGTTCGACGCAACTGGCACAAGTTTGTTCGACGCAACTGGCACAAGTTTGTTTGATGCAACTGGCACAAGTTTCTTTGACGAAACTGGCACAAGTTTGTTCGACGCAACTGGCGAAAGTTTGTTTCACACAACTGGCACAAGTTTGTTTGACGCCACTGGCACAAGTTTGTTTGACGTAACTGGCACAAGTTTGTTTGAAGCAACTGGCACAAGTTTGTTTGACGCAACTGGCACAAGGTTGTTCTACGCAACTGGCACAAGTTTGTTCTACGCAAATGGCAAAAGTTTCTTCTAGGCATCTGGCACAAGTTTGTTTGATGCAACTGGCACATGTTTGTTTCACCCAACAGGCACAAGTTTGTTCGACGCAACTGGCACAAGTTTGTTCTACACAACTGGCACAAGTTTTTTTGACACAAGTGGCACAAGTTTGTTCTAAGCAACTGGCACAAGTTTGTTTGACGGAACTGGCGCAAGTTTGTTCGACGCAACTGGCACAAGTTTGTTCGACGCAACTGGCACAAATTTGTACGACGCAACTGGTACAAGTTTGTTTAACGTAACTGGCACAAGTTTGTTCGACCCAACTGGCAAAAGTTTGTTTCACACAAATGGCACAATTTTGTTCGACGCAACTGGCACAAGTTTGTTTGACGCAACTGGCACAAGTTTGTTTGACGCAACTGGCACAAGGTTGTTCTACGCAACATGTACAAGTTTGTTCTACGCAACTGGCACAAGTTTGTTTGACGCAACTGGCACAAGTTTGTTTGACGCAACTGGCACAAGTTTGTTTGACGCAACTGGCATAAGTTTATTTGACGCAACTGGAAGAACTTTTTTCGACGCAACTGGCACAAGTTTGTTTGCCGTAACTGGCACAAGTTTGTTCGACGCAACTAGCACAAGTTTGTTCGGCGCAACTGGCACAAGTTTGTTTGACGCAACTGGCACAAGTTTCTTCGACGCAACTGGCACAAGTTTGTTCGACGCAACTGGCACAAGTTTGTTTGATGCAATTGGCACAGGTTTGTTCTACTCAACTGGCACAAGTTTGTTCTATGCAACTGGCACTAGTTTGTTTTACGCAACTGGCATAAGTTTGTTTGACGCAACTGGCACAAGTTTGTTCTACCAACTAGCACAAGTTTGTTCGATGCAACTGGCACAAGGTTGTTCTACGCAACTGGAACAAGTTTGTTCTATGCAACTGGCACAAGTTTGTTTCGACGCAACTGGCACAAGTTTGTTCGACGCAACTGGCACAAGTTTGTTCTACATAACTGGCACAAGTTTGTTCTAAATAACTGGCACAAGTTTGTTCTATGCAACTGGGACAAGTTTGTTCTATGCAACTGGCACAAGTTTGTTCTACGCATCTGGCACAATTTTGTTCTATGCAACTGGCACTAGTTAGTTCTACGCAACTGGCACAAGTTTGTTTGACGCAACTGGCAGAAGTTTGTTCTACCCAACTGACACAAGTTCGTTCGACGCAACTGGCACAAGTTTGTTCTACGCAACTGACAGAAGGTTGTTTGACACAACTGGCAGAAGTTTGTTCAACGCAGTTGGCACAAGTTTGTTTGACGCAACTGTCGCAAGTTTGTTCGACGCAACTGGCACAAGTTTGTTCGACGCAACTGGTACAAGTTTGTTCGACGCAACTGGCACAAGTTCGTTTGACGCAACTGGCACAAGGTTCTTGTACACAACTGGCACAAGTTTCTTTGACGCAACTGGCACAAGTTTGTTCTACGCAACTGGCACAAGTTTGTTTGACGCAACTGGCACAAGTTTGTTTGACGCAACTGGCACAAGTTTGTTTGACGCAACTGGCACAAGTTTGTTTGACGCAACTGGCACATGTTTGTTCGGCGCAAATGGCACAAGTTTGTTTAACGAAACTGTCACAAGTTTGTTTGACGCAACTGGCACAAGTTTGTTTGACGCAAGAGGCACAAGTTTGTTTGACGCAACTAGCACAAGTTTGTTTGACGCAACTGGCACAATTTTTTTTTTTACGCAACTGGCACAATTTTTCTCGAAGCAACTGGCACAAGTTTGTTAGCCATATCTGGCACAAGTTTGTTCGACGCAACTGGCACAAGTTTGTTCGACACAAATGGCACAAGTTTGTTTGACGCAACTAGGCCAAGTTTCTTCGACGCAACTGGCAAAAGTTTGTTCGACGCAACTGGCACAAGTTTGTTTGACGCAACTAGCACAAGTTTGTTCTACGCAACTGGCACAAGTTTGTTCTATGCAACTGGCACTAGTTTGTTCTATGCAACTGGCATAAGTTTGTTTGATGCAACTGGTACAAGTTTGTTCTAAGCAACTGGCACAAGTTTGTTCGACGCAACTGGCACAAGTTTGTTCTACACAACTCTTACTAGTTTGTTGTCCACAACTGGCACAAGTTTGTTTGACAAAACTGGCACAAGTTTGTTCTACGCAAATGGCAAATGTTTGTTCTACGCATCTGGCACAAGTTTGTTCGATGCAACTGGCACAAGTTTGTTCTACGCAACTGGCACAAGTTTGTTTGACACAACTGGCACAAGTTTGTTCGAAGCAACTGGCACAAGTTTGTTCGACGGAACTGGCGCAAGTTTGTTCGACGCAACTGTCACAAGTTTGTTCGACGGAACTGGCACAAGTTTCTTCGATGCAACTAGAACAAGTTTGTTTAACGTAACTGGCACAAGTTTGTTCGACCCAACTGGCACAAGTTTGTTTGACACAACTGGCACAAGTTTGTTTGACGCAACTGGCTCAAGGTTGTTCTACGCAACATGTACAAGTTTGTTCTACGCAACTGGCACAAGTTTGTTTGACGCAACTGGCACAAGTTTGTTCTATGCAACGGGCACAAGTTTGTTCGACGCAACTAGAACAAGTTTGTTTAACGTAACTGGCACAAGTTTGTTCGACCCAACTGGCACAAGTTTGTTTGACACAACTGGCACAAGTTTGTTTGACGCAACTGGCTCAAGGTTGTTCTACGCAACATGTACAAGTTTGTTCTACGCAACTGGCACAAGTTTGTTTGACGCAACTGGCACTAGTTTGTTCGATGCAACGGGCACAAGTTTGTTCGACGCAACTGGCAAAAGTTTGTTTGACACAACTGGCACAAGTTTGTAAGACGCAACTGGCACAAGTTTGTTCAACGCAACTGGCACAAGTTTGTTCGACGCAAGTGGCACAAGTTTGTTCTATGCAACTGGCACAAGTTTGTTCTACGCAACTGGCACAAGTTTGTTCGACCCAACTGGCAAAAGTTTGTTTGACACAACTGGCACAAGTTTGTTCGACGCAACTGGTACAAGTTTGTTTGACGCAACTGGCACAAGTTTGTTTAACGCAACTGGCACAAGGTTGTTCTACGCAACATGTACAAGTTTTTTTTACACAACTGGCACAAGTTTGTTTGACGCAACTGGCACAAGTTTGTTCTATGCAACTGGCATTAGTTTGTTCGATGCAACTGGCACAAGTTTGTTCGATGCAACTGGCACAAGTTTGTTTGACGCAACTGGCACAAGTTTGTTAGACGCAACTTGCACAAGTTTGTTCAACGCAACTGGCACAAGTTTTTTCGAAACAATTGGCACAAGTTTGTTTGACGCAACTAGCACAACTTTGTTTGACGCAACTGGCACAAGTTTGTTTGACGCAACTGGCACAAGTTTGTTTGACGCAACTGGCACAAGTTTGTTTGACGCAACTGGCACAAGTTTGTTTGATGCAACTGGCACAAGCTTGTTAGACGCAACCGGCACAAGTTTGTTCGACGTAACAGGCACAAGTTTTTTCGACTCAATTGGTACAAGTTTGTTTGATGCAACTGGCACAAGTTTGTTTGACGCAAGAGGCACAAGTTTGTTTGGCGCAACTGGCACAAGTTTGTTTGACGCAAATGGCACATTTTTTTTTTACGCAACTGGCACAAGTTTTCTCGAAGCAACTGGCACAAGTTTGTTTGACGCAAGAGGCACAAGTTTGTTCGGCGCAACTGGCACAAGTTTGTTTGACGCAAATGGCACATGTTTTCTCGAAGCAACTGGCACAAGTTTGTTCGCCATATGTGGCACAAATTTGTTCGACGCAACTGACACAAGTTTGTTAGACGCAAATGGCACAAGTTTGTTTGACGCAACTGGTACAAGTTTGTTTGACGCAACTGGCACAAGTTTGTTCGACGCAACTGGCACAAGTTTGTTTGACGCAACTGGCACAAGTTTGTTCTACGCAACTGGCACAAGTTTGTTCTATGCAACTGGCACTAATTTGTTCTATGCAACTGGCATAAGTTTGTTTGACGCAACTGGTACAAGTTTGTTCTACGCAACTGGCACAAGTTTGTTCGACGCAACTGGCACAAGTTTGTTCTACGCAACTCTACTAGTTTGTTGTACGCAACTGGCACAAGTTTGTTTGACACAACTGGCACAAGTTTGTTCTACGCAAATGGAAAATGTTTGTTCTACGCATCTGGCACAAGTTTGTTCTATGCAACTGGCACTAGTGTGTTCTACGCAACTGGCACAAATTTGTTTGACACAACTGGCACATGTTTGTTCTACCCAACTGGCAAAAGTTTGTTCGACGCAACTGGCACAAGTTTGTTCGACGTAACTGGCACAAGTTTGTTCTACGCAACTGGTACAAGTTTGTTTGACGCAACTGGCACAAGTTTGTTCTGTGCAACTGGCACTAGTTTGTTTGATACAACTGGCACAAGTTTGTTCGACGCAACTGGCCCAAGTTTGTTTGAAGCAACTGGCAAAAGTTTGTTTGACGCAACTGGCAAAAGTTTGATCTATGCAACTGGCACAAGTTTGTTCGACGCAACTGGCACAAGTTTGTTTGACGCAATTGGCAAAAGTTTGTTTGACGCAACTGGCACAAGTTTGTTCGACGCAACTGGCACAAGTTTGTTTGACGCAACTGGCAAAAGTTTGTTTGATGCAACTGGCACAAGTTTGTTCTACGCAACATGCACAAGTTTCTTCTACACAACTGGCACAAGTTTGTTTGACGCAACTGGCACAAGTTTGTTCGACGCAACTGGCCCAAGTTTGTTTGACGTAACTGCCACAAGTTTGTTCGACGCAACTGGCACAAGTTTTTTCAACTCAATTGGCACAAGTTTGTTTGACACAACTGGCACAAGTTTGTTTGACGCCACTGGAACAAGTTTGTTTAACGTAACTGGCACAAGTTTGTTTGAATGGCACAAGTTTGTTTGACGCAACTAGCACAAGTTTGTTCGACGCAACTGGCACAAGTTTGTTCGACGCAACTGGCACAAGTTTGTTTGAATGGCACAAGTTTGTTTGACGCAACTGGCACAAGGTTGTTCTACGCAACTGGCACAAGTTTGTTCTATGCAACTGGCACAAGTTTGTTCTATGCAACTGGCACAAGTTTGTTCTATGCAACTGGCACAAGTTTGTTCGATGCAACTGGCACAAGTTTGTTCGACGCAACTGGCACAAGTTTGATCGACGCAACTGGCACAAGTTTGTTCGACGCAACTGGCACAAGTTTTTTCTACATAACTGGCACAAGTTTGTTCTCTGCAACTGGCACAAGTTTGTTCTACAAACTAGCACAAGTTTGTTCGACGCAACTGGCACAAGGTTGTTCTACGCAACTGGCACAAGTTTGTTCTACGCAACTGGCACAAGTTTGTTTGACGCAACTGGCACAAGGTTGTTCTACGCAACTGACACAAGTTTGTTGGGTGCCACTGACACAAGTTTGTTCGACGAAACTGGCCCAAGTTTTTTTGACGCAACTAGCACAAGTTTGTTAGACGCAACTGGCACAAGTTTGTTCGACGCAACTGGCACAAGTTTTTTCGACTCAATTGGCACAAGTTCGTTTTGCGCAAATGGCACAAGTTTGTTTGATGCAACTGGCACAAGTTTATTTGACGCAATTGGCACAAGTTTTCTCGACGAAACTGTCAAAAGTTTGTTCGCCGTAACTGGCACAAGTTTGTTCGACGCAACTGGCACAAGTTTGTTTGACACAACTGGCACAAGTTTGTTCTACATAACTGGCACAAGTTTGTTCTATGCAACTGGCACAAGTTTGTTCTACGCAACTGGCACAAGTTTGTTCGACGCAACTGGCACAAGTTTGTTTGACGCAACTGGCACAAGTTTGTTTGACGCAACTGGCACAAGTTTGTTTGACGCAACTGGCACAAGGTTGTTCTATGCAAATGGCTCAAGTTTGTTTGACGCAACTGGCACAAGTTTGTTTGATGCAACAGTTAAAAGTTTGTTCTACATAACTGGCACAAGTTTGTTGTACACAACCGGCACAAGTTTGTTTGACACAACTGGCACAAGTTTGTTCTACGCAAATGGCAAAAGTTTGTTCTACGCATCTGGCACAAGTTTGTTCTATGCAACTAGCACTAGTTTGTTTGACGCAACTGGCACAAATTTGTTTGACGCAACTGGCACATGTTTGTTTTACCCAACAGGCACAAGTTTGTTCGATGCAACTCACACAAGTTTGTTCTACACAACTGGCACAAGTTTGCTTGACACAAGTGGCACAAGTTTGTTCTAAGCACCTGGCACAAGTTTGTTCGACGGAACTGGTGCAATTTTGTTCGACGAAACTGGCACAAGTTTGTTCGACACAACTGGCACAAATTTGTACGACGCAACTGGTACAAGTTTGTTTAACGTAACTGGCACAAGTTTGTTCGACCCAACTGGCACAAGTTTGTTTGACACAACTGGCACAAGTTTGTTCGACGCAACTGGTACAAGTTTGTTTGACGCAACTGGCACAAGTTTGTTTAACGCAACTGGCACAAGGTTGTTCTACGCAACATGTACAAGTTTGTTCTACGCAACTGGCACAAGTTTGTTTGACGCAACTGGCACAAGTTTGTTCTATGCAACTGGCATTAGTTTGTTCGATGCAACTGGCACAAGTTTGTTCGACGCAACTGGCACAAGTTTGTTTGACGCAACTGGCACAAGTTTGTTAGACGCAACTTGCACAAGTTTGTTCAACGCAACTGGCACAAGTTTTTTCGAATCAATTGGCACAAGTTTGTTTGACACAACTAGCACAACTTTGTTTGATGCAACTGTCACAAGTTTGTTTGATGCAACTGGCACAAGTTTGTTTGACGCAACTGGCACAAGTTTGTTTGACGCAACTGGCACAAGTTTGTTTGACGCAAGTGGCACAAGTTTGTTCGCCGTAACTGGCACAAGTTTGTTCGATGCAACTGGCACAAGTTTGTTCGGCGCAACTGGCACAAGTTTGTTTGACGCAACTGGCACAAGTTTCTTCGACGGAACTGGCACAGGTTTGTTCGACGCAATTGGCACAAGTTTGTTTGATGCAATTGGCACAAGTTTGTTCTACTCAACTGGCACAAGTTTGTTCTATGTAACTGGCACTGGTTTGTTTTACGCAACTGGCATAAGTTTGTTTGACGCAACTGGCACAAGTTTGTTCTACCAACTAGCACAAGTTTGTTCGATGCAACTGGCACAAGGTTGTTCTACGCAACTGGCACAAGTTTGTTCTATGCAACTGGCACAAGTTTGTTTCGACGCAAATGGCACAAGTTTGTTCGACGCAACTGGCACAAGTTTGTTGGATGCCACTGGCACAAGTTTGTTCTACATAACTGGCACAAGTTTGTTCTATGCAACTGGCACAAGTTTGTTCTACGCAACTGGCACAAGTTTGTTCTACGCATCTGGCATAATTTTGTTCTATGCAACTGGCACTAGTTTGTTCTACACAACTGGCACAAGTTTGTTTGACGCAACTGGCACAAGTTTGTTCTACCCAACTGACACAAGTTTGTTCGACGCAACTGGCACAAGTTTGTTCTACGCAACTGACACAAGTTTGTTTGACACAACTGGCAGAAGTTTGTTCAACGCAGTTGGCAGAAGTTTGTTTGACGCAAGTGTCGCAAGTTTGTTCGACGCAACTGGCACAAGTTTGTTCGACGCAACTGGCAAAAGTTTGTTTGAAGCAACTGGCACAAGTTCGTTTGACGCAACTGGCACAAGGTTCTTCTACGTAACTGGCACAAGTTTCTTTGACGCAACTGGCACAAGTTTGTTCTACGCAACTGGCACAAGTTTGTTTGACACAACTGGAACAAGTTTGTTTGACGCAACTGGCACAAGTTTGTTTGACGCAACTGGCACAAGTTTGTTTGAAGCAACTGGCACAAGTTTGTTCGGCGCAACTGGCACAAGTTTGTTTGACGAAATTGGCACAAGTTTGTTTGACGCAAGTGGCACAAGTTTGTTTGACGCAACTGGCAAAAGTTTGTTTGACGCAACTGGCACAAGTTTGTTAGACGCAACTGGCACAAGTTTGTTCGACGTAACAGGCACAAGTTTTTTCGACTCAACTGGTACAAGTTTGTTTGAGGCAACTGGCACAAGTTTGTTTGATGCAAGAGGCACAAGTTTGTTTGACGCAACTGGCACAAGTTTGTTTGACGCAACTGGCACAAGTTTTTTTTTATGCAACTGGCACAAGTTTTCTCGAAGCAACTGGCACAAGTTTGTTCGCCATATCTGGCAGAAGTTTGTTCGGCGCAACTGGCACAAGTTTGTTCGACGCAAATGGCACAAGTTTGTTTGACGCAACTGGCACAAGTTTCTTCGACGCAACTGGCACAAGTTTCTTCGACGCAACTGGAACAAGTTTGTTTGACGCAACTGGCACAAGTTTGTTCTACACAACTGGCACAAGTTTGTTCTATGCAACTGGCACTAGTTTGTTCTATGCAACTGGCATAAGTTTGTTTGACGCAACTGGTACAAGTTTGTTCTACGGAACTGGCACAAGTTTGTTCGACGCACCTGGCACAAGTTTGTTCTACGCAACTCTTACTAGTTTGTTGTACGCAACTGGCACAAGTTTTTTTGACACAACTGGCACAAGTTTGTTCTACGCAAATGGCAAATGTTTGTTTTACGCATCTGGCACAAGTTTGTTCTATGCAACTGGCAATATTGTGTTCTACGCAACTGGCACAAATTTGTTTGACACAACTGGCACAAATTTGTTCTACCCAACTGGCACAAGTTTCTCGACGCAACTGGCACAAGTTTGTTCTACGCAACTGGCACAAGTTTGTTTGACACAACTGGCACAAGTTTGTTCTAAGCAACTGGCACAAGTTTGTTCGATGGAACTGACGCAAGTTTGTTCGACGCAACTGGCACAAGTTTGTTCGACGCAACTAGCGCAAGTTTGTTCGACGCAACTAGAACAAGTTTGTTTAACGTAACTGGCACAAGTTTGTTCGACACAACTGGCACAAGTTTGTTTGACACAACTGGCACAAGTTTGTTTGACGCAACTGACACAAGGTTGTTCTACGCAACATGTACAAGTTTGTTCTACGCAACTGGCACAAGTTTTTTTGATGCAACTGGCACAAGTTTGTGCTATGCAACTGGCACTAGTTTGTTCGATGCCACTGGCACAAGTTTGTTCGACGCAACTGGCTCAAGTTTGTTTGACGCAACTGGCACAAGTTTGTTAGACGCAACTGGCACAAGTTTGTTAGACGCAACTGGCACAAGTTTTTTTTAATCAATTGGCACAAGTTTGTTTGACGCAACTGGCACAAGTTTGTTTGACGCAACTGGCACAAGTTTGTTAGACGCAACTGGCACAAGTTTGTTTGACGCAACTGGCACAAGTTTATTTGACGCAACTGGCACAACTTTTCTCGACGCAACTGGCTCAAGTTTGTTCGCTGTAACTGGCACAAGTTTGTTTGACGCAACTGGCACAAGTTTATTTGACACAACTGGCACAAGTTTTCTCGACGCAAGTGGCAAAAGTTGGTTCGCCGTAACTGGCACAAGTTTGTTCGACGCAACTGGCACAAGTTTGTTCGACGCAACTGGCACAAGTTTGTTTGTCGCAACTGGCACAAGTTTCTTCGGCGCAACTGGCACAAGTTTGTTCGACGAACTGGCACAAGTTTGTTTGACGCAATTGGCACAAGTTTGTTCTACTCAACTGGCACAAGTTTGTTCTATGCAACTGGCACTAGTTTGTTTTACGCAACTGGCTTAAGTTTGTTTGACGCAACTGGCACAAGTTTGTTCTACTCAACTGGCACAAGTTTGTTCTATGCAACTGGCACTAGTTTGTTTTACGCAACTGGCTTAAGTTTGTTTGACGCAACTGGCACAAGTTTGTTCTACAAACTAGCACAAGTTTGTTCGACGCAACTGGCACAAGGTTGTTCTACGCAACTGGCACAAGTTTTTTTCACGCAACTGGCACAAGGTTGTTCTACGCAACAGGCACAAGTTTGTTCTATGCAACTGGCACTAGTTTGTTGGATGCCACTGACACAAGTTTGTTCGAAGAAACTGGCCCAAGATTTTTTGACGCAACTGGCACAAGTTTGTCAGACGCAACTGGCACATGTTTGTTCTACCCAACTGGCACAAGTTTGTTCGACGCAACTGGCACAAGTTTGTTCTACGCAACTGGCACAAGTTTGTTTGACACAACTGGCACAAGTTTGTTCTAAGCAACTGGCCCAAGTTTGTTCGACGGAACTGGCGCAAGTTTGTTCGACGGAACTGGCGCAAGTTTGTTCGATGCAACTGGCACAAGTTTGTTCGACGCAACTGGCACAAGTTTGTTCGATGCAACTGGTACAAGTTTGTTTAACGTAACTGGCACAAGTTTCTTCGATCCAACTGGCACAAGTTTGTTTGACACAACTAGCACAAGTTTGTTCGACGCAACTGGCACAAGTTTGTTTGACGCAACTGGCAAAAGTTTGTTTGACGCAACTGGAACAAGTTTGTTTGATGCAACTGGAACAAGTTTGTTTGACGCAACTGGCACAAGTTTGTGTGACGCAACTGGCACAAGTTTGTTCTATGGAACTGGCAAAAGTTTGTTTGACGCAACTGGCAAAAGTTTGTTCTACGCAACTAGCACAAGTTTGTTTGATGCAACTGGCACAAGTTTGTTCTATGCAACTGGCACTAGTTTGTTTGATGCAACTGGCACAAGTTTGTTTGATGCAACTGGCCCAAGTTTGTTTGACGTAACTGCCACAAGTTTGTTCGACGCAACTGGCACAAGTTTTTTCGACTCAATTGGCACAAGTTTGTTTGACACAACTGGCACAAGTTTGTTTGATGCCACTGGAACAAGTTTGTTTGACGTAACTGTCACAAGTTTGTTTGAAGCAACTGGCACAAGTTTGTTTGACGCAACCGGCACAAGGTTGTTCTATGCAACTGGCACAAGTTTGTTCTATGCAACTGTCACAAGTTTGTTCTATGCAACTGGCACAAGTTTGTTCTATGCAACTGGCACAAGTTTGTTCGATGCAACTGGCGCAAGTTTGTTCGACGCAACTGGCACAAGTTTGATCGACGCAACTGGCACAAGTTTGTTCGACGCAACTGGCACAAGTTTTTTCTACATAACTGGCACAAGTTTGTTCTATGCAACTGGCACAAGTTTGTTTGACGCAACTGGCACAAGGTTTCTCGACGCAAGTGGCACAAGTTGGTTCGAAGCAACTGGCACAAGCTTGTTTGACACAACTGGCACAAGTTTGTTCAACACAACTGGCACAAGTTTGATCGACGAACTGGCACAAGTTTGTTTGACGCAATTGGCACAAGTTTGTTTTACTTAACTGGCAAAAGTTTGTTTTACGCAACTGGCATAAATTTGTTTGACGCAACTGGCACAAGTTTGTTCTACAAACTAGCACAAGTTTGTTCGACGCAACTGGCACAAGGTTGTTCTACGCAACTGGCACAAGTTTGTTCTACGCAACTGGCACAAGTTTGTTTGACGCAACTGGCACAAGGTTGTTCTACGCAACTGACACAAGTTTGTTGGATGCCACTGACACAAGTTTGTTCGACGAAACTGGCCCAAGTTTTTTTGACGCAACTGGCACAAGTTTGTTAGACGCAACTGGCACAAGTTTGTTCGACGCAACTGGCACAAGTTTTTTCGACTTAATTGGCACAAGTTCGTTTTGCGCAACTGGAACAAGTTTGTTTGACACAACTGACACAAGTTTGTTTGACGCAACTGGCACAAGTTTGTTTGATGCAACTGGCACAAGTTTATTTGACGCAACTGGCACAAGTTTTCTCTACGAAACTGGCACAAGTTTGTTCGCCGTAACTGGCACAAGTTTGTTCGACGCAACTGGCACAAGTTTGTTTGACACAACTGGCACAAGTTTGTTCTACATAACTGGCACAAGTTTGTTCTATGCAACTGGCACAAGTTTGTTCTATGCAACTGGCACAAGTTTGTTTGACGCAACTGGCACAAGTTTTTTCGACTCAATTGGCACAAGTTTGTTTGACGCAACTGGAACAAGTTTGTTTGTCGCAACTGGCACAAGTTTGTTTGACGCAACTGGCACAAGTTTGTTCGACGCAACTGGCACAAGTTTATTTGACGCAACTGGCACAAGTTTTCTCGACGAAACTGGCACAAGTTTGTTCGCCGTAACTGGCACAAGTTTGTTTGACGCAACTGGCACAAGTTTGTTTGACGCAACTGGCACAAGTTTGTTCTACATAACTGGCACAAGTTTGTTCTATGCAACTGGCACAAGTTTGTTCTACGCAACTGGCACAAGTTTGTTCTACGCATCTGGCACAAGTTTGTTCTATGCAACTGGCACTATTTTGTTCTACGCAACTGGCACAAGTTTGTTTGACGCAACTGGCACAAATTTGTTCTACCCAATTGACACAAGTTTGTTCGACGCAACTGGCACAAGTTTGTTTGACGCAACTGGCACAAGTTTGTTAGATGCAACTGGCACAAGTTTATTTGACGCAACTGGCACAAGTTTTCTCGACGAAACTGGCACAAGTTTGTTCGCCGTAACTGGCACAAGTTTGTTTGACGCAACTGGCACAAGTTTGTTTGACGCAACTGGCACAAGTTTGTTCTACATAACTGGCACAAGTTTGTTCTATGCAACTGGCACAAGTTTGTTCTACGCAACTGGCACAAGTTTGTTCTACGCATCTGGCACAAGTTTGTTCTATGCAACTGGCACTAGTTTGTTCTACGCAACTGGCACAAGTTTGTTTGACGCAACTGGCACAAATTTGTTCTACCCAATTGACACAAGTTTGTTCGACGCAACTGGCACAAGTTTGTTTGACGCAACTGGCACAAGTTTGTTTGACGCAACTGGCACAAGTTTGTTTGACGCAACTGGCACAAGGTTGTTCTATGCAACTGGCACAAGTTTGTTCTATGCAAATGGCTCAAGTTTGTTTGACGCAACTGGCACAAGTTTGTTTGATGCAACAGTTACAAGTTTGTTCTACATAACTGGCACAAGTTTGTTGTACACAACTGGCACAAGTTTGTTTGACACAACTGGCACAAGTTTGTTCTACGCAAATGGCAAAAGTTTGTTCTACGCATCTGGCACAAGTTTGTACTATGCAACTAGCACTAGTTTGTTTGATGCAACTGGCACAAATTTGTTTGACGCAACTGGCACATGTTTGTTTTACCCAACAGGCACAAGTTTGTTCGACGCAACTGGCACAAGTTTGTTCTACACAACTGGCACAAGTTTGTTTGACGCAAGTGGCACAAGTTTGTTTGACGCAACTGGCACAAGTTTGTTCGGCGCAACTGGCAAAAGTTTTTCGATGGAACTAGCACAAGTTTGTTTAACGCAACTGGCACAAGTTTGTTCGACCCAACTGGCACAAGTTTGTTTGACGCAACTGGCACAAGTTTGTTTAACTCAACTGGCACAAGTTTGTTTGACGCAACTGGCACGGGTTTGTTTGACGCAACTGGCACAAGGTTCTTCTACGCAACTGGCACAAGTTTGTTCTACGCAAATGGCACAAGTTTGTTTGATGCAACTGGCACAAGTTTGTTCTACACAACTGGCACAAGTTTGTTTGACGCAACTGGCACAAGTTTGTTCGACGCAACTTGCACAAGTTTGTTAGACGCAACTGGCACATGTTTGTTCGACGTAACAGGCACAAGTTTTTTCGACTCAATTGGTACAAGTTTGTTTGACGCAACTGGCACAAGTTTGTTTGACGCAAGAGGCACAAGTTTGTTTGACGCACCTGGCACAAGTTTGTTTGACGCAACTTGCACAAGTTTTTTTTGATGCAACTGGCACAAGTTTTCTCGACGCAACTGGCACAAGTTTGTTCGCCATATCTGGCACAAGTTTGTTCGACGCAACTGGCACAAGTTTGTTCGACGCAACTGGCACATGTTTGTTTGATGCAACTGGCACAGGTTTCTTCGACACAACTGGCACAAGTTTGTTCGATGCAACTGGCATAAGTTTGTTCTATGCAACTTGCACAAGTTTGTTCTACGCAACTGGCACAAGTTTGTTCTATGCAACTGGCACAAGTTTGTTCTATGCAACTGGCATAAGTTTGTTTGACGCAATTGGCACATGTTTGTTCTATGCAACTGGCACAATTTGTTCTATGCATCTGGCACAAGTTTGTTTGACGCAACTGGTACAAGTTTGTTGGACGCAATTCTCACAAGTTTGTTCGAACCAACTGGCACAAGTTTGTTTTACACAACTGGCACAAGTTTGTTCGACGCAACTGGCACAAGTTTGTTTGACGCAACTGGCACAAGTTTGTTCTACCCAACTGACACAAGTTTGTTCTATGCAACTGACACAAGTTTGTTTGACACAACTGGCAGAAGTTTGTTCAACGCAACAGGCACAAGTTTGTTTGACGCAACTGGCGCAAGTTTGTTCGACGCAATTGGCACAAGTTTGTTCGACGCAACTGGCACAAGTTTGTTCGATGCAACTGACACAAGTTTGTTTGACACAACTGGCAGAAGTTTGTTCAGCGCAACTGGCACAACTTTGTTTGACGCAACTGGCGCAAGTTTGTTCGACGCAACTGGCACAAGTTTGTTCGATGCAACTGGCACAAGTTTGTTCGATGCAACTGGCACAAGTTTGTTTAACGCAACTGGCACAAGATTGTTCGACCCAACTGGCACAAGTTTGTTTGACGCAACTGGCACAAGTTTGTTTGACGCAACTGGCAAAAGCTTGTTTGACACAACTGGCACAAGTTTGTTTGACGCAACTGGCACAAGGTTGTTCTACAAAACTGGCAAAAGTTTGTTCTACGCAACTGGCACAAGTTTGTTCGACGCAACTGGCACAAGTTTGTTTGATGCAACTGGCACAAGTTTGTTTGATGCAACTGGCAGAAGTTTGTTTGACACAACTGGCACAAGTTTGTTCGGCGCAACTGGCCCAAGTTTGTTTGAAGCAACTGGCACAAGTTTGTTAGACCCAACTGGCACAAGTTTGTTCGATGTAACTAGAACAAGATTTTTCGACTCAATTGGTAGAAGTTTGTTTGACGCAACTGGCACAAGTTTGTTTGACGCAACTTGCGCAAGTTTGTTTGACGCAACTGGCACAAGTTTATTTGACGCAACAGGCACAAGTTTTCTCAACGCAACTGGCACAAGTTTGTTCGCCGTAACTGGCACAGGTTTGTTCGACGCAACTGGCACAAGTTTGTTTGACGCAACTGGCACAAGTCTTTTTGATGCAACTGGCACAAGTTTTCTCGACGCAACTGGCACAAGTTTGTTTGCCGTAACTGGCACAAGTTTGTTCGACGCCACTGGCACTAATGTGTTCTAAGCAACTGGCACAAGTTGGTTCTACGCAACTGGCACAAGTTTGTTCTACGCAACTGGCACAAGTTTGTTGTATGCAACTGGCACTAGTTTGTTGTACGCAACTAGCATAAGTTTGTTTGACGCAACTGGCACAAGTTTGTTCTACGCAACTGGCACAAGTTTGTTGGACGCAACTGGCACAAGTTTCTTCTACGCACCTGGCACAAGTTTGTTGGACGCAACTGGCTCAAGTTTGTTTGACGCAACTGGCACAAGTTTGTTCGACGCAACTGGCACAAGTTTGTTCGACGCAACTGGCACAAGTTTGTTCGACGCAACTGGCAAAAGTTTGTTTGACGCAACTGGCACAAGTTTTTTTTTTTACGCAACTGGCACAATTTTTCTCGAAGCAGCTGGCACAAGTTTGTTCGCCATATCTGGCACAAGTTTGTAAGACGCAACTGGCACAAGTTTGTTCGACGCAAATGGCACAAGTTTGTTTGACGCAACTGGCACAAGTTTCTTCGACGCAACTGGCACAAGTTTGTTCTATGCAACTGGCACTAGTTTGTTCTATGCAACTGGCATAAGTTTGTTTGATGCAACTGGTACAAGTTTGTTCTACGCAACTGGCACAAGTTTGTTCGACACAACTGGCACAAGTTTGTTCTACGCAACTCTTACTAGTTTGTTTTACACAACTGGCACAAGTTTGTTTGACAAAACTGGCACAAGTTTGTTCTACGCAAATGGCAAATGTTTGTTCTACGCATCTGGCACAATTTTGTTCTATGCAACTGGCACTAGTGTGTTCTACGCAACTGGCACAAATTTGTTTGACACAACTGGCACATGTTTGTTCTACCCAACTGGCACAAGTTTGTTCGACGCAACTGGCACAAGTTTGTTCTACGCAACTGGCACAAGTTTGTTTGACACAAATGGCACAAGTTTGTTCGAAGCAACTGGCACAAGTTTGTTCGACGGAACTGGCGCAAGTTTGTTCGACGCAACTGGCACAAGTTTGTTCGACGCAACTGGCACAAGTTTGTTCGATGCAACTAGAACAAGTTTGTTTAACGTAACTGGCACAAGTTGGTTCGACCCAACTGGCACAAGTTTGTTTGACACAACTGGCACAAGTTTGTTTGATGCAACTGGCACAAGGTTGTTCTACGCAACATGTACAAGTTTGTTCTACGCAACTGGCACAAGTTTGTTTGACGCAACTGGCATAAGTTTGTTCTATGCATCTGGCACTAGTTTGTTCGATGCAACTGGCACAAGTTTGTTCGACGCAACTGGTACAAGTTTGTTTGACACAACTGGCACAAGTTTGTTAGACGCAACTGGCACAAGTTTGTTCAACGCAATTGGCACAAGTTTTTTTTAATCAATTGGCACAAGTTTGTTTGACGCAACTGGCACAAGTTTGTTTGACGCAACTGGCACAAGTTTGTTTGACGCAACTGGCACAAGTTTATTTGACGCAACTGGCACAAGTTTTCTCGACGCAACTGGCAAAAATTTGTTTGACGCAACTGGCACAAGTTTTTTTGACGTAACTGGCACAATTTTTCTCGACGCAACTGGCACAAGTTTGTTCCCTGTAACTGGCACAAGTTTGTTCGACGCAACTGGCACAAGTTTATTCGAAGCAACTGGCACAAGTTTGTTCTATGCAACTGGCACAAGTTTGTTCTATGCAACTGGCACAAGTTTGTTCTATGCAACTGCCACAAGTTTGTTCTGCGCAACTGGCACAAGTTTGTTCTACGCAACTGGCACAAGTTTGTTGTATGCAACTGGCACTAGTTTGTTCTACGCAACTGGCATAAGTTTGTTTGACGCAACTGGCACAAGTTTGTTCAACGCAACTGGCACAAGTTTGTTCGACGCAACTGGCACAAGTTTGTTCTACGCAACTGGCACAATTTTGTTGGACGCAACTGGCACAAGTTTGTTCGACACAACTGGCACAAGTTTGTTCTATGCAACTGGCACAATTTTGTTGGACGCAACTGGCACAAGTTTGTTCGACGCAACTGGCACAAATTTGTTCGACGCAACTTGCACAAGTTTGTTCTACGCAACTGGCACAAGTTTGTTTTACGCATCTGGGACACGTTTGTTCTATGCAACTGGCACTAGTTTGTTCTACGCAACTGGCACAAATTTGTTTGACGTAACTGGCACATGTTTGTTCTACCCAACTGGCACAAGTTTGTTCGACGCAACTGGCACAAGTTTGTTCTACGCAACTGGCACAAGTTTGTTTGACACAACTGGCACCAGTTTGTTCTAAGCAACTGGCCCAAGTTTGTTCGACGGAACTGGCGCAAGTTTGTTCGACGCAACTGGCACAAGTTTGTTCGACGCAACTGGCACAAGTTTGTTCGATGCAACTGGTACAAGTTTGTTTAACGTAACTGGCACAAGTTTCTTCCACCCAACTGGCACAAGTTTGTTTGACACAACTGGCACAAGTTTGTTTGACGCAACTGGCACAAGTTTGTTTGACGCAACTGGCAAAAGTTTGTTTGACGCAACTGGCACAAGTTTGTTCTACGCAACATGCACAAGTTTGTTCTACGCAACTGGCACAAGTTTGTTTGACGCAACTGGCACAAGTTTGTTCTATGGAACTGGCAAAAGTTTGTTTGGCGCAACTGGCACAAGTTTGTTCTACGCAACATGCACAAGTTTGTTCTACGCAACTGGCACAAGTTTGTTTGACGCAACTGGCACAAGTTTATTTGACGCAACTGGCACAAGTTTTCTCGACGCAACTGGCACAAGTTTGTTCGCCGTAACTGGCACAAGTTTGTTTGACGCAACTGGAACAAATTTGTTTGACGCAACTGGCACAAGTTTTTTTGACGTAACTGGCACAATTTTTCTCGACGCAACTGGCACAAGTTTGTTCCCCGTAACTGGCACAAGTTTGTTCGACGCCACTGGCACAAGTTTATTCGGAGCAACTGGCACAAGTTTGTTTGACGCAACTGGCACAAGTTTGTTCTATGCAACTGGCACAAATTTGTTCGATGCAACTGGCACAAGTTTGTTCTACGCAACTGACACAAGTTTGTTCTACGCAACTGGCACAAGTTTGTTGTATGCAACTGGCACTAGTTTGTTCTACGCAACTGGCATAAGTTTGTTTGACGCAACTGGCACAAGTTTGTTCTACGCAACTGGCACAAGTTTGTTGGACGTAACTGGCACAAGTTTGTTCTACGCAACTGGCACAATTTTGTTGGACGCAACTGGCACAAGTTTGTTCGACACAACTGGCACAAGTTTGTTCTACGCAACTGGCACAATTTTGTTGGACGCAACTGGCACAAGTTTGTTCGACGCAACTGGCACAAATTTGTTCGACGCAACTGGCACAAGTTTGTTCTACGCAACTGGCACAAGTTTGTTTTACGCATCTGGGACACGTTTGTTCTATGCAACTGGCACTAGTTTGTTCTAGGCAACTGGCACAAATTTGTTTGACACCACTGGCACATGTTTGTTCTACCCAACTGGCACAAGTTTGTTCGACGCAACTGGCACAAGTTTGTTCTACGCAACTGGCACAAGTTTGTTTGACACAACTGGCACAAGTTTGTTCTAAGCAACTGGCCCAAGTTTGTTCGACGGAACTGGCGCAAGTTTGTTCGACGGAACTGGCGCAAGTTTGTTCGATGCAACTGGCACAAGTTTGTTCGACGCAACTGGCACAAGTTTGTTCGATGCAACTGGTACAAGTTTGTTTAACGTAACTGGCACAAGTTTCTTCGATCCAACTGGCACAAGTTTGTTTGACACAACTAGCACAAGTTTGTTCGACGCAACTGGCACAAGTTTGTTTGACGCAACTGGCAAAAGTTTGTTTGACGCAACTGGAACAAGTTTGTTTGATGCAACTGGAACAAGTTTGTTTGACGCAACTGGCACAAGTTTGTGTGACGCAACTGGCACAAGTTTGTTCTATGGAACTGGCAAAAGTTTGTTTGACGCAACTGGCAAAAGTTTGTTCTACGCAACTAGCACAAGTTTGTTTGATGCAACTGGCACAAGTTTGTTCTATGCAACTGGCACTAGTTTGTTTGATGCAACTGGCACAAGTTTGTTTGATGCAACTGGCCCAAGTTTGTTTGACGTAACTGCCACAAGTTTGTTCGACGCAACTGGCACAAGTTTTTTCGACTCAATTGGCACAAGTTTGTTTGACACAACTGGCACAAGTTTGTTTGATGCCACTGGAACAAGTTTGTTTGACGTAACTGTCACAAGTTTGTTTGAAGCAACTGGCACAAGTTTGTTTGACGCAACCGGCACAAGGTTGTTCTATGCAACTGGCACAAGTTTGTTCTATGCAACTGTCACAAGTTTGTTCTATGCAACTGGCACAAGTTTGTTCTATGCAACTGGCACAAGTTTGTTCGATGCAACTGGCACAAGTTTGTTCGACGCAACTGGCACAAGTTTGATCGACGCAACTGGCACAAGTTTGTTCGACGCAACTGGCACAAGTTTTTTCTACATAACTGGCACAAGTTTGTTCTATGCAACTGGCACAAGTTTGTTTGACGCAACTGGCACAAGGTTTCTCGACGCAAGTGGCACAAGTTGGTTCGAAGCAACTGGCACAAGCTTGTTTGACGCAACTGGCACAAGTTTGTTCAACACAACTGGCACAAGTTTGATCGACGAACTGGCACAAGTTTGTTTGACGCAATTGGCACAAGTTTGTTTTACTTAACTGGCAAAAGTTTGTTTTACGCAACTGGCATAAATTTGTTTGACGCAACTGGCACAAGTTTGTTCTACAAACTAGCACAAGTTTGTTCGACGCAACTGGCACAAGGTTGTTCTACGCAACTGGCACAAGTTTGTTCTACGCAACTGGCACAAGTTTGTTTGACGCAACTGGCACAAGGTTGTTCTACGCAACTGACACAAGTTTGTTGGATGCCACTGACACAAGTTTGTTCGACGAAACTGGCCCAAGTTTTTTTGACGCAACTGGCACAAGTTTGTTAGACGCAACTGGCACAAGTTTGTTCGACGCAACTGGCACAAGTTTTTTCGACTTAATTGGCACAAGTTCGTTTTGCGCAACTGGAACAAGTTTGTTTGACACAACTGACACAAGTTTGTTTGACGCAACTGGCACAAGTTTGTTTGATGCAACTGGCACAAGTTTATTTGACGCAACTGGCATAAGTTTTCTCTACGAAACTGGCACAAGTTTGTTCGCCGTAACTGGCACAAGTTTGTTCGACGCAACTGGCACAAGTTTGTTTGACACAACTGGCACAAGTTTGTTCTACATAACTGGCACAAGTTTGTTCTATGCAACTGGCACAAGTTTGTTCTATGCAACTGGCACAAGTTTGTTTGACGCAACTGGCACAAGTTTGTTTGACGCAACTGGCACAAGTTTGTTTGACGCAACTGGCACAAGTTTGTTTGACACAACTGGCACAAGTTTGTTCTACATAACTGGCACAAGTTTGTTCTATGCAACTGGCACAAGTTTGTTTGACGCAACTGGCACAAGTTTGTTTGACGCAACTGGCACAAGTTTGTTTGACGCAACTGGCACAAGTTTGTTTGACGCAACTGGCACAAGGTTGTTCTATGCAACTGGCACAAGTTTGTTCTATGCAAATGGCTCAAGTTTGTTTGACGCAACTGGCACAAGTTTGTTTGATGCAACAGTTACAAGTTTGTTCTACATAACTGGCACAAGTTTGTTGTACACAACTGGCACAAGTTTGTTTGACACAACTGGCACAAGTTTGTTCTACGCAAATGGCAAAAGTTTGTTCTACGCATCTGGCAAAAGTTTGTTCTATACAACTAGCACTAGTTTGTTTGACGTAACTGGCACAAATTTGTTTGACGCAACTGGCACTTGTTTATTTTACCCAACAGGCACAAGTTTGTTCGACGCAACTGGCACAAGTTTGTTCTACACAACTGGCACAAGTTTGTTTGACACAAGTGGCACAAGATTGTTCTAAGCACCTGACACAAGTTTTTTCGACGCAACTGGCACAAGTTTGTTCGACGCAGGCACAAATTTGTACAACACAACTGGTACAAGTTTGTTTAACGTAACTGGCACAAGTTTGTTCGACCCAACTTGCAAAAGTTTGTTTCACACAACTGGCACAATTTTGTTCTACGCAACTGGCACAAGTTTGTTTGACGCAACTGGCACAAGTTTGTTTGACGCAACTGGCACAAGGTTGTTCTACGCAAAATGTACAAGTTTGTTCTACGCAACTGGCACAAGTTTGTTTGACGCAACTGGCACAAATTTGTTCTATGCAACTGGCACTAGTTTGTTCGATGCAACTGGCACAAGGTTGTTCTACGCAACATGTACAAGTTTGTTTGGCGCAACTGGCACAAGTTTGTTTGACGCAACTGGCACAAGTTTGTTAGACGCAACTGGCACAAGTTTGTTCAACGCAACTGGCACAAGTTTTTTCGAATCAATTGGCACAAGTTTGTTTGACGCAACTGGCACAAGTTTGTTTGACGCAACTGGCACAAGTTTGTTTGACGCAACTGGCACAAGTTTGTTTGACGCAACTGGCAAAAGTTTATTTGACGCAACAGGAACATCTTTTTTCGACGCAACTGGCACAAGTTTGTTCGCCGTAACTGGCACAAGTTTGTTCGACGCAACTGGCACAAGTTTGTTCGGCGCAACTGGCACAAGTTTGTTTGACGCAACTGGCACAAGTTTCTTCGACGCAACTGGCACAAGTTTCTTCGACGCAACTGGCACAAGTTTGTTTGATGCAATTGGCACAAGTTTGTTCTACTCAACTGGCACAAGTTTGTTCTATGCAACTGGCACTGGTTTGTTTTACGCAACTGGCATAAGTTTGTTTGACGCAACTGGCACAAGGTTGTTCTACGCAACTGGCACAAGTTTGTTCTACGAAACTGGCACAAGTTTGTTTCGACGCAACTGGCACAAGTTTATTCGACGCAACTGGCACAAGTTTGTTGGATGCCACTGGCACAAGTTTGTTCTACATAACTGGCACAAGTTTGTTCTATGCAACTGGCACAAGTTTGTTCTACGCAACTGGCACAAGTTTGTTCTACGCATGTGGCACAAATTTGTTCTATGCAACTGGCACTAGTTTGTTCTTCGCAACTGGCACAAGTTTGTTTGACGCAACTGGCATAAGGTTGTTCTACCCAACTGACACAAGTTTGTTCGACGCAACTGGCACAAGTTTGTTCTACGAAACTGACACAAGTTTGTTTGACACAACTGGCAGAAGTTTGTTCAACGCAGTTGGCACAAGTTTGTTTGACGCAACCGTCGCAAGTTTGTTCGACGCAACTGGCACAAGTTTGTTCGACGCAACTGGCAAAAGTTTGTTTGACGCAACTGGCACAAGTTCGTTTGACGCAACTGGCACAAGGTTCTTCTACGCAACTGGCACAAGTTTCTTTGACGCAACTGGCACAAGTTTGTTCTACGCAACTGGCACAAGTTTGTTTGATGCAACTGGCACAAGTTTGTTTGAAGCAACTGGCACAAGTTTGTTCGGCGCAACTGGCACAAGTTTGTTTGACGAAACTGGCACAAGTTTGTTTGAAGCAAAGGGCACAAGTTTGTTTGATGCAAGAGGGACAAGTTTGTTAGACGCAACTAGCACAAGTTTGTTCTACGCAACTGGCACAAGTTTGTTTGACACAACTGGCACAAGTTTGTTCTAAGCAACTGGCCCAAGTTTGTTCGACGGAACTGGCGCAAGTTTGTTCGACGGAACTGGCGCAAGTTTGTTCGATGCAACTGGCACAAGTTTGTTCGACGCAACTGGCACAAGTTTGTTCGATGCAACTGGTACAAGTTTGTTTAACGTAACTGGCACAAGTTTCTTCGACCCAACTGGCACAAGTTTGTTTGACACAACTAGCACAAGTTTGTTCGACACAACTGGCACAAGTTTGTTTGACGCAACTGGCAAAAGTTTGTTTGACGCAACTGGAACAAGTTTGTTCTACGCAACATGCACAAGTTTGTTCTACGCAACTGGCACAAGTTTGTTTGACGCAACTGGCACAAGTTTGTTCTATGGAACTGGCAAAAGTTTGTTTGACGCAACTGGCAAAAGTTTGTTCTACGCAACTGGCACAAGTTTGTTTGATGCAACTGGCACAAGTTTGTTCTATGCAACTGGCACTAGTTTGTTTGATGCAACTGGCACAAGTTTGTTCGATGCAACTGGCCCAAGTGTGTGTGACGTAACTGCCACAAGTTTGTTCGACGCAACTGGCACAAGTTTTTTCGACTCAATTGGCACAAGTTTGTTTGACACAACTGGCACAAGTTTGTTTGATGCCACTGGAACAAGTTTGTTTGACGTAACTGGCACAAGTTTGTTTGAAGCAACTGGCACAAGTTTGTTCTATGCAACTGGCACAAGGTTGTTCTACGCAACTGGCACAAGTTTGTTCTATGCAACTGTCACACGTTTGTTCTATGCAACTGGCACAAGTTTGTTCTATGCAACTGGCACAAGTTTGTTCGATGCAACTGGCACAAGTTTGTTCGACGCAACTGGCACAAGTTTGATCGACGCAACTGGCACAAGTTTGTTCGACGCAACTGGCACAAGTTTTTTCTACATAACTGGCACAAGTTTGTTCTATGCAACTGGCACAAGTTTGTTTGACGCAACTGGCACAAGTTTTCTCGACGCAAGTGGCACAAGTTGGTTCGAAGCAACTGGCACAAGCTTGTTTGACGCAACTGGCACAAGTTTGTTCAACACAACTGGCACAAGTTTGATCGACGAACTGGCACAAGTTTGTTTGACGCAATTGGCACAAGTTTGTTCTACTTAACTGGCACAAGTTTGTTTTACGCAACTGGCATAAATTTGTTTGACGCAACTGGCACAAGTATGTTCTACAAACTAGCACAAGTTTGTTCGACGCAACTGGCACAAGGTTGTTCTACGCAACTGGCACAAGTTTGTTCTACGCAACTGGCACAAGTTTGTTTGACGCAACTGGCACAAGGTTGTTCTACGCAACTGACACAAGTTTGTTGTGTGCCACTGACACAAGTTTGTTCGACGAAACTGGCCCAAGTTTTTTTGACGCAACTGGCACAAGTTTGTTAGACGCAACTGGCACAAGTTTGTTCGACGCAACTGGCACAAGTTTTTTCGACTTAATTGGCACAAGTTCGTTTTGCGCAACTGGAACAAGTTTGTTTGACACAACTGACACAAGTTTGTTTGACGCAACTGGCACAAGTTTGTTTGATGCAACTGGCACAAGTTTATTTGACGCAACTGGCACAAGTTTTCTCTACGAAACTGGCACAAGTTTGTTCGCCGTAACTGGCACAAGTTTGTTCGACGCAACTGGCACAAGTTTGTTTGACACAACTGGCACAAGTTTGTTCTACATAACTGGCACAAGTTTGTTCTATGCAACTGGCACAAGTTTTTTCTACGCAACTGGCACAAGTTTGTTTGACGCAACTGGCACAAGTTTGTTTGACGCAACTGGCACAAGTTTGTTTGACGCAACTGGCACAAGTTTGTTTGATGTAACTGGCACAAGGTTGTTCTATGCAACTGGCACAAGTTTGTTCTATGCAAATGGCTCAAGTTTGTTTGACGCAACTGGCACAAGTATGTTTGAAGCAACTGGCACAAGTTTGTTCGGCGCAACAGGCACAAGTTTGTTTGACGAAACTAGCACAAGTTTGTTTGAAGCAAAGGGCACAAGTTTGTTTGATGCAAGAGGCACAAGTTTGTTAGACGCAACTGGCACAAGTTTGTTTGACGCAACTGGCACAAGTTTTTTTTTTACGCAACTGGCACAATTTTTCTCGAAGCAACTGGCACAAGTTTGTTCGCCATATCTGGCACAAGTTTGTTTGACGCAACTGGCACAAGTTTGTTTGACGCAACTGGCACAAGTTTCTTCGACGCAACTGGCACAAGTTTGTTCGACGCAACTGGCACAAGTTTGTTTGACGCAACTGGCACAAGATTTGTTCTACGCAACTGGCACAAGTTTGTTTTATGCAACTGGCACTAGTTTGTTCTATGCAACTGGCAGAAGTTTGTTTGATGCAACTGGTACAAGTTTGTTCTACGCAACTGGCACAAGTTTGTTCGACACAACTGGCGCAAGTTTGTTCGACGCAACTGGCACAAGTTTGTTCGACGCAACTGGCACAAGTTTGTTCGATGTAACTGGTACAAGTTTGTTTAACGTAACTGGCATAAGTTTCTTCGACCCAACTGGCACAAGTTTGTTTGATACAACTGGCACAAGTTTGTTCGACGCAACTGGCACAAGTTTGTTTGACGCAACTGGCAAAAGTTTTTTTGACGCAACTGGCACAAGTTTGTTCTACGCAACATGCACAAGTTTGTTGAACGCAACTGGCACAAGTTTGTTTGACACAACTGGCACAAGTTTGTTCAATGGAACTGGCACTAGATTGTTTGATGCAACTGGCACAAGATTGTTCGACGCAACAGCATAAGTTTGTTTGACGCAACTGGCACAAGTTTGTTAGACGCAACTGCCACAAGTTTGTTCGACGCAACTGGCACAAGTTTTTTCGACTCAATTGGCACAAGTTTGTTTGACACAACTGGCACAAGTTTGTTTGATGCCACTGGCACAAGTTTGTTTGACGTAACTGGCACAAGTTTGTTTGACGCAACTGGCACAAGTTTATTTGACGCAACTGGCACAAGTTTTCTCGACGCAACTGGCACAAGTTTGTTTGACGCAATTGGCACAAGTTTGTTCTACGCAACTGGCACAAGTTTGTTCTATGCCACTGGCACTAGTTTGTTCTACGCAACTGGCATAAGTTTGTTTGGCACAACTGGCACAAGTTTGTTCTACGCAACTGGCACAAGTTTGTTCGACGCAACTGGCACAAGGTTGTTCTACGCAACTGGCAAAAGTTTGTTCTACACAACTGGCACAAGTTTGTTTGTCGCAACTGGCACAAGTTTTTTTTTACGCAACTGGCATAAGTTTGTTCAATGCCACTGGCACAAGTTTGTTTGACGCAACTGGCACAAGTTTGTTCGACGCAACTGGCACAAGTTTGTTCGATGCAATTGGCACAAGTTTGTTTGACGCAACTGGCACAAGTTTGTTTGACGCAACTGGCACAAGTTTGTTTGACGCAACTGGCACAAGGTTGTTCTATGCAACTGGCACAAGTTTTCTCGACGCAACTGGCACAATTTTGTTTGCCGTAACTGGCACAAGTTTTTTCGACGCAACTGGCACAAGTTTGTTCGACGCAACTGGCACAAGTTTGTTTGATGCAACTGGCACAAGTTTCTTTGACGAAACTGGCACAAGTTTGTTCGCCTTAACTGGCACAAGTTTGTTTGACGCAATTGGCACAAGTTTGTTCTACGCAACTGGCACAAGTTTGTTCTATGCCACTGGCACTAGTTTGTTCTACGCAACTGGCATAAGTTTGTTTGGCACAACTGGCACAAGTTTGTTCTACGCAACTGGCACAAGTTTGTTCGACGCAACTGGCACAAGGTTGTTCTACGCAACTGGCAAAAGTTTGTTCTACACAACTGGCACAAGTTTGTTTGTCGCAACTGGCACAAGTTTTTTTTTACGCAACTGGCATAAGTTTGTTCAATGCCACTGGCACAAGTTTGTTTGACGCAACTGGCACAAGTTTGTTCGACGCAACTGGCACAAGTTTGTTCGATGCAATTGGCACAAGTTTGTTTGACGCAACTGGCACAAGTTTGTTTGACGCAACTGGCACAAGTTTGTTTGACGCAACTGGCACAAGGTTGTTCTATGCAACTGGCACAAGTTTGTTCTATGCAATTGGCACAAGTTTGTTTGACGCAACTGGCACAAGTTTGTTTGACGCAACAGGCACAAGTATGTTCTACATAACTGGCACAAGTTTGTTGTACACAACTGGCACAAGTTTGTTTGACACAACTGGTAAAAGTTTGTTCTACGCAAATGGCAAAAGTTTGTTCTACGCATCTGGCACAAGTTTGTTCTATGCAACTGGCACTAGTTTGTTCTACGCAACTGGCACAAATTTGTTTGACGCAACTGGCACATGTTTGTTTAGCCAACTGGCACAAGTTTGTTCGAAGCAACTGGCACAAGTTTGTTCTACGCAACTGGCACAAGTTTGTTTGACAGAACTGGCACAAGTTTGTTCTAATCAACTGGTACAAGTTTGTTCGACGCAACTGCCAAAAGTTTGTTCGACGCAACTGGCACAAGTTTGTTCAACGCAACTGGCACAAATTCGTACGACGCAACTGGTACAAGTTTGTTTAACGTAACTGGCACAAGTTTGTTTGACCCAACTGGTACAAGTTTGTTTCACACAACTGGCACAAGTTTGTTCGAAGCAACTGGTACAAGTTTGTTTGACGCAACTGGCACAAGTTTGTTCGAAGCAACTGGTACAAGTTTCTTTAATGCAACTGGCACAAGGTTGTTCTACGCAACATATACAAGTTTGTTCTACGCAACTGGCACAAGTTTGTTTGACGCAACTGGCACAAGTTTGTTCTATGCAACTAGCACTAGTTTGTTCGATGCAACTGGCACAAGTTTGTTCGATGCAACTGGCACAAGTTTGTTTGACGCAACTGGCACAAGTTCATTAGACGCAAATGGCACAAGTTTCTTTGACGCAACTGGCACAAGTTTGTTCAACGCAACTGGCACAAGTTTTTTTTAATAAATTGGCACAAGATTGTTTGACGCAACTGGCACAGCTTTGTTTGACGCAACTGGCACAAGTTTGTTTGACGCAACTGGCACAAGTTTGTTTGATGCAACTGGCACAAGTTTATTTGACGCAACTGGCACAACTTTTCTCGACGCAACTGGCACAAGTTTGTTCGCCGTAACTGGCACAAGTTTGTTTGACGCACCTGGCACAAGTTTATTTGACGCAACTGGCACAAGTTTCTCGACGCAAGTGGCACAAGTTTGTTCGCCGTAACTGGCACAAGTTTGTTCGACGCAACTGGCACAAGTTTGTTCTATGCAACTGGCACAACTTTGTTTGACGCAACTGGCACAAGTTTCTTCGGCGCAACTGGAACATGTTTGTTCGACGCAACTGGCACAAGTTTGTTTGATGCAATTGGCACAAGTTTGTTCTACTCAACTGGCACAAGTTTGTTCTATGCAACTGGCACTAGTTTGTTTTACGCAACTGGCATAAGTTTGTTTGACAAAAAATGGCACAAGTTTGTTCTACCAACTAGCACAAGTTTGTTCGACGCAACTGGCACAAGGTTGTTCTACGCAACTGGCACAAGATTGTTCTACGCAACTGGCAGAAGTTTGTTTGACGCAACTGGCACAAGTTTGTTGGATGCCACTGGCACAAGTTTGTTCGACGAAACTGGCCCAAGTTTTTTTGACGCAACTGGCACAAGTTTGTTCGACAAAACTGGCACAAGTTTGTTTGACGCAACTGGCACAAGTTTGTTCTACATAGCTGGCACAAGTTTGTTCTATGCAACTGGCACAATTTTGTTCTACGCAACTGGCACAAGTTTGTTTGGCGCAACTGGTACTAGTTTGTTCTACGCAACTGGCACAAGTTTGTTTGACGCAACTGGCACAACTTTGTTCTACCCAAATGACAAAAGTTTATTCGACGCAACTGGCACAAGTTTGTTCTACGCAACTGACACAAGTTTGTTTGATATAACTGGCAGAAGTTTGTTCAACGCAACTGGCACAAGTTTGTTTGACGCAACTGTCGCAAGTTTGTTCGACGCAACTGGCACAAGTTTGTTCGACGCAACTGGCACAAATTTGTACGACGCAACTTGTACAAGTTTTTTTAAGTAACTGGCACAAGTTTGTTCGACCCAACTGGCAAAAGTTTGTTTCACACAACTGGCACAATTTTGTTCGACGCAACTGGCACAAGTTTGTTTGACGCAACTGGCACAAGTTTGTTTGACGCAACTGGCACAAGGTTGTTCTACGCAACATGTACAAGTTTGTTCTACGCAACTGGCACAAGTTTGTTTGATGCAACTGGCACAAGTTTGTTCTATGCAACTTGCACTAGTTTGTTCGATGCAACTGGCACAAGTTTGTTCGACGCAACTGGCACAAGTTTGTTCAACGCAACTGGCACAAGTTTGTTCAACGCAACTGGCACAAGTTTGTTTGACGCAACTGGCACAAGTTTATTCTACTCAACTGGCACAAGTTTGTTCTATGCAACTGGCACTAGTTTGTTTTACGCAACTGGCCTGAGTTTGTTTGACGCAACTGGCACAAGTTTGTTCTACAAACTAGCACAAGTTTGTTCGACGCAACTGGCACAAGGTTGTTCTACACAACTGGCACAAGTTTGTTCTACGCGACTAGCACAACTTTGTTTGACGCAACTGGCACAAGGTTGTTCTACGCAACTGGCACAAGTTTGTTGGATGCCACTGACTCAAGTTTGTTCGACGAAACTGGCCCAAGTTTTTTTGACGCAACTGGCACAAGTTTGTTAGACTCAACTGGCACAAGTTTGTTCGACGCAACTGGCACAAGTTTTTTCGACTAAATTGGCACAAGTTTGTTTGGCGGAACTGGAACAAGTTTGTTTGACGCAACTGACACAAGTTTGTTTGACGCAATTGGCAAAAGTTTGTTTGATACAACTGGCACAAGTTTATTTGACGCAACTGGCACAAGTTTTCTCGACGAAACTGGCACAAGTTTGTTCGCTGTAACTGGCACAAGTTTGTTCGACGCAACTGGCACAAGTTTGTGTGACGCAACTGGCACAAGTTTGTTCTACAAAACTGGCGCAAGTTTGTTCTATGCAACTGGCACAAGTTTGTTCTACGCAACTGGCACAAGTTTGTTCGACGCAACTGGCACAAGTTTCTTTGACGCAACTGGCACAAGTTTGTTTGACGCAACTGGCACAAGGTTCTTCTATGCAACTGGCACAAGTTTGTTCTATGCAAATGGCGCAAGTTTGTTTGACGCAACTGGCACAGGTTTGTTTGATGCAACAGGCAAAAGTTTGTTCTACATAACTGGCACAAGTTTGTTGTACACAACTGGCACAAGTTTATTTGACACAACTGGCACAAGTTTGTTCGAAGCAAATGGCAAAAGTTTGTTCTACGCATCTGGTACAAGTTTGTTCTATGCAACTGGCACTAGTTTGTTTGACGCAACTGGCACAAATTTGTTTCACGCAACTGGCACCTGTTTGTTCTACCCAACAGGCACAAGTTTGTTCGACGCAACTGGCAGAAGTTTGTTCTACGCAACTGGCACAAGTTTGTTTGACACAACTGGCACAAGTTTGTTTGACACAAGTGGCACAAGTTTGTTTTAAGCACCTGGCACAAGTTTGTTCGACGGAACTGGCACAAGTTTGTTCGACGCAACTGGCACAAGTTTGTTCGACGCAACTGGCACAAATTTGTACGACGCAACTGGTACAAGTTTGTTTAACGTAACTGGCACAAGTTTGTTCTACGCAACTGGCAAAAGTTTGTTTCACACAACTGGCACAATTTTGTTCGACGCAACTGGCACAAGTTTGTTTGACGCAACTGGCACAAGTTTGTTTGATGCAACTGGCACAAGGTTGTTCTACGCAACATGTACAAGTTTGTTCTACGCAACTGGCACAAGTTTGTTTGACGCAACTGGCACAAGTTTGTTCTACGCAACTGGCACAAATTTGTTCTATGCAACTGGCACTAGTTTGTTCGATGCAACTGGCACAAGTTTGTTCGACGCAACTGGCACAAGCTTTTTTGATGCAACTGGCACAAGTTTGTTAGACGCAACTGGCACAAGTTTGTTCAACGCAACTGACACAAGTTTTTTCAAATCAATTGGCACAAGTTTGTTTGACGCAACTGGCACAAGTTTGTTTGACGCAACTGGCACAAGTTTGTTTGACGCAACTGGCAAAAGTTTGTTTGATGCAACTGGCACAAGTTTATTTGACGCAACTGGAACAACTTTTTTTCGACGCAACTGGCACAAGTTTGTTCGCCGTAACTGGCACAAGTTTGTTTGAGGCAACTGGCAAAAGTTTATTTGACACAACTGGCACAAGTTTCTCGACGCAAGTGGCACAAGTTTGTTCGCCGTAACTGGCACAAGTTTGTTCGACGCAACTGGCACAAGTTTGTTCGGCGCAACTGGCACAAGTTTGTTTGACGCAACTGGCACAAGTTTCTTCGACGCAACTGGCACAAGTTTGTTCGACGCAACTGGCACGAGTTTGTTTGATGCAATTGGCACAAGTTTGTTCTACGCAACTGGCACAAGTTTGTTCTACGCAACTGGCACAAGTTTGTTTCGAGTCAACTGACACAACTTTGTTCGACGCAACTGGCACAAGTTTGTTGGATGCCACTGGCACAAGTTTGTTCGACGAAACTGGCCCAAGTTTTTTTGACGCAACTGGCACAAGTTTGTTCGACACAACTGGCACAAGTTTGTTCGACGCAACTGCCACAAGTTTGTTCTTCATAACCGGCACAAGTTTGTTCTATGCAACTGGCACAAGTTTGTTCTACGCAACTGGCACAAGTTTGTTCTACGCATCTGGCACAATTTTGTTCTATGCAACTGGCACTAGTTTGTTCTACGCAACTGGCACAAGTTTGTTTGACGCAACTGACACAAGTTTGTTCTACCCAACTGACAAAAGTTTGTTCGACGCAACTGGCACAAGTTTGTTCTACGCAACTGACACAAGTTTGACACAACTGGCAGAAGTTTGTTCAACGCAACTGGCACAAGTTTGTTTGACGCAACTGTCGCAAGTTTGTTCGACGCAACTGGCACAAGTTTGTTCGACGCAACTGGCAAAAGTTTGTTTGACGCAACTGGCACAAGTTCGTTTGACGCAAATGGCACAAGATTCTTCCACGCAACTGGCGCAAGTTTCTTTGACGCAACTGGCACAAGTTTGTTCTATGCAACTGGCACAAGTTTGTTTGACGCAACTGGCACATGTTTGTTTGACGCAACTGGCACAAGTTTGTTTGACGCAACTGGCACAAGTTTGTTAGACGCAACTGGCACAAGTTTGTTCGACGTAACAGGCACAAGTTTTTTTCGACTCAATTGGTACAAGTTTGTTTGACGCAACTGGCACAAGTTTGTTTGACGCAAGAGGCACAAGTTTGTATGAAGCAACTGGCAAAAGTTTGTTTGACGCAACTGGCACAAGTTTTTTTTTACGCAACTGGCACCATTTTTCTCGAAGCAACTGGCACAAGTTTTTCGCCATATCTGGCAAAGTTTGTTAGACGCAACTGGCACAAGTTTGTTCAACGCAACTTTCACATGCTTTTTCGAATCAATTGGCACAAGTTTGTTTGACGCAACTGGCACAAGTTTTTTAGACGCAACTGGCACAAGTTTGTTTGACACAACTGGCACAAGTGTGTTTGACGCAACTGGCACAAGTTTATTTGACGCAACTGGCACAACTTTTCTCGACGCAACTGGCACAAGTTTGTTCGCCTTAACTGGCACAAGTTTGTTTAACGCAACTGGCACAAGTTTATTTGACGCAACTGGCACAAGTTTTCTCGACGCAAGTGGCACAAGTTGGTTCGCCGTAACTAGCACAAGTTTATTCGACGCAACTGGCACTAGTTTGTTCAACGCAACTGGCACAAGTTTGTTTGACGCAACTGGCACAAGTTTCTTCAACGCTACTGACACAAGTTTCTTCGACGCAACTGGCACAAGTTTGTTTGATGCAATTGGCACAAGTTTGTTCTACTCAACTGGCACAAGTTTGTTCTGTGCAACTGGCACTAGTTTGTTTTACGCAACTGGCATAAGTTTGTTTGACGCAACTGGCACAAGTTTGTTCTACTAACTAGCACAAGTTTGTTTGACACAACTGGCACAAGTTTTTTCGACGCAACTGGCACAAGTTTGTTGGATGCCACTGGCACAAGTTTGTTTGACGAAACTGGCCCAAGGTTTTTGACGCAATGGCACAAGTTTGTTAGACGCAACTAGCACAAGTTTGTTCGACGCAACTGGCACAAGTTTTTTCAACTCAATTGACACAAGTTTTTTTGACGCAACTGGAACAAGTTTGTTTGACGCAACTGGCACAAGTTTGTTTGACGCAACTGGCAAAAGTTTGTTTGACGCAACTGGCACAAGTTTATTTGACGCAACTGGCACAAGTTTTCTCGACGAAACTGGCACAAGTTTGTTCGCCGTAACTGGCACAAGTTTGTTCGACGCAACTGACACAAGTTTGTTCGACGTAACTGGCACAAGTTTGTTCTACATAACTGGCACAAGTTTGTTCTATGCAACTGGCACAAGTTTGTTCTACGCAACTGGCACAAGTTTGTTCTACACATCTGGCACAAGTTTGTTCTATGCAACTGGAACTAGTTTGTTCTACGCAACTGGCTCGTTTGTTTGATGCAACTGGCAAAAGTTTGTTCTACCCAACTGACACAAGTTTGTTCGACGCAACTGGCACAAGTTTTTTCTACGCAACTGACACAAGTTTGTTTGACACAACTGGCAGAAGTTTGTTCAACGCAACTGACACAAGTTTGTTTGACGTAACTGGCGCAAGTTTGTTCGACGCAACTGGCACAAGTTTGTTCGACACAACTGGCAAAAGTTTGTTCGATGCAACTGGCACAAGTTTGTTTAGCGCAACTGGCAAAAGTTTGTTCGACCCAACTGGCACAAGTTTGTTCTATGCAACTGGCACTAATTTGTTTGATGCAACTGGCACAAGTTTGTTTGATGCAACTGGCACAAGTTCGTTTGACGCAACTGGCACAAGGTTCTTCTACGCAACTGGCACAAGTTTGTTTGACGCAACTGTCACAAGTTTGTTCTACGCAACTGGCACAAGTTTGTTTGACGCAACTGGCACAAGTTTGTTTGACGCAACTGGCACAAGTTTGTTTGACGCAACTGGCATAAGTTTGTTAGACGCAACTGGCACAAGTTTGTTTGACGTAACAGGCACAAGTTTTTTCGACTCAATTGGTAAAAGTTTGTTTGACGCAACTGGCACAAGTTTGTTTGACGCAAGAGGCACAAGTTTGTTTGACGCAACTGGCACAAGATTGTTTGACGCAACTGGCACAAGTTCTTTTTTACGCAACTGGCACAAGTTTTCTCGAAGCAACTGGCACAAGTTTGTTCGCCATATCTGGCACAAGTTTGTTCGACGCAACTGGCACAAGTTTGTTCAACGCAAATGGCACAAGTTTGTTTGACGCAACTGGCACAAGTTTCTTCGACGCAACTGGCACAAGTTTGTTCGCCTTAACTGGCACAAGTTTGTTTGACGCAACTGGCACAAGTTTGTTCTACGCAACTGGCACAAGTTTGTTCTATGCAACTGGCAATAGTTTGTTCTATGCAACTGGCATAAGTTTGTTTGACGCAACTGGTACAAGTTTGTTCTACGCAACTGGCACAAGTTTGTTCGACACAACTGGCACAAGTTTGTTCTACGCAACTCTTACTAGTTTGTTGTACACAACTGGCACAGGTTTGTTTGACACAACTGGCACAAGTTTGTTCTATGCAACTGGCACAAGTTTGTTCTACGCAACTGGCACAAGTTTGTTCTACGCAACTGGCACAAGTTTGTTCTACACATCTGGCACAAGTTTGTTCTATGCAACTGGCACTAGTTTGTTCTACGCAACTGGCACATGTTTGTTTGACGCAACTGGCACAAGATTGTTCTACCCAACTGACACAAGTTTGTTCGACGCAACTGGCACAAGTTTTTTCTACGCAACTGACACAAGTTTGTTTGACACAACTGGCAGAAGTTTGTTCAACGCAATAGGCACAAGTTTGTTTAACTTAACTGGCGCAAGTTTGTTCGACGCAACTGGCACAAGTTTGTTCGACGCAACTGGCAAAAGTTTGTTCGATGCAACTGGCACAAGTTTGTTTAACGCAACTGGCACAAGTTTGTTCGACCCAACTATCACAAGTTTGTTTTATGCAACTGGCACTAGTTTGTTTGACGCAACTGGCACAAGTTTGTTTGACGCAACTGGCACAAGTTCGTTTGACGCAACTGGCACAAGGTTCTTCTACGCAACTGGCACAAGTTTGTTTGACGCAACTGGCACAAGTTTGTTCTACGCAACTGGCACAAGTTTGTTTGACGCAACTGGCACAAGTTTGTTTGACGCAACTGGCACAAGTTTGTTTGACGCAAGTGGCACAAGTTTGTTAGACGCAACTTGCACAAGTTTGTTCGATGTAACATTCACAAGTTTTTTCGACTCAATTATTACAAGTTTGTTTGACGCAAGAGGCACAAGTTTGTTTGACGCAACTGGCACAAGTTTGTTTGACGCAACTGGCACAAGTTTCTTCGACGCAACTGGCACAAGTTTGTTCGACGCAACTGGCACGAGTTTGTTTGATGCAATTGGCACAAGTTTGTTCTACGCAACTGGCACAAGTTTGTTCTACGCAACTGGCACAAGTTTTTTTCGAGTCAACTGGCACAACTTTGTTCGACGCAACTGGCACAAGTTTGTTGGATGCCACTGGCACAAGTTTGTTCGACGAAACTGGCCCAAGTTTTTTTGACGCAACTGGCACAAGTTTGTTCGACACAACTGGCACAAGTTTGTTCGACGCAACTGCCACAAGTTTGTTCTTCATAACCGGCACAAGTTTGTTCTATGCAACTGGCACATGTTTGTTCTACGCAACTGGCACAAGTTTGTTCTACGCATCTGGCACAATTTTGTTCTATGCAACTGGCACTAGTTTGTTCTACGCAACTGGCACATGTTTGTTTGACGCAACTGACACAAGTTTGTTCTACCCAACTGACAAAAGTTTGTTCGACGCAACTGGCACAAGTTTGTTCTACGCAACTGACACAAGTTTGACACAATTGGCAGAAGTTTGTTCAACGCAACTGGCACAAGTTTGTTTGACGCAACTGTCGCAAGTTTGTTCGACGCAACTGGCACAAGTTTGTTCGACGCAACTGGCAAAAGTTTGGTTGACGCAACTGGCACAAGTTCGTTTGACGCAACTGGCACAAGATTCTTCCACGCAACTGGCGCAAGTTTCTTTGACGCAACTGGCACAAGTTTGTTCTACGCAACTGGCACAGGTTTGTTTGACGCAACTGGCACATGTTTGTTTGACGCAACTGGCACAAGTTTGTTTGACGCAACTGGCACAAGTTTGTTAGACGCAACTGGCACAAGTTTGTTCGACGTAACAGGCACAAGTTTTTTTCGACTCAATTGGTACAAGTTTGTTTGACGCAACTGGCACAAGTTTGTTTGACGCAAGAGGCACAAGTTTGTATGAAGCAACTGGCAAAAGTTTGTTTGACGCAACTGGCACAAGTTTTTTTTTACGCAACTGGCACCATTTTTCTCGAAGCAACTGGCACAAGTTTTTTGCCATATCTGGCAAAGTTTGTTAGACGCAACTGGCACAAGTTTATTCAAAGCAACTTTCACATGCTTTTTCGAATCAATTGGCACAAGTTTGTTTGACGCAACTGGCACAAGTTTTTTAGACGCAACTGGCACAAGTTTGTTTGACACAACTGGCACAAGTTTGTTTGACGCAACTGGCACAAGTTTATTTGACGCAACTGGCACAACTTTTCTCGACGCAACTGGCACAAGTTTGTTCGCCTTAACTGGCACAAGTTTGTTTGACGCAACTGGCACAAGTTTATTTGACGCAACTGGCACAATTTTTCTCGACGCAAGTGGCACAAGTTGGTTCGCCGTAACTGGCACAAGTTTATTCGACGCAACTGGCACTAGTTTGTTCGACGCAACTGGCACAAGTTTGTTTGACGCAACTGGCACAAGTTTCTTCAACGCTACTGACACAAGTTTCTTCGACGCAACTGGCACAAGTTTGTTTGATGCAATTGGCACAAGTTTGTTCTACTCAACTGGCACAAGTTTGTTCTGTGCAACTGGCACTAGTTTGTTTTACGCAACTGGCATAAGTTTGTTTGACGCAACTGGCACAAGTTTGTTCTACTAACTAGCACAAGTTTGTTTGACACAACTGGCACAAGTTTTTTCGACGCAACTGGCACAAGTTTGTTGGATGCCACTGGCACAAGTTTGTTTGACGAAACTGGCCCAAGGTTTTTGACGCAATGGCACAAGTTTGTTAGACGCAACTAGCACAAGTTTGTTCGACGCAACTGGCACAAGTTTTTTCAACTCAATTGACACAAGTTTTTTTGACGCAACTGGAACAAGTTTGTTTGACGCAACTGGCACAAGTTTGTTTGACGCAACTGGCAAAAGTTTGTTTGACGCAACTGGCACAAGTTTATTTGACGCAACTGGCACAAGTTTTCTCGACGAAACTGGCACAAGTTTGTTCGCCGTAACTGGCACAAGTTTGTTCGACGCAACTGACACAAGTTTGTTCGACGTAACTGGCACAAGTTTGTTCTACATAACTGGCACAAGTTTGTTCTATGCAACTGGCACAAGTTTGTTCTACGCAACTGGCACAAGTTTGTTCTACACATCTGGCACAAGTTTGTTCTATGCAACTGGCACTAGTTTGTTCTACGCAACTGGCACGTTTGTTTGATGCAACTGGCAAAAGTTTGTTCTACCCAACTGACACAAGTTTGTTCGACGCAACTGGCACAAGTTTTTTCTACGCAACTGACACAAGTTTGTTTGACACAACTGGCAGAAGTTTGTTCAACGCAACTGACACAAGTTTGTTTGACGTAACTGGCGCAAGTTTGTTCGACGCAACTGGCACAAGTTTGTTCGACACAACTGGCAAAAGTTTGTTCGATGCAACTGGCACAAGTTTGTTTAGCGCAACTGGCAAAAGTTTGTTCGACCCAACTGGCACAAGTTTGTTCTATGCAACTGGCACTAATTTGTTTGACGCAACTGGCACAAGTTTGTTTGATGCAACTGGCACAAGTTCGTTTGACGCAACTGGCACTAGGTCCTTCTACGCAACTGGCACAAGTTTGTTTGACGCAACTGTCACAAGTTTGTTCTACGCAACTGGCACAAGTTTGTTTGACGCAACTGGCACAAGTTTGTTTGACGCAACTGGCACAAGTTTGTTTGACGCAACTGGCACAAGTTTGTTAGACGCAACTGGCACAAGTTTGTTCGACGTAACAGGCACAAGTTTTTTCGACTCAATTGGTAAAAGTTTGTTTGACGCAACTGGCACAAGTTTGTTTGACGCAAGAGGCACAAGTTTGTTTGACGCAACTGGCACAAGATTGTTTGACGCAACTGGCACAAGTTTTTTTTTTACGCAACTGGCACAAGTTTTCTCGAAGCAACTGGCACAAGTTTGTTCGCCATATCTGGCACAAGTTTGTTCGACGCAACTGGCACAAGTTTGTTCAACGCAAATGGCACAAGTTTGTTTGACGCAACTGGCACAAGTTTCTTCGACGCAACTGGCACAAGTTTGTTCGCCTTAACTGGCACAAGTTTGTTTGACGCAACTGGCACAAGTTTGTTCTACGCAACTGGCACAAGTTTGTTCTATGCAACTGGCAATAGTTTGTTCTATGCAACTGGCATAAGTTTGTTTGACGCAACTGGTACAAGTTTGTTCTACGCAACTGGCACAAGTTTGTTCGACACAACTGGCACAAGTTTGTTCTACGCAACTCTTACTAGTTTGTTGTACACAACTGGCACAGGTTTGTTTGACACAACTGGCACAAGTTTGTTCTATGCAACTGGCACAAGTTTGTTCTACGCAACTGGCACAAGTTTGTTCTACGCAACTGGCACAAGTTTGTTCTACACATTTGGCACAAGTTTGTTCTATGCAACTGGCTCTAGTTTGTTCTACGCAACTGGCACATGTTTGTTTGACACAACTGGCACAAGATTGTTCTACCCAACTGACACAAGTTTGTTCGACGCAACTGGCACAAGTTTTTTCTACGCAACTGACACAAGTTTGTTTGACACAACTGGCAGAAGTTTGTTCAACGCAATAGGCACAAGTTTGTTTAACTTAACTGGCGCAAGTTTGTTCGACGCAACTGGCACAAGTTTGTTCGACGCAACTGGCAAAAGTTTGTTCGATGCAACTGGCACAAGTTTGTTTAACGCAACTGGCACAAGTTTGTTCGACCCAACTGGCACAAGTTTGTTTTATGCAACTGGCACTAGTTTGTTTGACGCAACTGGCACAAGTTTGTTTGACGCAACTGGCACAAGTTCATTTGACGCAACTGGCACAAGGTTCTTCTACGCAACTGGCACAAGTTTGTTTGACGCAACTGGCACAAGTTTGTTCTACGCAACTGGCACAAGTTTGTTTGACGCAACTAGCACAAGTTTGTTTGACACAACTGGCACAAGTTTGTTTGACGCAAGTGGCACAAGTTTGTTAGACGCAACTTGCACAAGTTTGTTCGATGTAACAGGCACAAGTTTTTTCGACTCAATTGGTACAAGTTTGTTTGACGCAAGAGGCACAAGTTTGTTTGACGCAACTGGTACAAGTTTGTTTGACGCAACTGGCACAAGTTTTTTTTTACGCAACTGGCACAAGTTTTCTCGAAGCAACTGGCACAAGTTTGTTCGCCATATCTGGCACAAGTTTGTTCGACGCAACTGGCACAAGTTTGTTCAACGCAAATGGCACAAGTTTGTTTGATGCAACTGGCACAAGTTTCTTCGACGCAACTGGCACAAGTTTGTTCGCCTTAACTGGCACAAGTTTGTTTGACGCAACTGGCACAAGTTTGTTCTACGCAACTGGCACAAGTTTGTTCTATGCAACTGGCAATAGTTTGTTCTATGCAACTGGCATAAGTTTGTTTGACGCAACTGGTACAAGTTTGTTCTACGCAACTGGCACAAGTTTGTTCGACACAACTGGCACAAGTTTGTTCTACGCAACTCTTACTAGTTTGTTGTACACAACTGGCACAGGTTTGTTTGACACAACTGGCACAAGTTTGTTCTACGCAAATGGCTAATGTTTGTTCTACGCATCTGGCACAAGTTTGTTCTATGCAATTGGCACTAGTGTGTTCTACGCAACTGGCACTAATTTGTTTGACACAACTGGCACATGTTTGTTCTACCCAACTGGCACAAGTTTGTTCGACGCAACTGGCAGAAGTTTGTTTGATGCAACTGGCACAAGTTTGTTTGACACAACTGGCACAAGTTTGTTCTAAGCAACTGGCACAAGTTTGTTCGACGGAACTGGCACAAGTTTTTTCGACGCAACTGGCACAAGTTTGTTCGACGCAACTGGCACAAGTTTGTTCGACGCAACTGGAACAAGTTTGTTTAACATAACTGGCACAAGTTTGTTCGACCCAACTGGCACAAGTTTGTTTGACACAACTGGCACCAGTTTGTTTGACGCAACTGGCACAAGAATGTTCTACGCAACATGTACAAGTTTGTTCTACGCAACTGGCACAAGTTTGTTTGACGCAACTGGCACAAGTTTGTTTTATGCAACTGGCACTAGTGTGTTCGATGAAACTGGCACAAGTTTGTTCGACGAAACTGGCACAAGTTTGTTTGACGCAGGTGGCACAAGTTTGTTAGACGCAACTGGCACAAGTTTGTTCAACGCAACTGGCACAAGTTTTTTTTAATCAATTGGCACAAGTTTGTTTGCCACAACTGGCACAAGTTTGTTTGACGCAACTGGCACAAGTTTGTTTGACGCAACTGGCACAAGTTTATTTGACGAAACTGGCACAACTTTTCTCGACGAAACTGGCACAAGTTTCTTCGCCGTAACTGGCACAAGTTTGTTTGACGCAACTGGCACAAGTTTATTTGACGCAACTGGCACAAGTTTTCTCGACGTAAGTGGCACAAGTTGGTTCGCCGTAACTGGCACAAGTTTGTTCGACGCAACTGGCACAAGTTTGTTCTACTCAACTGGAACAAGTTTGTTCTATGCAACTGGCACTAGTTTGTTTTACGCAACTGGCATAAGTTTGTTTGATGCAACTGGCACAAGTTTGTTCTACAAACTAGCACAAGTTTGTTCGACGCAACTGGCACAAGTTTGTTAGACGCAACTGGCACAAGTTTGTTCGACGTAACTGGAACAAGTTTTTTCGACTCAATTGGCACAAGTTTGTTTGACGCAACTGGCACAAGTTTGTTTGACGCAACTGACACAAGTTTGTTCGAATCAACTGGCACAAGTTTGTTCGACGCAACTGGCACAAGTTTGTTCAACGCAACTGGCACAAGTTTGTTCGACGCAACTGGCATAACTTTGTTCGACGCAACTGGCACAAGTTTGTTTGACGCAACTGGCACAAGTTTTTTTTACTCAACTGGCACTAGTTTTTTCGACGCAACTGGCATATGTTTTTTTCGACTCAATTGGCACAAGTTTGTTTGGCGCAACTGGAACAAGTTTGTTTGACGCAACTGGCACAAGTTTGTTTGGCGCAACTGGCACAAGTTTGTTCGACGCAACTGGCACAAGTTTTTTCGACTCAATTGGCACAATTTTGTCCGACGCAATTGGAACAAGTTTGTTTGAAGCATCTGGCAAAAGTTTGTTCGCCGTAACTGGCACAAGTTTGTTCGACACATCTGGCACAAGTTTGTTTGACGCAATTGGCACAAGTTTGTTCATACATAACTGGCAAAAGTTTGTTCTATGCCACTGGCACAAGTTTGTTCTACGCAACTGGCACAAGTTTGTTCTACGCAACTGGCACAAGTTTGTTAGACGCAACTGGCACAAGTTTGTTCGACGTAACAGGCACAAGTTTTTCCGACTCAATTGGAACAAGTTCGTTTGACGCAACTGGCACAAGTTTGTTTGACGCAAGAGGCACAAGTTTGTTTGACGCAACTGGCACAAGTTTGTTTGACGCAACTGTCACAATTTTTTTTTACGCAACTGGCACAAGTTTTCTCGAAGCAACTAACACAAGTTTATTCGCCATATCTGGCACAAGTTTGTTCGACGCAACTGGCACAAGTTTGTTCGACGCAAATGGCACAAGTTTGTTTGACGCAACTGGCACAAGTTTCTTAGACGCAACTGGCACAAGTTTGTTTGACGTAACTGGCACAAGTTTGTTTGACGCAACTAGCACAAGTTTGTTCTACGCAACTGACACAAGTTTGTTCTATGCAACTGGCACTAGTTTGTTCTATGCAACTGGCATAAGTTTGTTCAACGCAACTGGCACAAGTTTGTTCGACGCAACTGGCGCAAGTTTGTTCGACGCAACTGGCACAAGTTTGTTCGACGCAACTGGCAAAAGTTTGTTCGATGCAACTGGCACAAGTTTGTTTAACGCAACTGGCACAAGTTTGTTTGACGCAACTGGCACAAGTTTGTTCTACGCAACTGGCACAAGTTTGTTTGATGCAACTGGCACAAGTTTGTTCTACGCAACTGGCACAAGTTTGTTTGATGCAACTGGCAGAAGTTTGTTCTATGCAACTGGCAAAAGTTTGTTTGATGCAACTGGCACAAGTTTGTTCGACGCAACTGGCACAAATTTGTTAGACGCAACTGGCACAAGTTTGTTCAACGTAACAGGCACAAGTTTTTTCGACTCAATTGGCACAAGTTTGTTTGACGCAAGAGGCACAAGTTTGTTTGACGCAACTGGCACAAGTTTGTTTGACGCAACTGGCACAAGTTTTTTTTGACGCAACTGGCACAAGTTTTCTTGACGCAACTTTCACAAGTTTGTTCGCCATATCTGGCACAAGTTTGTTCAACGCAACTGGCACAAGTTTGTTCGACGCAACTGCCACAATTTGTTCGACGCAACTAGCACAAGTTTTTTCGACTAAATTGGTACAAGTTTGTTTGACAAAACTGGCACAAGTTTGTTTGACGCCACTGGCACAAGTTTGTTTGACGTAACTGGCACAAGTTTGTTCTACGCAACTGGCACAAGTTTGTTTGACGCAACTGGCACAAGTTTGTTCTATGCAACTGGCACAAGTTTGTTCTATGCAACTGGCACAAGTTTGTTCTACGCAACTGGCACAAGTTTTCTTGATGCAAGTGGCACAAGTTGGTTCGCCATAACTGGCACAAGCTTGTTCGACGCAACTGGCACAAGTAAGTTCGACGCAACTGGCACAAGTTTGTTTGACGCAACTGGCACAAGTTTCTTCGACGCAACTGGCACAAGTTTGTTCGACGAACTGGCACAAGTTTGTTTGACGCAATTGACACAAGTTTGTTCTACTCAACTGGCACAAGTTTGTTCTATGCAACAGGCACTAGTTTGTTTTACGCAACTGGCATAAGTTTGTTTGACGCAACTGGCACAAGTTTGTTCTACAAACTAGCACAAGTTTGTTCGACGCAACTGGCACAAAGTTGTTCTACACAACTGGCACAAGTTTGTTCTACGCAACTGGCACAAGTTTGTTTGACGCAACTGGCACAAGGTTGTTCTACGCAACTGGCACAAGTTTGTTGGATGCCACTGACACAAGTTTGTTTGACGCAACTGGCACAAGTTTGTTAGACGCAACTTGCACAAGTTTGTTCAACGCAACTGGCACAAGTTTGACGCAACTGGCACAAGTTTGTTTGACGCAACTGGCACAAGTTTGTTTGACGCAACTGGCACAAGTTTGTTAGATGCAACAGGCACAAGTTTGTTCGATGTAACAGGCACAAGTTTTTTTTACTCAATTGGTACAAGTTTGTTTGACGCAACTGGCACAAGTTTGTTTGACGCAAGAGGCACAAGTTTGTTTGGCGCAACTGGCACAAGTTTGTTTGACGCAAATGGCACATTTTTTTTTTAAGCAACTGGCACAAGTTTTCTCGAAGCAACTGGCACAAGTTTGTTCGACGCAACTGGCACAAGTTTGTTCGACGCAACTGGCACAAGTTTGTTAGACACAAATGGCACAAGTTTGTTTGACGCAACTGGCACAAGTTTGTTCTACGCAACTGGCACAAGTTTGTTCGACGCAACTGGCACAAGTTTGTTTGACGCAACTGGCACAAGTTTGTTCTACGCAACTGGCAAAAGTTTGTTCTATGCAACTGGCACTGATTTGTTCTATGCAACTGGCATAAGTTTGTTTGACGCAACTGGTACAAGTTTGTTCTACGCAACTGGCACAAGTTTGTTCGACGCAACTGGCACAAGTTTGTTCTACGCAACTCTACTAGTTTGTTGTACACAACTGGCACAAGTTTGTTTGATACAACTGGCACAAGTTTGTTCTACGCAAATGGCAAATGTTTGTTCTACGCATCTGGCACAAGTTTGTTCTATGCAACTGGCACTAGTGTGTTCTACGCAACTGGCAGAAATTTGTTTGACACAACTGGCACATGTTTGTTCTACCCAACTGGCACAAGTTTGTTCGACGCAACTGGTACAAGTTTGTTTAACGTAACTGGCACAAGTTTCTTTGACCCAACAGGCACAAGTTTGTTTGACACAACTGGCACAAGTTTGTTCGATGTAACTGGCACAAGTTTGTTTGACGCAACTGGCAAAAGTTTGTTTGACGCAATTGGCACAAGTTTGTTCTACGCAACATGCACAAGTTTGTTCTTTGCAACTGGCACAAGTTTGTTTGATGCAACTGGCACAAGTTTTTTCTATGCAACTGGCACTAGTTTGTTTGATGCAACTGGCACAAGTTTGTTCAACGCAACTGGCCCAAGTTTCTTTGAAGCAACTGGCATAAGTTTGTTAGACGCAACTGCCACAATTTGTTCGACGCAACTGGCACAAGTTTTTTCGACTAAATTGGCACAAGTTTGTTTGACACAACTGGCACAAGTTTGTTTGACGCCACTGGCACAAGTTTGTTTGACGTAACTGTCACAAGTTTGTTCTACGCAACTGGCACAAGTTTGTTTGACGCAACGGGCACAAGTTTGTTTGACGAAACTGGCACAAGTTTGTTCTATGCAACTGGCACAAGTTTGTTCTACGCAACTGGCACAAGTTTTCTCGATGCAAGGGGCACAAGTTGGTTTGCCGTAACTGGCACAAGTTTGTTCGACGCAACTGGCACAAGTTTGTTCGACGCAACTGGCACAGGTTTGTTTGACGCAACTGGCAAAAGTTTGTTTGACGCAACTGGCACAAGTTTGTTCAACGCAACTGGCACAAGTTTGTTTGACGCAACTGGCAAAAGTTTGTTTGACGGAACTGGCACAAGTTTGTTCTACGAAACATGCACAAGTTTGTTCTACGCAACTGGCAAAAGTTTGTTTGACGCAACTGGCACAAGTTTGTTCTATGCAACTGGCACTAGTTTGTTTGATGCAACTGGCACAAGTTTCTTTGACCCAACTGGCACAAGTTTGTTTGACACAACTGGCACAAGTTTGTTCAACGCAACTGGCACAAGTTTGTTTGAAGCAACTGGCAAAAGTTTGTTTGACGCACCTCGCACAAGTTTGTTCTATGCAACATGCACAAGTTTGTTCTACACAACTGGCACAAGTTTGTTTGACGCAACTGGCACAAGTTTGTTCTATGCAACTGGCACTAGTTTGTTTGATGCAACTGGCACAAGTTTGTTCGACGCAACTGGCCCAAGTTTGTTCGAAGCAACTGGCACAAGTTTGTTAGACGCAACTGCCACAATTTGTTCGACGCAACTGGCACAAGTTTTTTCGACTAAATTGGCATAAGTTTGTTTGACACAACTGGCACAAGTTTGTTTGACGCCACTGTCACAAGTTTGTTTGACGTAACTGGCACAAGTTTGTTCTACGCAACTGGCACAATTTTGTTTGACGAAACTGGCACAAGTTTGTTCTATGCAACTGGCACAAGTTTGTTCTATGCAACTGGCACAAGTTTGTTCTACGCAACTGGCACAAGTTTTCTCGATGCAAGTGGCACAAGTTGGTTCGCCGTAACTGGCACAAGTTTGTTCAACGCAACTGGCACAAGTTTGTTTGAGGCAACTGGCAAAAGTTTGTTTGACGCAACTGGCACAAGTTTGTTCGACGCAACTGGCACAAGTTTGTTTGATGCAACTGGCAAAAGTTTGTTTGACGCAACTGGCACAAGTTTGTTCTACGCAACATGCACAAGTTTGTTCTACGCAACTGGCACAAGTTTGTTTGACGCAACTGGCACAAGTTTGTTCTATGCAACTGGCACTAGTTTGTTTGATTTAACTGCCACAAGTTTGTTCGACGCAACGGGCCCAAGTTTGTTTGACGTAACTGCCACAAGTTTGTTCGACGCAACTGGCACAAGTTTTTTCGACTCAATTGGCACAAGTTTGTTTGACACAACTGGCACAAGTTTGTTTGACGCCACTGGAACAAGTTTGTTTGACGTAACTGGCACAAGTTTGTTTGAAGCAACTGGCAAAAGTTTGTTTGACGCAACTGACACAAGGTTGTTCTACGTAACTGGCACAAGTTTGTTCTATGCAACTGGCACAAGTTTGTTCTATGCAACTGGCACAAGTTTGTTCGATGCAACTGGCACAAGTTTGTTCGACGCAACTGGCACAAGTTTGATCGACGCAACTGGCACAAGTTTGTTCGACGCAACTGGCACAAGTTTTTTCTACATAACTGGCACAAGTTTGTTCTATGCAACTGGCACAAGTTTGTTCTACGCAACTGGCACAAGTTTTCTCGACGCAAGTGGCACAAGTTGGTTCGAAGCAACTGGCACAAGCTTGTTTGACGCAACTGGCACAAGTTTGTTCAACACAACTGGCACAAGTTTGATCGACGAACTGGCACAAGTTTGTTTGATGCAATTGGCACAAGTTTGTTCTACTTAACTGGTACAAGTCTGTTCTATGCAACTGGCACTAGTTTGTTTTACGCAACTGGCATAAGTTTGTTTGACGCAACTGGCACAAGTTTGTTCTACAAACTAGCACAAGTTTGTTCGACGCAACTGGCACAAGGTTGTTCTACGCAACTGGCACAAGTTTGTTCTACGCAACTGGCACAAGTTTGTTTGACGCAACTGGCACAAGGTTGTTCTACGCAACTGACACAAGTTTGTTGGATGCCACTGACACAAGTTTGTTCGACGAAACTGGCCCAAGTTTTTTTGACGCAACTGGCACAAGTTTGTTAGACGCAACTGGCACAAGTTTTTTCGACTCAATTGGCACAAGTTCGTTTTGCGCAACTGGAACAAGTTTGTTTGACGCATCTGACACAAGTTTGTTTGACGCAACTAGCACAAGTTTGTTTGATCAACTGGCACAAGTTTATTTGACGCAACTGGCACAAGTTTTCTCGACGAAACTGGCACAAGTTTGTTCGCCGTAACTGGCACAAGTTTGTTCGACGCAACTGGCACAAGTTTGTTTGACACAACTGGCACAAGTTTGTTCTACATAACTGGCACAAGTTTGTTCTATGCAACTGGCACAAGTTTGTTCTACGCAACTGGCACAAGTTTGTTCGACGCAACTGGCACAAGTTTGTTTCACGCAACTGGCACAAGTTTGTTTGACGCAACTGGCACAAGGTTGTTCTATGCAACTGGCACAAGTTTGTTCTATGCAACTGGCACAAGTTTGTTGTACACAACTGGCACAAGTTTGTTTGACACAACTGGCGCAAGTTTGTTCTACGCAAATGGCAAAAGTTTGTTCTACGCATCTGGCACAAGTTTGTTCTATGCAACTAGCACTAGTTTGTTTGACGCAACTGGCACAAATTTGTTTGACGCAACTGGCACATGTTTCTTTTACCCAACAGGCACAAGTTTGTTCGACACAACTGGCACAAGTTTGTTCTACACAACTGGCACAAGTTTGTTTGACACAAGTGGCACATGTTTGTTCTAAGCACCTGGCCCAAGTTTGTTCGACGGAACTGGCACAAGTTTGTTCGACACAACTGGCACAAATTTGTACGACGCAACTGGTACAAGTTTGTTTAACGTAACTGGCACAAGTTTGTTCGACCCAACTGGCACAAGTTTGTTTGACACAACTGGCACAAGTTTGTTCAACGCAACTGGTACAAGTTTGTTTGACGCAACTGGCACAAGTTTGTTTAGCGCAACTGGCACAAGGTTGTTCTACGCAACATGTACAAGTTTGTTCTACGCAACTGGCACAAGTTTGTTTGACGCAACTGGCACAAGTTTGTTCTATGCAACTGGCATTAGTTTGTTCGATGCAACTGGCACAAGTTTGTTCGACGCAACTGGCACAAGTTTGTTTGATGCAACTGGCACAAGTTTGTTAGACGCAACTTGCACAAGTTTGTTCAACGCAACTGGCACAAGTTTTTTTTCGAATCAATTGGCACAAGTTTGTTTGACGCAACTAGCTCAACTTTGTTTGACGCAACTGGCACAAGTTTTGTTTGACGCAACTGGCACAAGTTTGTTTGACGCAACTGGTACAAGATTGTCTGACGCAACTGGCACAAGTTTGTTCGCCGTAACTGGCACAAGTTTGTTCGACACAACTGGCACAAGTTTGTTCGGCGCAACTGGCACAAGTTTGTTTGACGCAACTGGCACAAGTTTCTTCGACGCAACTGGCACAAGTTTGTTCGACGCAACTGGCACAAGTTTGTTTGATGCAATTGGCACAAGTTTGTTCTACTCAACTGGCACTAGTTTGTTCTATGCAACTGGCATAAGTTTGTTTGATGCAACTGGTACAAGTTTGTTCTACGGAACTGGCACAAATTTGTTTGACACAACTGGCTCAAGTTTGTTCTACGCAACTCTTACTAGTTTGTTGTACACAACTGGCACAAGTTTGTTTGACAAAACTGGCACAAGTTTGTTATACGCAAATGGCAAATGTTTGTTCTACGCATCTGGCACAAGTTTGTTCTATGCAACTGGCACTGGTTTGTTTTACGCAACTGGCATAAGTTTGTTTGATGCAACTGGCACAAGTTTGTTCTACCAACTAGCACAAGTTTGTTCGATGCAACTGGCACAAGGTTGTTCTACGCAACTGGCACAAGTTTGTTCTACGCAACTGGCACAAGTTTGTTTCGACGCAACTGGCACAAGTTTGTTCGACGCAACTGGCACAAATTTGTTGGATGCCACTGGCACAAGTTTGTTCTACATAACTGGCACAAGTTTGTTCTATGCAAATGGCACAAGTTTGTTCTACGCAACTGGCACAAGTTTGTTCTACGCATCTGGCACAATTTTGTTCTATGCAACTGGCGCTAGTTTGTTCTACGCAACTGGCACAAGTTTGTTTGACGCAGCTGGCACAAGTTTGTTCTACCCAACTGACACAAGTTTGTTCGACGCAACTGGCACAAGTTTGTTCTACGCAACTGACACAAGTTTGTTTGACACAACTGGCAGAAGTTTGTTCAGCGCAGTTGGCACAAGTTTGTTTGACGCAACTGTCGCAAGTTTGTTTGACGCAACTGGCACAAGTTTGTTCGACGCAAATGGCAAAAGTTTGTTTGAAGCAACTGGCACAAGTTCGTTTGACGCAACTGGCACAAGGTTCTTCTACGCAACTGGCACAAGTTTCTTTGACGCAACTGGCACAAGTTTGTTCTATGCAACTGGCACAAGTTTGTTTGACGCAACTGGCACAAGTTTGTTTGACGCAACTGGCACAAGTTTGTTTGACGCAATTTGCATAAGTTTGTTTGAAGCAACTGGCACAAGTTTGTTCGGCGCAACTGGCACAAGTTTGTTTGACGAAACTGGCACAAGTTTGTTTGACGCAACTGGCACAAGTTTGTTTGACGCAACTGGCAAAAGTTTGTTTGACGCAACTGGCACAAGTTTGTTAGATGCAACTGGCACAAGTTTGTTCGACGTAACAGGCACAAGTTTTTTCGACTCAACTGGTACAAGTTTGTTTGACGCAACTGGCACAAGTTTTTTGATGCAAGAGGCACAAGTTTGTTTGACGCAACTGGCACAAGTTTGTTTGACGCAACTGGCACAATTTTTTTTTTACGCAACTGGCACAAGTTTTCTCGAAGCAACTGGCACAAGTTTGTTCGCCATATCTGGCACAAGTTTGTTCGACGCAACTGGCACAAGTTTGTTCGACGCAAATGGCACAAGTTTGTTTGACGCAACAGGCACAAGTTTCTTCGACGCAACTGGCACAAGTTTCTTCGACGCAACTGGCACAAGTATGTTTGACGCAACAGGCACAAGTTTGTTCTACGCAACTGGCACAAGTTTGTTCTATGCAACTGGCACTAGTTTGTTCTATGCAACTGGCATAAGTTTGTTTGATGCAACTGGTACAAGTTTGTTCTATGCAACTGGCACAAGTTTGTTCGACGCAACTGGCACAAGTTTGTTCTACGCAACCCTTACTAGTTTGTTGTACACAACTGGCACAAGTTTTTTTTACACAACTGGCACAAGTTTGTTCTACGCAAATGGCAAATGTTTGTTCTACGCATCTGGCACAAGTTTGTTCTATGCAACCGGCGCTAGTGTGTTCTACGCAAATGGCACATATTTGTTTGACACAACTGGCACATGTTTGTTCTACCCAACTGGCACAAGTTTGTTCGACGCAACAGGCACAAGTTTCTTCGACGCAACTGGCACAAGTTTCTTCGACGCAACTGGCACAAGTATGTTTGACGCAACAGGCACAAGTTTGTTCTACCCAACTGGCACAAGTTTGTTCAACGCAACTGGCACAAGTTTGTTCTAAGCAACTGGCAAAAGTTTGTTAGACGGAACTGACGCAAGTTTGTTCGACGCAACTGGCACACGTTTATTCGACGCAACTGGCGCAAGTTTGTTCGACGCAACTAGTACAAGTTTGTTTAACGTAACTGGCACAAGTTTGTTCGACACAACTGGCACAAGTTTGTTTGACACAACTGGCACAAGTTTGTTTGACGCAACTGGCACAAGGTTGTTCTACGCAACATGTACAAGTTTGTTCTACGCAACTGGCACAAGTTTTTTTGATGCAACTGGCACAAGTTTGTTCTATGCAACTGGCACTAGTTTGTTCGATGCCAGTGGCACAAGTTTGTTCGACGCAACTGGCACAAGTTTGTTTGACGCAACTGATTCAAGTTTGTTAGACGCAACTGGCACAAGTTTGTTCAACGCAACTGGCACAAGTTTTTTTTAATCAATTGGCACAAGTTTGTTTGACGCAACTGGCACAAGTTTGTTTGACGCAACTGGCACAAGTTTGTTTGACGCAACTGGCACAAGTTTGTTTGACGCAACTGGCACAAGTTTGTTTGACGCAACTGGCACAAGTTTATTTGACGCAACTGGCACAACTTTTCTCGACGCAACTGGCACAAGTTTGTTCCCCGTAACTAGCACAAGTTTGTTCGACGCAACTGGCACAAGTTTATTCGAAGCAACTGGCACAAGTTTATTTGACGCAACTGGCACACGTTTCTTCGACGCAAGTGGCACAAGTTGGTTCGCAGTAACTGGCACAAGTTTGTTTGACGCAACTGGCACAAGTTTATTTGACGCAACTGGCACACGTTTTCTCGACGCAAGTGGCACAAGTTGGTTCGCAGTAACTGGCACAAGTTTGTTCGACGCAACTGTCACAAGTTTGTTCGACGCAACTGGCACAAGTTTGTTTGACGGAACTGGAACAAGTTTCTTCGACGCAACTGGCACAAGTTTGTTCAATGCAACTAGAACAAGTTTGTTCTACTCAACTGGCACAAGTTTGTTCTATGCAACTGGCACTAGTTTGTTTTACGCAACTGGCATAAGTTTGTTTGACGCAACTGGCACAAGTTTGTTCTACAAACTAGCACAAGTTTGTTCGACGCAACTGGCACAAGGTTGTTCTACGCAACTGGCACACGTTTATTTTACGCAACTGGCACAAGTTTGTTTGACGCAACTGGCACAAGGTTGTTCTACGCAACTGGCACAAGTTTGTTGGATGCCACTGACACAAGTTTGTTCGACGAAACTGGCCCAAGTTTTTTTGACGCAACTGGCACAAGTTTGTCAGACGCAACTGGCACAAGTTTGTTCGACGCAACTGGCACAAGTTTTTTCGACTCAATTGGCACAAGTTTGTTTGACGCAACTGGAACAAGTTTGTTTGACGCAACTGGTACAAGTTTGTTTGACGCAACTGGCACAAGTTTGTTTGACGCAACTGGCACAAGTTTATTTGAAGCAACTGGCACAAGTTTACTCGACGAAACTGGCACAAGTTTGTTCGCCGTAACTGGCAGAAATTTGTTTGACGCAACTGGCGCAAGTTTGTTTGACGCAACTGGCACAAGTTTGTTCTACATAAATGGCTCAAGTTTGTTCTATGCAACTGGCACAAGTTTGTTCTACGCAACTGGCACAAGTTTGTTCTACGCATCTGGCAAAAGTTTGTTCTATGCAACTGGCACTAGTTTTTTCTACGCAACTGGCACAGGTTTGTTTGACGCAACTGGCACAAATTTGTTCTATCCAATTGACACAAGTTTGTTCGACGCAACTGGCACAAGTTTGTTCTACGCAACTGACACAAGTTTGTTTGACACAATTGGCAGAAGTTTGTTGAACGCAACTGGCACAAGTTTGTTCGACGCAACTGGCGCAAGTTTGTTCGACGCAACTGGCACAAGTTTATTCGACACAACTGGCAAAAGTTTGTTCGATGCAACTAGCACAAGTTTGTTTAACGCAACTGGCACAAGTTTGTTCGACCCAACTGGCACAAGTTTGTTTGACGCAACTGGCACAAGTTTGTTTGACGCAACTGGCACAAGTTTGTTTGACGCAACTGGCACAAGGTTCTTCTACGCAACTGGCACAAGTTTGTTCTACGCAAATGGCACAAGTTTGTTTGACGCAACTGGCACAAGTTTGTTCTACACAACTGGCACAAGTTTGTTTGACTCAATTGGCACAAGTTTGTTCGACGCAACTTGCACAAGTTTGTTAGACGCAACTGGCACAAGTTTGTTCGACGTAACAGGCACAAGTTTTTTCGACTCAATTGGTACAAGTTTGTTTGACGCAACTGGCACAAGTTTGTTTGACGCAAGAGGCACAAGTTTGTTTGACGCAACTGGCACAAGCTTGTTTGACGCAACTGGCACAAGTTTTTTTTTACGCAACTGGCACAAGTTTTCTCGACGCAACCGGCACAATTTTGTTCGCCATACCTGCCACAAGTTTGTTCGACGCAACTGGCACAAGTTTGTTCGACGCAACTGGCACATGTTTGTTTGACGCAACTGGCACAGGTTTCTTCGACACAACTGGCACAAGTTTGTTCGACGCAACTGGCACAAGTTTGTTCTATGCAACTGGCACAAGTTTGTTCTTTGCAACTGGCACTAGTTTGTTCTATGCAACTGGCATAAGTTTGTTTGACGCAATTAGCACAAGTTTGTTCTACGCAACTGGCACAAGTTTGTTCTATTCATCTGGCAGAAGTTTGTTGGACGCAACTGGTACATGTTTGTTGGACGCAACTCTCACTAGTTTGTTCGAACCAACTGGCACAAGTTTGTTTTACACAACTGGCACAAGTTTGTTCGACGCAACTGGCACAAGTTTGTTTGACGCAACTGGCACAAGTTTGTTCTACCCAACTGACACAAGTTTGTTCTATGCAACTGACACAAGTTTGTTTGACACAACTGGCAGAAGTTTGTTCAACGCAACTGGCACAAGTTTGTTTGACGCAACTGGCGCAAGTTTGTTCGACGCAATTGGCACAAGTTTGTTCGACGCAACTGGCACAAGTTTGTTCGATGCAACTGACACAAGTTTGTTTGACACAACTGGCAGAAGTTTGTTCAACGCAACTGGCACAAGTTTGTTTGACGCAACTGGCGCAAGTTTGTTCGACGCAACTGGCACAAGTTTGTTCGATGCAACTTTCACAAGTTTGTTCAATGCAACTGGCACAAGTTTGTTTAACGCAACTGGCACAAGTTTGTTCGACCCAACTGGCACAAGTTTGTTTGACGCAACTGGCACAAGTTTGTTTGACGCAACTGGCACAAGTTTGTTTGACGCAACTGGCACAAGTTTGTTTGACGCAACTGGCACAAGGTTGTTCTACGAAACTGGTACAAGTTTGTTCTACGCAACTGGCACAAGTTTGTTTGATTCAACTGGCACAAGTTTGTTTGAAGCAACTGGCAGAAGTTTGTTTGACGCAACTGGCACAAGTTTGTTCGGCGCAACTGGCCCAAGTTTGTTTGAAGCAACTGGCACAAGTTTGTTAGACCCAACTGGCACAAGTTTGTTCGATGTAACTGGAACAAGTTTTTTCGACTCAATTGGCAGAAGTTTGTTTGACGCAACTGGCACAAGTTTGTTTGACGCAACTTGCACAAGTTTGTTTGACGCAACTGGCACAAGTTTATTTGACGCAACAGGCACAAGTTTTCTCGACGCAACTGGCACAAGTTTGTTCTCCGTAACTGGCACAGGTTTGTTCGACGCAACTGGCGCAAGTTTGTTTGACGCAACTGGCACAAGTCTTTTTGACGTAACTGGCACAAGTTTTCAAGACGCAACTGGCACAAGTTTGTTCGCCGTAACTGGCACAAGTTTGCTCGACGCCACTGGCAAAAGTTTGTTCGACGCAACTGGCACAAGTTTGTTTGACGCATCTGGTACTAATTTGTTCTATGCAACTGGCACAAGTTTGTTCTACGCAACTGGCACAAGTTTGTTCTACGCAACTGGCACAAGTTTGTTCTATGCAACTGGCACTAGTTTGTTCTACGCAACTGGCATAAGTTTGTTTGACGCAACTGGCACAAGTTTGTTCTACGCAACTGGCACAAGTTTGTTGGACGCAACTGGCACAAGTTTCTTCTACGCAACTGGCACAAGTTTGTTGGACGCAACTGGCTCAAGTTTGTTTGGCGCAACTGGCACAAGTTTGTTCGACGCAACTGGCACAAGTTTGTTCGACGCAACTGGCACAAGTTTGTTCGACGCAACTGGCACAAGTTTGTTTGACGCAACTGGGACAAGTTTTTTTTTTACGTAACTGGCACAATTTTTCTCGAAGCAGCTGGCACAAGTTTGTTCGCCATATCTGGCACAAGTTTGTTCGACGCAACAGGCACAAGTTTCTTCGACGCAACTGGCACAAGTTTCTTCGACGCAACTGGCACAAGTATGTTTGACGCAACAGGCACAAGTTTGTTCTACCCAACTGGCACAAGTTTGTTCAACGCAACTGGCACAAGTTTGTTCTAAGCAACTGGCAAAAGTTTGTTAGACGGAACTGACGCAAGTTTGTTCGACGCAACTGGCACACGTTTATTCGACGCAACTGGCGCAAGTTTGTTCGACGCAACTAGTACAAGTTTGTTTAACGTAACTGGCACAAGTTTGTTCGACACAACTGGCACAAGTTTGTTTGACACAACTGGCACAAGTTTGTTTGACGCAACTGGCACAAGGTTGTTCTACGCAACATGTACAAGTTTGTTCTACGCAACTGGCACAAGTTTTTTTGATGCAACTGGCACAAGTTTGTTCTATGCAACTGGCACTAGTTTGTTCGATGCCAGTGGCACAAGTTTGTTCGACGCAACTGGCACAAGTTTGTTTGACGCAACTGATTCAAGTTTGTTAGACGCAACTGGCACAAGTTTGTTCAACGCAACTGGCACAAGTTTTTTTTAATCAATTGGCACAAGTTTGTTTGACGCAACTGGCACAAGTTTGTTTGACGCAACTGGCACAAGTTTGTTTGACGCAACTGGCACAAGTTTGTTTGACGCAACTGGCACAAGTTTGTTTGACGCAACTGGCACAAGTTTATTTGACGCAACTGGCACAACTTTTCTCGACGCAACTGGCACAAGTTTGTTCCCCGTAACTAGCACAAGTTTGTTCGACGCAACTGGCACAAGTTTATTCGAAGCAACTGGCACAAGTTTATTTGACGCAACTGGCACACGTTTCTTCGACGCAAGTGGCACAAGTTGGTTCGCAGTAACTGGCACAAGTTTGTTTGACGCAACTGGCACAAGTTTATTTGACGCAACTGGCACACGTTTTCTCGACGCAAGTGGCACAAGTTGGTTCGCAGTAACTGGCACAAGTTTGTTCGACGCAACTGTCACAAGTTTGTTCGACGCAACTGGCACAAGTTTGTTTGACGGAACTGGAACAAGTTTCTTCGACGCAACTGGCACAAGTTTGTTCAATGCAACTAGAACAAGTTTGTTCTACTCAACTGGCACAAGTTTGTTCTATGCAACTGGCACTAGTTTGTTTTACGCAACTGGCATAAGTTTGTTTGACGCAACTGGCACAAGTTTGTTCTACAAACTAGCACAAGTTTGTTCGACGCAACTGGCACAAGGTTGTTCTACGCAACTGGCACACGTTTATTTTACGCAACTGGCACAAGTTTGTTTGACGCAACTGGCACAAGGTTGTTCTACGCAACTGGCACAAGTTTGTTGGATGCCACTGACACAAGTTTGTTCGACGAAACTGGCCCAAGTTTTTTTGACGCAACTGGCACAAGTTTGTCAGACGCAACTGGCACAAGTTTGTTCGACGCAACTGGCACAAGTTTTTTCGACTCAATTGGCACAAGTTTGTTTGACGCAACTGGAACAAGTTTGTTTGACGCAACTGGTACAAGTTTGTTTGACGCAACTGGCACAAGTTTGTTTGACGCAACTGGCACAAGTTTATTTGAAGCAACTGGCACAAGTTTACTCGACGAAACTGGCACAAGTTTGTTCGCCGTAACTGGCAGAAATTTGTTTGACGCAACTGGCGCAAGTTTGTTTGACGCAACTGGCACAAGTTTGTTCTACATAAATGGCTCAAGTTTGTTCTATGCAACTGGCACAAGTTTGTTCTACGCAACTGGCACAAGTTTGTTCTACGCATCTGGCAAAAGTTTGTTCTATGCAACTGGCACTAGTTTTTTCTACGCAACTGGCACAGGTTTGTTTGACGCAACTGGCACAAATTTGTTCTATCCAATTGACACAAGTTTGTTCGACGCAACTGGCACAAGTTTGTTCTACGCAACTGACACAAGTTTGTTTGACACAATTGGCAGAAGTTTGTTGAACGCAACTGGCACAAGTTTGTTCGACGCAACTGGCGCAAGTTTGTTCGACGCAACTGGCACAAGTTTATTCGACACAACTGGCAAAAGTTTGTTCGATGCAACTAGCACAAGTTTGTTTAACGCAACTGGCACAAGTTTGTTCGACCCAACTGGCACAAGTTTGTTTGACGCAACTGGCACAAGTTTGTTTGACGCAACTGGCACAAGTTTGTTTGACGCAACTGGCACAAGGTTCTTCTACGCAACTGGCACAAGTTTGTTCTACGCAAATGGCACAAGTTTGTTTGACGCAACTGGCACAAGTTTGTTCTACACAACTGGCACAAGTTTGTTTGACTCAATTGGCACAAGTTTGTTCGACGCAACTTGCACAAGTTTGTTAGACGCAACTGGCACAAGTTTGTTCGACGTAACAGGCACAAGTTTTTTCGACTCAATTGGTACAAGTTTGTTTGACGCAACTGGCACAAGTTTGTTTGACGCAAGAGGCACAAGTTTGTTTGACGCAACTGGCACAAGCTTGTTTGACGCAACTGGCACAAGTTTTTTTTTACGCAACTGGCACAAGTTTTCTCGACGCAACCGGCACAATTTTGTTCGCCATACCTGCCACAAGTTTGTTCGACGCAACTGGCACAAGTTTGTTCGACGCAACTGGCACATGTTTGTTTGACGCAACTGGCACAGGTTTCTTCGACACAACTGGCACAAGTTTGTTCGACGCAACTGGCACAAGTTTGTTCTATGCAACTGGCACAAGTTTGTTCTTTGCAACTGGCACTAGTTTGTTCTATGCAACTGGCATAAGTTTGTTTGACGCAATTAGCACAAGTTTGTTCTACGCAACTGGCACAAGTTTGTTCTATTCATCTGGCAGAAGTTTGTTGGACGCAACTGGTACATGTTTGTTGGACGCAACTCTCACTAGTTTGTTCGAACCAACTGGCACAAGTTTGTTTTACACAACTGGCACAAGTTTGTTCGACGCAACTGGCACAAGTTTGTTTGACGCAACTGGCACAAGTTTGTTCTACCCAACTGACACAAGTTTGTTCTATGCAACTGACACAAGTTTGTTTGACACAACTGGCAGAAGTTTGTTCAACGCAACTGGCACAAGTTTGTTTGACGCAACTGGCGCAAGTTTGTTCGACGCAATTGGCACAAGTTTGTTCGACGCAACTGGCACAAGTTTGTTCGATGCAACTGACACAAGTTTGTTTGACACAACTGGCAGAAGTTTGTTCAACGCAACTGGCACAAGTTTGTTTGACGCAACTGGCGCAAGTTTGTTCGACGCAACTGGCACAAGTTTGTTCGATGCAACTTTCACAAGTTTGTTCAATGCAACTGGCACAAGTTTGTTTAACGCAACTGGCACAAGTTTTTTCGACCCAACTGGCACAAGTTTGTTTGACGCAACTGGCACAAGTTTGTTTGACGCAACTGGCACAAGTTTGTTTGACGCAACTGGCACAAGTTTGTTTGACGCAACTGGCACAAGGTTGTTCTACGAAACTGGTACAAGTTTGTTCTACGCAACTGGCACAAGTTTGTTTGATTCAACTGGCACAAGTTTGTTTGAAGCAACTGGCAGAAGTTTGTTTGACGCAACTGGCACAAGTTTGTTCGGCGCAACTGGCCCAAGTTTGTTTGAAGCAACTGGCACAAGTTTGTTAGACCCAACTGGCACAAGTTTGTTCGATGTAACTGGAACAAGTTTTTTCGACTCAATTGGCAGAAGTTTGTTTGACGCAACTGGCACAAGTTTGTTTGACGCAACTTGCACAAGTTTGTTTGACGCAACTGGCACAAGTTTATTTGACGCAACAGGCACAAGTTTTCTCGACGCAACTGGCACAAGTTTGTTCTCCGTAACTGGCACAGGTTTGTTCGACGCAACTGGCGCAAGTTTGTTTGACGCAACTGGCACAAGTCTTTTTGACGTAACTGGCACAAGTTTTCAAGACGCAACTGGCACAAGTTTGTTCGCCGTAACTGGCACAAGTTTGCTCGACGCCACTGGCAAAAGTTTGTTCGACGCAACTGGCACAAGTTTGTTTGACGCATCTGGTACTAATTTGTTCTATGCAACTGGCACAAGTTTGTTCTACGCAACTGGCACAAGTTTGTTCTACGCAACTGGCACAAGTTTGTTCTATGCAACTGGCACTAGTTTGTTCTACGCAACTGGCATAAGTTTGTTTGACGCAACTGGCACAAGTTTGTTCTACGCAACTGGCACAAGTTTGTTGGACGCAACTGGCACAAGTTTCTTCTACGCAACTGGCACAAGTTTGTTGGACGCAACTGGCTCAAGTTTGTTTGGCGCAACTGGCACAAGTTTGTTCGACGCAACTGGCACAAGTTTGTTCGACGCAACTGGCACAAGTTTGTTCGACGCAACTGGCACAAGTTTGTTTGACGCAACTGGGACAAGTTTTTTTTTTACGTAACTGGCACAATTTTTCTCGAAGCAGCTGGCACAAGTTTGTTCGCCATATCTGGCACAAGTTTGTTCGACGCAACAGGCACAAGTTTCTTCGACGCAACTGGCACAAGTTTCTTCGACGCAACTGGCACAAGTATGTTTGACGCAACAGGCACAAGTTTGTTCTACCCAACTGGCACAAGTTTGTTCAACGCAACTGGCACAAGTTTGTTCTAAGCAACTGGCAAAAGTTTGTTAGACGGAACTGACGCAAGTTTGTTCGACGCAACTGGCACACGTTTATTCGACGCAACTGGCGCAAGTTTGTTCGACGCAACTAGTACAAGTTTGTTTAACGTAACTGGCACAAGTTTGTTCGACACAACTGGCACAAGTTTGTTTGACACAACTGGCACAAGTTTGTTTGACGCAACTGGCACAAGGTTGTTCTACGCAACATGTACAAGTTTGTTCTACGCAACTGGCACAAGTTTTTTTGATGCAACTGGCACAAGTTTGTTCTATGCAACTGGCACTAGTTTGTTCGATGCCAGTGGCACAAGTTTGTTCGACGCAACTGGCACAAGTTTGTTTGACGCAACTGATTCAAGTTTGTTAGACGCAACTGGCACAAGTTTGTTCAACGCAACTGGCACAAGTTTTTTTTAATCAATTGGCACAAGTTTGTTTGACGCAACTGGCACAAGTTTGTTTGACGCAACTGGCACAAGTTTGTTTGACGCAACTGGCACAAGTTTGTTTGACGCAACTGGCACAAGTTTGTTTGACGCAACTGGCACAAGTTTATTTGACGCAACTGGCACAACTTTTCTCGACGCAACTGGCACAAGTTTGTTCCCCGTAACTAGCACAAGTTTGTTCGACGCAACTGGCACAAGTTTATTCGAAGCAACTGGCACAAGTTTATTTGACGCAACTGGCACACGTTTCTTCGACGCAAGTGGCACAAGTTGGTTCGCAGTAACTGGCACAAGTTTGTTTGACGCAACTGGCACAAGTTTATTTGACGCAACTGGCACACGTTTTCTCGACGCAAGTGGCACAAGTTGGTTCGCAGTAACTGGCACAAGTTTGTTCGACGCAACTGTCACAAGTTTGTTCGACGCAACTGGCACAAGTTTGTTTGACGGAACTGGAACAAGTTTCTTCGACGCAACTGGCACAAGTTTGTTCAATGCAACTAGAACAAGTTTGTTCTACTCAACTGGCACAAGTTTGTTCTATGCAACTGGCACTAGTTTGTTTTACGCAACTGGCATAAGTTTGTTTGACGCAACTGGCACAAGTTTGTTCTACAAACTAGCACAAGTTTGTTCGACGCAACTGGCACAAGGTTGTTCTACGCAACTGGCACACGTTTATTTTACGCAACTGGCACAAGTTTGTTTGACGCAACTGGCACAAGGTTGTTCTACGCAACTGGCACAAGTTTGTTGGATGCCACTGACACAAGTTTGTTCGACGAAACTGGCCCAAGTTTTTTTGACGCAACTGGCACAAGTTTGTCAGACGCAACTGGCACAAGTTTGTTCGACGCAACTGGCACAAGTTTTTTCGACTCAATTGGCACAAGTTTGTTTGACGCAACTGGAACAAGTTTGTTTGACGCAACTGGTACAAGTTTGTTTGACGCAACTGGCACAAGTTTGTTTGACGCAACTGGCACAAGTTTATTTGAAGCAACTGGCACAAGTTTACTCGACGAAACTGGCACAAGTTTGTTCGCCGTAACTGGCAGAAATTTGTTTGACGCAACTGGCGCAAGTTTGTTTGACGCAACTGGCACAAGTTTGTTCTACATAAATGGCTCAAGTTTGTTCTATGCAACTGGCACAAGTTTGTTCTACGCAACTGGCACAAGTTTGTTCTACGCATCTGGCAAAAGTTTGTTCTATGCAACTGGCACTAGTTTTTTCTACGCAACTGGCACAGGTTTGTTTGACGCAACTGGCACAAATTTGTTCTATCCAATTGACACAAGTTTGTTCGACGCAACTGGCACAAGTTTGTTCTACGCAACTGACACAAGTTTGTTTGACACAATTGGCAGAAGTTTGTTGAACGCAACTGGCACAAGTTTGTTCGACGCAACTGGCGCAAGTTTGTTCGACGCAACTGGCACAAGTTTATTCGACACAACTGGCAAAAGTTTGTTCGATGCAACTAGCACAAGTTTGTTTAACGCAACTGGCACAAGTTTGTTCGACCCAACTGGCACAAGTTTGTTTGACGCAACTGGCACAAGTTTGTTTGACGCAACTGGCACAAGTTTGTTTGACGCAACTGGCACAAGGTTCTTCTACGCAACTGGCACAAGTTTGTTCTACGCAAATGGCACAAGTTTGTTTGACGCAACTGGCACAAGTTTGTTCTACACAACTGGCACAAGTTTGTTTGACTCAATTGGCACAAGTTTGTTCGACGCAACTTGCACAAGTTTGTTAGACGCAACTGGCACAAGTTTGTTCGACGTAACAGGCACAAGTTTTTTCGACTCAATTGGTACAAGTTTGTTTGACGCAACTGGCACAAGTTTGTTTGACGCAAGAGGCACAAGTTTGTTTGACGCAACTGGCACAAGCTTGTTTGACGCAACTGGCACAAGTTTTTTTTTACGCAACTGGCACAAGTTTTCTCGACGCAACCGGCACAATTTTGTTCGCCATACCTGCCACAAGTTTGTTCGACGCAACTGGCACAAGTTTGTTCGACGCAACTGGCACATGTTTGTTTGACGCAACTGGCACAGGTTTCTTCGACACAACTGGCACAAGTTTGTTCGACGCAACTGGCACAAGTTTGTTCTATGCAACTGGCACAAGTTTGTTCTTTGCAACTGGCACTAGTTTGTTCTATGCAACTGGCATAAGTTTGTTTGACGCAATTAGCACAAGTTTGTTCTACGCAACTGGCACAAGTTTGTTCTATTCATCTGGCAGAAGTTTGTTGGACGCAACTGGTACATGTTTGTTGGACGCAACTCTCACTAGTTTGTTCGAACCAACTGGCACAAGTTTGTTTTACACAACTGGCACAAGTTTGTTCGACGCAACTGGCACAAGTTTGTTTGACGCAACTGGCACAAGTTTGTTCTACCCAACTGACACAAGTTTGTTCTATGCAACTGACACAAGTTTGTTTGACACAACTGGCAGAAGTTTGTTCAACGCAACTGGCACAAGTTTGTTTGACGCAACTGGCGCAAGTTTGTTCGACGCAATTGGCACAAGTTTGTTCGACGCAACTGGCACAAGTTTGTTCGATGCAACTGACACAAGTTTGTTTGACACAACTGGCAGAAGTTTGTTCAACGCAACTGGCACAAGTTTGTTTGACGCAACTGGCGCAAGTTTGTTCGACGCAACTGGCACAAGTTTGTTCGATGCAACTTTCACAAGTTTGTTCAATGCAACTGGCACAAGTTTGTTTAACGCAACTGGCACAAGTTTGTTCGACCCAACTGGCACAAGTTTGTTTGACGCAACTGGCACAAGTTTGTTTGACGCAACTGGCACAAGTTTGTTTGACGCAACTGGCACAAGTTTGTTTGACGCAACTGGCACAAGGTTGTTCTACGAAACTGGTACAAGTTTGTTCTACGCAACTGGCACAAGTTTGTTTGATTCAACTGGCACAAGTTTGTTTGAAGCAACTGGCAGAAGTTTGTTTGACGCAACTGGCACAAGTTTGTTCGGCGCAACTGGCCCAAGTTTGTTTGAAGCAACTGGCACAAGTTTGTTAGACCCAACTGGCACAAGTTTGTTCGATGTAACTGGAACAAGTTTTTTCGACTCAATTGGCAGAAGTTTGTTTGACGCAACTGGCACAAGTTTGTTTGACGCAACTTGCACAAGTTTGTTTGACGCAACTGGCACAAGTTTATTTGACGCAACAGGCACAAGTTTTCTCGACGCAACTGGCACAAGTTTGTTCTCCGTAACTGGCACAGGTTTGTTCGACGCAACTGGCGCAAGTTTGTTTGACGCAACTGGCACAAGTCTTTTTGACGTAACTGGCACAAGTTTTCAAGACGCAGCTGGCACAAGTTTGTTCGCCGTAACTGGCACAAGTTTGCTCGACGCCACTGGCAAAAGTTTGTTCGACGCAACTGGCACAAGTTTGTTTGACGCATCTGGTACTAATTTGTTCTATGCAACTGGCACAAGTTTGTTCTACGCAACTGGCACAAGTTTGTTCTACGCAACTGGCACAAGTTTGTTCTATGCAACTGGCACTAGTTTGTTCTACGCAACTGGCATAAGTTTGTTTGACGCAACTGGCACAAGTTTGTTCTACGCAACTGGCACAAGTTTGTTGGACGCAACTGGCACAAGTTTCTTCTACGCAACTGGCACAAGTTTGTTGGACGCAACTGGCTCAAGTTTGTTTGGCGCAACTGGCACAAGTTTGTTCGACGCAACTGGCACAAGTTTGTTCGACGCAACTGGCACAAGTTTGTTCGACGCAACTGGCACAAGTTTGTTTGACGCAACTGGGACAAGTTTTTTTTTTACGTAACTGGCACAATTTTTCTCGAAGCAGCTGGCACAAGTTTGTTCGCCATATCTGGCACAAGTTTGTTTGACGCAACTGGCACAAGTTTGTTTGACGCAACTGGCACAAGTTTGTTCGACGCAACTGGCACAAGTTTGTTTGACGCAACTGGCACAAGTTTGTTCAACGCAACTGGCACAAGTTTGTTCTATGCAACTGGCACTAGTTTTTTCTATGCAACTGGCATAAGTTTGTTTGATGCAACTGGTACAAGTTTGTTCTACACAACTGGCACAAGTTTGTTCGACACAACTGGCTCAAGTTTGTTCTACGCAACTCTTACTAGTTTGTTGTACACAACTGGCACAAGTTTGTTTGACAAAACTGGCACAAGTTTGTTCTACGCAAATGGCAAATGTTTGTTCTACGCATCTGGCACAAGTTTGTTTGACGCAACTGGCACTAGTGTGTTCTACGCAACTGGCACAAATTTGTTTGACACAACTGGCACATGTTTGTTCTACCCAACTGGCACAAGTTTGTTTGACGCAACTGGCACAAGTTTGTTCTACGCAACTGGCACAACTTTGTTTGACACAACTGGCACAAGTTTGTTTGAAGCAACTGGCACAAGTTTGTTCGACGGAACTGGCACAGGTTTGTTCGACGTAACTGGCACGAGTTTGTTCGACGCAACTGGCACAAGTTTGTTCGATGCAACTAGAACAAGTTTGTTTAACGTAACTGGCACAAGTTTGTTCGACCCAACTGGCACAAGTTTGTTTGACAAAACTGGCACAAGTTTGTTTGATGCAACTGGCACAAGGTTGTTCTATGCAACATGTACAAGTTTGTTCTATGCAACTGGCACAAGTTTGTTTGACGCAACTGGCACAAGTTTGTTCTATGCATCTGGCATTAGTTTGTTTGATGCAACTGGCACAAGTTTGTTCGACGCAACTGGTACAAGTTTGTTTGACACAACTGGCACAAGTTTGTTAGACGCAACTGGCACAAGTTTGTTCAACGCAATTGGCACAATTTTTTTTAATCAATTAGCACAAGTTTGTTTGACGCAACTGGCACAAGTTTGTTTGACGCAACTGGCAGAAGTTTGTTTGACGCAACTGGCACAAGTTTTCTCGACGCAACTGGCATAAGTTTTCTCGACGCAACTGGCACAAGTTTGTTCGCCGTAACTGGCACAAGTTTGTTTGATGTAACTGGCACAAATTTGTTTGACGCAACTGGCACAAGTTTTTTTGACGTAACTGGCACAATTTTTCTCGACGCAACTGGCACAAGTTTGTTCCCCGTAACTAGCACAAGTTTGTTCGACGCAACTGGCACAAGTTTATTCGAAGCAACTGGCACAAGTTTGTTTGACGCAACTGGCACAAGTTTGTTCTATGCAACTGGCACAAGTTTGTTCTATGCAACTGGCACAAGTTTGTTCGACGCAACTGGCACAAGTTTGTTCTACGCAACTGGCACAAGTTTGTTGTATGCAACTGGCACTAGTTTGTTCTACGCAACTGGCATAAGTTTGTTTGATGCAACTGGCACAAGTTTGTTCTACGCAACTGGCACAAGTTTGTTGGACGCAACTGGCACAAGTTTGTTCTACGCAACTGGCACAATTTTGTTGGACACAACTGGCACAAGTTTGTTCGAAACAACTGGCACAAGTTTGTTCTACGCAACTGTCACAATTTTGTTGGACACAACTGGCACAAGTTTGTTCTACGCAACTGGCACAAGTTTGTTCTATGCAACTGGCACTAGTTTGTTCTAGGCAACTGGTACAAATTTGTTTGACGCAACTGGCACATGTTTGTTCTACCCAACTGGCACAAGTTTGTTCGATGCAACTGGCACAAGTTTGTTCTACGCAACTGGCACAAGTTTGTTTGACATAACTGGCACAAGTTTGTTCTAAGCAACTGGCCCAAGTTTGTTCGACGGAACTGGCACAAGTTTGATCGACGCAACTGGCACAAGTTTGTTCGACGCAACTGGCACAAGTTTGTTCGATGCAACTGGCACAAGTTTGTTTAACGTAACTGGCACAAGTTTCTTCGACCCAACTGGCACAAGTTTGTTTGACACAACTGGCACAAGTTTGTTCGACGCAACTGGCACAAGTTTGTTTGACGTAACTGGCGCAAGTTTGTTCGACGCAACTGGCACAAGTTTGTTCGACACAACTGGCAAAAGTTTGTTCGACCCAACTGGCACAAGTTTGTTCTATGCAACTGGCACTAATTTGTTTGACGCAACTGGCACAAGTTTGTTTGATGCAACTGGCACAAGTTCGTTTGACGCAACTGGCACTAGGTTCTTCTACGCAACTGGCACAAGTTTGTTTGACGCAACTGACACAAGTTTGTTCTACGCAACTGGCACAAGTTTGTTTGACGCAACTGGCACAAGTTTGTTTGACGCAACTGGCACAATTTTGTTTGACGCAACTGGCACAAGTTTGTTAGACGCAACTGGCACAAGTTTGTTCGACGTAACAGGCACAAGTTTTTTCGACTCAATTGGTAAAAGTTTGTTTGACGCAACTGGCACAAGTTTGTTTGACGCTAGAGGCACAAGTTTGTTTGACGCAACTGGCACAAGATTGTTTGACGCAACTGGCACAAGTTTTTTTTACGCAACTGGCACAAGTTTTCTCGAAGCAACTGGCACAAGTTTGTTCGCCATATCTGGCACAAGTTTGTTCGACGCAACTGGCACAAGTTTGTTCAACGCAAATGGCACAAGTTTGTTTGACGCAACTGGCACAAGTTTCTTCGACGCAACTGGCACAAGTTTGTTCGCCTTAACTGGCACAAGTTTGTTTGACGCAACTGGCACAAGTTTGTTCTACGCAACTGGCACAAGTTTGTTCTATGCAACTGGCAATAGTTTGTTCTATGCAACTGGCATAAGTTTGTTTGACGCAACTGGTACAAGTTTGTTCTACGCAACTGGCACAAGTTTGTTCGACACAACTGGCACAAGTTTGTTCTACGCAACTCTTACTAGTTTGTTGTACACAACTGGCACAGGTTTGTTTGACACAACTGGCACAAGTTTGTTCTATGCAACTGGCACAAGTTTGTTCTACGCAACTGGCACAAGTTTGTTCTACGCAACTGGCACAAGTTTGTTCTACACCTTTGGCACAAGTTTGTTCTATGCAACTGGCACTAGTTTGTTCTACGCAACTGGCACATGTTTGTTTGACGCAACTGGCACAAGATTGTTCTACCCAACTGACACAAGTTTGTTCGACGCAACTGGCACAAGTTTTTTCTACGCAACTGACACAAGTTTGTTTGACACAACTGGCAGAAGTTTGTTCAACGCAATAGGCACAAGTTTGTTTAACTTAACTGGCGCAAGTTTGTTCGACGCAACTGGCACAAGTTTGTTCGACGCAACTGGCAAAAGTTTGTTCGATGCAACTGGCACAAGTTTGTTTAACGCAACTGGCACAAGTTTGTTCAACCCAACTGGCACAAGTTTGTTTTATGCAACTGGCACAAGTTTGTTTGACGCAACTGGCACAAGTTTGTTTGACGCAACTGGCACAAGTTCATTTGACGCAACTGGCACAAGGTTCTTCTACGCAACTGGCACAAGTTTGTTTGACGCAACTGGCACAAGTTTGTTCTACGCAACTGGCACAAGTTTGTTTGACGCAACTGGCACAAGTTTGTTTGATACAACTGGCACAAGTTTGTTTGACGCAAGTGGCACAAATTTGTTAGACGCAACTTGCACAAGTTTGTTCGATGTAACAGGCACAAGTTTTTTCGACTCAATTGGTACAAGTTTGTTTGACGCAAGAGGCACAAGTTTGTTTGACGCAACTGGTACAAGTTTGTTTGACGCAACTGGCACAAGTTTTTTTTTACGCAACTGGCACAAGTTTTTTCGAAGCAACTGGCACAAGTTTGTTCGCCATATCTGGCACAAGTTTGTTCGACGCAACTGGCACAAGTTTGTTCAACGCAAATGGCACAAGTTTGTTTGATGCAACTGGCACAAGTTTCTTCGACGCAACTGGCACAAGTTTGTTCGCCTTAACTGGCACAAGTTTGTTTGACGCAACTGGCACAAGTTTGTTCTACGCAACTGGCACAAGTTTGTTCTATGCAACTGGCAATAGTTTGTTCTATGCAACTGGCATAAGTTTGTTTGACGCAACTGGTACAAGTTTGTTCTACGCAACTGGCACAAGTTTGTTCGACACAACTGGCACAAGTTTGTTCTACGCAACTCTTACTAGTTTGTTGTACACAACTGGCACAGGTTTGTTTGACACAACTGGCACAAGTTTGTTCTACGCAAATGGCTAATGTTTGTTCTACGCATCTGGCACAAGTTTGTTCTATGCAATTGGCACTAGTGTGTTCTACGCAACTGGCACAAATTTGTTTGACACAACTGGCACATGTTTGTTCTACCCAACTGGCACAAGTTTGTTCGACGCAACTGGCAGAAGTTTGTTTGATGCAACTGGCACAAGTTTGTTTGACACAACTGGCATAAGTTTGTTCTAAGCAACTGGCACAAGTTTGTTCGACGGAACTGGCACAAGTTTTTTCGACGCAACTGGCACAAGTTTGTTCGACGCAACTGGCACAAGTTTGTTCGACGCAACTGGAACAAGTTTGTTTAACATAACTGGCACAAGTTTGTTCGACCCAACTGGCACAAGTTTGTTTGACACAACTGGCACCAGTTTGTTTGACGCAACTGGCACAAGAATGTTCTACGCAACATGTACAAGTTTGTTCTACGCAACTGGCACAAGTTTGTTTGACGCAACTGGCACAAGTTTGTTTTATGCAACTGGCACTAGTGTGTTCGATGCAACTGGCACAAGTTTGTTCGACGAAACTGGCACAAGTTTGTTTGACGCAGGTGGCACAAGTTTGTTAGACGCAACTGGCACAAGTTTGTTCAACGCAACTGGCACAAGTTTTTTTTAATCAATTGGCACAAGTTTGTTTGCCACAACTGGCACAAGTTTGTTTGACGCAACTGGCACAAGTTTGTTTGACGCAACTGGCACAAGTTTATTTGACGAAACTGGCACAACTTTTCTCGACGAAACTGGCACAAGTTTCTTCGCCGTAACTGGCACAAGTTTGTTTGACGCAACTGGCACAAGTTTATTTGACGCAACTGGCACAAGTTTTCTCGACGTAAGTGGCACAAGTTGGTTCGCCGTAACTGGCACAAGTTTGTTCGACGCAACTGGCACAAGTTTGTTCTACTCAACTGGAACAAGTTTGTTCTATGCAACTGGCACTAGTTTGTTTTACGCAACTGGCATAAGTTTGTTTGATGCAACTGGCACAAGTTTGTTCTACAAACTAGCACAAGTTTGTTCGACGCAACTGGCACAAGTTTGTTAGACGCAACTGGCACAAGTTTGTTCGACGTAACTGGAACAAGTTTTTTCGACTCAATTGGCACAAGTTTGTTTGACGCAACTGGCACAAGTTTGTTTGACGCAACTGACACAAGTTTGTTCGAATCAACTGGCACAAGTTTGTTCGACGCAACTGGCACAAGTTTGTTCAACGCAACTGGCACAAGTTTGTTCGACGCAACTGGCACAACTTTGTTCGACGCAACTGGCACAAGTTTGTTTGACGCAACTGGCACAAGTTTTTTTTACTCAACTGGCACTAGTTTTTTCGACGCAACTGGCACATGTTTTTTTCGACTCAATTGGCACAAGTTTGTTTGGCGCAACTGGAACAAGTTTGTTTGACGCAACTGGCACAAGTTTGTTTGGCGCAACTGGCACAAGTTTGTTCGACGCAACTGGCACAAGTTTTTTCGACTCAATTGGCACAATTTTGTCCGACGCAATTGGAACAAGTTTGTTTGAAGCATCTGGCAAAAGTTTGTTCGCCGTAACTGGCACAAGTTTGTTCGACACATCTGGCACAAGTTTGTTTGACGCAATTGGCACAAGTTTGTTCATACATAACTGGCAAAAGTTTGTTCTATGCCACTGGCACAAGTTTGTTCTACGCAACTGGCACAAGTTTGTTCTACGCAACTGGCACAAGTTTGTTAGACGCAACTGGCACAAGTTTGTTCGACGTAACAGGCACAAGTTTTTCCGACTCAATTGGAACAAGTTCGTTTGACGCAACTGGCACAAGTTTGTTTGACGCAAGAGGCACAAGTTTGTTTGACGCAACTGGCACAAGTTTGTTTGACGCAACTGTCACAATTTTTTTTTTACGCAACTGGCACAAGTTTTCTCGAAGCAACTAACACAAGTTTATTCGCCATATCTGGCACAAGTTTGTTCGACGCAACTGGCACAAGTTTGTTCGACGCAAATGGCACAAGTTTGTTTGACGCAACTGGCACAAGTTTCTTAGACGCAACTGGCACAAGTTTGTTTGACGCAACTGGCACAAGTTTGTTTGACGCAACTGGCACAAGTTTGTTCTACGCAACTGACACAAGTTTGTTCTATGCAACTGGCACTAGTTTGTTCTATGCAACTGGCATAAGTTTGTTCAACGCAACTGGCACAAGTTTGTTCGACGCAACTGGCGCAAGTTTGTTCGACGCAACTGGCACAAGTTTGTTCGACGCAACTGGCAAAAGTTTGTTCGATGCAACTGGCACAAGTTTGTTTAACGCAACTGGCACAAGTTTGTTTGACGCAACTGGCACAAGTTTGTTCTACGCAACTGGCACAAGTTTGTTTGATGCAACTGGCACAAGTTTGTTCTACGCAACTGGCACAAGTTTGTTTGATGCAACTGGCAGAAGTTTGTTCTATGCAACTGGCACAAGTTTGTTTGATGCAACTGGCACAAGTTTGTTCGACGCAACTGGCACAAATTTGTTAGACGCAACTGGCACAAGTTTGTTCAACGTAACAGGCACAAGTTTTTTCGACTCAATTGGCACAAGTTTGTTTGACGCAAGAGGCACAAGTTTGTTTGACGCAACTGGCACAAGTTTGTTTGACGCAACTGGCACAAGTTTTTTTTGACGCAACTGGCACAAGTTTTCTTGACGCAACTTTCACAAGTTTGTTCGCCATATCTGGCACAAGTTTGTTCAACGCAACTGGCACAAGTTTGTTCGACGCAACTGCCACAATTTGTTCGACGCAACTAGCACAAGTTTTTTCGACTAAATTGGTACAAGTTTGTTTGACAAAACTGGCACAAGTTTGTTTGACGCCACTGGCACAAGTTTGTTTGACGTAACTGGCACAAGTTTGTTCTACGCAAGTGGCACAAGTTTGTTTGACGCAACTGGCACAAGTTTGTTCTATGCAACTGGCACAAGTTTGTTCTATGCAACTGGCACAAGTTTGTTCTACGCAACTGGCACAAGTTTTCTCGATGCAAGTGGCACAAGTTGGTTCGCCGTAACTGGCACAAGCTTGTTCGACGCAACTGGCACAAGTAAGTTCGACGCAACTGGCACAAGTTTGTTTGACGCAACTGGCACAAGTTTCTTCGACGCAACTGGCACAAGTTTGTTCGACGAACTGGCACAAGTTTGTTTGACGCAATTGACACAAGTTTGTTCTACTCAACTGGCACAAGTTTGTTCTATGCAACAGGCACTAGTTTGTTTTACGCAACTGGCATAAGTTTGTTTGACGCAACTGGCACAAGTTTGTTCTACAAACTAGCACAAGTTTGTTCGACGCAACTGGCACAAAGTTGTTCTACACAACTGGCACAAGTTTGTTCTACGCAACTGGCACAAGTTTGTTTGACGCAACTGGCACAAGGTTGTTCTACGCAACTGGCACAAGTTTGTTGGATGCCACTGACACAAGTTTGTTTGACGCAACTGGCACAAGTTTGTTAGACGCAACTTGCACAAGTTTGTTCAACGCAACTGGCACAAGTTTGACGCAACTGGCACAAGTTTGTTTGACGCAACTGGCACAAGTTTGTTTGACGCAACTGGCACAAGTTTGTTAGATGCAACAGGCACAAGTTTGTTCGATGTAACAGGCACAAGTTTTTTTTACTCAATTGGTACAAGTTTGTTTGACGCAACTGGCACAAGTTTGTTTGACGCAAGAGGCACAAGTTTGTTTGGCGCAACTGGCACAAGTTTGTTTGACGCAAATGGCACATGCTTTTTTTTAAGCAACTGGCACAAGTTTTCTCGAAGCAACTGGCACAAGTTTGTTCGACGCAACTGGCACAAGTTTGTTCGACGCAACTGGCACAAGTTTGTTAGACACAAATGGCACAAGTTTGTTTGACGCAACTGGCACAAGTTTGTTCTACGCAACTGGCACAAGTTTGTTCGACGCAACTGGCACAAGTTTGTTTGACGCAACTGGCACAAGTTTGTTCTACGCAACTGGCAAAAGTTTGTTCTATGCAACTGGCACTGATTTGTTCTATGCAACTGGCATAAGTTTGTTTGACGCAACTGGTACAAGTTTGTTCTACGCAACTGGCACAAGTTTGTTCGACGCAACTGGCACAAGTTTGTTCTACGCAACTCTACTAGTTTGTTGTACACAACTGGCACAAGTTTGTTTGATACAACTGGCATAAGTTTGTTCTACGCAAATGGCAAATGTTTGTTCTACGCATCTGGCACAAGTTTGTTCTATGCAACTGGCACTAGTGTGTTCTACGCAACTGGCAGAAATTTGTTTGACACAACTGGCACATGTTTGTTCTACCCAACTGGCACAAGTTTGTTCGACGCAACTGGTACAAGTTTGTTTAACGTAACTGGCACAAGTTTCTTTGACCCAACAGGCACAAGTTTGTTTGACACAACTGGCACAAGTTTGTTCGATGTAACTGGCACAAGTTTGTTTGACGCAACTGGCAAAAGTTTGTTTGACGCAAGTGGCACAAGTTTGTTCTACGCAACATGCACAAGTTTGTTCTTTGCAACTGGCACAAGTTTGTTTGATGCAACTGGCACAAGTTTGTTCTATGCAACTGGCACTAGTTTGTTTGATGCAACTGGCACAAGTTTGTTCAACGCAACTGGCCCAAGTTTCTTTGAAGCAACTGGCATAAGTTTGTTAGACGCAACTGCCACAATTTGTTCGACGCAACTGGCACAAGTTTTTTCGACTAAATTGGCACAAGTTTGTTTGACACAACTGGCACAAGTTTGTTTGACGCCACTGGCACAAGTTTGTTTGACGTAACTGTCACAAGTTTGTTCTACGCAACTGGCACAAGTTTGTTTGACGCAACGGGCACAAGTTTGTTTGACGAAACTGGCACAAGTTTGTTCTATGCAACTGGCACAAGTTTGTTCTACGCAACTGGCACAAGTTTTCTCGATGCAAGGGGCACAAGTTGGTTTGCCGTAACTGGCACAAGTTTGTTCGACGCAACTGGCACAAGTTTGTTCGACGCAACTGGCACAGGTTTGTTTGACGCAACTGGCAAAAGTTTGTTTGACGCAACTGGCACAAGTTTGTTCAACGCAACTGGCACAAGTTTGTTTGACGCAACTGGCAAAAGTTTGTTTGACGGAACTGGCACAAGTTTGTTCTACGAAACATGCACAAGTTTGTTCTACGCAACTGGCAAAAGTTTGTTTGACGCAACTGGCACAAGTTTGTTCTATGCAACTGGCACTAGTTTGTTTGATGCAACTGGCACAAGTTTCTTTGACCCAACTGGCACAAGTTTGTTTGACACAACTGGCACAAGTTTGTTCAACGCAACTGGCACAAGTTTGTTTGAAGCAACTGGCAAAAGTTTGTTTGACGCACCTCGCACAAGTTTGTTCTATGCAACATGCACAAGTTTGTTCTACACAACTGGCACAAGTTTGTTTGACGCAACTGGCACAAGTTTGTTCTATGCAACTGGCACTAGTTTGTTTGATGCAACTGGCACAAGTTTGTTCGACGCATCTGGCCCAAGTTTGTTCGAAGCAACTGGCACAAGTTTGTTAGACGCAACTGCCACAATTTGTTCGACGCAACTGGCACAAGTTTTTTCGACTAAATTGGCATAAGTTTGTTTGACACAACTGGCACAAGTTTGTTTGACGCCACTGTCACAAGTTTGTTTGACGTAACTGGCACAAGTTTGTTCTACGCAACTGGCACAATTTTGTTTGACGAAACTGGCACAAGTTTGTTCTATGCAACTGGCACAAGTTTGTTCTATGCAACTGGCACAAGTTTGTTCTACGCAACTGGCACAAGTTTTCTCGATGCAAGTGGCACAAGTTGGTTCGCCGTAACTGGCACAAGTTTGTTCAACGCAACTGGCACAAGTTTGTTTGAGGCAACTGGCAAAAGTTTGTTTGACGCAACTGGCACAAGTTTGTTCGACGCAACTGGCACAAGTTTGTTTGACGCAACTGGCAAAAGTTTGTTTGACGCAACTGGCACAAGTTTGTTCTACGCAACATGCACAAGTTTGTTCTACGCAACTGGCACAAGTTTGTTTGACGCAACTGGCACAAGTTTGTTCTATGCAACTGGCACTAGTTTGTTTGATTTAACTGCCACAAGTTTGTTCGACGCAACGGGCCCAAGTTTGTTTGACGTAACTGCCACAAGTTTGTTCGACGCAACTGGCACAAGTTTTTTCGACTCAATTGGCACAAGTTTGTTTGACACAACTGGCACAAGTTTGTTTGACGCCACTGGAACAAGTTTGTTTGACGTAACTGGCACAAGTTTGTTTGAAGCAACTGGCAAAAGTTTGTTTGACGCAACTGACACAAGGTTGTTCTACGTAACTGGCACAAGTTTGTTCTATGCAACTGGCACAAGTTTGTTCTATGCAACTGGCACAAGTTTGTTCGATGCAACTGGCACAAGTTTGTTCGACGCAACTGGCACAAGTTTGATCGACGCAACTGGCACAAGTTTGTTCGACGCAACTGGCACAAGTTTTTTCTACATAACTGGCACAAGTTTGTTCTATGCAACTGGCACAAGTTTGTTCTACGCAACTGGCTCAAGTTTTCTCGACGCAAGTGGCACAAGTTGGTTCGAAGCAACTGGCACAAGCTTGTTTGACGCAACTGGCACAAGTTTGTTCAACACAACTGGCACAAGTTTGATCGACGAACTGGCACAAGTTTGTTTGATGCAATTGGCACAAGTTTGTTCTACTTAACTGGTACAAGTCTGTTCTATGCAACTGGCACTAGTTTGTTTTACGCAACTGGCATAAGTTTGTTTGACGCAACTGGCACAAGTTTGTTCTACAAACTAGCACAAGTTTGTTCGACGCAACTGGCACAAGGTTGTTCTACGCAACTGGCACAAGTTTGTTCAACGCAACTGGCACAAGTTTGTTTGACGCAACTGGCACAAGGTTGTTCTACGCAACTGACACAAGTTTGTTGGATGCCACTGACACAAGTTTGTTCGACGAAACTGGCCCAAGTTTTTTTGACGCAACTGGCACAAGTTTGTTAGACGCAACTGGCACAAGTTTTTTCGACTCAATTGGCACAAGTTCGTTTTGCGCAACTGGAACAAGTTTGTTTGACGCATCTGACACAAGTTTGTTTGACGCAACTAGCACAAGTTTGTTTGATCAACTGGCACAAGTTTATTTGACGCAACTGGCACAAGTTTTCTCGACGAAACTGGCACAAGTTTGTTCGCCGTAACTGGCACAAGTTTGTTCGACGCAACTGGCACAAGTTTGTTTGACACAACTGGCACAAGTTTGTTCTACATAACTGGCACAAGTTTGTTCTATGCAACTGGCACAAGTTTGTTCTACGCAACTGGCACAAGTTTGTTCGACGCAACTGGCACAAGTTTGTTTCACGCAACTGGCACAAGTTTGTTTGACGCAACTGGCACAAGGTTGTTCTATGCAACTGGCACAAGTTTGTTGTACACAACTGGCACAAGTTTGTTTGACACAACTGGCGCAAGTTTGTTCTACGCAAATGGCAAAAGTTTGTTCTACGCATCTGGCACAAGTTTGTTCTATGCAACTAGCACTAGTTTGTTTGACGCAACTGGCACAAATTTGTTTGACGCAACTGGCACATGTTTCTTTTACCCAACAGGCACAAGTTTGTTCGACACAACTGGCACAAGTTTGTTCTACACAACTGGCACAAGTTTGTTTGACACAAGTGGCACATGTTTGTTCTAAGCACCTGGCCCAAGTTTGTTCCACGGAACTGGCACAAGTTTGTTCGACACAACTGGCACAAATTTGTACGACGCAACTGGTACAAGTTTGTTTAACGTAACTAGCACAAGTTTGTTCGACCCAACTGGCACAAGTTTGTTTGACACAACTGGCACAAGTTTGTTCAACGCAACTGGTACAAGTTTGTTTGACGCAACTGGCACAAGTTTGTTTAGCGCAACTGGCACAAGGTTGTTCTACGCAACATGTACAAGTTTGTTCTACGCAACTGGCACAAGTTTGTTTGACGCAACTGGCACAAGTTTGTTCTATGCAACTGGCATTAGTTTGTTCGATGCAACTGGCACAAGTTTGTTCGACGCAACTGGCACAAGTTTGTTTGATGCAACTGGCACAAGTTTGTTAGACGCAACTTGCACAAGTTTGTTCAACGCAACTGGCACAAGTTTTTTTCGAATCAATTGGCACAAGTTTGTTTGACGCAACTAGCTCAACTTTGTTTGACGCAACTGGCACAAGTTTTGTTTGACGCAACTGGCACAAGTTTGTTTGACGCAACTGGTACAAGATTGTCTGACGCAACTGGCACAAGTTTGTTCGCCGTAACTGGCACAAGTTTGTTCGACACAACTGGCACAAGTTTGTTCGGCGCAACTGGCACAAGTTTGTTTGACGCAACTGGCACAAGTTTCTTCGACGCAACTGGCACAAGTTTGTTCGACGCAACTGGCACAAGTTTGTTTGATGCAATTGGCACAAGTTTGTTCTACTCAACTGGCACTAGTTTGTTCTATGCAACTGGCATAAGTTTGTTTGATGCAACTGGTACAAGTTTGTTCTACGGAACTGGCACAAATTTGTTCGACACAACTGGCTCAAGTTTGTTCTACGCAACTCTTACTAGTTTGTTGTACACAACTGGCACAAGTTTGTTTGACAAAACTGGCACAAGTTTGTTATACGCAAATGGCAAATGTTTGTTCTACGCATCTGGCACAAGTTTGTTCTATGCAACTGGCACTGGTTTGTTTTACGCAACTGGCATAAGTTTGTTTGACGCAACTGGCACAAGTTTGTTCTACCAACTAGCACAAGTTTGTTCGATGCAACTGGCACAAGGTTGTTCTACGCAACTGGCACAAGTTTGTTCTACGCAACTGGCACAAGTTTGTTTCGACGCAACTGGCACAAGTTTGTTCGACGCAACTGGCACAAATTTGTTGGATGCCACTGGCCCAAGTTTGTTCTACATAACTGGCACAAGTTTGTTCTATGCAAATGGCACAAGTTTGTTCTACGCAACTGGCACAAGTTTGTTCTACGCATCTGGCACAATTTTGTTCTATGCAACTGGCGCTAGTTTGTTCTACGCAACTGGCACAAGTTTGTTTGACGCAGCTGGCACAAGTTTGTTCTACCCAACTGACACAAGTTTGTTCGACGCAACTGGCACAAGTTTGTTCTACGCAACTGACACAAGTTTGTTTGACACAACTGGCAGAAGTTTGTTCAGCGCAGTTGGCACAAGTTTGTTTGACGCAACTGTCGCAAGTTTGTTTGACGCAACTGGCACAAGTTTGTTCGACGCAACTGGCAAAAGTTTGTTTGAAGCAACTGGCACAAGTTCGTTTGACGCAACTGGCACAAGGTTCTTTTACGCAACTGGCACAAGTTTCTTTGACGCAACTGGCACAAGTTTGTTCTATGCAACTGGCACAAGTTTGTTTGACGCAACTGGCACAAGTTTGTTTGACGCAACTGGCACAAGTTTGTTTGACGCAACTTGCACAAGTTTGTTTGAAGCAACTGGCACAAGTTTGTTCGGCGCAACTGGCACAAGTTTGTTTGACGAAACTGGCACAAGTTTGTTTGACGCAACTGGCACAAGTTTGTTTGACGCAACTGGCAAAAGTTTGTTTGACGCAACTGGCACAAGTTTGTTAGATGCAACTGGCACAAGTTTGTTCGACGTAACAGGCACAAGTTTTTTCGACTCAACTGGTACAAGTTTGTTTGACGCAACTGGCACAAGTTTTTTGATGCAAGAGGCACAAGTTTGTTTGACGCAACTGGCACAAGTTTGTTTGACGCAACTGGCACAATTTTTTTTTTACGCAACTGGCACAAGTTTTCTCGAAGCAACTGGCACAAGTTTGTTCGCCATATCTGGCACAAGTTTGTTCGACGCAACTGGCACAAGTTTGTTCAACGCAAATGGCACAAGTTTGTTTGACGCAACAGGCACAAGTTTCTTCGACGCAACTGGCACAAGTTTCTTCGACGCAACTGGCACAAGTATGTTTGACGCAACAGGCACAAGTTTGTTCTACGCAACTGGCACAAGTTTGTTCTATGCAACTGGCACTAGTTTGTTCTATGCAACTGGCATAAGTTTGTTTGATGCAACTGGTACAAGTTTGTTCTACGCAACTGGCACAAGTTTGTTCGACGCAACTGGCACAAGTTTGTTCTACGCAACCCTTACTAGTTTGTTGTACACAACTGGCACAAGTTTTTTTTACACAACTGGCACAAGTTTGTTCTACGCAAATGGCAAATGTTTGTTCTACGCATCTGGCACAAGTTTGTTCTATGCAACCGGCGCTAGTGTGTTCTATGCAACTGGCACATATTTGTTTGACACAACTGGCACATGTTTGTTCTACCCAACTGGCACAAGTTTGTTCGACGCAACAGGCACAAGTTTCTTCGACGCAACTGGCACAAGTTTCTTCGACGCAACTGGCACAAGTATGTTTGACGCAACAGGCACAAGTTTGTTCTACCCAACTGGCACAAGTTTGTTCGACGCAACTGGCACAAGTTTGTTCTAAGCAACTGGCAAAAGTTTGTTAGACGGAACTGACGCAAGTTTGTTCGACGCAACTGGCACACGTTTATTCGACGCAACTGGCGCAAGTTTGTTCGACGCAACTAGTACAAGTTTGTTTAACGTAACTGGCACAAGTTTGTTCGACACAACTGGCACAAGTTTGTTTGACACAACTGGCACAAGTTTGTTTGACGCAACTGGCACAAGGTTGTTCTACGCAACAACATGTACAAGTTTGTTCTACGCAACTGGCACAAGTTTTTTTGATGCAACTGGCACAAGTTTGTTCTATGCAACTGGCACTAGTTTGTTCGATGCCAGTGGCACAAGTTTGTTCGACGCAACTGGCACAAGTTTGTTTGACGCAACTGATTCAAGTTTGTTAGACGCAACTGGCACAAGTTTGTTCAACGCAACTGGCACAAGTTTTTTTTAATCAATTGGCACAAGTTTGTTTGACGCAACTGGCACAAGTTTGTTTGACGCAACTGGCACAAGTTTGTTTGACGCAACTGGCACAAGTTTGTTTGACGCAACTGGCACAAGTTTGTTTGACGCAACTGGCACAAGTTTATTTGACGCAACTGGCACAACTTTTCTCGACGCAACTGGCACAAGTTTATTCGAAGCAACTGGCACAAGTTTATTTGACGCAACTGGCACACGTTTTCTCGACGCAAGTGGCACAAGTTGGTTTGCAGTAACTGGCACAAGTTTGTTTGACGCAACTGGCACAAGTTTATTTGACGCAACTGGCACACGTTTTCTCGACGCAAGTGGCACAAGTTGGTTCGCAGTAACTGGCACAAGTTTGTTCGACGCAACTGGCACAAGTTTGTTCGACGCAACTGGCACAAGTTTGTTTGACGGAACTGGAACAAGTTTCTTCGACGCAACTGGCACAAGTTTGTTCAATGCAACTAGAACAAGTTTGTTCTACTCAACTGGCACAAGTTTGTTCTATGCAACTGGCACTAGTTTGTTTTACGCAACTGGCATAAGTTTGTTTGACGCAACTGGCACAAGTTTGTTCTACAAACTAGCACAAGTTTGTTCGACACAACTGGCACAAGGTTGTTCTACGCAACTGGCACAAGTTTATTTTACGCAACTGGCACAAGTTTGTTTGACGCAACTGGCACAAGGTTGTTCTACGCAACTGGCACAAGTTTGTTGGATGCCACTGACACAAGTTTGTTCGACGAAACTGGCCCAAGTTTTTTTGACGCAACTGGCACAAGTTTGTCAGACGCAACTGGCACAAGTTTGTTCGACGCAACTGGCACAAGTTTTTTCGACTCAATTGGCACAAGTTTGTTTGACGCAACTGGAACAAGTTTGTTTGACGCAACTGGCACAAGTTTGTTTGACGCAACTGGCACAAGTTTGTTTGACGCAACTGGCACAAGTTTATTTGAAGCAACTGGCACAAGTTTACTCGACGAAACTGGCACAAGTTTGTTCGCCGTAACTGGCACAAGTTTGTTTGACGCAACTGGCGCAAGTTTGTTTGACGCAACTGGCACAAGTTTGTTCTACATAAATGGCACAAGTTTGTTCTATGCAACTGGCACAAGTTTGTTCTACGCAACTGGCACAAGTTTGTTCTACGCATCTGGCAAAAGTTTGTTCTATGCAACTGGCACTAGTTTGTTCTACGCAACTGGCACAGGTTTGTTTGACGCAACTGGCACAAATTTGTTCTACCCAATTGACACAAGTTTGTTCGACGCAACTGGCACAAGTTTGTTCTACGCAACTGACACAAGTTTGTTTGACACAATTGGCAGAAGTTTGTTGAACGCAACTGGCACAAGTTTGTTCGACGCAACTGGCGCAAGTTTGTTCGACGCAACTGGCACAAGTTTGTTCGACACAACTGGCAAAAGTTTGTTCGATGCAACTAGCACAAGTTTGTTTAACGCAACTGGCACAAGTTTGTTCGACCCAACTGGCACAAGTTTGTTTGACGCAACTGGCACAAGTTTGTTTGACGCAACTGGCACAAGTTTGTTTGACGCAACTGGCACAAGGTTCTTCTACGCAACTGGCACAAGTTTGTTCTACGCAAATGGCACAAGTTTGTTTGACGCAACTGGCACAAGTTTGTTCTACACAACTGGCACAAGTTTGTTTGACTCAATTGGCACAAGTTTGTTCGACGCAACTTGCACAAGTTTGTTAGACGCAACTGGCACAAGTTTGTTTGACGTAACAGGCACAAGTTTTTTCGACTCAATTGGTACAAGTTTGTTTGACGCAACTGGCACAAGTTTGTTTGACGCAAGAGGCACAAGTTTGTTTGACGCAACTGGCACAAGCTTGTTTGACGCAACTGGCACAAGTTTTTTTTTACGCAACTGGCACAAGTTTTCTCGACGCAACCGGCACAATTTTGTTCGCCATATCTGGCACAAGTTTGTTCGACGCAACTGGCACAAGTTTGTTTGACGCAACTGGCACATGTTTGTTTGACGCAACTGGCATAAGTTTGTTTGACGCAATTGGCACAAGTTTGTTCTACGCAACTGGCACAAGTTTGTTCTATTCATCTGGCACAAGTTTGTTGGACGCAACTGGTACAAGTTTGTTGGACGCAACTCTCACTAGTTTGTTCGAACCAACTGGCACAAGTTTGTTTTACACAACTGGCACAAGTTTGTTCGACGCAACTGGCACAAGTTTGTTTGATGCAACTGGCACAAGTTTGTTCTACCCAACTGACACAAGTTTGTTCTATGCAACTGACACATGTTTGTTTGACACAACTGGCAGAAGTTTGTTCAACGCAACTGGCACAAGTTTGTTTGACGCAACTGGCGCAAGTTTGTTCGACGCAATTGGCACAAGTTTGTTCGACGCAACTGGCACAAGTTTGTTCGATGCAACTGGCACAAGTTTGTTTGACACAACTGGCAGAAGTTTGTTCAACGCAACTGGCACAAGTTTGTTTGACACAACTGGCGCAAGTTTGTTCGACGCAACTGGCACAAGTTTGTTCGATGCAACTTTCACAAGTTTGTTCAATGCAACTGGCACAAGTTTGTTTAACGCAACTGGCACAAGTTTGTTCGACCCAACTGGCACAAGTTTGTTTGACGCAACTGGCACAAGTTTGTTTGACGCAACTGGCACAAGCTTGTTTGACACAACTGGCACAAGTTTGTTTGACGCAACTGGCACAAGGTTGTTCTACGAAACTGGCACAAGTTTGTTCTACGCAACTGGCACAAGTTTGTTTGATGCAACTGGCACAAGTTTGTTTGATGCAACTGGCAGAAGTTTGTTTGACGCAACTGGCACAAGTTTGTTCAGCGCAACTGGCCCAAGTTTGTTTGAAGCAACTAGCACAAGTTTGTTAGACCCAACTGGCACAAGTTTGTTCGATGTAACTGGAACAAGTTTTTTCGACTCAATTGGCAGAAGTTTGTTTGACGCAACTGGCACAAGTTTGTTTGACGCAACTTGCACAAGTTTGTTTGACGCAACTGGCACAAGTTTATTTGACGCAACAGGCACAAGTTTTCTCGACGCAACTGGCACAAGTTTGTTCGCCGTAACTGGCACACGTTTGTTCGACGCAACTGGCACAAGTTTGTTTGACGCAACTGGCATAAGTCTTTTTGACATAACTGGCACAAGTTTTCTCGACGCAACTGGCACAAGTTTGTTCGCCGTAACTGGCACAAGTTTGCTCGACGCCACTGGCACAAGTTTGTTCGACGCAACTGACACAAGTTTGTTTGACGCATCTGGCACTAATTTGTTCTATGCAACTGGAACAAGTTTGTTCTACGCAACTGGCACAAGTTTGTTCTACGCAACTGGCACAAATTTGTTCTATGCAACTGGCACTAGTTTGTTCTACGCAACTGGCATAAGTTTGTTTGACACAACTGGCACAAGTTTGTTCTACGCAACTGGCACAAGTTTGTTGGACGCAACTGGCACAAGTTTCTTCTACGCAACTGGCACAAGTTTGTTGGACGCAACTGGCTCAAGTTTGTTTGACGCAACTGGCACAAGTTTGTTCGACGCAACTGGCACAAGTTTGTTCGACGCAACTGGCACAAGTTTGTTCGACGCAACTGGCACAAGTTTGTTTGACGCATCTGGGACAAGTTTTTTTTTTACGCAACTGGCACAATTTTTCTCGAAGTAGCTGGCACAAGTTTGTTCGCCATATCTGGCACAAGTTTGTTTGACGCAACTGGCACAAGTTTCTTTGACACAACTGGCACAAGTTTGTTCGACGCAACTGGCAAAAGTTTGTTTGACGCAACTGGCACAAGTTTGTTCTACGCAACTGGCACAAGTTTGTTCTATGCAACTGGCACTAGTTTGTTCTATGCAACTGGCATAAGTTTGTTTGATGCAACTGGTACAAGTTTGTTCTACGCAACTGGCACAAGTTTGTTCGACACAACTGGCTCAAGTTTGCTCTACGCAACTTTTACTAGTTTGTTGTACACAACTGGCACAAGTTTGTTTGACAAAACTGGCACAAGTTTGTTCTACGCAAATGGCAAATGTTTGTTCTACGCATCTGGCAAAAGTTTGTTTGACGCAACTGGCACTAGTGTGTTCTACGCAACTGGCACAAATTTGTTTGACACAACTGGCACATGTTTGTTCTACCCAACTGGCACAAGTTTGTTCGACGCAACTGGCACAAGTTTGTTCTACGCAACTGCCACAACTTTGTTTGACACAACTGGCACAAGTTTGTACGAAGCAACTAGCACAAGTTTGTTCAACGGAACTGGCGCAGGTTTGTTCGACGTAACTGGCACAAGTTTGTTCGACGCAACTGGCACAAGTTTGTTCGATGCAACTAGAACAAGTTTGTTTAACGTAACTGGCACAAGTTTGTTCGACCCAACTGGCACAAGTTTGTTTGACAGAACTGGCACAAGTTTGTTTGATGCAACTGGCACAAGGTTGTCCTATGCAACATGTACAAGTTTGTTCTACGCAACTGGCACAAGTTTGTTTGACGCAACTGGCACAAGTTTGTTCTATGCATCTGGCATTAGTTTGTTCAATGCAACTGGCACAAGTTTGTTCGACGCAACTGGTACAAGTTTGTTTGACACAACTGGCTCAAGTTTGTTAGACGCAACTGGCACAAGTTTGTTCAACGCAATTGGCACAATTTTTTTTAATCAATTGGCACAAGTTTGTTTGACGCAACTGGCACAAGTTTGTTTGACGCAACTGGCACAAGTTTGTTTGACGCAACTTTCACAAGTTTATTTGACGCAACTGGCACAAGTTTTCTCGACGCAACTGGCACAAGTTTGTTCGACGTAACTGGCACAAGTTTGTTTGACGTAACTGGCACAAATTTGTTTGACGCAACTGGCACAAGTTTTTTTGACGTAACTGGCACAATTTTTCTCGACGCAACTGGCACAAGTTTGTTCCCCGTAACTAGCACAAGTTTGTTCGACGCCACTGGCACAAGTTTATTCGAAGCAAGTGGCACAAGTTTGTTTGACGCAACTGGCACAAGTTTGTTCTATGCAACTGGCACAAGTTTGTTCTATGCAACTGGCACAAGTTTGTTCTACGCAACTGGCACAAGTTTGTTGTATGCAACTGGCACAAGTTTGTTGTATGCAACTGGCACTAGTTTGTTCTACGCAACTGGCATAAGTTTGTTTGACGCAACTGGCACAAGTTTGTTCTACGCAACTGGCACAAGTTTGTTGGACGCAACTGGCACAAGTTTGTTCTACGCAACTGGCACAATTTTGTTGGACACAACTGGCACAAGTTTGTTCGAAACAACTGGCACAAGTTTGTTCTACGCAACTGGCACAATTTTGTTGGGCGCAACTGGCACAAGTTTGTTCTACGCAACTGGCACAAGTTTGTTCTATGCAACTGGCACTAGTTTGTTCTAGGCAACTGGAACAAATTTGTTTGACGCAACTGGCACATGTTTGTTCTACCCAAGTGGCACAAGTTTGTTCGACGCAACTGGCACAAGTTTGTTCTACGCAACTGGCACAAGTTTGTTTGACATAACTGGCACAAGTTTGTTCTAAGCAACTGGCCCAAGTTTGTTCGACGGAACTGGCTCAAGTTTGATCGACGCAACTGGCACAAGTTTGTTCGACGCAACTGGCACAAGTTTGTTCGATGCAACTGGTACAAGTTTGTTTAACGTAACTAGCACAAGTTTCTTCGACCCAACTGGCACAAGTTTGTTTGACACAACTGGCACAAGTTTGTTCGACGCAACTGGCACAAGTTTGTTTGACGCAACTGGCAAAAGTTTGTTTGACGCAACTGGCACAAGTTTGTTCTACGCAACATGCACAAGTTTGTTCTACGCAACTGGCACAAGTTTGTTCTATGCAACTGGCACTAGTTTGTTTGATGCAACTGGCACAAGTTTGTTCGACGCAACTGGCGCAAGTTTGTTTGACGTAATTGCCACAAGTTTGTTCGACGCAACTGGCACAAGTTTTTTCGACTCAATTGGCACAAGTTTGTTTGACACAATTGGCACAAGTTTGTTTGATGCCACTGGAACAAGTTTGTTTGACGTAACTGGCACAAGTTTGTTTGAAGCAACTGGCACAAGTATGTTTGACGCAACTGGCACAAGGTGGTTCTACGCAACTGGCACAAGTTTGTTCTATGCAACTGTCACAAGTTTGTTCTATGCAACTGGCACAAGTTTGTTCTACGCAACTGGCACAAGTTTGTTCGACGCAACTGGCACAAGTTTGATCGACGCAACTGGCACAATTTTGTTCGATGCAACTGGCACAAGTTTTTTCTACATAACTGGCAGAAGTTTGTTCTATGCAACTGGCACAAGTTTGTTCTACGTAACTGGCACAAGTTTTCTCCACGCAAGTGGCAAAAGTTGGTTCGAAGCAACTGGCACAAGCTTGTTTGACGCAACTGGCACAAGTTTGTTCAACACAACTGGCACAAGTTTGATCGACGAACTGGCACAAGTTTGTTTAACGCAATTGGCACAAGTTTGTTCTATGCAACTGGCACTAGTTTGTTCTACGCAACTGGCACAAGTTTGTTTGACGCAACTGGCACAAATTTGTTCTACCCAATTGACACAAGTTTGTTCGACGCAACTGGCACAAGTTTGTTCTACGCAACTGACACAAGTTTGTTTGACACAATTGGCAGAAGTTTGTTGAACGCAACTGGCACAAGTTTGTTCGACGCAACTGGCGCAAGTTTGTTCGACGCAACTGGCACAAGTTTGTTCGACACAACTGGCAAAAGTTTGTTCGATGCAACTAGCACAAGTTTGTTTAACGCAACTGGCACAAGTTTGTTCGACCTAACTGGCACAAGTTTGTTTGACGCAACTGGCACAAGTTTGTTTGACGCAACTGGCACAAGTTTGTTTGACGCAACTGGCACAAGTTTGTTTGACGCAACTGGCACAAGGTTCTTCTACGCAACTGGCACAAGTTTGTTCTACGCAAATGGCACAAGTTTGTTTGACGCAACTGGCACAAGTTTGTTCTACACAACTGGCACAAGTTTGTTTGACGCAATTGGCACAATTTTGATCGACGCAACTTGCACAAGTTTGTTAGACGCAACTGGCACAAGTTTGTTCGACGTAACAGGCACAAGTTTTTTCGACTCAATTGGTACAAGTTTGTTTGACGCAACTGGCACAAGTTTGTTTGACGCAAGAGGCACAAGTTTGTTTGACGCAACTGGCACAAGTTTGTTTGACGCAACTGGCACAAGTTTTTTTTTACGCAACTGGCACAAGTTTTCTCGACGCAACCGGCACAATTTTGTTCGCCATACCTGGCACAAGTTTGTTCGACGCAACTGGCACAAGTTTGTTCGACGCAACTGGCACATGTTTGTTTGACGCAACTGGCACAGGTTTCTTCAACACAACTGGCACAAGTTTGTTCGACGCAACTGGCACAAGTTTGTTCTATGCAACTGGCACAAGTTTGTTCTTTGCAACTGGCACTAGTTTGTTCTATGCAACTGGCATAAGTTTGTTTGACGCAATTAGCACAAGTTTGTTCTACGCAACTGGCACAAGTTTGTTCTATTCATCTGGCACAAGTTTGTTGGACGCAACTGGTACATGTTTGTTGGACGCAACTCTCACTAGTTTGTTCGAACCAACTGGCACAAGTTTGTTTTACACAACTGGCACAAGTTTGTTCGACGCAACTGGCACAAGTTTGTTTGACGCAACTGGCACAAGTTTGTTCTACCCAACTGACACAAGTTTGTTCTATGCAACTGACACAAGTTTGTTTGACACAACTGGCAGAAGTTTGTTCAACGCAACTGGCACAAGTTTGTTTGACGCAACTGGCGCAAGTTTGTTCGACGCAATTGGCACAAGTTTGTTCGACGCAACTGGCACAAGTTTGTTCGATGCAACTGACACAAGTTTGTTTGACACAACTGGCAGAAGTTTGTTCAACGCAACAGGCACAAGTTTGTTTGACGCAACTGGCGCAAGTTTGTTCGACGCAACTGGCACAAGTTTGTTCGATGCAACTTTCACAAGTTTGTTCAATGCAACTGGCACAAGTTTGTTTAACGCAACTGGCACAAGTTTGTTGGACCCAACTGGCACAAGTTTGTTTGACGCAACTGGCACAAGTTTGTTTGACGCAACTGGCACAAGTTTGTTTGACGCAACTGGCACAAGTTTGTTTGACGCAACTGGCACAAGGTTGTTCTACGAAACTGGTACAAGTTTGTTCTACGCAACTGGCACAAGTTTGTTTGATGCAACTGGCACAAGTTTGTTTGAAGCAACTGGCAGAAGTTTGTTTGACGCAACTGGCACAAGTTTGTTCGGCGCAACTGGCCCAAGTTTGTTTGAAGCAACTGGCACAAGTTTGTTAGACCCAACTGGCACAAGTTTGTTCGATGTAACTGGAACAAGTTTTTTCGACTCAATTGGCAGAAGTTTGTTTGACGCAACTGGCACAAGTTTGTTTGACGCAACTTGCACAAGTTTGTTTGACGCAACTGGCACAAGTTTATTTGACGCAACAGGCACAAGTTTTCTCGACGCAACTGGCACAAGTTTGTTCTCCGTAACTGGCACAGGTTTGTTCGACGCAACTGGCGCAAGTTTGTTTGACGCAACTGGCACAAGTCTTTTTGACGTAACTGGCACAAGTTTTCAAGACGCAACTGGCACAAGTTTGTTCGCCGTAACTGGCACAAGTTTGCTCGACGCCACTGGCACAAGTTTGTTCGACGCAACTGGCACAAGTTTGTTTGACGCATCTGGTACTAATTTGTTCTATGCAACTGGCACAAGTTTGTTCTACGCAACTGGCACAAGTTTGTTCTACGCAACTGGCACAAGTTTGTTCTATGCAACTGGCACTAGTTTGTTCTACGCAACTGGCATAAGTTTGTTTGACGCAACTGGCACAAGTTTGTTCTACGCAACTGGCACAAGTTTGTTGGACGCAACTGGCACAAGTTTCTTCTACGCAACTGGCACAAGTTTGTTGGACGCAACTGGCTCAAGTTTGTTTGGCGCAACTGGCACAAGTTTGTTCGACGCAACTGGCACAAGTTTGTTCGACGCAACTGGCACAAGTTTGTTTGACGCAACTGGCACAAGTTTGTTTGACGCAACTGGGACAAGTTTTTTTTTTACGTAACTGGCACAATTTTTCTCGAAGCAGCTGGCACAAGTTTGTTCGCCATATCTGGCACAAGTTTGTTTGACGCAACTGGCACAAGTTTGTTTGACGCAACTGGCACAAGTTTGTTCGACGCAACTGGCACAAGTTTGTTTGACGCAACTGGCACAAGTTTGTTCAACGCAACTGGCACAAGTTTGTTCTATGCAACTGGCACTAGTTTGTTCTATGCAACTGGCATAAGTTTGTTTGATGCAACTGGTACAAGTTTGTTCTACACAACTGGCACAAGTTTGTTCGACACAACTGGCTCAAGTTTGTTCTACGCAACTCTTACTAGTTTGTTGTACACAACTGGCACAAGTTTGTTTGACAAAACTGGCACAAGTTTGTTCTACGCAAATGGCAAATGTTTGTTCTACGCATCTGGCACAAGTTTGTTTGACGCAACTGGCACTAGTGTGTTCTACGCAACTGGCACAAATTTGTTTGACAAAACTGGCACATGTTTGTTCTACCCAACTGGCACAAGTTTGTTTGACGCAACTGGCACAAGTTTGTTCTACGCAACTGGCACAACTTTGTTTGACACAACTTGCACAAGTTTGTTTGAAGCAACTGGCACAAGTTTGTTCGACGGAACTGGCACAGGTTTGTTCGACGTAACTGGCACGAGTTTGTTCGACGCAACTGGCACAAGTTTGTTCGATGCAACTAGAACAAGTTTGTTTAACGTAACTGGCACAAGTTTGTTCGACCCAACTGGCACAAGTTTGTTTGACAAAACTGGCACAAGTTTGTTTGATGCAACTGGCACAAGGTTGTTCTATGCAACATGTACAAGTTTGTTCTATGCAACTGGCACAAGTTTGTTTGACGCAACTGGCACAAGTTTGTTCTATGCATCTGGCATTAGTTTGTTTGATGCAACTGGCACAAGTTTGTTCAACGCAACTGGTACAAGTTTGTTTGACACAACTGGCACAAGTTTGTTAGACGCAACTGGCACAAGTTTGTTCAACGCAATTGGCACAATTTTTTTTAATCAATTAGCACAAGTTTGTTTGACGCAACTGGCACAAGTTTGTTTGACGCAACTGGCAGAAGTTTGTTTGACGCAACTGGCACAAGTTTTCTCGACGCAACTGGCATAAGTTTTCTCGACGCAACTGGCACAAGTTTGTTCGCCGTAACTGGCACAAGTTTGTTTGATGTAACTGGCACAAATTTGTTTGACGCAACTGGCACAAGTTTTTTTGACGTAACTGGCACAATTTTTCTCGACGCAACTGGCACAAGTTTGTTCCCCGTAACTAGCACAAGTTTGTTCGACGCAACTGGCACAAGTTTATTCGAAGCAACTGGCACAAGTTTGTTTGACGCAACTGGCACAAGTTTGTTCTATGCAACTGGCACAAGTTTGTTCTATGCAACTGGCACAAGTTTGTTCGACGCAACTGGCACAAGTTTGTTCTACGCAACTGGCACAAGTTTGTTGTATGCAACTGGCACTAGTTTGTTCTACGCAACTGGCATAAGTTTGTTTGATGCAACTGGCACAAGTTTGTTCTACGCAACTGGCACAAGTTTGTTGGACGCAACTGGCACAAGTTTGTTCTACGCAACTGGCACAATTTTGTTGGACACAACTGGCACAAGTTTGTTCGAAACAACTGGCACAAGTTTGTTTTACGCAACTGGCACAATTTTGTTGGACACAACTGGCACAAGTTTGTTCTACGCAACTGGCACAAGTTTGTTCTATGCAACTGGCACTAGTTTGTTCTAGGCAACTGGTACAAATTTGTTTGACGCAACTGGCACATGTTTGTTCTACCCAACTGGCACAAGTTTGTTCGATGCAACTGGCACAAGTTTGTTCTACGCAACTGGCACAAGTTTGTTTGACATAACTGGCACAAGTTTGTTCTAAGCAACTGGCCCAAGTTTGTTCGACGGAACTGGCACAAGTTTGATCGACGCAACTGGCACAAGTTTGTTCGACGCAACTGGCACAAGTTTGTTCGATGCAACTGGTACAAGTTTGTTTAACGTAACTGGCACAAGTTTCTTCGACCCAACTGGCACAAGTTTGTTTGACACAACTGGCACAAGTTTGTTCGACGCAACTGGCACAAGTTTGTTTGACGCAACTGGCAAAAGTTTGTTTGACGCAACTGGCACAAGTTTGTTCTATGCAACATGCACAAGTTTGTTCTACGCAACTGGCACAAGTTTGTTTGACGCAACTGGCACAAGTTTCTTCGACGCAACTGGCACTAGTTTGTTTGATGCAACTGGCACAAGTTTGTTCGACGCAACTGGCCCAAGTTTGTTTGACGTAATTGCCACAAGTTTGTTCGACGCAACTGGCACAAGTTTTTTCGACTCAATTGGCACAAGTTTGTTTGACTTAATTGGCACAAGTTTGTTTGATGCCACTGGAACAAGTTTGTTTGACGTAACTGGCACAAGTTTGTTTGAAGCAACTGACACAAGTTTGTTTGACGCAACTGGCACAAGGTTGTTCTACGCAACTGGCACAAGTTTGTTCTATGCAACTGTCACAAGTTTGTTCTATGCAACTGGCACAAGTTTGTTCTACGCAACTGGCACAAGTTTGTTCGACGCAACTGGCAGAAGTTTGATCGACGCAACTGGCACAAGTTTGTTCGACTCAACTGGCACAAGTTTTTTCTACATAACTGGCACAAGTTTGTTCTATGCAACTGGCACAAGTTTGTTCTACGCAACTGGCACAAGTTTTCTCGACGCAAGTGGCACAAGTTGGTTCGAAGCAACTGGCACAAGCTTGTTTGACGCAACTGGCACAAGTTTGTTCAACACAACTAGCACAAGTTTGATCGACGAACTGGCACAAGTTTGTTTGACGCAACTGGCATAAGTTTGTTCTACTTAACTGGCACAAGTTTGTTCTATGCAACTGGCACTAGTTTGTTTTACGCAACTGGCATAAGTTTGTTTGACGCAACTGGCACAAGTTTGTTCTACAAACTCGCACAAGTTTGTTCGACGCAACTGGCACAAGGTTGTTCTACGCAACTGGCACAAGTTTGTTCTACGCAACTGGCACAAGGTTGTTCTACGCAACTGACACAAGTTTGTTGGATGCCACTGACACAAGTTTGTTCGACGAAACTGGCCCAAGTTTTTTTGACGCAACTGGCACAAGTTTGTTAAACGCAACTGGCACAAGTTTGTTCGACGCAACTGGCACAAGTTTTTTCGACTCAATTGGCACAAGTTCGTTTTGCGCAACTGGAACAAGTTTGTTTGAAGCAACTGACACAAGTTTTTTTGACGCAACTGGCACAAGTTTGTTTGATGCAACTGGCACAAGTTTATTTGATGCAACTGGTGCAAGTTTTCTCGACGAAACTGGCACAAGTTTGTTCGCCGTAACTGGCACAAGTTTATTCGACGCAACTGGCACAAGTTTGTTTGACACAACTGGCACAAGTTTGTTCTACATAACTGGCACAAATTTGTTCTTCGCAACTGGCACAAGTTTGTTCGGCGCAACTGGCACAAGTTTGTTTGATGCAACTGGCACAAGTTTGTTTCACGCAACTGGCACAAGTTTGTTTGATGCAACTGGCACAAGGTTGTTCTATGCAACTGGCACAAGTTTGTTCTATACAAATGGCTCAAGTTTGTTTGACGCAACTGGCACAAGTTTGTTTGATGCAACAGTTACAAGTTTGTTCTACATAAATGGCACAAGTTTGTTGTACACAACTGGCACAGTTTGTTTGACACAACTGGCACAAGTTTGTTCTACGCAAATGGCAAAAGTTTGTTCTACGCATCTGGCAAAAGTTTGTTCTATGCAACTGGCACTAGTTTGTTCTACGCAACTGGCACAAGTTTGTTTGATGCAACTGGCACAAGTTTTTTCTACCCAACTGACACAAGTTTGTTCGACGCAACTGGCACAAGTTTGTTCTACGCAACTGACACAAGTTTGTTTGACACAACTGGCAGAAGTTTGTTCACCGCAACTGGCACAAGTTTGTTTGATGCAACTGTCGCAAGTTTGTTCGACGCAACTGGCACAAGTTTGTTCGACGCAACCGGCAAAAGTTTGTTTGACGCAACTGGCACAAGTTTTTTCGACGCAACTGGCACAAGGTTCTTCTACGCAACTGGCACAAGTTTGTTTGACGCAATTGGCACAAGTTTGTTTGACGCAACTGGCACAAGTTTGTTTGACGCAACTGGCACAAGTTTGTTTGACGCAACTGGCAAAAGTTTGTTTGAAGCAACTGGCACAAGTTTGTTAGACGCAACTGGCACAAGTTTGTTCGACGTAACAGGCACAAGTTTTTTCGACTCAACTGGTACAAGTTTGTTTGACGCAACTGGCACAAGTTTGTTTGATGCAAGAGGCACAAGTTTGTTTGACGCAACTGGCACAAGTTTGTTTGACGCAACTGGCAGAAGTTTTTTTTTACGCAACTGGCACAAGTTTTCTCGAAGCAACTGGCACAAGTTTGTTCACCATGTCTGGCACAAGTTTGTTCGACGCAACTGGCACAAGTTTGTTCGACGCAAATGGCACAAGTTTGTTTGACGCAACTGGCACAAGTTTCTTCGACACAACTGGCACAAGTTTGTTCGACGCAACTGGCACAAGTTTGTTTGACGCAACTGGCACAAGTTTGTTCTACGCAACTGGCACAAGTTTGTTCTATGCAACTGGCACTAGTTTGTTCTATGCAACTGGCATAAGTTTGTTTGACGCAACTGGTACAAGTTTGTTCTAAGCAACTGGCACAAGTTTGTTTGACGCAACTGGCACAAGTTTGTTCTACGCAACTCTTACTAGTTTGTTGTACACAACTGGTACAAGTTTTTTTGACACAACTGGCACAAGTTTGTTCTACGCAAATGGCAAATGTTTGTTCTACGCATCTGGCATAAGTTTGTTCTATGCAACTGAAACTAGTGTGTTCTACGCAACTAGCACAAATTTGTTTGACACAACTGGCACATGTTTGTTCTACACAACTGGCACAAGTTTGTTCGACGCAACTGGCACAAGTTTGTTCTATGCAACTGGCACTAGTTTGTTCTACGCAACTGGCGTAAGTTTGTTCGACGCAACTGGCACAAGTTTTTTCGACGCAACCGTACACAAGTTTGTTCGACGCAACTGGCACAAGTTTGTTCGACGCAACAGCACAAGTTTGTTATACGCAACTGGCACAAGTTTGTTCAACGCAACTGGCACAAGTTTGTTCAAAGCAACTGGCACAAGTTTGTCCGACGTAACGGCACAAGTTTGTTCGACGCAACTGGCACATGTTTGTTCGACGCAACTGGTACAAGTTTGTTTAACACAACTGGCACAAGTTTGTTCGACCCAACTGGCAAAAGTTTGTTAGACACAACTGGCACAAGTTTGTTCAACGCAACTGGCACAAGTTTGTTTGACGCAACTGGCACAAGTTTGTTTGACGCAACTGGCACAAGGTTGTTCTAAGCAACTGACACACGTTTGTTCTACTCAACTGGCACACGTTTGTTTGACGCAACTGGCACAAGTTTGTTCAACTCAATTGGCAAAAGTTTGTTTGACGCAACTGGAACAAGTTTATTTGACGCAACTGGCACAAGTTTGTTTGACGCAACAGGCTTAAGTTTATTTGACGCAACTGGCAAAATTTTTCTCGACGAAACTGGCACAAGTTTGTTCGCCGTAACTGGCACAAGTTTGTTCGACGCAACTGGCACAAGTTTGTTCGACGCAACTGGCACAAGTTTGTTTTACACAACTGGCACAAGTTTGTTCTATGCAACTGGCACAAGTTTGTTCTACGCAACTGGCACAAGTTTGTTCTACGCAACTGCCACAAGTTTGTTCTACGCAACTGGCACAAGTTTGTTCTACGCATCAGGCACAAGTTTGTTCTATCCAACTGGCAATAGTTTCTTCTACGCAACTGGCACAATTTTGTTTGAAGAAGTAGCACAAGTTTTTTCTACCCAAGTGACACAAGTTTGTTCGACGCAACTGTCACAAGTATGTTCTACGCAAAGGACACAAGTTTGTTTGAAACAACTGGCAGAAGTTTGTTCAACTCAACTGGCAGAAGTTTGTTCGAAGCAACTGGCACAAGTTTGTTTGATGCAACTGGCACAAGTTTGTTCTACGCAAAGGACACAAGTTTGTTTGAAACAACTGGCAGAAGTTTGTTCAACTCAACTGGCAGAAGTTTGTTCGAAGCAACTGGCACAAGTTTGTTTGATGCAACTGGCACAAGTTTGTTTGATGCAACTGGCACAAGTTTGTTTGACGCAATTGGCACAAGTTTGTTCGTCGCAACTGGCCCAAGTTTGTTTGACGCAACTGGCACAAGTTTGTTAGACGCAACTGGCACAAGTTTGTTCGACGTAACTGGCATAAGTTTTTTCGACTCAATTGGCACAAGTTTGTTTGACACAACTGGCACAAGTTTGTTTGACGCAACTGGCATAAGTTTTTTTGACGCAACTGGCACAAATTTGTTTGATGCAACTGGCACAAGTTTATTTGACGCAACTGGCACAAGTTTTCTCGACGCAACTGGCACAAGTTTGTTCGCTGTAACTGGCACAAGTTTGTTCTATGCAACTGGCACAAGTTTATTTGACGCAACTGGCACAAGTTTTCTCGACGCAACTGGCACAAGTTTGTTCGCCGTAACTGGCACAAGTTTGTTCGACGCCACTGGCACAAGTTTGTTTGACGCAACTGGCACAAGTTTGTTTGACGCAACAGGCACAAGTTTGTTTTATGCAACTGGCACAAGTTTGTTCTACGCAACTGGCATAAGTTTGTTCTATGCAACTGGCACTAGTTTGTTCTACGCAACTGGCATAAGTTTGTTTGACGCAACTGGCACAAGTTTGTTCTACGCAAGTGGCACAAGTTTGTTCGACGCAAGTGGCACAAGTTTGTTCTACGCAACTGGCACAAGTTTGTTTGACGCAACTGGCACAAGTTTGTTCTACACAACTGGCACAAGTTTGTTTTACGCAACTGGCACAAGTTTGTTCTACGCAACTCTTACAAGTTTGTTGTACACAACTGGCACAAGTTTGTTTGACACAACTGGCACAAGTTTGTTCTAAGCAAATGGCAAAAGTTTGTTCTATGCATCTGGCACAAGTTTGTTCTATGCAACTGGCACTAGTTTGTTCTACGCAACTGGCTCAAATTTGTTTGACGCAACTGGCACATGTTTGTTCTACCCAACTGGCACAAGTTTGTTCGACGCAACTGGCACAAGTTTGTTTGACGCAACTGGCACAAGTTTGATTGACACAACTGGCACAAGTTTGTTCGAAGCAACTGGCACAAGATTGTTCGACGGAAGTGGCGCAAGTTTGTTCGACGCAACTGGCACAAGTTTGTTCGACGCAACTGGCACAAGTTTGTTCGACGCAACTAGTACAAGTTTGTTTAACATAACTGGCACAAGTTTGTTCGACCCAACTGGCACAAGTTTGTTTGACACAACTGGCACAAGTTTGTTCGACGCAACTGGCACAAGTTTGTTTGACTCAACTGGCAAAAGATTGTTTGACGCAACTGGCACAAGTTTGTTTGACGCAACGGGCACAAGTTTGTTTGACGCAACTGGCACAAGATTGTTTGACGCAACTGGCACAAGTTTGTTCGACTCAACTGGGACAACGTTGTTTGATGCAACTGGCACAAGTTTGTTCAACACAACTGGCACAAGTTTGTTTGACACAACTGGCACAAGGTTGTTCTATGCAACTGGTAAAAGTTTGTTCGACGCAACTGGCACAAGTTTGTTTGACACAACTGGCACATGCTTGTTTGACACAACTGGCACAAGTTTGTTCTAAGCAACTGGCACAAGTTTGTTCGACAGAACTGGCGCAAATTTGTTCGACGCAACTGGCACAAGTTTGTTCGACGCAACTGACACAAGTTTCTTCGACGCAACTAGTACAAGTTTGTTCGACGTAACTGGCACAAGTTTGTTCGACCTAACTGGCACAAGTTTGTTTGACACAACTGGCACAAGTTTGTTCGACGCAATTGGCACAAGTTTGTTTGACTCAACTGGCGAAAGTTTGTTTGACGCAACTGGCACAAGGTTGTTCTGCGCAACATGCACAAGTTTGTTCTTCGCAACTGGCACAAGTTTGTTTGACACAACTGGCATAAGTTTGTCAGATGCAACTGGCCCAAGTTTGTTCGAAGCAACTGCCACAAGTTTTTTCGACTCAATTGGTATATGTTTGTTTGACGCAACTGGCACAAGTTTGTTTGGCGCAACTGGCACAAGTTTGTTTGACGCAAATGGCACAAGTTTGTTTGACGCAACTGGCACCAGTTTATAGCAACTGGCACAATTTTATTTGACGCAACTGGCACAAGTTTTCTCGACGCAAGTGGCACAAGTTATCTCGACGCAAGTGGCACAAGTTTGTTCGCCGTAACTGGCACAAGTTTGTTCGATGCAACTGGCACAAGTTTGTTTGACGCAACTGGCACAAGTTTCTTCGACGCAACTGGCACTAGTTTGTTCTACGCAACTGGCACAAGTTTGTTCTATGCAACTGGCACTAGTTTGTTCTACGCAACTGGCATAAGTTTGTTTGACGCAACTGGCACAAGTTTGTTCTATGCAACTGGCACAAGTTTGTTCAACGCAACTGCCACAAGGTTGTTTTACGTAACTGGCACAAGTTTGTTCTATGCAACTGGCACAAGTTTGCTTGACGCAACTGGCACAAGTTTGTTCTACGCAACTGGCACAAGTTTGTTCGACGCAACTGGCACAAGTTTGTTCTACCCAACTGACACAAGTTTGTTCGATGCAACTGGCACAAGTTTGTTCTACCCAACTGGCCCAAGTTTTTTTTGACGCAACTGGCACAAGTTTGTTAGACGCAACTGGCACAAGTTTGTTTGACGCAACTTGTACAAGTTTGTTTGATGCAACTGGCACAAGTTTGTTTAACGCAACTGGCACAAGTTTGTTTGACGCAACTGGCACAAGTTTGTTCGACGCAACTGGCACAAGTTTGTTTGACTCATCTGGCACAAGTTTGTTTGACGCAACTGGCACAAGTCTGTTCAACGCAACTGCCACAAGGTTGTTCTACGTAACTGGCACAAGTTTGTTCGACGCAACTGGCATTAATTTCCTTGACGCAACTGGCATTAATTTACTTGACACAACTGGCACAAGTTTGTTCTACGCAACTGGCACAAGTTTGTTCGACGCAACTGTCACAAGTTTGTTCTACCCAACTGACACAAGTTTGTTCGATGCAACTGGCACAAGTTTGTTCAACCCAACTGGCCCAAGTTTTTTTGACGCAACTGGCACAAGTTTGTTAGACGCAACTGGCACAAGTTTGTTTGACGCAACTTGTACAAGGTTGTTTGATGTAACTGGCACAAGTTTGTTTGACGCAACTGGCACAAGTTTGTTTGACGCAACTGGTACAAGTTTGTTCGACGCAACTGGCACAAGTTTGTTTGACTCAACTGGCACAAGTTTCTTCGTCGCAACTGGCACAAGTTTGTTCGACGCAACTGGCACAAGTTTGTTTGACGCAACTGGCACAAGTTTGTTCTACGCAACTGGCACAAGTTTGTTCTATGCAACTGGCACTAGTTTGTTCTATGCAACTGGCATAAGTTTGTTTGACGCAACTGGTACAAGTTTGTTCTACGCAACTGGCACAAGTTTGTTTGATGCAACTGGCACAAGTTTGTTCTACGCAACTCTTACTAGTTTGTTGTACACAACTGGTACAAGTTTTTTTGACACAACTGGCACAAGTTTGTTCTACGCAAATGGCAAATGTTTGTTCTACGCATCTGGCATAAGTTTGTTCTATGCAACTGAAACTAGTGTGTTCTACGCAACTGGCACAAATTTGTTTGACACAACTGGCACATGTTTCAAATTCAAATTCAAAATCTTTATTTCGGACATAAATGGCCATAGATAAACACATACATATACATATATAAACATACATAAAAAGCCTCCAAACCTTAAAAGAATAAAAATTTAAAATAATTATGAGAAATTATTACGAAAGAGTGGTGAAAAATTATGATATGAATGAGGTGCGGATAATGACTCTAGGTGATACTTCCTACTAAAAGGACATATACATATGCAGCATATCAGAACAAAACAAAGAAATACTGTATTCTTACACAAAGAGCGCACCAGATGCACTAAGCATAAATGAGGCCTTTCCAGTGTTTGAAGATAAATGAATGATGCAAGTAAACTGGGTGGGCAACCCTCTTCATAATACAGTTTTCAGAATTCTTCAGCCTTTGCAAATAGCTTGTTATGGTTTTGCGTCTCAGTTCCTGAAAAGATGGCTGACCAAAACCCACAAAAAGAGCGGATGCGTTTGCATACCTCGGAATGCCCATGAGTCTTCTAAGGCTATCGTTGTAGCATACCCTCAGCTTATTCATAGTCCGTTGTTTTGCTCTGACAACCAAAGACATGCCATAAAAACTTGTACAAAAACTCGTAAAAAGCATTTTCTTGACATCAGCGCTACATTTAGAAAAATTCCTTAAAATCATATTGCCCCTCGTACATAGACCTCTGTACAAATATTCTACATGGGCATCGTCCGAATTTTGAGCAGTGAGATAATATCCTAGGTACTTTATTTCAGGTACAAAATCTATACGTGCATTGTTAACAACAATAGGTGATATATTACTTGGGCAAATCTTACTCTTAGAAAAAATAATACATTTGGTTTTCTTTACATTTAACAATAGAAGCCTATCGGACATAAAATCACGACAAATGTTTACAAGCTGTTGTAGCCCACCTACTGAGGGAGCAAATAAAACAATATCATCTGCGTACAGCAAATGGTTTAAAATCATGTTGTTTAAATAACACCCCGCTTTAGTTTGACTCAGTCTCTGTGAGAGGTCATCCATATATACATTGAACAGGTAAGGTGAAAGTAAACTTCCCTGTCTCACTCCACATGAAGTGGAGAATTCACTCGAAAATACATGGCCCCATTTGACAATCATTTGCTGATTTTTATACCATTCACCAAGCAGTTTAATAATATAGCAAGGAATATTTCTTTTTGACAGTACTTCAAGTAACATCTTATGAGACACTTTATCAAAGGCTTTACACATATCCATGAAACAAGCAAATACAGGTGTTTTACGAACATTATACTCCTCAGTTACGTGTTTAAGAATATGAACTGGCATTTCAGTTCCATGATGGGATTTGTAAGCGAACTGGTTGTCACTTGTCAATAGGTACTCTTTGCATCTCTCCAATAGAATCGCTTCCAAAACTTTTGAGATAACAGTGGCTAGAGCAATCGGTCTATAATTAGATATGTCACTGTGGTCCGCGTTTTTATCTTTAATCAAAGGAGAGAGTATAACCAGAATAAGAGCTCTTGGTAAGTATGAATGACAGAAACAGGAAGTAATGAATAAACTTAGTAAAACTCTAAGTACCGGATGCGCCTCAGTTAAGTGCTGAAGGGTCAGCCCGTCATGTCCAGGGCTACTGGAAGTGTTCAGAGAATTCAAAGCATTCGAAATTTCATTGACATTTGTCCCTGTAACATCTCGCTGACTCTGATTTTCCACTGGGTCTGGAACAGGATGAGTAGGATCATTAAACAGCTCAGAATAATGTTCTTTCCATAACTCGGCAATGTTTTCATAACCACTCACATTATTTATTATGTCTGGCAAGAATGTTTGGGATTTTCTTTTCTTATTTATTTCTCTCCAAAACTTCTTCATACTCCCTTTAAGACTCGTAGCAATTTTATTGGATCGAATTTCCTCTTCACTTTCCTTACAAAATCTAAGCATCCCTTTGAACTGAGCTTTAGAAAATTTCATTTTATCATAGAAATATCCATCCCTTGGATTACCAGATTCCTTCCATGCTAAATAGTCATACCGTGCTTCATGATGGAATTCCTTTACAAAGTCGTTCCAACCAGGAACATGGTTGAAGCCTCTGTGATTCAACTCCTTAGAGTCAGACGACTGTTGAAGTGCACTAATTATGTCCAAAAGAAATCTTTCAATAGCTCTATAATGATCTTCGTTTTGACATGGTCTTGTGTTACATTGCAGAGCTTCCAAAGGCAACTCGACGTTTTTCAAAGCTTCTTCAGATTTAACTCTGTATGCCAGTAGATCGCAGAGATAAAACTTCGTCTGACTACCATCATTCGTCTGTACCAGCGTAGGTAGTTGAGAGACCTTCAAAGAAAATGAAAGGGGACGATGGTCTGAACCAATAATGGAATGCAACACACGTATATTGCTAATGTGTGTTAGAAGACTAGGGGGGCAAACAAGGTGGTCTAACCAACGGGTATGGCCCGTTGCATCACTCACCCAAGTGTAAGTGTCGGAGGGCATCACAGCAACATCACCAATACAATAATCGTAATGGGTGCAGAAGTCTTTCAGCTCGTTACCAAAGCGTGATTCAGGGTGAGCGTTAAAATCACCAACCACAAAAACCTCCCCATTTGGGTGATCTGACATAAGACAGTGTATTTTTGCTAAACAGTCAATGTATTCCGCATCATTTTGTCCGTCTGAGTATGGAAGATAACAATTGATAATCCTTATACAATTTTCATTTATAGACACGTCAATACAAATTAGTCTGTCATTTGAGGTGTCTACTTGCCGCATACAGGAGGCAAGGCTCTTTCGGTACAGAAAAGCAACTCCCCCATAAGGACGACCAGTTAACAACTCATTCGATAAATCAACCGGGGAAACTGCATAATATGCAAATTCAGAATTTATTCTATTCAGGTAGTCTGATTCCTGCACCGGGAGCCAAGTCTCCTGCAAACAGACTATGTCAGAAACATGAGTTAATTCGGCTACATCAAAATGGCAATTTCTTACTGATCTACAGTTATAAGATGTAAAGTTTGTTCGACGCAACTGGCACAAGTTTGTTCTATGCAACTGGCACTAGTTTGTTCTACGCAACTGGCATAAGTTTGTTCGACGCAACTGGCACAAGTTTTTTCGACGCAACCGTACACAAGTTTGTTCGACGCAACTGGCACAAGTTTGTTCGACGCAACAGCACAAGTTTGTTATACGCAACTGGCACAATTTTGTTCAACGCAATTGGCACAAGTTTGTTCAACGCAACTGGCACAAGTTTGTCCGACGTAACGGCACAAGTTTGTTCGACGCAACTGGCACAAGTTTGTTCGACGCAACTGGTACAAGTTTGTTTAACGCAATTGGCACAAGTTTGTTCGACCCAACTGGCAAAAGTTTGTTAGACACAACTGGCACAAGTTTGTTCAACGCAACTGGCACAAGTTTGTTTGACGCAACTGGCACAAGTTTGTTTGACGCAACTGGCACAAGGTTGTTCTACGCAACTGACACACGTTTGTTCTACTCAACTGGCACACGTTTGTTTGACGCAACTGGCACAAGTTTGTTCAACTCAATTGGCAAAAGTTTGTTTGACACAACTGGAACAAGTTTATTTGACGCAACTGGCACAAGTTTGTTTGACGCAACAGGCACAAGTTTATTTGACGCAACTGGCAAAATTTTTCTCGACGAAACTGGCACAAGTTTGTTCGCCGTAACTGGCACAAGTTTGTTCGACGCAACTGGCACAAGTTTGTTCGACGCAACTGGCACAAGTTTGTTTTACACAACTGGCACAAGTTTGTTCTATGCAACTGGCACAAGTTTGTTCTACGCAACTGGCACAAGTTTGTTCTACGCAACTGCCACAAGTTTGTTCTACGCAACTGGCACAAGTTTGTTCTACGCATCAGGCACAAGTTTGTTCTATCCAACTGGCAATAGTTTCTTCTACGCAACTGGCACAATTTTGTTTGACGCAAGTAGCACAAGTTTTTTCTACCCAAGTGACACAAGTTTGTTCGACGCAACTGGCACAAGTATGTTCTACGCAAAGGACACAAGTTTGTTTGAAACAACTGGCAGAAGTTTGTTCAACTCAACTGGCAGAAGTTTGTTCGAAGCAACTGGCACAAGTTTGTTTGATGTAACTGGCACAAGTTTGTTCTACGCAAAGGACACAAGTTTGTTTGAAACAACTGGCAGAAGTTTGTTCAACTCAACTGGCAGAAGTTTGTTCGAAGCAACTGGCACAAGTTTGTTTGATGCAACTGGCACAAGTTTGTTTGATGCAACTGGCACAAGTTTGTTTGACGCAATTGGCACAAGTTTGTTCGTCGCAACTGGCCCAAGTTTGTTTGACGCAACTGGCACAAGTTTGTTAGACGCAACTGGCACAAGTTTGTTCGACGTAACTGGCATTAGTTTTTTCGACTCAATTGGCACAAGTTTGTTTGACACAACTGGCACAAGTTTCTTTGACGCAACCGGCATAAGTTTTTTTGACGCAACTGGCACAAATTTGTTTGATGCAACTGGCACAAGTTTATTTGACGCAACTGGCACAAGTTTTCTCGACGCAACTGGCACAAGTTTGTTCGCTGTAACTGGCACAAGTTTGTTCTATGCAACTGGCACAAGTTTATTTGATGCAACTGGCACAAGTTTTCTCGACGCAACTGGCACAAGTTTGTTCGCCGTAACTGGCACAAGTTTGTTCGAGGCCACTGGCACCAGTTTGTTCGACGCAACTGGCACAAGTTTGTTTGACGCAATTGGCACAAGTTTGTTTGACGCAACTGGCATAAGTTTGTTTTATGCAACTGGCACAAGTTTGTTCTACGCAACTGGCATAAGTTTGTTCTATGCAACTGGCACTAGTTTGTTCTACGCAACTGGCATAAGTTTGTTTGACGCAACTGGCACAAGTTTGTTCTACGCAACTGGCACAAGTTTCTTCGACGCAAGTGGCACAAGTTTGTTCTATGCAACTGGCACAAGTTTGTTTGACGCAACTGGCACAAGTTTGTTCTACACAACTGGCACAAGTTTGTTCTACGCAACTGGCACAAGTTTGTTCTACGCAACTCTTACAAGTTTGTTGTACACAACTGGCACAAGTTTATTTGACACAACTGGCACAAGTTTGTTCTAAGCAAATGGCAAAAGTTTGTTCTATGCATCTGGCACAAGTTTGTTCTATGCAACTGGCACTAGTTTGTTCTACGAAACTGGCACAAGTTTCTTTGACGCAACCGGCATAAGTTTTTTTGACGCAACTGGCACAAATTTGTTTGATGCAACTGGCACAAGTTTATTTGACGCAACTGGCACAAGTTTTCTCGACGCAACTGGCACAAGTTTGTTCGCTGTAACTGGCACAAGTTTGTTCTATGCAACTGGCACAAGTTTATTTGATGCAACTGGCACAAGTTTTCTCGACGCAACTGGCACAAGTTTGTTCGCCGTAACTGGCACAAGTTTGTTCGAGGCCACTGGCACCAGTTTGTTCGACGCAACTGGCACAAGTTTGTTTGACGCAATTGGCACAAGTTTGTTTGACGCAACTGGCATAAGTTTGTTTTATGCAACTGGCACAAGTTTGTTCTACGCAACTGGCATAAGTTTGTTCTATGCAACTGGCACTAGTTTGTTCTACGCAACTGGCATAAGTTTGTTTGACGCAACTGGCACAAGTTTGTTCTACGCAACTGGCACAAGTTTGTTCGACGCAAGTGGCACAAGTTTGTTCTATGCAACTGGCACAAGTTTGTTTGACGCAACTGGCACAAGTTTGTTCTACACAACTGGCACAAGTTTGTTCTACGCAACTGGCACAAGTTTGTTCTACGCAACTCTTACAAGTTTGTTGTACACAACTGGCACAAGTTTATTTGACACAACTGGCACAAGTTTGTTCTAAGCAAATGGCAAAAGTTTGTTCTATGCATCTGGCACAAGTTTGTTCTATGCAACTGGCACTAGTTTGTTCTACGAAACTGGCTCAAATTTGTTTGACGCAACTGGCACATGTTTGTTCTATCCAACTGGCACAAGTTTGTTCGACGCAACTGGCACAAGTTTGTTCTACGCAACTGGCACAAGTTTGATTGACACAACTGGCACAAGTTTGTTCGAAGCAACTGGCACAAGATTGTTCGACGGAAGTGGCGCAAGTTTGTTCGACGCAACTGGCACAAGTTTGTTCGACGCAACTGGCACAAGTTTGTTCGACGCAACTGGTACAAGTTTGTTTAACATAACTGGCACAAGTTTGTTCGACCCAACTGGCACAAGTTTGTTTGACACAACTGGCACAAGTTTGTACGACGCAACTATCACAACTTTGTTTGATGCAACTGGCAAAAGTTTGTTTGACGCAACTGGCACAAGTTTGTTTGACGCAACGGGCACAAGTTTGTTTGACGCAACTGGCACAAGATTGTTTGACGCAACTGGCACAAGTTTGTTCAACTCAACTGGCACAACTTTGTTTGATGCAACTGGCACAAGTTTGTTCGACGCAACTGGCACAAGTTTGTTTGACACAACTGGCACAAGGTTGTTCTATGCAACTGGCAAAAGTTTGTTCGACGCAACTGGCACAAGTTTGTTTGACACAACTGGCACATGCTTGTTTGACACAACTGGCACAAGTTTGTTCTAAGCAACTGGCACAAGTTTGTTCAACGGAACTGGCGCAAATTTGTTCGACGCAACTGGCACAAGTTTGTTACGCGCAACTGACACAAGTTTCTTCGACGCAACTAGTACAAGTTTGTTCGACGTAACTGGCACAAGTTTGTTCGACCTAACTGGCACAAGTTTGTTTGACACAACTGGCACAAGTTTGTTCGACGCAATTGGCACAAGTTTGTTTGACTCAACTGGCGAAAGTTTGTTTGACGCAACTGGCACAAGGTTGTTCTACGCAACATGCACAAGTTTGTTCTTCGCAACTGGCACAAGTTTGTTTGATGCAACTGGCATAAGTTTGTCAGATGCAACTGGCCCAAGTTTGTTCGAAGCAACTGCCACAAGTTTTTTCGACTCAATTGGTATAAGTTTGTTTGACGCAACTGGCACAAGTTTGTTTGCCGCAACTGGCACAAGTTTGTTTGACGCAAATGGCACAAGTTTGTTTGACGCAACTGGCACCAGTTTATAGCAACTGGCACAAGTTTATTTGACGCAACTGGCACAAGTTTTCTCGACGCAAGTGGCACAAGTTTTCTCGACGCAAGTGGCACAAGTTTGTTCGCCGTAACTGGCACAAGTTTGTTCGATGCAACTGGCACAAGTTTGTTTGACGCAACTGGCACAAGTTTCTTCGACGCAACTGGCACTAGTTTGTTCTACGCAACTGGCACAAGTTTGTTCTATGCAACTGGCACTAGTTTGTTCTACACAACTGGCATAAGTTTGTTTGACGCAACTGGCACAAGTTTGTTCTATGCAACTGGCACAAGTTTGTTCAACGCAACTGCCACAAGGATGTTTTACGTAACTGGCACAAGTTTGATCGACGCAACTGGCACAAGTTTGCTTGACACAACTGGCACAAGTTTGTTCTACGCAACTGGCACAAGTTTGTTCGACGCAACTGGCACAAGTTTGTTCTACCCAACTGACACAAGTCTGTTCGATGCAACTGGCACAAGTTTGTTCTACCCAACTGGCCCAAGTTTTTTTGACGCAACTGGCACAAGTTTGTTAGACGCAACTGGCACAAGTTTGTTTGACGCAACTTGTACAAGTTTGTTTGATGCAACTGGCACAAGTTTGTTTGACGCAACTGGCACAAGTTTGTTTGACGCAACTGGCACAAGTTTGTTCGACGCAACTGGCACAAGTTTGTTTGACTCATCTGGCACAAGTTTGTTTGACGCAACTGGCACAAGTTTGTTCAACGCAACTGCCACAAGGTTGTTCTACGTAACTGGCACAAGTTTGTTCGGCGCAAGTGGCATTAGTTTGCTTGACGCAACTGGCACAAGTTTGTTCTACGCAACTGGCACAAGTTTGTTCGACGCAACTGTCACAAGTTTGTTCTACCCAACTGACACAAGTTTGTTCGATGCAACTGGCACAAGTTTGTTCTACCCAACTGGCCCAAGTTTTTTTGACGCAACTGGCACAAGTTTGTTAGACGCAACTGGCACAAGTTTGTTTGACGCAACTTGTACAAGTTTGTTTGATGCAACTGGCACAAGTTTGTTTGACGCAACTGGCACAAGTTTGTTTGACGCAACTGGCACAAGTTTGTTCGACGCAACTGGCACAAGTTTGTTTGACTCAACTGGCACAAGTTTGTTTGACGCAACTGGCACAAGTTTGTTTGACGCAACTGGCACAAGGTTGTTCTACGCAACTGGCACAAGTTTGTTCTATGCAACTGGCACAAGTTTGTTTGACGCAACTGGCACAAGTTTTCTCGACGCAACTGGCAAAAGTTTGTTCGCTGTAACTGGCACAAGTTTGTTCTATGCAACTGGCACAAGTTTATATGACGCAACTGGCACAAGTTTTCTCGACGCAATAGGGCACAAGTTTGTTCGCCGTAATTGGCACAAGTTTGTTCGACGCCACTGGCACAAGTTTGTTCGACGCAACTGGCACAAGTTTGTTTGACGCAACTGGCACAAGTTTGTTTGACGCAACTGGCACAAGTTTGTTTTATGCAACTGGCACAAGTTTGTTCTACGCAACTGGCATAAGTTTGTTCTATGCAACTGGCACTAGTTTGTTCTACGCAACTGGCATAAGTTTGTTTGACGCAACTGGCACAAGTTTGTTCGATGTAATTGACACAAGTTTGTTCGAAGCAACTGGCACAAGTTTGTTTGATGCAACTGGCACAAGTTTGTTTGTTGCAACTGGCACAAGTTTGTTTGACGCAATTGGCACAAGTTTGTTTGTCGCAACCAGCCCAAGTTTGTTTGATGCAACTGGCACAAGTTTCTTTAACGCAATTGGCACAAGTTTGTTCGTCGCAACTGGCCCAAGTTTGTTTGACGCAACTGGCAGGGTTTGTTAGACGCAACTGGCACAAGTTTGTTCGACGTAACTGGCATAAGTTTTTTCGACTCAATTGGCACAAGTTTGTTTGACGCAACTGGCACAAGTTTGTTTGACGCAACTGACACAAGTTTTCTCGACGCAACTGGCACAAGTTTGTTCGCTGTAACTGGCACAAGTTTGTTCTATGCAACTGGCACAAGTTTATTTGACGCAACTGGCACAAGTTTTCTCGACGCAACTGGCACAAGTTTGTTCGCCGTAACTGGCACAAGTTTGTTCGACGCAACTGGCACAAGTTTGTTTGACGCAACTGGCACAAGTTTGTTTGACGCAACTGGCACAAGTTTGTTTTATGCAACTGGCACAAGTTTGTTCTACGCAACTGGCATAAGTTTGTTCTATGCAACTGGCACTAGTTTGTTCTACGCAACTGGCATAAGTTTGTTTGACGCAACTGGCACAAGTTTGTTCTACGCAACTGGCACAAGTTTGTTCGACGCAAGTGGCACAAGTTTGTTCTACGCAACTGGCACAAGTTTGTTTGACGCAACTGGCACAAGTTTGTTCTACACAACTGGCACAAGTTTGTTCTACGCAACTGGCACAAGTTTGCTCTACGCAACTCTTACAAGTTTGTTGTACATAACTGGCACAAGTTTGTTTGACACAACTGGCACAAGTTTGTTCTACGCAAATGGCAAAAGTTTGTTCTATGCATCTGGCACAAGTTTGTTCTATGCAACTGGCACTAGTTTGTTCTACGCAACGGGCTCAAATTTGTTTGACGCAACTGGCACATGTTTGTTCTACCCAACTGGCACAAGTTTGTTCGACGCAACTGGCATAAGTTTGTTCTATGCAACTGGCACAAGTTTGATTGACACAACTGGCACAAGTTTGTTCTAAGCAACTGGCACAAGTTTGTTCTACGGAAGTGGCGCAAGTTTGTTCGACGCAACTGGCACAAGTTTGTTCGACGCAACTGGCACAAGTTTGTTCGACGCAACTGGTACAAGTTTGTTTAACATAACTGGCACAAGTTTGTTCGACCCAACTGGCACAAGTTTGTTTGACGCAACTGGCACAAGTTTGTTCGACACAACTGGCACAAGTTTGTTCGACGCAACTGGCAAAAGTTTGTTTGACGCAACTGGCACAAGTTTTTTTGACGCAACGGGTACAAGTTTGTTTGACGCAACTGGCACAAGTTTGTTTGACGCAACTGGCACAAGTTTGTTCGACTCAACTGGCACAACTTTGTTTAACGCAACAGTCACAACTTTGTTCGACGCAACTGGCACAAGTTTGCTTGACACAACTTGCACAAGGTTGTTCTATGCAACTGGCACAAGTTTGTTCGATGCAACTGGCGCAAGTTTGTTTGACGCAACTGGCACATGCTTGTTTGACACAACTTGCACAAGTTTGTTCTAAGCAACTGGCACAAGTTTGTTCGACGCAACTGGCGCAAGTTTGTTCGACGCAACTGGCACAAGTTTGTTCGACGCAACTGACACAAGTTTCTTCGACGCAACTGGTACAAGTTTGTTCGACGTAACTGGCACAAGTTTGTTCGACCTAACTGGCACTAGTTTGTTTGACACAACTGGCACAAGTTTGTTCGACGCAATTGGCACAAGTTTGTTTGATTCAACTGGCAAAAGTTTGTTTGACGCAACTGGCACAAGGTTGTTCTACGCAACATGCACAAGTTTGTTCTACGCAACTTGCACAAGTTTGTTTGACGCAACTGGCATAAGTTTGTTAGATGCAACTGGCCCAAGTTTGTTCGAAGCAACTGCCACAAGTTTTTTCGACTCAATTGGTATGAGTTTGTTTGACGCAACTGGCACAAGTTTTCTCGACGCAAGTTGCACAAGTTTATTCGCCGTAACTGGCACAAGTTTGTTCGATGCAACTGCCACAAGGTTGTTTGACGCAACTGGCACAAGTTTCTTCGACGCAACTGGCACTAGTTTGTTCGACGCAACTGGCACAATTTTGTTTGACGCAATTGGCACAAGTTTTTCTACGCAACTGGCACAAGTTTGTTCTATGCAACTGGCACTAGTTTCTTCTACGCAACTGGCATAAGTTTGTTTGACGCAACTGGCACAAGTTTGTTGTATGCAACTGGCACAAGTTTGTTCAGCGCAACTGCCACAAGGTTGTTTTACGTAACTGGCACAAGTTTGTTTGACGCAACTGGCACAAGTTTGCTTGACGCAACTGAAACAAGTTTGTTCTACGCAACTGGCACAAGTTTCTTCGACGCAACTGGCACAAGTTTGTTCTACCCAACTGACACAAGTTTGTTCGATGCAACTGGCACAAGTTTGTTCTACCCAACTGGCCCAAGTTTTTTTGACGCAAATGGCACTAGTTTGTAAGACGCAACTGGCACAAGTTTGTTTGACGCAACTTGTACAAGTTTGTTTGATGCAACTGGCACAAGTTTGTTTGACGCAACTGGCACAAGTTTGTTTGACGCAACTGGCACAAGTTTGTTCGACGCAACTGGCACAAGTTTGTTTGACTCAACTGGCACAAGTTTGTTTGACGCAACTGGCACAAGTTTGTTCAACGCAACTGCCACAAGGTTGTTCTACGTAACTGGCACAAGTTTGTTCGACGCAACTGGCATTAGTTTGCTTGACGCAACTGGCACAAGTTTGTTCGACGCAACTGTCACAAGTTTGTTCTACCCAACTGACAAAAGTTTGTTCGATGCAACTGGCACAAGTTTGTTCTACCCAACTGGCCCAAGTTTTTTTGACGCAACTGGCACAAGTTTGTTAGACGCAACTGGCACAAGTTTGTTTGACGCAACTTGTACAAGTTTGTTTGATGCAACTGGCACAAGTTTGTTTGACGCAACTGGCACAAGTTTGTTTGACGCAACTGGCACAAGTTTGTTCGACGCAACTGGCAAAAGTTTGTTTGACTCAACTGGCACAAGTTTGTTTGACGCAACTGGCACAAGTTTGTTTGACGCAACTGCCATAAGGTTGTTCTACGCAACTAGCACAAATTTGTTCTATGCAACTGGCACAAGTTTGTTTGACGCAACTGGCACAAGTTTTCTCGACGCAACTGGCACAAGTTTGTTCGCTATAACTGGCACAAGTTTGTTCTATGCAACTGGCACAAGTTTATTTGACGCAACTGGCACAAGTTTTCTCGACGCAACTGGCACAAGTTTGTTCGCCGTAATTGGCACAAGTTTGTTCGACGCCACTGGCACAAGTTTGTTCGACGCAACTGGCACAAGTTTGTTTGACGCAACTGGCACAAGTTTGTTTGACGCAACTGGCACAAGTTTGTTTTATGCAACTGGCACAAGTTTGTTCTACGCAACTGGCATAAGTTTGTTCTATGCAACTGGGATAAGTTTGTTTGACGCAACTGGCACAAGTTTGTTCGATGTATTTGGCACAAGTTTTTTCGACGCAACTGGCACAAGTTTGTTTGAAACAAGAGGCACAAGTTTGTTTGACGCAACTGGCACAAGTTTGTACGATGCAACTAGCACAAGTTTGTTTGACGCAACTGGCAAAAGTTTCTTCAACGCAACTGGCACAACTTTGTTCGATGCAACTGGCACAAGTTTGTTTGATGCAATTGGCACAAGTTTGTTCTACGCAACTGGCACAAGTTTGTTCTATGCAACTGGCATAAGTTTGTTCGACGCAAATGGCACAAGTTTTTTCGACGCAACTGTACACAAGTTTGTTCGACTCAACTGGCACAAGTTTGTTCGACGCAACTGGCACAAGTTTGTTCGACGCAACAGCACAAGTTTGTTATACGCAACTGGCACAAGTTTGTTTGACGCAACTGGCACAAGTTTGTTCTACGCAACTGCACAAGTTTGTTATACGCAACTGGCACAAGTTTGTTTGACGCAACTGGCACAAGTTTGTTCTACGCAACTGGCATAAGTTTGTTCGACGCAAATGGCACAAGTTTTTTCGACGCAACTGTACACAAGTTTGTTCGACTCAACTGGCACAAGTTTGTTTGACGCAACTGGCACAAGTTTGTTCGACGCAACGGCACAAGTTTGTTATACGCAACTGGCACAAGTTTGTTCGACGCAACTGGCACAAGTTTGTTCAACGCAACTGGCACAAATTTGTTCGACGTAACGGCACAAGTTTGTTCGACGCAACTGGCACAAGTTTGTTCGACGCAACTGGTACAAGTTTGTTTAACGCAACTAGCACAAGTTTGTTCGACCCAACTGGGAAAAGTTTGTTAGACACAACTGGCACAAGTTTGTTCAACGCAACTGGCACAAATTTGTTTGATGCAACTGGAACAAGTTTGTTTGACGCAACTGGCACAAGGTTGTTCTACGCAACTGACACACGTTTGTTCTACTCAACTGGCACACGGTTGTTTGATGCAACTGGCACAAGTTTCTTCGACGCAACTGGCACAAGTTTGTTCGACGCAACGGCACAAGTTTGTTAGACGCAACTGGCACAAGTTTGTTCGGCGCAACTGGCACAAGTTTGTTTGACGCAACTGGCACAAGTTTGTTCAACTCAATTGGCAAAAGTTTGTTTGACGCAACTGGAACAAGTTTATTTGACGCAACTGGCACAAGTTTGTTTGACGCAACAGGCACAAGTTTATTTGACGCAACTGGCACAATTTTTCTCGACGAAACTGGCACAAGTTTGTTCGCCGTAACTGGCACAAGTTTGTTCGACGCAACTGGCACAAGTTTGTTCGACGCAACTGGCACAAGTTTGTTCTACACAACTGGAACAAGTTTGTTCTATGCAACTGGCACAAGTTTGTTCTACGCAACTGGTACAAGTTTGTTCTACGCAACTGGCACAAGTTTGTTCTGCGCAACTGGCACAAGTTTGTTCTACGCATCAGGCACAAGTTTGTTCTATCCAACTGGCACTAGTTTGTTCTACGCAACTGGCACAATTTTGTTTGACGCAAGTAGCACAAGTTTGTTCTAACCAACTGACACAAGTTTGTTCGACGCAACTGGCACAAGTTTGTTCTACGCAAAGGACACAAGTTTGTTTGAAACAACTGGCAGAAGTTTGTTCAACTCAACTGGCAGAAGTTTGTTCGAAGCAACTGGCACAAGTTTGTTTGATGCAAATGGCACAAGTTTGTTCTATGCAAAGGACACAAGTTTGTTTGAAACAACTGGCAGAAGTTTGTTCAACTCAACTGGCAGAAGTTTGTTCGAAGCAACTGGCACAAGTTTGTTTGATGCAACTGGCACAAGTTTGTTTGACGCAATTGGCACAAGTTTGTTCGTCGCAACTGGCCCAAGTTTGTTTGACGCAACTGGCACAAGTTTGTTAGACGCAACTGGCACAAGTTTGTTATAAGCAACTGGCACAAGTTTGTTCGACGGAACTGACGCAAGTTTGTTCGACGCAACTGGCACAAGTTTGTTTGACGCAAGTGGCGCAAGTTTGTTCGACGCAACTAGAACAAGTTTCTTTAACGTAACTGGCACAAGTTTGTTCGACACAACTGGCACAAGTTTATTTGACACAACTGGCACAACTTTTCTCGACGCAACTGACACAAGGTTGTTCTACGCAACATGTACAACTTTGTTCTACGCAACTGGCATAAGTTTGTTTGACGCAACTGGCACAAGTTTGTTCTATGCAACTGGCACTAGTTTGTTCGATGCCACTGGCACAAGTTTGTTCGACGCAACTGGCACAAGTTTGTTTGACATAACTGGCACAAGTTTGTTAGACGCAACTGGCACAAGTTTGTTCAACGCAACTGGCACAAGTTTTTTTTAATCAATTGGCACAAGTTTGTTGGACGCAACTGGCACAAGTTTGTTTGACGCAACTGGCACAAGTTTGTTTGACGCAACTGGCACAAGTTTGTTTGACGCAACTGGCACAAATTTATTTGACGTAACTGGCACCAGTTTTCTCGACGCAACTGGCACAAGTTTGTTCGCCGTAACTGGCACAAGTTTGTTTGACGCAACTGGCACAAGTTTTCTCGACGCAAGTGGCATAAGTTGGTTCGCCGCAACTGGCACAAGTTTGTTCGACGCAACTGGCACAAGTTTGTTTGACTCATCTGGCACAAGTTTGTTTGACGCAACTGGCACAAGTTTGTTCAACGCAACTGCCACAAGGTTGTTCTACGTAACTGGCACAAGTTTGTTCGATGCAACTGGCACAAGTTTGTTCTACCCAACTGGCCCAAGTTTTTTTGACGCAACTGGCACAAGTTTGTTAGACGCAACTGGCACAAGTTTGTTTGACGCAACTTGTACAAGTTTGTTTGATGCAACTGGCACAAGTTTGTTTGACGCAACTGGCACAATTTTGTTTGACGCAACTGGCACAAGTTTGTTCGACGCAACTGGCACAAGTTTGTTTGACTCAACTGGCACAAGTTTGTTTGACGCAACTGGCACAAGTTTGTTTGACGCAACTGGCACAAGGTTGTTCTACGCAACTGGCACAAGTTTGTTCTATGCAACTGGCACAAGTTTGTTTGACGCAACTGGCACAAGTTTTCTCAACGCAACTGGCAAAAGTTTGTTCGCTGTAACTGGCACAAGTTTGTTCTATGCAACTGGCACAAGTTTATATGACGCAACTGGCACAAGTTTTCTCGACGCAACTGGCACAAGTTTGTTCGCCGTAATTGGCACAAGTTTGTTCGACGCCACTGGCACAAGTTTGTTCGACGCAACTGGCACAAGTTTGTTTGACGCAACTGGCACAAGTTTGTTTTATGCAACTGGCACAAGTTTGTTCTACGCAACTGGCATAAGTTTGTTCTATGCAACTGGCACTAGTTTGTTCTACGCAACTGGCATAAGTTTGTTTGACGCAACTGGCACAAGTTTGTTCGATGTAATTGGCACAAGTTTGTTCGAAGCAACTGGCACAAGTTTGTTTGATGCACCTGGCACAAGTTTGTTTGTTGCAACTGGCACAAGTTTGTTTGACGCAATTGGCACAAGTTTGTTCGTCGCAACCGGCCCAAGTTTGTTCGTCGCAACTGGCCCAAGTTTGTTTGACGCAACTGGCACAGGTTTGTTAGACGCAACTGGCACAAGTTTGTTCGACGTAACTGGCATAAGTTTTTTCGACTCAATTGGCACAAGTTTGTTTGACGCAACTGGCACAAGTTTGTTTGACGCAACTGGCACAAGTTTTCTCGACGCAACTGGCACAAGTTTGTTCGCTGAAACTGGCACAAGTTTGTTCTATGCAACTGGCACAAGTTTATTTGACGCAACTGGCACAAATTTTCTCGACGCAACTGGCACAAGTTTGTTCGCCGTAACTGGCACAAGTTTGTTCGACGCAACTGGCACAAGTTTGTTTGACGCAACTGGCACAAGTTTGTTTGACGCAACTGGCACAAGTTTGTTTTATGCAACTGGCACAAGTTTGTTCTACGCAACTGGCATAAGTTTGTTCTATGCAACTGGCACTAGTTTGTTCTACGCAACTGGCATAAGTTTGTTTGACGCAACTGGCACAAGTTTGTTCTACGCAACTGGCACAAGTTTGTTCGACGCAAGTGGCACAAGTTTGTTCTACGCAACTGGCACAAGTTTGTTTGACGCAACTGGCACAAGTTTGTTCTACACAACTGGCACAAGTTTGTTCTACGCAACTGGCACAAGTTTGCTCTACGCAACACTTACAAGTTTGTTGTACACAACTGGCACAAGTTTGTTTGACACAACTGGCACAAGTTTGTTCTACGCAAATGGCAAAAGTTTGTTCTATGCATCTGGCACAAGTTTGTTCTATGCAACTGGCACTAGTTTGTTCTACGCAACTGGCTCAAATTTGTTTGACGCAACTGGCACATGTTTGTTCTACCCAACTGGCACAAGTTTGTTCGACGCAACTGGCACAAGTTTGTTCTACGCAACTGGCACAAGTTTGATTGACACAACTGGCACAAGTTTGTTCTAAGCAACTGGCACAAGTTTGTTCTACGGAAGTGGCGCAAGTTTGTTCGACGCAACTGGCACAAGTTTGTTCGACGCAACTGGCACAAGTTTGTTCGACGCAACTGGTACAAGTTTGTTTAACATAACTGGCACAAGTTTGTTCGACCCAACTGGCATAAGTTTGTTTGACGCAACTGGCACAAGTTTGTTCGACACAACTGGCACAAGTTTGTTCGACGCAACTGGCAAAAGTTTGTTTGACGCAACTGGCACAAGTTTTTTTGACGCAACGGGTACAAGTTTGTTTGACGCAACTGGCACAAGTTTGTTTGACGCAACTGGCACAAGTTTGTTCGACTCAACTGGCACAACTTTGTTTGACGCAACAGTCACAAGTTTGTTCGACGCAACTGGCACAAGTTTGCTTGACACAACTGGCACAAGGTTGTTCTATTCAACTGGCACAAGTTTGTTCGATGCAACTGGCGCAAGTTTGTTTGACGCAACTGGCACATGCTTGTTTGACACAACTTGCACAAGTTTGTTCTAAGCAACTGGCACAAGTTTGTTCGACGGAACTGGTGCAAGTTTGTTCGACGCAACTGGCACAAGTTTGTTCGACGCAACTGACACAAGTTTCTTCGACGCAACTGGCACAAGTTTGTTCGATGTAACTGGCACAAGTTTGTTCGACCTAACTGGCACTAGTTTGTTTGACACAACTGGCACAAGTTTGTTCGACGCAATTGGCACAAGTTTGTTTGATTCAACTGGCAAAAGTTTGTTTGACGCAACTGGCACAAGGTTGTTCTACGCAACATGCACAAGTTTGTTCTACGCAACTTGCACAAGTTTGTTTGACGCAACTGGCATAAGTTTGTTAGATGCAACTGGCCCAAGTTTGTTCGAAGCAACTGCCACAAGTTTTTTCGACTCAATTGGTATGAGTTTGTTTGACGCAACTGGCACAAGTTTGTTTGGCGTAACTGGCAAAAGTTTGTTTGACGCAACTGGCACAAGTTTGTTTGACGCAATTGGCACCAGTTTATAGCAACTGGCACAAGTTTATTTGACGCAACTGGCACAAGTTTTCTCGACGCAAGTGGCACAAGTTTATTCGCCGTAACTGGCACAAGTTTGTTCGATGCAACTGCCACAAGGTTGTTTGACGCAACTGGCACAAGTTTCTTCGACGCAACTGGCACTAGTTTGTTCGACGCAACTGGCACAATTTTGTTTGACGCAATTGGCACAAGTTTTTCTACGCAACTGGCACAAGTTTGTTCTATGCAACTGGCACTAGTTTCTTCTACGCAACTGGCATAAGTTTGTTTGACGCAACTGGCACAAGTTTGTTCTATGCAACTGGCACAAGTTTGTTCAGCGCAACTGCCACAAGGTTGTTTTACGTAACTGGCACAAGTTTGTTCGACGCAACTGGCACAAGTTTGCTTGACGCAACTGGCACAAGTTTGTTCTACGCAACTGGCACAAGTTTGTTCGACGCAACTGGCACAAGTTTGTTCTACCCAACTGACACAAGTTTGTTCGATGCAACTGGCACAAGTTTGTTCTACCCAACTGGCCCAAGTTTTTTTGACGCAACTGGCACAAGTTTGTGAGACGCAACTGGCACAAGTTTGTTTGACGCAACTTGTACAAGTTTGTTTGATGCAACTGGCACAAGTTTGTTTGATGCAACTGGCACAAGTTTGTTTGACGCAACTGGCACAAGTTTGTTCGACGCAACTGGCACAAGTTTGTTTGACTCAACTGGCACAAGTTTGTTTGACGCAACTGGCACAATTTTGTTCAACGCAACTGCCACAAGGTTGTTCTACGTAACTGGCACAAGTTTGTTCGACGCAACTGGCATTAGTTTGCTTGACGCAACTGGCACAAGTTTGTTCTACGCAACTGGCACAAGTTTGTTCGACGCAACTGTCACAAGTTTGTTCTACCCAACTGACACAAGTTTGTTCGATGCAACTGGCACAAGTTTGTTCTACCCAACTGGCCCAAGTTTTTTTTGACGCAACTGGCACAAGTTTGTTAGACGCAACTGGCACAAGTTTGTTTGACGCAACTTGTACAAGTTTGTTTGATGCAACTGGCACAAGTTTGTTTGACGCAACTGGCACAAGTTTGTTTGACGCAACTGGCACAAGTTTGTTCGACGCAACTGGCAAAAGTTTGTTTGACTCAACTGGCACAAGTTTGTTTGACGCAACTGGCACAAGTTTGTTTGACGCAACTGCCATAAGGTTGTTCTACGCAACTAGCACAAATTTGTTCTCTGCAACTGGCACAAGTTTGTTTGACGCAACTGGCATAAGTTTTCTCGACGCAACTGGCACAAGTTTGTTCGCTATAACTGGCACAAGTTTGTTCTATGCAACTGGCACAAGTTTATTTGACGCAACTGGCACAAGTTTTCTCGACGCAACTGGCACAAGTTTGTTCGCCGTAATTGGCACAAGTTTGTTCGACGCCACTGGCACAAGTTTGTTCGACGCAACTGGCACAAGTTTGTTTGACGCAACTGGCACAAGTTTGTTTTATGCAACTGGCACAAGTTTGTTCTACGCAACTGGCATAAGTTTGTTCTATGCAACTGGCACTAGTTTGTTCTACCAACTGGCATAAGTTTGTTTGACGCAACTGGCACAAGTTTGTTCGATGTATTTGGCACAAGTTTTTTCGACGCAACTGGCACAAGTTTGTTTGAAACAAGAGGCACAAGTTTGTTTGACGCAACTGGCACAAGTTTTTTCGACGCAACTGGCACAAGTTTGTTTGAAACAAGAGGCACAAGTTTGTTGGACGCAACTGGCAAAAGTTTCTTCAACGCAACTGGCACAACTTTGTTCGATGCAACTGGCACAAGTTTGTTTGATGCAATTGGCACAAGTTTGTTCTACGCAACTGGCACAAGTTTGTTCTATGCAACTGGCATAAGTTTGTTCGACGCAAATGGCACAAGTTTTTTCGACGCAACTGTACACAAGTTTGTTCGACTCAACTGGCACAAGTTTGTTCAACGCAACTGGCACAAGTTTGTTCGACGCAACAGCACAAGTTTGTTATACGCAACTGGCACAAGTTTGTTTGACGCAACTGGCACAAGTTTGTTCTACGCAACTGGCATAAGTTTGTTCGACGCAAATGGCTCAAGTTTTTTCGACGCAACTGTACACAAGTTTGTTCGACTCAACTGGCACAAGTTTGTTTGACGCAACTGGCATAAGTTTGTTCGACGCAACAGCACAAGTTTGTTATACACAACTGGCACAAGTTTGTTCGACGCAACTGGCACAAGTTTGTTCAACGCAACTGGCACAAGTTTGTTCGAAGTAACGGAACAAGTTTGTTCGACGCAACTGGCACAAGTTTGTTTGACTCAACTGGCACAAGTTTGTTTGACGCAACTGGCACAAGTTTGTTCAACGCAACTGCCACAAGGTTGTTCTACGTAACTGGCACAAGTTTGTTCGACGCAACTGGCATTAGTTTGCTTCACGCAACTGGCACAAGTTTGTTCTACGCAACTGGCACAAGTTTGTTCGACGCAACTGTCACAAGTTTGTTCTACCCAACTGACACAAGTTTGTTCGATGCAACTGGCACAAGTTTGTTCTACCCAGCTGGCCCAAGTTTTTTTCATGCAACTGGCACAAGTTTGTTAGACGCAACTGGCACAAGTTTGTTTGACGCAACTTGTACAAGTTTGTTTGATGCAACTGGCACAAGTTTGTTTGACGCAACTGGCACAAGTTTGTTTGACGCAACTGGCACAAGTTTGTTCGACGCAACTGGCAAAAGTTTGTTTGACTCAACTGGCACAAGTTTGTTTGACGCAACTGGCACAAGTTTGTTTGACGCAACTGCCATAAGGTTGTTCTACGCAACTAGCACAAATTTGTTCTATGCAACTGGCACAAGTTTGTTTGACGCAACTGGCACAAGTTTGTTCGCTATAACTGGCACAAGTTTGTTCTATGCAACTGGCACAAGTTTATTTGACGCAACTGGCACAAGTTTTCTCGACGCAACTGGCACAAGTTTGTTCGCCGTAATTGGCACAAGTTTGTTCGACGCCACTGGCACAAGTTTGTTCGACGCAACTGGCACAAGTTTGTTTGACGCAACTGGCACAAGTTTGTTTGACGCAACTGGCACAAGTTTGTTTTATGCAACTGGCACAAGTTTGTTCTAAGCAACTGGCCTAAGTTTGTTCTATGCAACTGGCACTAGTTTGTTCTACGCAACTGGCATAAGTTTGTTTGACGCAACTGGCACAAGTTTGTTCGATGTATTTGGCACAAGTTTTTTCGACGCAACTGGCACCAGTTTGTTTGAAACAAGAGGCACAAGTTTGTTTGACGCAACTGGCACAAGTTTGTACGATGCAACTAGCACAAGTTTGTTTGACGCAACTGGCAAAAGTTTCTTCAACGCAACTGGCACAACTTTGTTCGATGCAACTGGCACAAGTTTGTTTGATGCAATTGGCACAAGTTTGTTCTACGCAACTGGCACAAGTTTGTTCTATGCAACTGGCATAAGTTTGTTCGACGCAAATGGCACAAGTTTTTTCGACGCAACTGTACACAAGTTTGTTCGACTCAACTGGCACAAGTTTGTTCGACGCAACTGGCACAAGTTTGTTCGACGCAACAGCACAAGTTTGTTATACGCAACTGGCACAAGTTTGTTTGACGCAACTGGCACAAGTTTGTTCTACGCAACTGGCATAAGTTTGTTCGACGCAAATGGCACAAGTTTTTTCGACGCAACTGAACACAAGTTTGTTCGACTCAACTGGCACAAGTTTGCTTGACGCAACTGGCACAAGTTTGTTCGACGCAACAGCACAAGTTTGTTTTACGCAACTGGCACAAGTTTGTTCGACGCAACTGGCACAAGTTTGTTCAACGCAACTGGCACAAGTTTGTTCGACGTAACGGCACAAGTTTGTTCGACGCAACTGGCACAAGTTTGTTCGACGCAACTGGTACAAGTTTGTTTAACGCAACTGGCACAAGTTTGTTCGACCCAACTGGGAAAAGTTTCTTAGACACAACTGGCACAAGTTTGTTCAACGCAACTGGCACAAGTTTGTTTGATGCAACTGGAACAAGTTTGTTTGACGCAACTGGCACAAGGTTGTTCTACGCAACTGACACACGTTTGTTCAACTCAACTGGCACACGGTTGTTTGATGCAACTGGCACAAGTTTCTTCGACGCAACTGGCACAAGTTTGTTCGACGCAACGGCACAAGTTTGTTAGACGCAACTGGCACAAGTTTGTTCGGCGCAACTGGCACAAGTTTGTTCGATAGATCTGGCACAAGTTTGTTTGACGCAACTGGCACAAGTTTGTTCAACTCAATTGGCAAAAGTTTGTTTGACGCAACTGGAACAAGTTTATTTGACGCAACTGGCACAATTTTTCTCGACGAAACTGGCACAAGTTTGTTCGCCGTAACTGGCACAAGTTTGTTCGACGCAACTGGCACAAGTTTGTTCGACGCAACTGGCACAAGTTTGTTCTACACAACTGGCACAAGTTTGTTCTATGCAACTGGCACAAGTTTGTTCTACGCAACTGGTACAAGTTTGTGCTACGCAACTGGCACAAGTTTGTTCTGCGCAACTGGCACAAGTTTGTTCTACGCATCAGGCACAAGTTTCTTCTATCCAACTGGCACTAGTTTGTTCTACGCAACTGGCACAATTTTGTTTGACGCAAGTAGCACAAGTTTGTTCTAACCAACTGACACAAGTTTGTTCGACGCAACTGGCACAAGTTTGTTCTACGCAAAGGACACAAGTTTGTTTGAAACAACTGGCAGAAGTTTGTTCAACTCAACTGGCAGAAGTTTGTTCGAAGCAACTGGCACAAGTTTGTTTGATGCAAATGGCACAAGTTTATTCTAAGCAAAGGACACAAGTTTGTTTGAAACAACTGGCAGAAGTTTGTTCAACTCAACTGGCAGAAGTTTGTTCGAAGCAACTGGCACAAGTTTGTTTGATGCAACTGCACAAGTTTGTTTGACGCAATTGGCACAAGTTTGTTCGTCGCAACTGGCCCAAGTTTGTTTGACGCAACTGGCACAAGTTTGTTAGACGCAACTGGCCACAAGTTTGTTATAAGCAACTGGCACAAGTTTGTTCGACGGAACTGAAGCAAATTTGTTCGACGCAACTGGCACAAGTTTGTTTGACGCAAGTGGCGCAAGTTTGTTCGACTCAACTAGAACAAGTTTCTTTAACGTAACTGGCACAAGTTTGTTCGACACAACTGGCACAAGTTTGTTTGACACAACTGGCACAACTTTTCTCGACGCAACTGGCACAAGGTTGTTCTACGCAACATGTACAAGTTTGTTCTACGCAACTGGCATAAGTTTGTTTGACGCAACTGGCACAAGTTTGTTCTATGCAACTGGCACTAGTTTGTTCGATGCCACTGGCACAAGTTTGTTCGACGCAACTGGCACAAGTTTGTTTGACACAACTGGCACAAGTTTGTTAGACGCAACTGGCAAAAGTTTGTTCAACGCAACTGGCACAAGTTTTTTTTAATCAATTGGCACAAGTTGCACAAGTTTGTTTGACGCAACTGGCACAAGTTTATTTGACGTAACTGGCACAAGTTTTCTCGACGCAACTGGCACAAGTTTGTTCCCCGTAACTGGCACAAGTTTGTTTGACGCAACTGGCACAAGTGTATTTGACGCAACTGGCACAAGTTTTCTCGACGCAAGTGGCATAAGTTGGTTCGCCGTAACTGGCACAAGTTTGTTCGACGCAACTGGCACAAGTTTGTTCGACGCAACTGGCACAAGTTTGTTTGACGCAACTGGCACAAGTTTCTTCGATGCAACTGGCACAAGTTTGTTCGACTAACTGGCACAAGTTTGTTTGATGCAATTGGCACAAGTTTGTTCTACTCAACTGGCACATGTTTGTTCTATGCAACTGGCACTAGTTTGTTTTACGCAACTGGCATAAGTTTGTTTGACGCAACTGGCACAAGTTTGTTCTACAAACTACCACAAGTTTGTTCGACGCAACTGGCACAAGGTTGTTCTACGCAACTGGCACAAGTTTGTTTTACGCAACTGGCACAAGTTTGTTTCACGCAACTGGCACAAGGTTGTTCTTCGCAACTGGCACAAGTTTGTTGGATGCCACTGACACAAGTTTGTTCGACGAAACTGGCCCAAGTTTTTTTGACGCAACTGGCACAAGTTTGTCAGACGCAACTGGCACAAGTTTGTTCGACGCAACTGGCACAAGTTTTTTCGACTCAAATGGCACAAGTTTGTTTGACGCAACTGGAACAAGTTTGTTTGACGCAACTGGCACAAGTTTGTTTGACGCAACTGGCACAAGTTTGTTTGACGCAACTGGCACAAGTTTATTTGACGCAACTGGCACAAGTTTTCTCGACAAAACTAGCACAAGTTTGTTCGCCGTAACTGGCACAAGTTTGTTTGACGCAACTGGCTCAAGTTTGTTTGACGCAACTGGCACAAGTTTGTTCTACATAACTGGCACAAGTTTGTTCTATGCAACTGGCACAAGTTTGTTCTACGCAACTGGCACAAGTTTGTTCTACGCATCTGGCACAAGTTTGTTCTATGCAACTGGCACTAGTTTGTTCTACGCAACTGGCACAAGTTTGTTTGACGCAACTGGCACAAATTTGTTCTAACCAATTGACACAAGTTTGTTCGACGCAATTGGCACAAGTTTGTTCTACGTAACTGACACAAGTTTGTTTGACATAATTGGCAGAAGTTTGTTCAACGTAACTGGCACAAGTTTGTTCGACGCAACTGGCACAAATTTGTTCGACGCAACTGGCACAAGTTTGTTCGACGCAACTGGCAAAAGTTTGTTCGATGCAACTAGCACAAGTTTGTTTAACGCAACTGGCACAAGTTTGTTCAAGCCAACTGGCACAAGTTTGTTTGACGCAACTGGCACAAGTTTGTTTGACGCAACTGGCACAAGTTTGTTTGACGCAACTGGCACAAGTTTGTTTGACGCAACTGGCACAAGGTTCTTCTACGCATCTGGCACAAGTTTGTTTGACACAACTGGGAGAAGTTTGTTCAACTGAACTGGCACAAGTTTGTTTGACGCAACTGGCGCAAGTTTGTTCGACCCAATTGGCACAAGTTTGTTCGACGCAACTGGCACAAGTCTGTTCTATGCAACTGACCCAAGTTTGTTTGACACAACTGGCAGAAGTTTGTTTGACGCAACTGGCACAAGTTTGTTTGACTCAACTGGCGCAAGTTTGTTCGACGCAAGTGGCACAAGTTTGTTCGCCGCAACTGGCACAAGAATGTTCGATGCAACTGGCACAAGTTTGTTTAACGCAACTGGCACAAGTTTGTTCGACACAACTGGCACAAGTTTTTTTGGCGCAACTGGCACAAGTTTGTTTGACGCAACTGGCCCAAGCTTGTTTGACACAACTGGCACAAGTTTGTTTGACGCAACTGGCACAAGTTTGTTCTACCCAACTGACACAAGTTTGTTCTATGCAACTGACACAAGTTTGTTTGACACAACTGGCAGAAGTTTGTTCAACGCAACTGGCACAAGTTTGTTTGACGCAACTGGCACAAGTTTGTTCGACGCAATTGGCACAAGTTTGTTCGACGCAACTGGCACAAGTTTGTTCGATGCAACTGACACAAGTTTGTTTGACACAACTGGCAGAAGTTTGTTCAACACAACTGGCACAAGTTTGTTTGACGCAACTGGCGCAAGTTTGTTCGACGCAACTGGCACAAGTTTGTTCGATGCAACTGGCACAAGTTTGTTTAACGCAACTGGCACAAGTTTGTTCGACCCAACTGGCACAAGTTTTTTTGACGCAACTGGCACAAGTTTGTTTGACGCAACTGGCACAAGTTTGTTTGACGCAACTGGCACAAGGTTGTTCTACGAAACTGGCACAAGTTTGTTCTACGCAACTGGCACAAGTTTGTTTGATGCAACTGGCACACGTTTGTTTGATGCAACTGGCAGAAGTTTATTTGACGCAACTGGCACAAGTTTGTTCGGCGCAACTGGCCCAAGTTTGTTTGAAGCAACTGGCACAAGTTTGTTAGACGCAACTGGCACAAGTTTGTTCGATGTAACTGGAACAAGTTTTTTCGACTCAATTAGCAGAAGTTTGTTTGACGCAACTGGCACAAGTTTGTTTGACGCAACTTGCACAAGTTTGTTTGACACAACTGGCACAAGTTTATTTGACGCAACTGGCACAAGTTTTCTCGACGCAACTGGCAAAAGTTTGTTCGCCTTAACTGGCACAGGTTTGTCGACGCAACTGGAACAAGTTTGTTTGACGCAACTGGCACAAGTCTTTTTGACGCAACTGGCACAAGTTTTCTCGACGCAACTGGCACAAGTTTGTTCGCCGTAACTGGCACAAGTTTGTTCGACGCCACTGGCACAAGTTTGTTCGAAGCAACTGGCACAAGTTTGTTTGACGCATCTGGCGCTAATTTGTTCCTTGCAACTGGCAAAAATTTGTTCTACGCAACTGGCACAAGTTTGTTCTACGCAACTGGCACAAGTTTGTTGTATACAACTGGCACAAGTTTGTTCTACGCAACTGGCACAAGTTTTTTCGACTCAATTGGCACAAGTTTCTTTGATGCAACTGGCACAAGTTTGTTTGACGCAACTGGCACAAGTTTGTTTGACGCAACTGGCACAAGGTTCTTCTATGCAACTGGCACAAGTTTGTTCTACGCAACTGGCACAAGTTTGTTCGACGCAACTGGCACAAGTTTTTCGACTCAATTGGCACAAGTTTGTTTGACGCAACTGGAACAAATTTGTTTGACGCAACTGGCACAAGTTTGTTTGACGCAATTGGCACAAGTTTGTTTGATGCAACTAGCACAAGTTTGTTCGACGCAACTGGCACAAGTTTGTTCGACGCAACTGGCACAAGTTTGTTCAACACATCTGGCACAAGTTTGTTTTCGCAACTTGAACAAGTTTGTTTGACGCAACTGGCACAAGTTTGTTTGACGCAACTGTCACAAGTTTCTTTGGCGCAACTGGCACAAGTTTGTTTGACGCAACTGGCACACGTTTGTTTGACATAATTGGTAGAAGTTTGTTCAACGTAACTGGCACAAGTTTGTTCGACGCAACTGGCACAAATTTGTTCGACGCAACTGGCACAAGTTTGTTCGACGCAACTGGCAAAAGTTTGTTCGATGCAACTAGCACAAGTTTGTTTAACGCAACTGGCACAAGTTTGTTCAAGCCAACTGGCACAAGTTTGTTTGACGCAACTGGCACAAGTTTGTTTGACGCAACTGGCACAAGTTTGTTTGACGCAACTGGCACAAGTTTGTTTGACGCAACTGGCACAAGGTTCTTCTACGCATCTGGCACAAGTTTGTTCTGCGCAAATGGCAAAAGTTTGTTTGACGCAACTAGCACAAGTTTGTTCTACACAACTGGCACAAGTTTGTTTGACGCAAATGGCACAAGTTTGTTCGACTCAACTTGCACAAGTTTGTTAGACGCAACTGGCACAAGTTTGTTCGAAGTAACAGGCACAAGTTTTTTCGACTCAATTGGTACAAGTTTGTTTGACGCAACTGGCACAAGTTTGTTTGACGCAAGAGGCACAAGTTTGTTTGACGCAACTGGCACAAGTTTGTTTGACGCAACTGGCACAAGTTTTTTTTTGAAGCAACTGGCACAAGTTTTCTCGACGCAACTGGCACAAGTTTGTTCGCCATATCTGGCACAAGTTTGTTCAACGCAACTGGCACAAGTTTGTTCGACACAACTGGTACATGTTTGTTTGACGCAACTGGCACAGGTTTCTTCGACACAACTGGCACAAGTTTGTTCGACGCAACTGACACAAGTTTGTTCTATGCAACTGGCACAAGTTTGTTTAACGCAACTGGCACAAGTTTGTTCTATGCAACTGGCACTAGTTTGTTCTATGCAACTGGCACTAGTTTGTTCTATGCAACTGGCATAATTTTGTTTGACACAATTGGCACAAGCTTGTTCTACGCAACAGGCAGAAGTTTGTTCTACGCATCTGGCACAAGTTTGTTTGACGCAACTGGTACAAGTTTGTTGGACGCAACTCTCACAAGTTTGTTCGAACCAACTGGCACAAGTTTGTTTTACACAACTGGCACAAGTTTGTTCGAACCAACTGGCACAAGTTTGTTTGAAGCAACTGGCACAAGTTTGTTCTACCCAACTGACACAAGTTTGTTCTATGCAACTGACACAAGTTTGTTTGACACAACTGGCAGAAGTTTGTTCAACTGAACTGGCACAAGTTTGTTTGACGCAACTGGCGCAAGTTTGTTCGACGCAATTGGCACAAGTTTGTTCGACGCAACTGGCACAAGTCTGTTCTATGCAACTGACACAAGTTTGTTTGACACAACTGGCACAAGTTTGTTTGACGCAACTGGCACAAGTTTGCTCTACGCAACTGGCACAAGTTTGTTCTACGCAACTCTTACTAGTTTGTTGTACACAACTGGCACAAGTTTGTTTGACACAACTGGCACAAGTTTGTTTGACGCAACTGGCACAAGTTTGTTTGACGCAACTGGCACAAGGTTCTTCTATGCAACTGGCACAAGTTTGTTCTACGCAACTGGCACAAGTTTGTTCGACGCAACTGGCACAAGTTTTTCGACTCAATTGGCACAAGTTTGTTTGACGCAACTGGAACAAATTTGTTTGACGCAACTGGCACAAGTTTGTTTGACGCAATTGGCACAAGTTTGTTTGATGCAACTAGCACAAGTTTGTTCGGCGCAACTGGCACAAGTTTGTTCGACGCAACTGGCACAAGTTTGTTCAACACATCTGGCACAAGTTTGTTTTCGCAACTTGAACAAGTTTGTTTGACGCAACTGGCACAAGTTTGTTTGACGCAACTGTCACAAGTTTCTTTGGCGCAACTGGCACAAGTTTGTTTGACGCAACTGGCACACGTTTGTTTGACGCAACTGGCAGAAGTTTGTTCGACGCAACTGGCACAAGTTTGTTTGATGCAACTGGCACAAGTTTGTTTGACGCAACTGGCACAAGGTTGTTCTACGCAACTGGCACAAGTTTGTTCTATGCAACTGGCACAAGTTTGTTTGACACAACTGGCACAAGTTTGTTTGACGCAACTGGCACAAGTTTGCTCTACGCAACTGGCACAAGTTTGTTCTACGCAACTCTTACTAGTTTGTTGTACACAACTGGCACAAGTTTGTTTGACACAACTGGCACACGTTTGTTCTATGCAACTGGCACTAGTTTGTTCTAGGCAACTGGCACAAATTTGTTTGTCGCAACTGGCACATGTTTGTTCTACCCAACTGGCACAAGTTTGTTCGACGCAACTGGCACATGTTTGTTCTACGCAACTGGCACAAGTTTCTTTGACACAACTGGCACAAGTTTGTTCTTAGCAACTGGCACAAGTTTGTTCGACGGAACTGGCTCAAGTTTGTTCGACGCAACTGGCACAAGTTTGTTCGACGCAACTGGCACAAGTTTGTTCGATGCAACTAGTACAAGTTTGTTTAAGGTAACTGGCACAAGTTTGTTCGACCCAACTGGCACAAGTTTGTTTGACACAACTGGCACAAGTTTGTTCGACGCAACTGGCACAAGTTTGTTCTATGCAACTGGCACAAGTTTGTTTGACGCAACTGGCACAAGTTTGTTCTATGGAACTGGCACTAGTTTTTTTGATGCAACTGGCACAAGTTTGTTAGACGCCACTGGCACAAGTTTTTTCGACTCAATTGGCACAAGTTTGTTTGACACAACTGGCACAAGTTTGTTTGACGCCACTGGCATAAGTTTGTTTGACGTAACTGGCACAAGTTTAATTGACGCAACTGGCACAAGTTTATTTGACGCAACTGGCGCAAGTTTTTTCGATGCAACTGGCACAAGTTTGTTCGCTGTAACTGGCACAAGTTTGTTCGACGCAACTGGCACATGTTTGTTCGACGCAACTGGCACAAGTTTGTTTGATGCAACTGGCACAAGTTTCTTTGACGAAACTGGCACAAGTTTGTTCGACGCAACTGGCACAAGTTTGTTTGACACAACTGGCACAAGTTTGTTTGACGCCACTGGCACAATTTTGTTTGACGTAACTGGCACAAGTTTGTTTGAAGCAACTGGCACAAGTTTGTTTGACGCAACTGGCACAAGGTTATTCTACGCAACTGGCACAAGTTTGTTTGATGCAACTGGCACATGTTTGTTTCACCCAACAGGCACAAGTTTGTTCGACGCAACTGGCACAAGTTTGTTCTACACAACTGGCACAAGTTTTTTTGACACAAGTGGCACAAGTTTGTTCTAAGCACCTGGCACAAGTTTGTTTGACGGAACTGGCGCAAGTTTGTTCGACGCAACTGGCACAAGTTTGTTCGACGCAACTGGCACAAACTTGTACGACGCAACTGGTACAAGTTTGTTTAACGTAACTGGCACAAGTTTGTTCGACCCAACTGGCAAAAGTTTGTTTCACACAACTGGCACAATTTTGTTCGACGGAACTGGCACAAGTTTGTTCGACGCAACTGGCACAAGTTTGTTTGACGCAACTGACACAAGTTTGTTCCATGCAACTGGTACAAGTTTGTTTAAGGTAACTGGCACAAGTTTGTTCGACCCAACTGGCACAAGTTTGTTTGACACAACTGGCACAAGTTTGTTCGACGCAACTGGCACAAGTTTGTTCTATGCAACTGGCACAAGTTTGTTTGACGCAACTGGCACAAGTTTGTTCTATGGAACTGGCACTAGTTTGTTTGATGCAACTGGCACAAGTTTGTTAGACGCCACTGGCACAAGTTTTTTCAACTCAATTGGCACAAGTTTGTTTGACACAACTGGCACAAGTTTGTTTGACGCCACTGGCACAAGTTTGTTTGACGTAACTGGCACAAGTTTAATTGACGCAACTGGCACAAGTTTATTTGACGCAACTGGCGCAAGTTTTCTCGATGCAACTGGCACAAGTTTGTTCGCTGTAACTGGCACAAGTTTGTTCGACGCAACTGGCACAAGTTTGTTCGACGCAACTGGCACAAGTTTGTTTGATGCAACTGGCACAAGTTTCTTTGACGAAACTGGAACAAGTTTGTTCGACGCAACTGGCACAAGTTTGTTTGACACAACTGGCACAAGTTTGTTTGACGCCACTGGCACAAGTTTGTTTGACGTAACTGGCACAAGTTTGTTTGAAGCAACTGGCACAAGTTTGTTTGACGCAACTGGCACAAGGTTATTCTACGCAACTGGCACAAGTTTGTTTGATGCAACTGGCACATGTTTGTTTCACCCAACAGGCACAAGTTTGTTCGACGCAACTGGCACAAGTTTGTTCTACACAACTGGCACAAGTTTTTTTGACACAAGTGGCACAAGTTTGTTCTAAGCACCTGGCACAAGTTTGTTTGACGGAACTGGCGCAAGTTTGTTCGACGCAACTGGCACAAGTTTGTTCGACGCAACTGGCACAAATTTGTACGACGCAACTGGTACAAGTTTGTTTAACGTAACTGGCACAAGTTTGTTCGACCCAACTGGCAAAAGTTTGTTTCACACAACTGGCACAATTTTGTTCGACGCAACTGGCACAAGTTTGTTTGACGCAACTGGCACAAGTTTGTTTGACGCAGCTGGCACAAGTTTGTTCGATGCAACTGGTACAAGTTTGTTTAAGGTAACTGGCACAAGTTTGTTCGACCCAACTGGCACAAGTTTGTTTGACACAACTGGCACAAGTTTGTTCGACGCAACTGGCACAAGTTTGTTCTATGCAACTGGCACAAGTTTGTTTGACGCAACTGGCACAAGTTTGTTCTATGGAACTGGCACTAGTTTGTTTGATGCAACTGGCACAAGTTTGTTAGACGCCACTGGCACAAGTTTTTTCGACTCAATTGGCACAAGTTTGTTTGACACAACTGGCACAAGTTTGTTTGACGCCACTGGCACAAGTTTGTTTGACGTAACTGGCACAAGTTTAATTGACGCAACTGGCACAAGTTTATTTGACGCAACTGGCGCAAGTTTTCTCGATGCAACTGGCACAAGTTTGTTCGCTGTAACTGGCACAAGTTTGTTCGACGCAAGTGGCACAAGTTTGTTCGACGCAACTGGCACAAGTTTGTTTGATGCAACTGGCACAAGTTTCTTTGACGAAACTGGCACAAGTTTGTTCGACGCAACTGGCACAAGTTTGTTTGAAACAACTGGCACAAGTTTGTTTGACGCCACTGGCACAAGTTTGTTTGACGTAACGGGCACAAGTTTGTTTGAAGCAACTGGCACAAGTTTGTTTGACGCAACTGGCACAAGGTTATTCTACGCAACTGGCACAAGTTTGTTTGATGCAACTGGCACATGTTTGTTTCACCCAACAGGCACAAGTTTGTTCGACGCAACTGGCACAAGTTTGTTCTACACAACTGGCACAAGTTTTTTTGACACAAGTGGCACAAGTTTGTTCTAAGCACCTGGCACAAGTTTGTTTGACGGAACTGGCGCAAGTTTGTTCGACGCAACTGGCACAAGTTTGTTCGACGCAACTGGCACAAATTTGTACGACGCAACTGGTACAAGTTTGTTTAACGTAACTGGCACAAGTTTGTTCGACCCAACTGGCAAAAGTTTGTTTCACACAACTGGCACAATTTTGTTCGACGCAACTGGCACAAGTTTGTTTGACGCAACTGGCACAAGTTTGTTTGACGCAACTGGCACAAGGTTGTTCTACGCAACATGTACAAGTATGTTCTATGCAACTGGAACAAGTTTGTTTGACGCAAGTGGCACAAATTTGTTCTATGCAACTGGCACTAGTTTGTTCGATGCAACTGCCACAAGTTTGTTCGACACAACTGGCACAAGTTTGTTAGACGCAACTGGCACAAGTTTGTTCAACGCAACTGGCACAAGTTTTTTCGAATCAATTGGCACAAGTTTCTTTCACGCAACTCGCACAAGTTTGTTTGACGCAACTGGCACAAGTTTGTTTGACGCAACTGGCACAAGTTTGTTTGACGCAACTGGCACAAGTTTATTTGATGCAACAGGAAGAACTTTTTTCGACGCAACTGGCACAAGTTTGTTTGCCGTAACTAGCACAAGTTTGTTCGACGCAACTAGCAGAAGTTTGTTCGGCACAACTGGCACAAGTTTGTTTGACGCAACTGGCACAAGTTTCTTCGACGCAACTGGCACAAGTTTGTTCGACGCAACTGGCACAAGTTTGTTTGATGCAATTGGCACAAGTTTGTTCTACTCAACTGGCACAAGTTTGTTCTATGCAACTGGCACTAGTTTGTTTTACGCAACTGGCATAAGTTTGTTTGACGCAACTGGCACAAGTTTGTTCTACCAACTAGCACAAGTTTGTTCGATGCAACTGGCACAAGGTTGTTCTACGCAACTGGCACAAGTTTGTTCTACGCAACTGGCACAAGTTTGTTTCGACGCAACTGGCACAAGTTTGTTCGACGCAACTGGCACAAGTTTGTTGGATGCCACTGGCACAAGTTTGTTCTACATAACTGGCACAAGTTTGTTCTATGCAACTGGCACAAGTTTGTTCTACGCAACTGGCACAAGTTTGTTCTACGCATCTGGCACAATTTTGTTCTATGCAACTGGCACTAGTTTGTTCTACGCAACTGGCACAAGTTTGTTTGACGCAACTGGCACAAGTTTGTTCTACCCAACTGACACAAGTTTGTTCGACGCAACTGGCACAAGTTTGTTCTACGCAACTGACAGAAGGTTGTTTGACACAACTGGCAGAAGTTTGTTCAACGCAGTTGGCACAAGTTTGTTTGACGCAACTGTCGCAAGTTTGTTCGACGCAACTGGCACAAGTTTGTTCGACGCAACTGGCACAAGTTTGTTCGACGCAACTGGCACAAGTTCGTTTGATGCAACTGGCACAAGGTTCTTCTACGCAACTGCCACAAGTTTCTTTGACGCAACTGGCACAAGTTTGTTCTACGCAACTGGCACAAGTTTGTTTGACGCAACTGGCACAAGTTTGTTTGACGCAACTGGCACAAGTTTGTTTGACGCAACTGGCACAAGTTTGTTTGACGCAACTGGCACATGTTTGTTCGGCGCAACTGGCACAAGTTTGTTTAACGAAACTGGCACAAGTTTGTTTCACGCAACTGGCACAAGTTTGTTTGATGCAAGAGGCACAAGTTTGTTTGACGCAACTGGCACAAGTTTGTTTGACGCAACTGGCACAATTTTTTTTTTTTACGCAACTAGCAGAATTTTTCTCGAAGCAACTGGCACAAGTTTGTTAGCCATATCTGGCACAAGTTTGTCGACGCAACTGGCACAAGTTTGTTCGACACAAATGGCACAAGTTTGTTTGACGCAACTAGGACAAGTTTCTTCGACGCAACTGGCAAAAGTTTGTTCGACGCAACTGGCACAAGTTTGTTTGACGCAACTGGCACAAGTTTGTTCTACGCAACTGGCACAAGTTTGTTCTATGCAACTGGCACTAGTTTGTTCTATGCAACTGGCATAAGTTTGTTTGATGCAACTGGTACAAGTTTGTTCTTAGCAACTGGCACAAGTTTGTTCGACGCAACTGGCACAAGTTTGTTCTACGCAACGCTTACTAGTTTGTTGTCCACAACTGGCACAAGTTTGTTTGACAAAACTGGCACAAGTTTGTTCTACGCAAATGGCAAATGTTTGTTCTACGCATCTGGCACAAGTTTGTTCTATGCAACTGGCACTAGTGTGTTCTACGCAACTGGCACAAATTTGTTTGACACAACTGGCACATGTTTGTTCTACCCAACTGGCACAAGTTTGTTCGACGCAACTGGCACAAGTTTGTTCTACGCAACTGGCACAAGTTTGTTTGACACAACTGGCACAAGTTTGTTCGAATCAACTGGCACAAGTTTGTTCGACGGAACTGGCGCAAGTTTTTTCGACGCAACTGTCACAAGTTTGTTCGACGGAACTGGCACAAGTTTGTTCGACGCAACTAGAACAAGTTTGTTTAACGTAACTGGCACAAGTTTGTTCGACCCAACTGGCACAAGTTTGTTTGACACAACTGGCACAAATTTGTTTGACGCAACTGGCTCAAGGTTGTTCTACGCAACATGTACAAGTTTGTTCTACGCAACTGGCACAAGTTTGTTTGACGCAACTGGCACTAGTTTGTTCGATGCAACGGGCACAAGTTTGTTCGACGCAACTGGCAAAAGTTTGTTTGACACAACTGGCACAAGTTTGTTAGACGCAAATGGCACAAGTTTGTTCAACGCAACTGGCACAAGTTTGTTCGACGCAAGTGGCACAAGTTTGTTCTATGCAACTGGCACAAGTTTGTTCTACGCAACTGGCACAAGTTTGTTCGACCCAACTGGCACAAGTTTGTTTGACACAACTGGCACAAGTTTGTTCGACGCAACTGGTACAAGTTTGTTTGACGCAACTGGCACAAGTTTGTTTAACGCAACTGGCACAAGGTTGTTCTACGCAACATGTACAAGTTTGTTCTACGCAACTGGCACAAGTTTGTTTGACGCAACTGGCACAAGTTTGTTCTATGCAACAGGCATTAGTTTGTTCGGTGCAACTGGCACAAGTTTGTTCGACGCAACTGGTACAAGTTTGTTTGACGCAACTGGCACAAGTTTGTTAGACGCAACTTACACAAGTTTGTTCAACGCAACTGGCACAAGTTTTTTCGAATCAATTGGCACAAGTTTGTTTGACGCAACTAGCACAACTTTGTTTGACGCAACTGGCACAAGTTTGTTTGACGCAACTGGCACAAGTTTGTTTGACGCAACTGGCACAAGTTTGTTTGACGCAACTGGCACAAGTTTGTTTGACGCAACTGGCACAAGTTTGTTAGACGCAACCGGCACAAGTTTGTTCGACGTAACAGGCACAAGTTTTTTCGACTCAATTGGTACAAGTTTGTTTGACGCAACTGGCACAAGTTTGTTTGACGCAAGAGGCACAAGTTTGTTTGGCACAGCTGGCACAAGTTTGTTTGACGCAAATGGCACATGTTTTCTCGAAGCAACTGGCACAAGTTTGTTCGCCATATGTGGCACAAGTTTGTTCGACGCAACTGGCACAAGTTTGTTAGACGCAAATGGCACAAGTTTGTTTGACGCAACTGGCACAAGTTTGTTCGACGCAACTGGCACAAGTTTGTTCGACGCAACTGGCACAAGTTTGTTTGACGCAACTGGCACAAGTTTGTTCTACGCATCTGGCACAAGTTTGTTCTATGCAACTGGCACTAATTTGTTCTATGCAACTGGCATAAGTTTGTTTGACGCAACTGGTACAAGTTTGTTCTACGCAACTGGCACAAGTTTGTTCGACGCAACTGGCACAAGTTTGTTCTACGCAACTCTACTAGTTTGTTGTACGCAACTGGCACAAGTTTGTTTGACACAACTGGCACAAGTTTGTTCTACGCAAATGGCAAATGTTTGTTCTACGCATCTGGCACAAGTTTGTTCTATGCAACTGGCACTAGTGTGTTCTACGCAACTGGCACAAATTTGTTTGACACAACTGGCACATGTTTGTTCTACCCAACTGGCACAAGTTTGTTCGACGCAACTGGCACAAGTTTGTTCGACGTAACTGGCACAAGTTTGTTCTACGCAACTGGTACAAGTTTGTTTGACGCAACTGGCACAAGTTTGTTCTGTGCAACTGGCACTAGTTTGTTTGATACAACTGGCACAAGTTTGTTCGACGCAACTGGCCCAAGTTTGTTTGAAGCAACTGGCAAAAGTTTGTTTGACGCAACTGGCACAAGTTTGATCTATGCAACTGGCACAAGTTTGTTCGACGCAACTGGCACAAGTTTGTTCGACGCAACTGGCACAAGTTTGTTTGACGCAATTGGCAAAAGTTTGTTTGACGCAACTGGCACAAGTTTGTTCGACGCAACTGGCACAAGTTTGTTTAACGCAACTGGCAAAAGTTTGTTTGATGCAACTGGCACAAGTTTGTTCTACGCAACATGCACAAGTTTCTTCTACGCAACTGGCAAAAGTTTGTTTGATGCAACTGGCACAAGTTTGTTCTACGCAACATGCACAAGTTTCTTCTACGCAACTGGCACAAGTTTGTTTGACGCAACTGGCACAAGTTTGTTCGACGCAACTGGCCCAAGTTTGTTTGACGCAACTGGCACAAGTTTGTTCTACGCAACTGGCACAAGTTTGTTCGACGCAACTGGCACAAGTTTCTTTGACGTAACTGGCACAAGTTTCTTTGACGCAACTGGCACAAGTTTGTTTGACGCAACTGGCACAAGGTTCTTCTATGCAACTGGCACAAGTTTGTTCTATGCAAATGGCACAAGTTTGTTTGACGCAACTGGCACAAGTTTGTTTGATGCAACAGGCAAAAGTTTGTTCTACATAACTGGCACAAGTTTGTTGTACACAACTGGCACAAGTTTGTTTGACACAACTGGCACAAGTTTGTTCTACGCAAATGGCAAAAGTTTGTTCTGCGCATCCGGTACAAGTTTGTTCTATGCAACTGGCACTAGTTTGTTTGACGCAACTGGCACGAATTTGTTTGACGCAACTGGCACATGTTTGTTCTACCCAACAGGCACAAGTTTGTTCGGCGCAACTGGCACAAGTTTGTTCTACACAACTGGCACAAGTTTGTTTGACACAAGTGGCACAAGTTTGTTCTAAGCACCTGGCACAAGTTTGTTCGACGGAACTGGCGCAAGTTTGTTCGACGTAACTGGCACAAGTTTGTTCGACGCAACTGGCACAAATTTGTACGACGCAACTGGTACAAGTTTGTTTAACGTAACTGGCACAAGTTTGTTCGACCCAACTGGCAAAAGTTTGATTCACACAACTGGCACAATTTTGTTCGACGCAACTGGCACAAGTTTGTTAGACGCAACTGGCACAAGTTTGTTTGACGCAACTGGCACAAAGTTGTTCTACGCAACATGTACAAGTTTGTTCTACGCAACTGGCACAAGTTTGTTTGACGCAACTGGGACAAATTTGTTCTATGCAACTGGCACTAGTTTGTTCGATGCAACTGGCACAAGTTTGTTCGACGCAACTGGCATAAGTTTGTTTGACGCAACTGGCACAAGTTTGTTTGACGCAACTGGCACAAGTTTGTTCAACGCAACTGGCACAAGTTTTTTCAAATCAATTGGCACAAGTTTGTTTGACGCAACTGGCACAAGTTTGTTTGACGCAACTGGCACAAGTTTCTTTGACGCAACTGGCACAAGTTTGCTTGATGCAACTGGCACAAGTTTATTTGACGCAACTGGCACAACTTTTTTTCGACGCAACTGGCACAAGTTTGTTCGCCGTAACTGGCACAAGTTTGTTCGACGCAACTGGCACAAGTTTGTTTGACGCAACTGGCACAAGTTTCTTCGACGCAACTGGCACAAGTTTCTTCGACGCAACTGGCACAAGTTTGTTTGATGCAATTGGCACAATTTTGTTCTACTCAACTGGCACAAGTTTGTTCTATGCAACTGGCACTAGTTTGTTTTACGCAACTGGCATAAAGTTGTTTGACGTCACTGGCACAAGTTTGTTCTACCAACTAGCACAAGTTTGTTCGACGCAACTGGCACAAGGTTGTTCTACGCAACTGGCACAAGTTTGTTCTATGCAACTGGCACAGGTTTGTTTCGACCCAACTGGCACAAGTTTGTTCGACGCAACTGGCACAAGTTAGTTGGATGCCACTGGCACAAGTTTGTTCGACGAAACTGGCCCAAGTTTTTTTGAAGCAACTGGCACAAGTTTGTTCAACACAACTGGCACAAGTTTGTTCGACTTCAACTGGCACAAGTTTGTTCTACATAACCGGCACAAGTTTGTTCTATGCAACTGGCACAGGTTTGTTCTACGCAACTGGCACAAGTTTGTTGGATGCCACTGGCACAAGGTTGTTCGACGAAACTGGCCCAAGTTTTTTTGACGCAACTGGCACAAGTTTGTTCGACACAACTGGCACAAGTTTGTTCGACGCAACTGGCACAAGTTTGTTCTACATAACCGGCACAAGTTTGTTCTATGCAACTGGTATAGGGGTGTTCTACGCAACGGGCACAAGTTTGTTCTACGCATCTGGCACAATTTTGTTCTATGCAACTGGCACTAGTTTGTTCTACGCAACTGGCACAAGTTTGTTTGACGCAACTGGCACAAGTTTGTTCTACCCAACTGACAAAAGTTTGTTCGACGCAACTGGCACAAGTTTGTTCTACGCAACTGACACAAGTTTGTTTGACACAACTGGCAGAAGTTTGTTCAACGCAACTGGCACAAGTTTGTTTGACGCAACTGTCGCAAGTTTGTTTGACGCAACTGGCACAAGTTTGTTCGACGCAACTGGCAAAAGTTTGTTTGACGCAACTGGCACAAGTTTGTTTGACGCAACTGGCACAAGGTTCTTCTATGCAACTGGCGCAAGTTTCTTTGACGCAACTGGCACAAGTTTGTTCTACGCAACTGGCACAAGTTTGTTTGACGCAACTGGCACAAGTTTGTTTGACGCAACTGGCACAAGTTTGTTAGACGCAACTGGCACAAGTTTGTTCGATGTAACAGGCACAAGTTTTTTCGACTCAATTGGTACAAGTTTGTTTGACGCAACTGGCACAAGTTTGTTTGACGCAAGAGGCACAAGTTTGTTTGACGCAACTGGCACAAGTTTGTTTGACGCAACTGGCACAAGTTTTTTTTTACGCAATTGGCACAATTTTTCTCGGAGCAACTGGCACAAGTTTTTCGCCATATCTGGCACAAGTTTGTTCGACGCAACTGGCACAAGTTTGTTCGACGCAAATGGCACAAGTTTGTTTGACGCAACTGGCACAAGTTTCTTCGACGCAACTGGCACAAGCTTGTTCGACGCAACTGGCACAAGTTTGTTTGACGCAACTGGCACAAGATTGTTCTACGCAACTGGCACAAGTTTGTTCTATGCAACTGACACTATTTTGTTCTATGCAACTGGCATAAGTTTGTTTGACGCAACTGGTACAAGTTTGTTCTACGCAACTGGCACAAGTTTGTTCGACGCAACTGGCACAAGTTTGTTCTACGCAACTCTTACTAGTTTGTTGTACACAACTGGCACAATTTTGTTTGACACAACTGGCACAAGTTTGTTCTACCCAAATGGCAAATGTTTGTTCTACGCATCTGGCACAAGTTTGTTATATGCAACTGGCACTAGTGTGTTCTACGCAACTGGCACAAATTTGTTTGACACAACTGGCACATGTTTGTTCTACCCAACTGGCACAAGTTTGTTCGACGCAACTGGCACAAGTTTGTTCTACGCAACTGGCACAAGTTTGTTTGACACAACTGGCACAAGTTTGTTCTAAGCAACTGGCACAAGTTTGTTCGACGGAACTGGCGCAAGTTTGTTCGACGCAACTGGCACAAGTTTGTTCGACTCAACTGGCACAAGATTGTTCAATGCAACTAGAACAAGTTTGTTTAACGTAACTGGCACAAGTTTGTTCGACACAACTGGCACAAGTTTGTTTGACACAACTGGCACAAGTTTGTTTGACGCAACTGGCACAAGGTTGTTTTATGCAACTGGCACTAGATTGTTCGATGCAACTGGCACAAATTTGTTCGATGCAACTGGCACAAGTTTGTTCTACGCAACTGGCACAAGTTTGTTTGACGCAACTGGCACAAGTTTGTTCTATGCAACTGGCACTAGTTTGTTCGATGCAACTGGCACAAGTTTGTTCGACGCAACTGGCACAAGTTTGTTTGACGCAACTGGCACAAGTTTGTTAGATGCAACTGGCACAAGTTTGTTCAATGCAACTGGCACAAGTTTTTTTTAATCAACTGGCACAAGTTTGTTTGACGCAACTGGCACAAGTTTGTTTGACGCAACTGGCAAAAGTTTGTTTGACGCAACTGGCAGAAGTTTATTTGACGCAACTGGCACAAGTTTTCTCGACGCAACTGGCACAAGTTTGTTCGGCGTAACTGGCACAAGTTTGTTCGATGCAACTGGCACAAGTTTGTTCGCCGTAACTGGCACAAGTTTGTTCGACGCCACTGGCACAAGTTTGTTCAAAGCAACTGGCACAAGTTTGTTTGACGCAACTGGCACAAGTTTGTTCTATACAACTGGCACAAGTTTGTTCTACGTAACTGGCACAAGTTTGTTCTACGCAACTGGCACAAGTTTGTTCTACGCAACTGGCACAAGTTTGTTGTATGCAACTGGCACTAGTTTGTTCTACGCAAGTGGCATAAGTTTTGTTTGACGCAACTGGCACAAGTTTGTTCTACGCAACTGGCACAAGTTTGTTGGACGCAACTGGCACAAGTTTGTTCTACGCAACTGGCACAATTTTGTTGGACGCAACTGGCACAAGTTTGTTCGACGCAACTGGCACAAGTTTTTTCGACGCAACTGGCACAAGTTTGTTCGACGCAACTGGCACAAGTTTGTTCGACGCAACTGGCACAAGTTTGTTCGACGCAACTGGCACAAGTTTGTTCAACACATCTGGCACAAGTTTGTCTTCGCAACTTGTACAAGTTTGTTTGACGCAACTGGCACAAGTTTGTTTGACGCAACTGTCATAAGTTTCTTTGGCGCAACTGGGACAAGTTTGTTTGACGCAACTGGCACACGTTTGTTTGACGCAACTCGCAGAAGTTTGTTCGACGCAACTGGCACAAGTTTGTTTGATGCAACTGGCACAAGTTTGTTTGACGCAACTGGCACAAGGTTGTTCTACGCAACTGGCACAAGTTTGTTCTATGCAACTGGCACAAGTTTGTTTGACGCAACTGGCACAAGTTTGTTTGACGCAACTGGCACAAGTTTGCTCTACGCAACTGGCACAAGTTTGTTCTACGCAACTCTTACTAGTTTGTTGTACACAACTGGCACAAGTTTGTTTGACACAACTGGCACACGTTTTTTCTATGCAACTGGCACTAGTTTGTTCTAGGCAACTGGCACAAATTTGTTTGACGCAACTGGCACATGTTTGTTCTACCCAACTGGCACAAGTTTGTTCGACGCAACTGGCACATGTATGTTCTACGCAACTGGCACAAGTTTCTTTGACACAACTGGCACAAGTTTGTTCTAAGCAACTGGCACAAGTTTGTTCGACGGAACTGGCTCAAGTTTGTTCGACGCAACTGGCACAAGTTTGTTCGACGCAACTGGCACAAGTTTGTTCGATGCAACTGGTACAAGTTTGTTTAAGGTAACTGGCACAAGTTTGTTCGACCCAACTGGCACAAGTTTGTTTGACACAACTGGCACAAGTTTGTTCGACGCAACTGGCACAAGTTTGTTCTATGCAACTGGCACAAGTTTGTTTGACGCAACTGGCACAAGTTTGTTCTATGGAACTGGCACTAGTTTGTTTGATGCAACTGGCACAAGTTTGTTAGACGCCACTGGCACAAGTTTTTTCGACTCAATTGGCACAAGTTTGTTTGACACAACTGGCACAAGTTTGTTTGACGCCACTGGCACAAGTTTGTTTGACGTAACTGGCACAAGTTTAATTGACGCAACTGGCACAAGTTTATTTGACGCAACTGGTGCAAGTTTTCTCGATGCAACTGGCACAAGTTTGTTCGCTGTAACTGGCACAAGTTTGTTCGACGCAACTGGCACAAGTTTGTTCGACGCAACTGGCACAAGTTTGTTTGATGCAACTGGCACAAGTTTCTTTGACGAAACTGGCACAAGTTTGTTCGACGCAACTGGCACAAGTTTGTTTGACACAACTGGCACAAGTTTGTTTGACGCCACTGGCACAAGTTTGTTTGACGTAACTGGCACAAGTTTGTTTGAAGCAACTGGCACAAGTTTGTTCGACGCAACTGGCACAAGTTTGTTCGACGCAACTGGCACAAGTTTGTTTGATGCAACTGGCACAAGTTTCTTTGACGAAACTGGCACAAGTTTGTTCGACGCAACTGGCAAAAGTTTGTTTGACACAACTGGCACAAGTTTGTTTGACGCCACTGGCACAAGTTTGTTTGACGTAACTGGCACAAGTTTGTTTGAAGCAACTGGCACAAGTTTGTTTGACGCAACTGGCACAAGGTTATTCTACGCAACTGGCTCAAGTTTGTTTGATGCAACTGGCACATGTTTGTTTCACCCAACAGGCACAAGTTTGTTCGACGCAACTGGCACAAGTTTGTTCTACACAACTGGCACAAGTTTTTTTGACACAAGTGGCACAAGTTTGTTCTAAGTACCTGGCACAAGTTTGTTTGACGGAACTGGCGCAAGTTTGTTCGACGCAACTGGCACAAGTTTGTTCGACGCAACTGGCACAAATTTGTACGACGCAACTGGTACAAGTTTGTTTAACGTAACTGGCACAAGTTTGTTCGACCCAACCTATCAAAAGTTTGTTTCACACAACTGGCACAATTTTGTTCGACGCAACTGGCACAAGTTTGTTTGACGCAACTGGCACAAGTTTGTTTGACGCAACTGGCACAAGGTTGTTCTACGCAACATGTACAAGTTTGTTCTATGCAACTGGCACAAGTTTGTTTGACGCAAGTGGCACAAATTTGTTCTATGCAACTGGCACTAGTTTGTTCGATGCAACTGCCACAAGTTTGTTCGACGCAACTGGCACAAGTTTGTTAGACGCAACTGGCACAAGTTTGTTCAACGCAACTGGCACAAGTTTTTTCGAATCAATTGGCACAAGTTTGTTTGACGCAACTCGCACAAGTTTCTTTGACGCAACTGGCACAAGTTTGTTTGACGCAACTGGCACAAGTTTGTTTGACGTAACTGGCACAAGTTTATTTGACGCAACTGGAAGAACTTTTTTCGACGCAACTGGCACAAGTTTGTTTGCCGTAACTGGCACAAGTTTGTTCGACGCAACTGGCACAAGTTTATTTGACGCAACTGGCACAACTTTTCTCGACGCAACTGGCACAAGTTTGTTCGCCGTAACTGGCACAAGTTTGTTTGACGCAACTGGCACAAGTTTATTTGACGCAACTGGCACAAGTTTTCTCGACGAAACTGGCACAAGTTTGTTCACCATAACTGGCACAAGTTTGTTCGACGCAATTGGCACAAGTTTGTTTGACTCAACTGGCATAAGTTTGTTCTACATATCTGGCACAAGTTTGTTCTATGCAACTGGCACAAGTTTGTTGTACGCAACTGGCACAAGTTTGTTCGACGCAACTGGCACAAGTTTCTTTGACGCAACTGGCACAAGTTTGTTTGACGCAACTGGCACAAGGTTCTTCTATGCAACTGGCACAAGTTTGTTCTATGCAAATGGCACAAGTTTGTTTGACGCAACTGGCACAAGTTTGTTTGATGCAACAGGCAAAAGTTTGTTCTACATAACTGGCACAAGTTTGTTGTACACAACTGGCACAAGTTTGTTTGACACAACTGGCACATGTTTGTTCTACGCAAATGGCAAAAGTTTGTTCTACGCATCTGGTACAAGTTTGTTCTATGCAACTTGCACTAGTTTGTTTGACGCAACTGGCACGAATTTGTTTGACGCAACTGGCACATGTTTGTTCTACCCAACAGGCACACGTTTGTTTGGCGCAACTGGCACAAGTTTAATTGACGCAACTGGCACAAGTTTATTTGACGCAACTGGCGCAAGTTTTCTCGATGCAACTGGCACAAGTTTGTTCGCTGTAACTGGCACAAGTTTGTTCGACGCAACTGGCACAAGTTTGTTCGACGCAACTGGCACAAGTTTGTTTGATGCAACTGGCACAAGTTTCTTTGACGAAACTAGAACAAGTTTGTTAGACGCAACTGGCACAAGTTTGTTTGACACAACTGGCACAAGTTTGTTTGACGCCACTGGCACAAGTTTGTTTGACGTAACTGGCACAAGTTTGTTTGAAGCAACTGGCACAAGTTTGTTTGACGCAACTGGCACAAGGTTATTCTACGCAACTGGCACAAGTTTGTTTGATGCAACTGGCACATGTTTGTTTCACCCAACAGGCACAAGTTTGTTCGACGCAACTGGCACAAGTTTGTTCTACACAACTGGCACAAGTTTTTTTGACACAAGTGGCACAAGTTTGTTCTAAGCACCTGGCACAAGTTTGTTTGACGGAACTGGCGCAAGTTTGTTCGACGCAACTGGCACAAGTTTGTTCGACGCAACTGGCACAAATTTGTACGACGCAACTGGTACAAGTTTGTTTAACGTAACTGGCACAAGTTTGTTCGACCCAACTGGCAAAAGTTTGTTTCACACAACTGGCACAATTTTGTTCGACGCAACTGGCACAAGTTTGTTTGACGCAACTGGCACAAGTTTGTTTGACGCAACTGGCACAAGTTTGTTCGATGCAACTGGTACAAGATTGTTTAAGGTAACTGGCACAAGTTTGTTCGACCCAACTGGCACAAGTTTGTTTGACACAACTGGCACAAGTTTATTCGACGCAACTGGCACAAGTTTGTTCTATGCAACTGGCACAAGTTTGTTTGACGCAACTGGCACAAGTTTGTTCTATGGAACTGGCACTAGTTTGTTTGATGCAACTGGCACAAGTTTGTTAGACGCCACTGCCACAAGTTTTTTCGACTCAATTGGCACAAGTTTGTTTGACACAACTGGCACAAGTTTGTTTGACGCCACTGGCACAAGTTTGTTTGACGTAACTGGCACAAGTTTAATTGACGCAACTGGCACAAGTTTATTTGACGCAACTGGCGCAAGTTTTCTCGATGCAACTGGCACAAGTTTGTTCGCTGTAACTGGCACAAGTTTGTTCGACGCAACTGGCACAAGTTTGTTCGACGCAACTGGCACAAGTTTGTTTGATGCAACTGGCACAAGTTTCTTTGACGAAACTGGCACAAGTTTGTTCGACGCAAATGGCACAAGTTTGTTTGAAACAACTGGCACAAGTTTGTTTGACGCCACTGGCACAAGTTTGTTTGACGTAACGGGCACAAGTTTGTTTGAAGCAACTGGCACAAGTTTGTTTGACGAAACTGGCACAAGGTTATTCTACGCAACTGGCACAAGTTTGTTTGATGCAACTGGCACATGTTTGTTTCACCCAACAGGCACAAGTTTGTTCGACGCAACTGGCACAAGTTTGTTCTACACAACTGGCACAAGTTTTTTTGACACAAGTGGCACAAGTTTGTTCTAAGCACCTGGCACAAGTTTGTTTGACGGAACTGGCGCAAGTTTGTTCGACGCAACTGGCACAAGTTTGTTCGACGCAACTGGCACAAATTTGTACGACGCAACTGGTACAAGTTTGTTTAACGTAACTGGCACAAGTTTGTTCGACCCAACTGACAAAAGTTTGTTTCACACAACTGGCACAATTTTGTTCGACGCAACTGGCACAAGTTTGTTTGACGCAACTGGCACAAGTTTGTTTGACGCAACTGGCACAAGGTTGTTCTACGCAACATGTACAAGTATGTTCTATGCAACTGGCACAAGTTTGTTTGACGCAAGTGGCACAAATTTGTTCTATGCAACTGGCACTAGTTTGTTCGATGCAACTGCCACAAGTTTGTTCGACGCAACTGGCACAAGTTTGTTAGACGCAACTGGCACAAGTTTGTTCAACGCAACTGGCACAAGTTTTTTCGAATCAATTGGCACAAGTTTCTTTGACGCAACTCGCACAAGTTTGTTTGACGCAACTGGCACAAGTTTGTTTGACGCAACTGGCACAAGTTTGTTTGACGCAACTGGCACAAGTTTATTTGACGCAACTGGAAGAACTTTTTTCGACGCAACTGGCACAAGTTTGTTTGCCGTAACTAGCACAAGTTTGTTCGACGCAACTAGCACAAGTTTGTTCGGCACAACTGGCACAAGTTTGTTTGTCGCAACTGGCACAAGTTTCTTCGACGCAACTGGCACAAGTTTGTTCGACGCAACTGGCCCAAGTTTGTTTGATGCAATTGGCACAAGTTTGTTCTACTCAACTGGCACAAGTTTGTTCTATGCAACTGGCACTAGTTTGTTTTACGCAACTGGCATAAGTTTGTTTGACGCAACTGGCACAAGTTTGTTCTACCAACTAGCACAAGTTTGTTCGATGCAACTGGCACAAGGTTGTTCTACGCAACTGGCACAAGTTTGTTCTACGCAACTGGCACAAGTTTGTTTCGACGCAACTGGCACAAGTTTGTTCGACGCAACTGGCACAAGTTTGTTGGATGCCACTGGCACAAGTTTGTTCTACATAACTGGCACAAGTTTGTTCTATGCAACTGGCACAAGTTTGTTCTACGCAACTGGCACAAGTTTGTTCTACGCATCTGGCACAATTTTGTTCTATGCAACTGGCACTAGTTTCTTCTACGCAACTGGCACAAGTTTGTTTGACGCAACTGGCACAAGTTTGTTCTACCCAACTGACACAAGTTTGTTCGACGCAACTGGCACAAGTTTGTTCTACGCAACTGACAGAAGGTTGTTTGACACAACTGGCAGAAGTTTGTTCAACGCAGTTGGCACAAGTTTGTTTGACGCAACTGTCGCAAGTTTGTTCGACGCAACTGGCACAAGTTTGTTCGACGCAACTGGCACAAGTTTGTTCGACGCAACTGGCACAAGTTCGTTTGATGCAACTGGCACAAGGTTCTTCTACGCAACTGCCACAAGTTTCTTTGACGCAACTGGCACAAGTTTGTTCTACGCAACTGGCACAAGTTTGTTTGACGCAACTGGCACAAGTTTGTTTGACGCAACTGGCACAAGTTTGTTTGACGCAACTGGCACAAGTTTGTTTGACGCAACTGGCACATGTTTGTTCGGCGCAACTGACACAAGTTTGTTTAACGAAACTGGCACAAGTTTGTTTCACGCAACTGGCACAAGTTTGTTTGATGCAAGAGGCACAAGTTTGTTTGACGCAACTGGCACAAGTTTGTTTGACGCAACTGGCACAATTTTTTTTTTTACGCAACTGGCAGAATTTTTCTCGAAGCAACTGGCACAAGTTTGTTAGCCATATCTGGCACAAGTTTGTCGACGCAACTGGCACAAGTTTGTTCGACAAAAATGGCACAAGTTTGTTTGACGCAACTAGGACAAGTTTCTTCGACGCAACTGGCAAAAGTTTGTTCGACGCAACTGGCACAAGTTTGTTTGACGCAACTGGCACAAGTTTGTTCTACGCAACTGGCACAAGTTTGTTCTATGCAACTGGCACTAGTTTGTTCTATGCAACTGGCATAAGTTTGTTTGATGCAACTGGTACTAGTTTGTTCTAAGCAACTGGCACAAGTTTGTTCGACGCAACTGGCACAAGTTTGTTATACGCAACGCTTACTAGTTTGTTGTCCACAACTGGCACAAGTTTGTTTGACAAAACTGGCACAAGTTTGTTCTACGCAAATGGCAAATTTTTGTTCTACGCATCTGGCACAAGTTTGTTCTATGCAACTGGCACTAGTGTGTTCTACGCAACTGGCACAAATTTGTTTGACACAACTGGCACATGTTTGTTCTACCCAACTGGCACAAGTTTGTTCGACGCAACTGGCACAAGTTTGTTCTACGCAACTGGCACAAGTTTGTTTGACACAACTGGCACAAGTTTGTTCGAAGCAACTGGCACAAGTTTGTTCGACGGAACTGGCGCAAGTTTTTTCGACGCAACTGTCACAAGTTTGTTCGATGGAACTGGCACAAGTTTGTTCGATGCAACTAGAACAAGTTTGTTTAACGTAACTGGCACAAGTTTGTTCGACCCAACTGGCACAAGTTTGTTTGACACAACTGGCACAAGTTTGTTTGACGCAACTGGCTCAAGGTTGTTCTACGCAACATGTACAAGTTTGTTCTACACAACTGGCACAAGTTTGTTTGACGCAACTGGCACAAGTTTGTTCTATGCAACGGGCACAAGTTTGTTCGACGCAACTAGAACAAGTTTCTTTAACGTAACTGGCACAAGTTTGTTCGACCCAACTGGCACAAGTTTGTTTGACACAACTGGCACAAGTTTGTTTGACGCAACTGGCTCAAGGTTGTTCTACGCAACATGTACAAGTTTGTTCTACGCAACTGGCACAAGTGTGTTTAACGCAACTGGCACTAGTTTGTTCGATGCAACGGGCACAAGTTTGTTCGACGCAACTGGCAAAAGTTTGTTTGACACAACTGGCACAAGTTTGTTAGACGCAACTGGCACAAGTTTGTTCAACGCAACTGGCACAAGTTTGTTCGACGCAAGTGGCACAAGTTTGTTCTATGCAACTGGCACAAGTTTGTTCTACGCAACTGGCACAAGTTTGTTCGACCCAACTGGCACAAGTTTGTTTGACACAACTGGCACAAGTTTGTTCGACGCAACTGGTACAAGTTTGTTTGACGCAACTGGCACAAGTTTGTTTAACGCAACTGGCACAAGGTTGTTCTACGCAACATGTACAAGTTTGTTCTACGCAACTGGCACAAGTTTGTTTGACGCAACTGGCACAAGTTTGTTCTATGCAACAGGCATTAGTTTGTTCGTTGCAACTGGCACAAGTTTGTTCGACGCAACTGGTACAAGTTTGTTTGACGCAACTGGCACAAGTTTGTTAGACGCAACTTGCACAAGTTTGTTCAACGCAACTGGCACAAGTTTTTTCGAATCAATTGGCACAAGTTTGTTTGACGCAACTAGCACAACTTTGTTTGACGCAACTGGCACAAGTTTGTTTGACGCAACTGGCACAAGTTTGTTTGACGCAACTGGCACAAGTTTGTTTGACGCAACTGGCACAAGTTTGTTTGACGCAACTGGCACAAGTTTGTTAGACGCAACCGGCACAAGTTTGTTCGACGTAACAGGCACAAGTTTTTTCGACTCAATTGGTACAAGTTTGTTTGACGCAACTGGCACAAGTTTGTTTGACGCAAGAGGCACAAGTTTGTTTGGCACAGCTGGCACAAGTTTGTTTGACGCAAATGGCACATGTTTTCTCGAAGCAACTGGCACAAGTTTGTTCGCCATATGTGGCACAAGTTTGTTCGACGCAACTGGCACAAGTTTGTTAGACGCAAATGGCACAAGTTTGTTTGACGCAACTGGCACAAGTTTGTTCGACGCAACTGGCACAAGTTTGTTCGACGCAACTGGCACAAGTTTGTTCTACGCAACTGGCACAAGTTTGTTCTATGCAACTGGCACTAATTTGTTCTATGCAACTGGCACAAATTTGTTCGACGCAACTGGCACAAGTTTGTTCTACGCAACTCTACTAGTTTGTTGTACGCAACTGGCACAAGTTTGTTTGACACAACTGGCACAAGTTTGTTCTACGCAAATGGCAAATGTTTGTTCTACGCATCTGGCACAAGTTTGTTCTATGCAACTGGCACTATTGTGTTCTACGCAACTGGCACAAATTTGTTTGACACAACTGGCACATGTTTGTTCTACCCAAATGGCACAAGTTTGTTCGACGCAACTGGCACAAGTTTGTTCGACGTAACTGGCACAAGTTTGTTCTACGCAACTGGTACAAGTTTGTTTGACGCAACTGGCACAAGTTTGTTCTGTGCAACTGGCACTAGTTTGTTTGATACAACTGGCACAAGTTTGTTCGACGCAACTGGCCCAAGTTTGTTTGAAGCAACTGGCAAAAGTTTGTTTGACGCAACTGGCACAAGTTTGATCTATGCAACTGGCACAAGTTTGTTCGACGCAACTGGCACAAGTTTGTTCGACGCAACTGGCACAAGTTTGTTTGACGCAATTGGCAAAAGTTTGTTTGACGCAACTGGCACAAGTTTGTTCGACACAACTGGCACAAGTTTGTTTAACGCAACTGGCAAAAGTTTGTTTGATGCAACTGGCACAAGTTTGTTCTACGCAACATGCACAAGTTTCTTCAACGCAACTGGCAAAAGTTTGTTTGATGCAACTGGCACAAGTTTGTTCTACGCAACATGCACAAGTTTCTTCTACGCAACTGGCACAAGTTTGTTTGACGCAACTGGCACAAGTTTGTTCGACGCAACTGGCCCAAGTTTGTTTGACGCAACTGGCACAAGTTTGTTCTACGCAACTGGCACAAGTTTGTTCGACGCAACTGGCACAAGTTTCTTTGACGTAACTGGCACAAGTTTCTTTGACGCAACTGGCACAAGTTTGTTTGACGCAACTGGCACAAGGTTCTTCTATGCAACTGGCACAAGTTTGTTCTATGCAAATGGCACAAGTTTGTTTGACGCAACTGGCACAAGTTTGTTTGATGCAACAGGCAAAAGTTTGTTCTACATAACTGGCACAAGTTTGTTGTACACAACTGGCACAAGTTTGTTTGACACAACTGGCACAAGTTTGTTCTACGCAAATGGCAAAAGTTTGTTCTGCGCATCTGGTACAAGTTTGTTCTATGCAACTGGCACTAGTTTGTTTGACGCAACTGGCACGAATTTGTTTGACGCAACTGGCACATGTTTGTTCTACCCAACAGGCACAAGTTTGTTCGGCGCAACTGGCACAAGTTTGTTCTACACAACTGGCACAAGTTTGTTTGACACAAGTGGCACAAGTTTGTTCTAAGCACCTGGCACAAGTTTGTTCGACGGAACTGGCGCAAGTTTGTTCGACGTAACTGGCACAAGTTTGTTCGACGCAACTGGCACAAATTTGTACGACGCAACTGGTACAAGTTTGTTTAACGTAACTGGCACAAGTTTGTTCGACCCAACTGGCAAAAGTTTGATTCACACAACTGGCACAATTTTGTTCGACGCAACTGGCACAAGTTTGTTAGACGCAACTGGCACAAGTTTGTTTGACGCAACTGGCACAAAGTTGTTCTACGCAACATGTACAAGTTTGTTCTACGCAACTGGCACAAGTTTGTTTGACGCAACTGGGACAAATTTGTTCTATGCAACTGGCACTAGTTTGTTCGATGCAACTGGCACAAGTTTGTTCGACGCAACTGGCATAAGTTTGTTTGACGCAACTGGCACAAGTTTGTTTGACGCAACTGGCACAAGTTTGTTCAACGCAACTGGCACAAGTTTTTTCAAATCAATTGGCACAAGTTTGTTTGACGCAACTGGCACAAGTTTGTTTGACACAACTGGCACAAGTTTCTTTGACGCAACTGGCACAAGTTTGCTTGATGCAACTGGCACAAGTTTATTTGTCGCAACTGGCACCACTTTTTTTCGACGCAACTGGCACAAGTTTGTTCGCCGTAACTGGCACAAGTTTGTTCGACGCAACTGGCACAAGTTTGTTCGGCGCAACTGGCACAAGTTTGTTTGACGCAACTGGCACAAGTTTCTTCGACGCAACTGGCACAAGTTTGTTCGACGCAACTGGCACAAGTTTGTTTGATGCAATTGGCACAAGTTTGTTCTACTCAACTGGCACAAGTTTGTTCTATGCAACTGGCACTAGTTTGTTTTACGCAACTGGCATAAAGTTGTTTGACGTCACTGGCACAAGTTTGTTCTACCAACTAACACAAGTTTGTTCGACGCAACTGGCACAAGGTTGTTCTACGCAACTGGCACAAGTTTGTTCTATGCAACTGGCACAGGTTTGTTTCGACCCAACTGGCACAAGTTTGTTCGACGCAACTGGCACAAGTTAGTTGGATGCCACTGGCACAAGTTTGTTCGACGAAACTGGCCCAAGTTTTTTTGACGCAACTGGCACAAGTTTGTTCAACACAACTGGCACAAGTTTGTTCGACATAACTGGCACAAGTTTGTTCTACATAACCGGCACAAGTTTGTTCTATGCAACTGGCACAGGTTTGTTCTACGCAACTGGCACAAGTTTGTTGGATGCCACTGGCACAAGGTTGTTCGACGAAACTGGCCCAAGTTTTTTTGACGCAACTGGCACAAGTTTGTTCGACACAACTGGCACAAGTTTGTTCGACGCAACTGGCACAAGTTTGTTCTACATAACCGGCACAAGTTTGTTCTATGCAACTGGTATAAGGGTGTTCTACGCAACTGGCACAAGTTTGTTCTACGCATCTGGCACAATTTTGTTCTATGCAACTGGCACTAGTTTGTTCTACGCAACTGGCACATGTTTGTTTGACGCAACTGGCACAAGTTTGTCCTACCCAACTGACAAAAGTTTGTTCGACGCAACTGGCACAAGTTTGTTCTACGCAACTGACACAAGTTTGTTTGACACAACTGGCAGAAGTTTGTTCAACGCAACTGGCACAAGTTTGTTTGACGCAACTGTCGCAAGTTTGTTTGACGCAACTGGCACAAGTTTGTTCGACGCAACTGGCAAAAGTTTGTTTGACGCAACTGGCACAAGTTCGTTTGATGCAACTGGCACAAGGTTCTTCTACGCAACTGGCGCAAGTTTCTTTGACGCAACTGGCACAAGTTTGTTCTACGCAACTGGCACAAGTTTGTTTGACGCAACTGGCACAAGTTTGTTTGACGCAACTGGCACAAGTTTGTTAGACGCAACTGGCACAAGTTTGTTCGACGTAACAGGCACAAGTTTTTTCGACTCAATTGGTACAAGTTTGTTTGATGCAACTGGCACAAGTTTGTTCGACGCAAGAGGCACAAGTTTGTTTGACGCAACTGGCACAAGTTTGTTTGACGCAACTGGCACAAGTTTTTTTTTACGCAACTGGCACAATTTTTCTCGGAGCAACTGGCACAAGTTTTTCGCCATATCTGGCACAAGTTTGTTCGACGCAACTGGCACAAGTTTGTTCGACGCAAATGGCACAAGTTTGTTTGACGCAACTGGCACAAGTTTCTTCGACGCAACTGGCACAAGCTTGTTCGACGCAACTGGCACAAGTTTGTTTGACGCAACTGGCACAAGATTGTTCTACGCAACTGGCACAAGTTTGTTCTATGCAACTGGCACTAGTTTGTTCTATGCAACTGGCATAAGTTTGTTTGACGCAACTGGTACAAGTTTGTTCTACGCAACTGGCACAAGTTTGTTCGACGCAACTGGCACAAGTTTGTTCTACGCAACTCTTACTAGTTTGTTGTACACAACTGGCACAAGTTTGTTTGACACAACTGGCACAAGTTTGTTCTACCCAAATGGCAAATGTTTGTTCTACGCATCTGGCACAAGTTTGTTATATGCAACTGGCACTAGTGTGTTCTACGCAACTGGCACAAATTTGTTTGACACAACTGGCACATGTTTGTTCTACCCAACTGGCACAAGTTTGTTCGACGCAACTGGCACAAGTTTGTTCTACGCAACTGGCACAAGTTTGTTTGACACAACTGGCACAAGTTTGTTCTAAGCAACTGGCACAAGTTTGTTCGACGGAACTGGCGCAAGTTTGTTCGACGCAACTGGCACAAGTTTGTTCGACTCAACTGGCAAAAGATTGTTTAATGCAACTAAAACAAGTTTGTTTAACGTAACTGGCACAAGTTTGTTCGACACAACTGGCACAAGTTTGTTTGACACAACTGGCACAAGTTTGTTTGACGCAACTGGCACAAGGTTGTTCTATGCAACTGGCACTAGATTGTTCGATGCAACTGGCACAAATTTGTTCGATGCAACTGGCACAAGTTTGTTCTACGCAACTGGCACAAGTTTGTTTGACGCAACTGGCACAAGTTTGTTCTATGCAACTGGCACTAGTTTCTTCGATGCAACTGGCACAAGTTTGTTCGATGCAACTGGCACAAGTTTGTTTGACGCAACTGGCACAAGTTTGTTAGATGCAACTGGCACAAGTTTGTTCAATGCAACTGGCACAAGTTTTTTTTAATCAATTGGCACAAGTTTGTTTGACGTAACTGGCACAAGTTTGTTTGACGCAACTGGCACAAGTTTGTTTGACGCAACTGGCAAAAGTTTGTTTGACGCAACTGGCAGAAGTTTATTTGACGCAACTGGCACAAGTTTTCTCGACGCAACTGGCACAAGTTTGTTCGGCGTAACTGGCACAAGTTTGTTCGATGCAACTGGCACAAGTTTCTTTGACGTAACTGGCACAATTTTTCTCGACGCAACTAGCAGAAGTTTGTTCGCCGTAACTGGCACAAGTTTGTTCGACGCCACTGGCACAAGTTTGTTCGAAGCAACTGGCACAAGTTTGTTTGACGCAACTGGCACAAGTTTGTTCTATACAACTGGCACAAGTTTGTTCTACGTAACTGGCACAAGTTTGTTCTACGCAACTGGCACAAGTTTGTTCTACGCAACTGGCACAAGTTTGTTGTATGCAACTGGCACTAGTTTGTTCTACGCAAGTGGCATAAGTTTTGTTTGACGCAACTGGCACAAGTTTGTTCTACGCAACTGGCACAAGTTTGTTGGACGCAACTGGCACAAGTTTGTTCTACGCAACTGGCACAATTTTGTTGGACGCAACTGGCACAAGTTTGTTCGACGCAACTGGCACAAGTTTTTTCGACGCAACTGGCACAAGTTTGTTCTACGCAACTGGCACAAGTTTGTTCGACGCAACTGGCACAAGTTTGTTCGACGCAACTGGCACAAGTTTGTTCAACACATCTGGCACAAGTTTGTTTTCGCAACTTGTACAAGTTTGTTTGACGCAACTGGCACAAGTTTGTTTGACGCAACTGTCATAAGTTTCTTTGGCGCAACTGGCACAAGTTTGTTTGACGCAACTGGCACACGTTTGTTTGACGCAACTGGCAGAAGTTTGTTCGACGCAACTGGCACAAGTTTGTTTGACGCAACTGGCACAAGTTTGTTAGACGCAACTGGCACAAGTTTGTTCGACGTAACAGGCACAAGTTTTTTCGACTCAATTGGTACAAGTTTGTTTGACGCAACTGGCACAAGTTTGTTTGACGCAAGAGGCACAAGTTTGTTTGACGCAACTGGCACAAGTTTGTTTGACGCAACTGGCACAAGTTTTTTTTTACCCAACTGGCACAATTTTTCTCGGAGCAACTGGCACAAGTTTTTCGCCATATCTGGCACAAGTTTGTTCGACGCAACTGGCACAAGTTTGTTCGACGCAAATGGCACAAGTTTGTTTGACGCAACTGGCACAAGTTTCTTCGACGCAACTGGCACAAGCTTGTTCGACGCAACTGGCACAAGTTTGTTTGACGAAACTGGCACAAGATTGTTCTACGCAACTGGCACAAGTTTGTTCTATGCAACTGGCACTAGTTTGTTCTATGCAACTGGCATAAGTTTGTTTGACGCAACTGGTACAAGTTTGTTCTACGCAACTGGCACAAGTTTGTTCGACGCAACTGGCACAAGTTTGTTCTACGCAACTCTTACTAGTTTGTTGTACACAACTGGCACAAGTTTGTTTGACACAACTGGCACAAGTTTGTTCTACCCAAATGGCAAATGTTTGTTCTACGCATCTGGCACAAGTTTGTTATATGCAACTGGCACTAGTGTGTTCTACGCAACTGGCACAAATTTGTTTGACACAACTGGCACATGTTTGTTCTACCCAACTGGCACAAGTTTGTTCGACGCAACTGGCACAAGTTTGTTCTACGCAACTGGCACAAGTTTGTTTGACACAACTGGCACAAGTTTGTTCTAAGCAACTGGCACAAGTTTGTTCGACGGAACTGGCGCAAGTTTGTTCGACGCAACTGGCACAAGTTTGTTCGACTCAACTGGCACAAGATTGTTCAATGCAACTAGAACAAGTTTGTTTAACGTAACTGGCACAAGTTTGTTCGACACAACTGGCACAAGTTTGTTTGACACAACTGGCACAAGTTTGTTTGACGCAACTGGCACAAGGTTGTTCTATGCAACTGGCACTAGATTGTTCGATGCAACTGGCACAAATTTGTTCGATGCAACTGGCACAAGTTTGTTCTACGCAACTGGCACAAGTTTGTTTGACGCAACTGGCACAAGTTTGTTCTATGCAACTGGCACTAGTTTGTTCGATGCAACTGGCACAAGTTTGTTCGACGCAACTGGCACAAGTTTGTTTGACGCAACTGGCACAAGTTTGTTAGATGCAACTGGCACAAGTTTGTTCAATGCAACTGGCACAAGTTTTTTTTAATCAATTTTCACAAGTTTGTTTGACGTAACTGGCACAAGTTTGTTTGACGCAACTGGCACAAGTTTGTTTGACGCAACTGGCAAAAGTTTGTTTGGCGCAACTGGCAGAAGTTTATTTGACGCAACTGGCACAAGTTTTCTCGACGCAACTGGCACAAGTTTGTTCGGCGTAACTGGCACAAGTTTGTTCGATGCAACTAGCACAAGTTTCTTTGACGTAACTGGCACAATTTTTCTCGACGCAACTAGCACAAGTTTGTTCGCCGTAACTGGCACAAGTTTGTGCGACGCCACTGGCACAAGTTTGTTCGAAGCAACTGGCACAAGTTTGTTTGACGCAACTGGCACAAGTTTGTTCTATACAACTGGCACAAGTTTGTTCTACGTAACAGGCACAAGTTTGTTCTACGCAACTGGCACAAGTTTGTTCTACGCAACTGGCACAAGTTTGTTGTATGCAACTGGCACTAGTTTGTTCTACGCAAGTGGCATAAGTTTTGTTTGACGCAACTGGCACAAGTTTGTTCTACGCAACTGGCACAAGTTTGTTGGACGCAACTGGCACAAGTTTGTTCTACGCAACTGGCACAATTTTGTTGGACGCAACTGGCACAAGTTTGTTCGACGCAACTGGCACAAGTTTTTCGACGCAACTGGCACAAGTTTGTTCGACGCAACTGGCACAAGTTTGTTCGACGCAACTGGCACAAGTTTGTTCGACGCAACTGGCACAAGTTTGTTCAACACATCTGGCACAAGTTTTTTTTCGCAACTTGTACAAGTTTGTTTGACGCAACTGGCACAAGTTTGTTTGACGCAACTGTCATAAGTTTCTTTGGCGCAACTGGCACAAAATTGTTTGACGCAACTGGCACACGTTTGTTTGACGCAACTGGCAGAAGTTTGTTCGACGCAACTGGCACAAGTTTGTTTGATGCAACTGGCACAAGTTTGTTTGACGCAACTGGCACAAGGTTGTTCTACGCAACTGGCACAAGTTTGTTCTATGCAACTGGCACAAGTTTGTTTGACGCAACTGGCACAAGTTTGTTTGACGCAACTGGCACAAGTTTGCTCTACGCAACTGGCACAAGTTTGTTCTACGCAACTCTTACTAGTTTGTTGTACACAACTGGCACAAGTTTGTTTGACACAACTGGCACACGTTTGTTCTATGCAACTGGCACTAGTTTGTTCTAGGCAACTGGCACAAATTTGTTTGACGCAACTGGCACATGTTTGTTCTACCCAACTGGCACAAGTTTGTTCGACGCAACTGGCACATGTTTGTTCTACGCAACTGGCACAAGTTTCTTTGACACAACTGGCACAAGTTTGTTCTAAGCAACTGGCACAAGTTTGTTCGACGGAACTGGCTCAAGTTTGTTCGACGCAACTGGCACAAGTTTGTTCGACGCAACTGGCACAAGTTTGTTCGATGCAACTGGTACAAGTTTGTTTAAGGTAACTGGCACAAGTTTGTTCGACCCAACTGGCACAAGTTTGTTTGACACAACTGGCACAAGTTTGTTCGACGCAACTGGCACAAGTTTGTTCTATGCAACTGGCACAAGTTTGTTTGACGCAACTGGCACAAGTTTGTTCTATGGAACTGGCACTAGTTTGTTTGATGCAACTGGCACAAGTTTGTTAGACGCCACTGGCACAAGTTTTTTCGACTCAATTGGCACAAGTTTGTTTGACACAACTGGCACAAGTTTGTTTGACGCCACTGGCACAAGTTTGTTTGACGTAACTGGCACAAGTTTAATTGACGCAACTGGCACAAGTTTATTTGACGCAACTGGCGCAAGTTTTCTCGATGCAACTGGCACAAGTTTGTTCGCTGTAACTGGCACAAGTTTGTTCGACGCAACTGGCACAAGTTTGTTCGACGCAACTGGCACAAGTTTGTTTGATGCAACTGGCACAAGTTTCTTTGACGAAACTGGCACAAGTTTGTTCGACGCAACTGGCACAAGTTTGTTTGACACAACTGGCACAAGTTTGTTTGACGCCACTGGCACAAGTTTGTTTGACGTAACTGGCACAAGTTTGTTTGAAGCAACTGGCACAAGTTTGTTCGACGCAACTGGCACAAGTTTGTTCGACGCAACTGGCACAAGTTTGTTTGATGCAACTGGCACAAGTTTCTTTGACGAAACTGGCACAAGTTTGTTCGACGCAACTGGCAAAAGTTTGTTTGACACAACTGGCACAAGTTTGTTTGACGCCACTGGCACAAGTTTGTTTGACGTACCGGGCACAAGTTCGTTTGAAGCAACTGGCACAAGTTTGTTTGACGCAACTGGCACAAGGTTATTCTACGCAACTGGCTCAAGTTTGTTTGATGCAACTGGCACATGTTTGTTTGACGCAACAGGCACAAGTTTGTTCGACGCAACTGGCACAAGTTTGTTCTACACAACTGGCACAAGTTTTTTTGACACAAGTGGCACAAGTTTGTTCTAAGCACCTGGCACAAGTTTGTTTGACGGAACTGGCGCAAGTTTGTTCGACGCAACTGGCACAAGTTTGTTCGACGCAACTGGCACAAATTTGTACGACGCAACTGGTACAAGTTTGTTTAACGTAACTGGCACAAGTTTGTTCGACCCAACTGGCAAAAGTTTGTTTCACACAACTGGCACAATTTTGTTCGACGCAACTGGCACAAGTTTGTTTGACGCAACTGGCACAAGTTTGTTTGACGCAACTGGCACAAGGTTGTTCTACGCAACATGTACAAGTTTGTTCTATGCAACTGGCACAAGTTTGTTTGACGCAAGTGGCACAAATTTGTTCTATGCAACTGGCACTAGTTTGTTCGATGCAACTGCCACAAGTTTGTTCTACGCAACTGGCACAAGTTTGTTAGACGCAACTGGCACAAGTTTGTTCAACGCAACTGGCACAAGTTTTTTCGAATCAATTGGCACAAGTTTGTTTGACGCAACTCGCACAAGTTTGTTTGACGCAACTGGCACAAGTTTGTTTGACAAAACTGGCACAAGTTTGTTTGACGTAACTGGCACAAGTTTATTTGACGCAACTGGAAGAACTTTTTTCGACGCAACTGGCACAAGTTTGTTTGCCGTAACTGGCACAAGTTTGTTCGACGCAACTGGCACAAGTTTATTTGACACAACTGGCACAACTTTTCTCGACGCAACTGGCACAAGTTTGTTCGCCGTAACTGGCACAAGTTTGTTTGACGCAACTGGCACAAGTTTATTTGACGCAACTGGCACAAGTTTTCTCGACGAAACTGGCACAAGTTTGTTCGACGCAATTGGCACAAGTTTGTTTGACTCAACTGGCATAAGTTTGTTCTACATATCTGGCACAAGTTTGTTCTATGCAACTGGCACAAGTTTGTTGTACGCAACTGGCACAAGTTTGTTCGACGCAACTGGCACAAGTTTCTTTGACGCAACTGGCACAAGTTTCTTTGACGCAACTGGCACAAGTTTGTTTGACGCAACTGGCACAAGGTTCTTCTATGCAACTGGCACAAGTTTGTTCTATGCAAATGGCACAAGTTTGTTTGACGCAACTGGCACAAGTTTGTTTGATGCAACAGGCAAAAGTTTGTTCTACATAACTGGCACAAGTTTGTTGTACACAACTGGCACAAGTTTGTTTGACACAACTGGCACATGTTTGTTCTACGCAAATGGCAAAAGTTTGTTCTACGCATCTGGTACAAGTTTGTTCTATGCAACTTGCACTAGTTTGTTTGACGCAACTGGCACGAATTTGTTTGACGCAACTGGCACATGTTTGTTCTACCCAACAGGCACAAGTTTGTTTGGCGCAACTGGCACAAGTTTAATTGACGCAACTGGCACAAGTTTATTTGACGCAACTGGCGCAAGTTTTCTCGATACAACTGGCACAAGTTTGTTCGCTGTAACTGGCACAAGTTTGTTCGACGCAACTGGCACAAGTTTGTTCGACGCAACTGGCACAAGTTTGTTTGATGCAACTGGCAAAAGTTTCTTTGACGAAACTAGAACAAGTTTGTTCGACGCAACTGGCACAAGTTTGTTTGACACAACTGGCACAAGTTTGTTTGACGCCACTGGCACAAGTTTGTTTGACGTAACTGGCACAAGTTTGTTTGAAGCAACTGGCACAAGTTTGTTTGACGCAACTGGCACAAGGTTATTCTACGCAACTGGCACAAGTTTGTTTGATGCAACTGGCACATGTTTGTTTCACCCAACAGGCACAAGTTTGTTCGACGCAACTGGCACAAGTTTGTTCTACACAACTGGCACAAGTTTTTTTGACACAAGTGGCACAAGTTTGTTCTAAGCACCTGGCACAAGTTTGTTTGACGGAACTGGCGCAAGTTTGTTCGACGCAACTGGCACAAGTTTGTTCGACGCAACTGGCACAAATTTGTACGACGCAACTGGTACAAGTTTGTTTAACGTAACTGGCACAAGTTTGTTCGACCCAACTGGCAAAAGTTTGTTTCACACAACTGGCACAATTTTGTTCGACGCAACTGGCACAAGTTTGTTTGACGCAACTGGCACAAGTTTGTTTGACGCAACTGGCACAAGTTTGTTCGATGCAACTAGTACAAGATTGTTTAAGGTAACTGGCACAAGTTTGTTCGACCCAACTGGCACAAGTTTGTTTGACACAACTGGCACAAGTTTATTCGACGCAACTGGCACAAGTTTGTTCTATGCAACTGGCACAAGTTTGTTTGACGCAACTGGCACAAGTTTGTTCTGTGGAACTGGCACTAGTTTGTTTGATGCAACTGTCACAAGTTTGTTAGACGCCACTGGCACAAGTTTTTTCGACTCAATTGGCACAAGTTTGTTTGACACAACTGGCACAAGTTTGTTTGACGCCACTGGCACAAGTTTGTTTGACGTAACTGGCACAAGTTTAATTGACGCAACTGGCACAAGTTTATTTGACGCAACTGGCGCAAGTTTTCTCGATGCAACTGGCACAAGTTTGTTCGCTGTAACTGGCACAAGTTTGTTCGACGCAACTGGCACAAGTTTGTTCGACGCAACTGGCACAAGTTTGTTTGATGCAACTGGCACAAGTTTCTTTGACGAAACTGGCACAAGTTTGTTCGACGCAACTGGCACAAGTTTGTTTGAAACAACTGGCACAAGTTTGTTTGACGCCACTGGCACAAGTTTGTTTGACGTAACGGGCACAAGTTTGTTTGAAGCAACTGGCACAAGTTTGTTTGACGCAACTGGCACAAGGTTATTCTACGCAACTGGCACAAGTTTGTTTGATGCAACTGGCACATGTTTGTTTCACCCAACAGGCACAAGTTTGTTCGACGCAACTGGCACAAGTTTGTTCTACACAACTGGCACAAGTTTTTTTGACACAAGTGGCACAAGTTTGTTCTAAGCACCTGGCACAAGTTTGTTTGACGGAACTGGCGCAAGTTTGTTCGACGCAACTGGCACAAGTTTGTTCGACGCAACTGGCACAAATTTGTACGACGCAACTGGTACAAGTTTGTTTAACGTAACTGGCACAAGTTTGTTCGACCCAACTGACAAAAGTTTGTTTCACACAACTGGCACAATTTTGTTCGACGCAACTGGCACAAGTTTGTTTGACGCAACTGGCACAAGTTTGTTTGACGCAACTGGCACAAGGTTGTTCTACGCAACATGTACAAGTATGTTCTATGCAACTGGCACAAGTTTGTTTGACGTAAGTGGCACAAATTTGTTCTATGCAACTGCCACTAGTTTGTTCGATGCAACTGCCACAAGTTTGTTCGACGCAACTGGCACAAGTTTGTTAGACGCAACTGGAACAAGTTTGTTCAACGCAACTGGCCTAGTTTTTTCGAATCAATTGGCACAAGTTTCTTTGACGCAACTGGCACAAGTTTGTTTGACGCAACTGGCACAAGTTTGTTTGACGCAACTGGCACAAGTTTGTTTGACGCAACTGGCACAAGTTTATTTGACGCAACTGGAAGAACTTTTTTCGACGCAACTGGCACAAGTTTGTTTGCCGTAACTAGCACAAGTTTGTTCGACGCAACTAGCACAAGTTTGTTCGGCACAACTGGCACAAGTTTGTTTGTCGCAACTGGCACAAGTTTCTTCGACGCAACTGGCACAAGTTTGTTCGACGCAACTGGCCCAAGTTTGTTTGATGCAATTGGCACAAGTTTGTTCTACTCAACTGGCACAAGTTTGTTCTATGCAACTGGCACTAGTTTGTTTTACGCAACTGGCATAAGTTTGTTTGACGCAACTGGCACAAGTTTGTTCTACCAACTAGCACAAGTTTGTTCGATGCAACTGGCACAAGGTTGTTCTACGCAACTGGGACAAGTTTGTTCTACGCAACTGGCACAAGTTTGTTTCGACGCAACTGGCACAAGTTTGTTCGACGCAACTGGCACAAGTTTGTTGGATGCCACTGGCACAAGTTTGTTCTACATAACTGGCACAAGTTTGTTCTATGCAACTGGCACAAGTTTGTTCTACGCAACTGGCACAAGTTTGTTCTACGCATCTGGCACAATTTTGTTCTATGCAACTGGCACTAGTTTGTTCTACGCAACTGGCACAAGTTTGTTTGACGCAACTGGCACAAGTTTGTTCTACCCAACTGACACAAGTTTGTTCGACGCAACTGGCACAAGTTTGTTCTACGCAACTGACAGAAGGTTGTTTGACACAACTGGCAGAAGTTTGTTCAACGCAGTTGGCACAAGTTTGTTTGACGCAACTGTCGCAAGTTTGTTCGACGCAACTGGCACAAGTTTGTTCGACGCAACTGGCACAAGTTTGTTCGACGCAACTGGCACAAGTTCGTTTGATGCAACTGGCACAAGGTTCTTCTACGCAACTGCCACAAGTTTCTTTGACGCAACTGGAACAAGTTTGTTCTACGCAACTGGCACAAGTTTGTTTGACGCAACTGGCACAAGTTTGTTTGACGCAACTGGCACAAGTTTGTTTGACGCAACTGGCACATGTTTGTTCGGCGCAACTGGCACAAGTTTGTTTAACGAAACTGGCACAAGTTTGTTTCACGCAACTGGCACAAGTTTGTTTGATGCAAGAGGCACAAGTTTGTTTGACGCAACTGGCACAAGTTTGTTTGACGCAACTGGCACAATTTTTTTTTTACGCAACTGGCAGAATTTTTCTCGAAGCAACTGGCACAAGTTTGTTAGCCATATCTGGCACAAGTTTGTCGACGCAACTGGCACAAGTTTGTTCGACACAAATGGCACAAGTTTGTTTGATGCAACTAGGACAAGTTTCTTCGACGCAACTGGCAAAAGTTTGTTCGACGCAACTGGCACAAGTTTGTTTGACGCAACTGGCACAAGTTTGTTCTACGCAACTGGCACAAGTTTGTTCTATGCAACTGGCACTAGTTTGTTCTATGCAACTGGCATAAGTTTGTTTGATGCAACTGGTACTAGTTTGTTCTAAGCAACTGGCACAAGTTTGTTCGACGCAACTGGCACAAGTTTGTTCTACGCAACGCTTACTAGTTTGTTGTCCACAACTGGCACAAGTTTGTTTGACAAAACTGGCACAAGTTTGTTCTACGCAAATGGCAAATGTTTGTTCTACGCATCTGGCACAAGTTTGTTCTATGCAACTGGCACTAGTGTGTTCTACGCAACGGGCACAAATTTGTTTGACACAACTGGCACATGTTTGTTCTACCCAACTGGCACAAGTTTGTTCGACGCAACTGGCACAAGTTTGTTCTACGCAACTGTCACAAGTTTGTTTGACACAACTGGCACAAGTTTGTTCGAAGCAACTGGCACAAGTTTGTTCGACGGAACTGGCGCAAGTTTTTTCGACGCAACTGTCACAAGTTTGTTCGACGGAACTGGCACAAGTTTGTTCGATGCAACTAGAACAAGTTTGTTTAACGTAACTGGCACAAGTTTGTTCGACCCAACTGGCACAAGTTTGTTTGACACAACTGGCACAATTTTGTTTGACGCAACTGGCTCAAGGTTGTTCTACGCAACATGTACAAGTTTGTTCTACACAACTGGCACAAGTTTGTTTGACGCAACTGGCACAAGTTTGTTCTATGCAACGGGCACAAGTTTGTTCGACGCAACTAGAACAAGTTTGTTTAACGTAACTGGCACAAGTTTGTTCGACCCAACTGGCACAAGTTTGTTCGACACAACTGGCACAAGTTTGTTTGACGCAACTGGCTCAAGGTTGTTCTACGCAACATGTACAAGTTTGTTCTACGCAACTGGCACAAGTGTGTTTGACGCAACTGGCACTAGTTTGTTCGATGCAACGGGCACAAGTTTGTTCGACGCAACTGGCAAAAGTTTGTATGACACAACTGGCACAAGTTTGTTAGACGCAACTGGCACAAGTTTGTTCAACGCAACTGGCACAAGTTTGTTCGACGCAAGTGGCACAAGTTTGTTCTATGCAACTGGCACAAGTTTGTTCTACGCAACTGGCACAAGTTTGTTCGACCCAACTGGCACAAGTTTGTTTGACACAACTGGCACAAGTTTGTTCGACGCAACTGGTACAAGTTTGTTTGACGCAACTGGCACAAGTTTGTTTAACGCAACTGGCACAAGGTTGTTCTACGCAACATGTACAAGTTTGTTCTACGCAACTGGCACAAGTTTGTTTGACGCAACTGGCACAAGTTTGTTCTATGCAACAGGCATTAGTTTGTTCGGTGCAACTGGCACAAGTTTGTTCGACGCAACTGGTACAAGTTTGTTTGACGCAACTGGCACAAGTTTGTTAGACGCAACTTGCACAAGTTTGTTCAACGCAACTGGCACAAGTTTTTTCGAATCAATTGGCACAAGTTTGTTTGACGCAACTAGCACAACTTTGTTTGACGCAACTGGCACAAGTTTGTTTGACGCAACTGGCACAAGTTTGTTTGACGCAACTGGCACAAGTTTGTTTGACGCAACTGGCACAAGTTTGTTTGACGCAACTGGCACAAGTTTGTTAGACGCAACCGGCACAAGTTTGTTCGACGTAACAGGCACAAGTTTTTTCGACTCAATTGGTACAAGTTTGTTTGACGCAACTGGCACAAGTTTGTTTGACGCAAGAGGCACAAGTTTGTTTGGCACAGCTGGCACAAGTTTGTTTGACGCAAATGGCACATGTTTTCTCGAAGCAACTGGCACAAGTTTGTTCGCCATATGTGGCACAAGTTTGTTCGACGCAACTGGCACAAGTTTGTTAGACGCAAATGGCACAAGTTTGTTTGACGCAACTGGCACAAGTTTGTTCGATGCAACTGGCACAAGTTTGTTCGACGCAACTGGCACAAGTTTGTTTGACGCAACTTGCACAAGTTTGTTCTACGCAACTGGCACAAGTTTGTTCTATGCAACTGGCACTAATTTGTTCTATGCAACTGGCATAAGTTTGTTTGACGCAACTGGTACAAGTTTGTTCTACGCAACTGGCACAAGTTTGTTCGACGCAACTGGCACAAGTTTGTTCTACGCAACTCTACTAGTTTGTTGTACGCAACTGGCACAAGTTTGTTTGACACAACTGGCACAAGTTTGTTCTACGCAAATGGCAAATGCTTGTTCTACGCATCTGGCACAAGTTTGTTCTATGCAACTGGCACTAGTGTGTTCTACGCAACTGGCACAAATTTGTTTGACACAACTGGCACATGTTTGTTCTACCCAACTGGCACAAGTTTGTTCGACGCAACTGGCACAAGTTTGTTCGACGTAACTGGCACAAGTTTGTTCTACGCAACTGGTACAAGTTTGTTTGACACAACTGGCACAAGTTTGTTCTGTGCAACTGGCATTAGTTTGTTTGATACAACTGGCACAAGTTTGTTCGACGCAACTGGCCCAAGTTTGTTTGAAGCAACTGGCAAAAGTTTGTTTGACGCAACTGGCACAAGTTTGATCTATGCAACTGGCACAAGTTTGTTCGACGCAACTGGCACAAGTTTGTTCGACGCAACTGGCACAAGTTTGTTTGACGCAATTGGCAAAAGTTTGTTTGACGCAACTGGCACAAGTTTGTTCGACGCAACTGGCACAAGTTTGTTTAACGCAACTGGCAAAAGTTTGCTTGATGCAACTGGCACAAGTTTGTTCTACGCAACATGCACAAGTTTCTTCTACGCAACTGGCAAAAGTTTGTTTGATGCAACTGGCACAAGTTTGTTCTACGCAACATGCACAAGTTTCTTCTACGCAACTGGCACAAGTTTGTTTGACGCAACTGGCACAAGTTTGTTCGACGCAACTGGCCCAAGTTTGTTTGACGCAACTGGCACAAGTTTGTTCTACGCAACTGGCACAAGTTTGTTCGACGCAACTGGCACAAGTTTCTTTGACGTAACTAGCACAAGTTTCTTTGACGCAACTGGCACAAGTTTGTTTGACGCAACTGGCACAAGGTTCTTCTATGCAACTGGCACAAGTTTGTTCTATGCAAATGGCACAAGTTTGTTTGACGCAACTGGCACAAGTTTGTTTGATGCAACAGGCAAAAGTTTGTTCTACATAACTGGCACAAGTTTGTTGTACACAACTGGCACAAGTTTGTTTGACACAACTGGCACAAGTTTGTTCTACGCAAATGGCAAAAGTTTGTTCTGCGCATCTCGTACAAGTTTGTTCTATGCAACTGGCACTAGTTTGTTTGACGCAACTGGCACAAGTTTGTTCGACGCAATTGGCATAATTTTGTTTGATGCAACTGGCACAAGTTTCTTTGACGAAACTGGCACAAGTTTGTTCGACGCAACTGGCACAAGTTTGTTTGACACAAGTGGCACAAGTTTGTTCTAAGCACCTGGCACAAGTTTGTTCGACGGAACTGGCGCAAGTTTGTTCGACGTAACTGGCACAAGTTTGTTCGACGCAACTGGCACAAATTTGTACGACGCAACTGGTACAAGTTTGTTTAACGTAACTGGCACAAGTTTGTTCGACCCAACTGGCAAAAGTTTGATTCACACAACTGGCACAATTTTGTTCGACGCAACTGGCACAAGTTTGTTAGACGCAACTGGCACAAGTTTGTTTGACGCAACTGGCACAAAGTTGTTCTACGCAACATGTACAAGTTTGTTCTACGCAACTGGCACAAGTTTGTTTGACGCAACTGGGACAAATTTGTTCTATGCAACTGGCACTAGTTTGTTCGATGCAACTGGCACAAGTTTGTTCGACGCAACTGGCATAAGTTTGTTTGACGCAACTGGCACAAGTTTGTTTGACGCAACTGGCACAAGTTTGTTCAACGCAACTGGCACAAGTTTTTTCAAATCAATTGGCACAAGTTTGTTTGACGCAACTGGCACAAGTTTGTTTGACGCAACTGGCACAAGTTTCTTTGACGCAACTGGCACAAGTTTGCTTCATGCAACTGGCACAAGTTTATTTGACGCAACTGGCACAACTTTTTTTCGACGCAACTGGCACAAGTTTGTTCGCCGTAACTGGCACAAGTTTGTTCGACGCAACTGGCACAAGTTTGTTCGGCGCAACTGGCACAAGTTTGTTTGACGCAACTGGCGCAAGTTTCTTCGACGCAACTGGCACAAGTTTGTTCGACGCAACTGGCACAAGTTTGTTTGATGCAATTGGCACAAGTTTGTTCTACTCAACTGGCACAAGTTTGTTCTATGCAACTGGCACTAGTTTGTTTTACGCAACTGGCATAAAGTTGTTTGACGTCACTGGCACAAGTTTGTTCTACCAACTAGCACAAGTTTGTTCGACGCAACTGGCACAAGGTTGTTCTACGCAACTGGCACAAGTTTGTTCTATGCAACTGGCACAGGTTTGTTTCGACCCAACTGGCACAAGTTTGTTCGACGCAACTGGCACAAGTTAGTTGGATGCCACTGGCACAAGTTTGTTCGACGAAACTGGCCCAAGTTTTTTTGACGCAACTGGCACAAGTTTGTTCAACACAACTGGCACAAGTTTGTTCGACTTCAACTGGCAAAGTTTGTTCTACATAACCGGCACAAGTTTGTTCTATGCAACTGGCACAGGTTTGTTCTACGCAACTGGCACAAGTTTGTTGGATGCCACTGGCACAAGGTTGTTCGACGAAACTGGCCCAAGTTTTTTTGACGCAACTGGCACAAGTTTGTTCGACACAACTGGCACAAGTTTGTTCGACGCAACTGGCACAAGTTTGTTCTACATAACCGGCACAAGTTTGTTCTATGCAACTGGTATAGGGGTGTTCTACGCAACTGGCACAAGTTTGTTCTACGCATCTGGCACAATTTTGTTCTATGCAACTGGCACTAGTTTGTTCTACGCAACTGGCACAAGTTTGTTTGACGCAACTGGCACAAGTTTGTTCTACCCAACTGACAAAAGTTTGTTCGACGCAACTGGCACAAGTTTGTTCTACGCAACTGACACAAGTTTGTTTGACACAACTGGCAGAAGTTTGTTCAACGCAACTGGCACAAGTTTGTTTGACGCAACTGTCGCAAGTTTGTTTGACGCAACTGGCACAAGTTTGTTCGACGCAACTGGCAAAAGTTTGTTTGACGCAACTGGCACAAGTTCGTTTGACGCAACTGGCACAAGGTTCTTCTACGCAACTGGCGCAAGTTTCTTTGACGCAACTGGCACAAGTTTGTTCTACGCAACTGGCACAAGTTTGTTTGACGCAACTGGCACAAGTTTGTTTGACGCAACTGGCACAAGTTTGTTAGACGCAACTGGCACAAGTTTGTTCGACGTAACAGGCACAAGTTTTTTCGACTCAATTGGTACAAGTTTGTTTGACGCAACTGGCACAAGTTTGTTTGACGCAAGAGGCACAAGTTTGTTTGACGCAACTGGCACAAGTTTGTTTGACGCAACTGGCACAAGTTTTTTTTTACGCAACTGGCACAATTTTTCTCGGAGCAACTGGCACAAGTTTTTCGCCATATCTGGCACAAGTTTGTTCGACGCAACTGGCACAAGTTTGTTCGACGCAAATGGCACAAGTTTGTTTGACGCAACTGGCACAAGTTTCTTCGACGCAACTGGCACAAGCTTGTTCGACGCAACTGGCACAAGTTTGTTTGACGCAACTGGCACAAGATTGTTCTACACAACTGGCACAAGTTTGTTCTATGCAACTGGCACTAGTTTGTTCTATGCAACTGGCATAAGTTTGTTTGACGCAACTGGTACAAGTTTGTTCTACGCAACTGGCGCAAGTTTGTTCGACGCAACTGGCACAAGTTTGTTCTACGCAACTCTTACTAGTTTGTTGTACACAACTGGCACAAGTTTGTTTGACACAACTGGCACAAGTTTGTTCTACCCAAATGGCAAATGTTTGTTCTACGCATCTGGCACAAGTTTGTTATATGCAACTGGCACTAGTGTGTTCTACGCAACGGGCACAAATTTGTTTGACACAACTGGCACATGTTTGTTCTACCCAACTGGCACAAGTTTGTTCGACGCAACTGGCACAAGTTTGTTCTACGCAACTGGCACAAGTTTGTTTGACACAACTGGCACAAGTTTGTTCTAAGCAACTGGCACAAGTTTGTTCGACGGAACTGGCGCAAGTTTGTTCGACGCAACTGGCACAAGTTTGTTCGACTCAACTGGCACAAGATTGTTCAATGCAACTAGAACAAGTTTGTTTAACGTAACTGGCACAAGTTTGTTCGACACAACTGGCACAAGTTTGTTTGACACAACTGGCACAAGTTTGTTTGACGCAACTGGCACAAGGTTGTTCTATGCAACTGGCACTAGATTGTTCGATGCAACTGGCACAAATTTGTTCGATGCAACTGGCACAAGTTTGTTCTACGCAACTGGCACAAGTTTGTTTGACGCAACTGGCACAAGTTTGTTCTATGCAACTGGCACAAGTTTGTTTGACGCAACTGGCACAAGTTTTTTCTATGGAACTGGCACTAGTTTGTTTGATGCAACTGGCACAAGTTTGTTAGACGCCACTGGCACAAGTTTTTTCGACTCAATTGGCACAAGTTTGTTTGACACAACTGGCACAAGTTTGTTTGACGCAACTGGCACAAGGTTGTTCTATGCAACTGGCACTAGATTGTTCGATGCAACTGGCACAAATTTGTTCGATGCAACTGGCACAAGTTTGTTCTACGCAACTGGCACAAGTTTGTTTGACGCAACTGGCACAAGTTTGTTCTATGCAACTGGCACTAGTTTGTTCGATGCAACTGGCACAAGTTTGTTCGACGCAACTGGCACAAGTTTGTTTGACGTAACTAACACAAGTTTGTTAGATGCAACTGGCACAAGTTTGTTCAATGCAACTGGCACAAGTTTTTTTTAATCAATTGGCACAAGTTTGTTTGACGTAACTGGCACAAGTTTGTTTAACGCAACTGGCACAAGTTTGTTTGACGCAACTGGCAAAAGTTTGTTTGACGCAACTGGCAGAAGTTTATTTGACGCAACTGGCACAAGTTTTCTCGACGCAACTGGCACAAGTTTGTTCGGCGTAACTGGCACAAGTTTGTTCGATGCAACTGGCACAAGTTTCTTTGACGTAACTGGCACAATTTTTCTCGACGCAACTAGCACAAGTTTGTTCGCCGTAACTGGCACAAGTTTGTTCGACGCCACTGGCACAAGTTTGTTCGAAGCAACTGGCACAAGTTTGTTTGACGCAACTGGCACAAGTTTGTTCTATACAACTGGCACAAGTTTGTTCTACGTAACTGGCACAAGTTTGTTCTACGCAACTGGCACAAGTTTGTTCTACGCAACTGGCACAAGTTTGTTGTATGCAACTGGCACTAGTTTGTTCTACGCAAGTGGCATAAGTTTTGTTTGACGCAACTGGCACAAGTTTGTTCTACGCAACTGGCACAAGTTTGTTGGACGCAACTGGCACAAGTTTGTTCTACGCAACTGGCACAATTTTGTTGGACGCAACTGGCACAAGTTTGTTCGACGCAACTGGCACAAGTTTTTTCGACGCAACTGGCACAAGTTTGTTCGACGCAACTGGCACAAGTTTGTTCGACGCAACTGGCACAAGTTTGTTCGACGCAACTGGCACAAGTTTGTTCAACACATCTGGCACAAGTTTGTTTTCGCAACTTGTACAAGTTTGTTTGACGCAACTGGCACAAGTTTGTTTGACGCAACTGTCATAAGTTTCTTTGGCGCAACTGGCACAAGTTTGTTTGACGCAACTGGCACACGTTTGTTTGACGCAACTGGCAGAAGTTTGTTCGACGCAACTGGCACAAGTTTGTTTGATGCAACTGGCACAAGTTTGTTTGACGCAACTGGCACAAGGTTGTTCTACGCAACTGGCACAAGTTTGTTCTATGCAACTGGCACAAGTTTGTTTGACGCAACTGGCACAAGTTTGTTTGACGCAACTGGCACAAGTTTGCTCTACGCAACTGGCACAAGTTTGTTCTACGCAACTCTTACTAGTTTGTTGTACACAACTGGCACAAGTTTGTTTGACACAACTGGCACACGTTTGTTCTATGCAACTGGCACTAGTTTGTTCTAGGCAACTGGCACAAATTTGTTTGCCGCAACTGGCACATGTTTGTTCTACCCAACTGGCACAAGTTTGTTCGACGCAACTGGCACATGTTTGTTCTACGCAACTGGCACAAGTTTCTTTGACACAACTGGCACAAGTTTGTTCTAAGCAACTGGCACAAGTTTGTTCGACGGAACTAGCTCAAGTTTGTTCGACGCAACTGGCACAAATTTGTTCGACGCAACTGGCACAAGTTTGTTCGATGCAACTGGTACAAGTTTGTTTAAGGTAACTGGCACAAGTTTGTTCGACCCAACTGGCACAAGTTTGTTTGACACAACTGGCACAAGTTTGTTCGACGCAACTGGCACAAGTTTGTTCTATGCAACTGGCACAAGTTTGTTTGACGCAACTGGCACAAGTTTGTTCTATGGAACTGGCACTAGTTTGTTTGATGCAACTGGCACAAGTTTGTTAGACGCCACTGGCACAAGTTTTTTCGACTCAATTGGCACAAGTTTGTTTGACACAACTGGCACAAGTTTGTTTGACGCCACTGGCACAAGTTTGTTTGACGTAACTGACACAAGTTTAATTGACGCAACTGGCACAAGTTTATTTGACGCAACTGGCGCAAGTTTTCTCGATGCAACTGGCACAAGTTTGTTCGCTGTAACTGGCACAAGTTTGTTCGACGCAACTGGCAAAAGTTTGTTCGACGCAACTGGCACAAGTTTGTTTCATGCAACTGGCACAAGTTTCTTTGACGAAACTGGCACAAGTTTGTTCGATGCAACTGGCACAAGTTTGTTTGACACAACTGGCACAAGTTTGTTTGACGCCACTGGCACAAGTTTGTTTGACGTAACTGGCACAAGTTTGTTTGAAGCAACTGGCACAAGTTTGTTCGACGCAACTGGCACAAGTTTGTTCGACGCAACTGGCACAAGTTTGTTTGATGCAACTGGCACAAGTTTCTTTGACGAAACTGGCACAAGTTTGTTCGACGCAACTGGCAAAAGTTTGTTTGACACAACTGGCACAAGTTTGTTAACGCCACTGGCACAAGTTTGTTTGACGTAACTGGCACAAGTTTGTTTGAAGCAACTGGCACAAGTTTGTTTGACGCAACTGGCACAAGGTTATTCTACGCAACTGGCTCAAGTTTGTTTGATGCAACTGGCACATGTTTGTTTCACCCAACAGGCACAAGTTTGTTCGACGCAACTGGCACAAGTTTGTTCTACACAACTGGCACAAGTTTTTTTGACACAAGTGGCACAAGTTTGTTCTAAGCACCTGGCACAAGTTTGTTTGACGGAACTGGCGCAAGTTTGTTCGACGCAACTGGCACAAGTTTGTTCGACGCAACTGGCACAAATTTGTACGACGCAACTGGTACAAGTTTGTTTAACGTAACTGGCACAAGTTTGTTCGACCCAACTGGCAAAAGTTTGTTTCACACAACTGGCACAATTTTGTTCGACGCAACTGGCACAAGTTTGTTTGACGCAACTGGCACAAGTTTGTTTGACGCAACTGGCACAAGGTTGTTCTACGCAACATGTACAAGTTTGTTCTATGCAACTGGCACAAGTTTGTTTGACGCAAGTGGCACAAATTTGTTCTATGCAACTGGCACTAGTTTGTTCGATGCAACTGCCACAAGTTTGTTCGACGCAACTGGCACAAGTTTGTTAGACGCAACTGGCACAAGTTTGTTCAACGCAACTGGCACAAGTTTTTTCGAATCAATTGGCACAAGTTTGTTTGACGCAACTCGCACAAGTTTGTTTGACGCAACTGGCACAAGTTTGTTTGACGCAACTGGCACAAGTTTGTTTGACGTAACTGGCACAAGTTTATTTGACGCAACTGGAAGAACTTTTTTCTACGCAACTGGCACAAGTTTGTTTGCCGTAACTGGCACAAGTTTGTTCGACGCAACTGGCACAAGTTTATTTGACGCAACTGGCACAACTTTTCTCGACGCAACTGGCACAAGTTTGTTCGCCGTAACTGGCACAAGTTTGTTTGACGCAACTGGCACAAGTTTATTTGACGCAACTGGCACAAGTTTTCTCGACGAAACTGGCACAAGTTTGTTCACCATAACTGGCACAAGTTTGTTCGACGCAATTGGCACAAGTTTGTTTGACTCAACTGGCATAAGTTTGTTCTAAATATCTGGCACAAGTTTGTTTTATGCAACTGGCACAAGTTTGTTGTACGCAACTGGCACACGTTTGTTCGACGCAACTGGCACAAGTTTCTTTGACGCAACTGGCACAAGTTTCTTTGACGCAACTGGCACAAGTTTGTTTGACGCAACTGGCACAAGGTTCTTCTATGCAACTGGCACAAGTTTGTTCTATGCAAATGGCACAAGTTTGTTTGACGCAACTGGCACAAGTTTGTTTGATGCAACAGGCAAAAGTTTGTTCTACATAACTGGCACAAGTTTGTTGTACACAACTGGCACAAGTTTGTTTGACACAACTGGCACATGTTTGTTCTACGCAAATGGCAAAAGTTTGTTCTACGCATCTGGTACAAGTTTGTTCTATGCAACTTGCACTAGTTTGTTTGACGCAACTGGCACGAATTTGTTTGACGCAACTGGCACATGTTTGTTCTACCCAACAGGCACAAGTTTGTTTGGCGCAACTGGCAAAAGTTTGTTCTACACAACTGGCACAAGTTTGTTTGACGCAAGTGGCACAAGTTTGCTCTAAGCACCTGGCACAAGTTTGTTCGACGGAACTGGCGCAAGTTTGTTCGACGCAACTGGCACAAGTTTGTTCGACGCAACTGGCACAAATTTGTACGACGCAACTGGTACAAGTTTGTTTAACGTAACTGGCACAAGTTTGTTCGACCCAACTGGCAAAAGTTTGTTTCACACAACTGGCACAATTTTGTTCGACGCAACTGGCACAAGTTTGTTTGACGCAACTGGCACAAGTTTGTTTGACGCAACTGGCACAAGGTTGTTCTACGCAACATGTACAAGTTTGTTCTATGCAACTGGCACAAGTTTGTTTGACGCAAGTGGCACAAATTTGATCTATGCAACTGGCACTAGTTTGTTCGATGCAACTGCCACAAGTTTGTTCGACGCAACTGGCACAAGTTTGTTAGAGTCAACTGGCACAAGTTTGTTCAACGCAACTGGCACAAGTTTTTTCGAATCAATTGGCACAAGTTTGTTTGACGCAACTCGCACAAGTTTGTTCGACGCAACTGGCACAAGTTTGTTAGACGCAACTGGCACAAGTTTGTTCAACGCAACTGGCACAAGTTTTTTCGAATCAATTGGCACAAGTTTGTTTGACGCAACTGGCACAAGTTTGTTTGACGCAACTGGCACAAGTTTGTTTGATGCAACTGGCACAAGTTTATTTGACACAACTGGCACAACTTTTTTTCGACGCAACTAGCACAAGTTTGTTCGCCGTAACTGGCACAAGTTTGTTCGACGCAACTGGCACAAGTTTGTTCGGCGCAACTGGCACAAGTTTGTTTGACGCAACTGGCACAAGTTTCTTCGACGCAACTGGCACAAGTTTGTTTGACGCAACTGGCACAAGTTTGTTTGACGCAACTGGCACAAGTTTATTTGACGCAACTGGCACAACTTTTCTCGATGCAACTGGCACAAGTTTGTTCGCCGTAACTGGCACAAGTTTGTTTGACGCAACTGGCACAAGTTTATTTGACGCAACTGGCACAAGTTTTCTCGACGAAACTGGCACAATTTTGTTCACCATAACTGGCACAAGTTTGTTCGACGCAATTGGCACAAGTTTGTTTGACGCAACTGGCATAAGTTTGTTCTACATATCTGGCACAAGTTTGTTTTATGCAACTGGCACAAGTTTGTTCTACGCAACTGGCACAAGTTTGTTCGACGCAACTGGCACAAGTTTCTTTGACGCAACTGGCACAAGTTTCTTTGACGCAACTGGCACAAGTTTGTTTGACGCAACTGGCACAAGGTTCTTCTATGCAACTGGCACAAGTTTGTTCTATGCAAATGGCACAAGTTTGTTTGATGCAACTGGCACAAGTTTGTTTGATGCAACAGGCAAAAGTTTGTTCTACATAACTGGCACAAGTTTGTTGTACACAACTGGCACAAGTTTGTTTGACACAACTGGCACAAGTTTGTTCTACGCAAATGGCAAAAGTTTGTTCTACGCATCTGGTACAAGTTTGTTCTATGCAACTGGCACTAGTTTGTTTGACGCAACTGGCACGAATTTGTTTGACGCAACTGGCACATGTTTGTTCTACCCAACAGGCACAAGTTTGTTCGGCGCAACTGGCACAAGTTTGTTCTACACAACTGGCACAAGTTTGTTTGACACAAGTGGCACAAGTTTGTTCTAAGCACCTGGCACAAGTTTGTTCGACGGAACTGGCGCAAGTTTGTTCGGCGCAACTGGCACAAGTTTGTTCGACGCAACTGGCACAAATTTGTACGACGCAACTGGTACAAGTTTGTTTAACGTAACTGGCACAAGTTTGTTCGACCCAACTGGCAAAAGTTTGATTGACACAACTGGCACAATTTTGTTCGACGCAACTGGCACAAGTTTGTTAGACGCAACTGGCACAAGTTTGTTTGACGCAACTGGCACAAAGTTGTTCTACGCAACATGTACAAGTTTGTTCTACGCAACTGGCACAAGTCTGTTTGACGCAACTGGGACAAATTTGTTCTATGCAACTGGCACTAGTTTGTTCGATGCAACTGGCACAAGTTTGTTCGACGCAACTGGCACAAGTTTGTTTGACGCAACTGGCACAAGTTTGTACGACGCAACTGGCACAAGTTTGTTCAACGCAACTGGCACAAGTTTTTTTCAAATCAATTGGCACAAGTTTGTTTGACGCAACTGGCACAAGTTTGTTTGACGCAACTGGCACAAGTTTGTTTGATGCAACTGGCACAAGTTTGTTTGATGCAACTGGCACAAGTTTATTTGACGCAACTGGCACAACTTTTTTTCGACGCAACTGGCACAAGTTTGTTCGCCGTAACTGGCACAAGTTTGTTCGACGCAACTGGCACAAGTTTGTTCGGCGCAACTGGCACAAGTTTGTTTGACGCAACTGGCACAAGTTTCTTCGACGCAACTGGCACAAGTTTGTTCGACGCAACTGGCACAAGTTTGTTTGATGCAATTGGCACAAGTTTGTTCTACTCAACTGGCACAAGTTTGTTCTATGCAACTGGCACTAGTTTGTTTTACGCAACTGGCATAAAGTTGTTTGACGTCACTGGCACAAGTTTGTTCTACCAACTAGCACAAGTTTGTTCGACGCAACTGGCACAAGGTTGTTCTACGCAACTGGCACAAGTTTGTTCTACGCAACTGGCACAAGTTTGTTCTACGCAACTGGCACAAGTTTGTTCTACGCAACTGGCACAAGTTTGTTCTACGCAACTGGCACAAGTTTGTTCTACCCAACTGACAAAAGTTTCTTTGACGCAACTGGCACAAGTTTGTTCTACGCAACTGGCACAAGTTTGTTTGACGCAACTGTCGCAAGTTTGTTTGACGCAACTGGCACAAGTTTGTTCGACGCAACTGGCAAAAGTTTGTTTGACGCAACTGGCACAAGTTCGTTTGACGCAACTGGCACAAGGTTCTTCTACGCAACTGGCGCAAGTTTCTTTGACGCAACTGGCACAAGTTTGTTCTACGCAACTGGCACAAGTTTGTTTGACGCAACTGGCACAAGTTTGTTTGACGCAACTGGCACAAGTTTGTTAGACGCAACTGGCACAAGTTTGTTCGACGTAACAGGCACAAGTTTTTTCGACTCAATTGGTACAAGTTTGTTTGACGCAACTGGCACAAGTTTGTTTGACGCAAGAGGCACAAGTTTGTTTGACGCAACTGGCACAAGTTTGTTTGACGCAACTGGCACAAGTTTTTTTTTACGCAACTGGCACAATTTTTCTTGAAGCAACTGGCACAAGTTTTTCGCCATATTTGGCACAAGTTTGTTCGACGCAACTGGCACAAGTTTGTTCGACGCAAATGGCACAAGTTTGTTTGACGCAACTGGCACAAGTTTCTTCGACGCAACTAGCACAAGCTTGTTCGACGCAACTGGCACAAGTTTGTTTGACGCAACTGGCACAAGATTGTTCTACGCAACTGGCACAAGTTTGTTCTATGCAACTGGCACTAGTTTGTTCTATGCAACTGGCATAAGTTTGTTTGACGAAACTGGTACAAGTTTGTTCTACGCAACTGGCACAAGTTTGTTCGACGCAACTGGCACAAGTTTGTTCTACGCAACTCTTACTAGTTTGTTGTACACAACTGGCACAAGTTTGTTTGACACAAATGGCACAAGTTTGTTCAACCCAAATGGCAAATGTTTGTTCTACGCATCTGGCACAAGTTTGTTATATGCAACTGGCACTAGTGTGTTCTACGCAACTGGCACAAATTTGTTTGACACAACTGGCACATGTTTGTTCTACCCAACTGGTACAAGTTTGTTCGACGCAACTGGCACAAGTTTGTTCTACGCAACTGGCACAAGTTTGTTTGACACAACTGGCACAAGTTTGTTCTAAGCAACTGGCACAAGTTTGTTCGACGGAACTGGCGCAAGTTTGTTCGACGCAACTGGCACAAGTTTGTTCGACTCAACTGGCACAAGTTTGCTCAATGCAACTAGAACAAGTTTGTTTAACGTAACTGGCACAAGTTTGTTCGACACAACTGGCACAAGTTTGTTTGACACAACTGGCACAAGTTTGTTTGACGCAACTGGCACAAGGTTGTTCTATGCAACTGGCACTAGATTGTTCGATGCAACTGGCACAAGTTTGTTCGACGCAACTGGCACAAGTTTGTTCTACGCAACTGGCACAAGTTTGTTTGACGCAACTGGCACAAGTTTGTTCTATGCAACTGGCACTAGTTTGTTCGATGCAACTGGCACAAGTTTGTTCGACGCAACTGGCACAAGTTTGTTTGACGCAACTGGCACAAGTTTGTTAGATGCAACTGGCACAAGTTTGTTCAATGCAACTGGCACAAGTTTTTTTTAATCAATTGGCACAAGTTTGTTTGACGTAACTGGCACAAGTTTGTTTGACGCAACTGGCACAAGTTTGTTTGACGCAACTGGCAAAAGTTTGTTTGACGCAACTGGCAGAAGTTTATTTGACGCAACTGGCACAAGTTTTCTCGACGCAACTGGCACAAGTTTGTTCGGCGTAACTGGCACAAGTTTGTTCGATGCAACTGGCACAAGTTTCTTTGACGTAACTGGCAAAATTTTTCTTGACGCAATTAGCACAAGTTTGTTCACCGTAACTGGCACAAGTTTGTTCGACGCCACTGGCACAAGTTTGTTCGAAGCAACTGGCACAAGTTTGTTTGACGCAACTAGCACAAGTTTGTTCTATACAACTGGCACAAGTTTGTTCTACGTAACTGGCACAAGTTTGTTCTACGCAACTGGCACAAGTTTGTTGGACGCAACTGGCACAAGTTTGTTGTATGCAACTGGCACTAGTTTGTTCTACGCAAGTGGCATAACTTTGTTTGACGCAACTGGCACAAGTTTGTTCTACGCAACTGGCACAAGTTTGTTGGATGCAACTGGCACAAGTTTGTTCTACGCAACTGGCACAATTTTGTTGGACGCAACTGGCACAAGTTTGTTCGACGCAACTGGCAAAAATTTGTTCGACGCAACTGGCACAAGTTTGTTCGACGCAACTGGCACAAGTTTGTTCGACGCAACTGGCACAAGTTTGTTCGACGCAACTGGCACAAGTTTGTTCAACACATCTGGCACAAGTTTGTTTTCGCAACTTGTACAAGTTTGTTTGACGCAACTGGCACAAGTTTGTTTGACGCAACTGTCACAAGTTTCTTTGGCGCAACTGGCACAAGTTTGTTTGACGCAACTGGCACATGTTTGTTCTACCCAACAGGCACAAGTTTGTTCGGCGCAACTGGCACAAGTTTGTTCTACACAACTGGCACAAGTTTGTTTGACACAAGTGGCACAAGTTTGTTCTAAGCACCTGGCACAAGTTTGTTCGATGGAACTGGCGCGAGTTTGTTCGACGCAACTGGCACAAGTTTGTTCGACGCAACTGGCACAAATTTGTACGACGCAACTGGTACAAGTTTGTTTAACGTAACTGGCACAAGTTTGTTCGACCCAACTGGCAAAAGTTTGATTGACACAACTGGCACAATTTTGTTCGACGCAACTGGCACAAGTTTGTTAGACGCAACGGGCACAAGTTTGTTTGACGCAACTGGCACAAAGTTGTTCTACGCAACATGTACAAGTTTGTTCTACGCAACTGGCACAAGTTTGTTTGACGCAACTGGGACAAATTTGTTCTATGCAACTGGCACTAGTTTGTTCGATGCAACTGGCACAAGTTTGTTCGACGCAACTGGCACAAGTTTGTTTGACACAACTGGCACAAGTTTGTTCGACGCAACTGGCACAGGTTTGTTCAACGCAACTGGCACAAGTTTTTTCAAATCAATTGGCACAAGTTTGTTTGATGCAACTGGCACAAGTTTGTTTGACGCAACTGGCACAAGTTTGTTTGACGCAACTGGCAAAAGTTTGTTTGATGCAACTGGCACAAGTTTATTTGACGCAACTGGCACAACTTTTTTTCGACGCAACTGGCACAAGTTTGTTCGCCGTAACTGGCACAAGTTTGTTTGACGCAACTGGCACAAGTTTGTTCGGCGCAACTGGCACAAGTTTGTTTGACGCAAGTGGCACCAGTTTCTTCGACGCAACTTGCACAAGTTTGTTCGACGCAACTGGCACAAGTTTGTTTGATGCAATTGGCACAAGTTTGTTCTACTCAACTGGCACAAGTTTGTTCAATGCAACTGGCACTAGTTTGTTTTACGCAACTGGCATAAAGTTGTTTGACGTCACTGGCACAAGTTTGTTCTACCAACTAGCACAAGTTTGTTCGACGCAACTGGCACAAGGTTGTTCTACGCAACTGGCACAAGTTTGTTCTACGCAACTGGCACAAGTTTGTTCTACGCAACTGGCACAAGTTTGTTCTACGCAACTGGCACAAGTTTGTTCTACGCAACTGGCACAAGTTTGTTCTACCCAACTGACAAAAGTTTCTTTGGCGCAACTGGCACAAGTTTGTTCTACGTAACTGGCACAAGTTTGTTTGACGCAACTGTCGCAAGTTTGTTTGACGCAACTGGCACAAGTTTGTTCGACGCAACTGGCAAAAGTTTGTTTGACGCAACTGGCACAAGTTCGTTTGACGCAACTGGCACAAGGTTCTTCTACGCAACTGACGCAAGTTTCTTTGACGCAACTGGCACAAGTTTGTTCTACGCAACTGGCACAAGTTTGTTTGACGCAACTGGCACAAGTTTGTTTGACGCAACTGGCACAAGTTTGTTAGTCGCAACTGGCACAAGTTTGTTCGACGTAACAGGCACAAGTTTTTTCAACTCAATTGGTACAAGTTTGTTTGACGCAACTGGCACAAGTTTGTTTGACGCAAGAGGCACAAGTTTGTTTGACGCAACTGGCACAAGTTTGTTTGACGCAACTGGCACAAGTTTTTTTTTACGCAACTGGCACAATTTTTCTCGAAGCAACTGGCACAAGTTTTTCGCCATATCTGGCACAAGTTTGTTCGACGCAACTGGCACAAGTTTGTTCGACGCAAATGGCACAAGTTTGTTTGACGCAACTGGCACAAGTTTCTTCGACGCAACTGGCACAAGCTTGTTCGACGCAACTGGCACAAGTTTGTTTGACGCAACTGGCACAAGATTGTTCTACGCAACTGGCACAAGTTTGTTCTATGCAACTGGCACTAGTTTGTTCTATGCAACTGGCATAAGTTTGTTTGACGCAACTGGTACAAGTTTGTTCTACACAACTGGCACAAGTTTGTTCGACGCAACTGGCACAAGTTTGTTCTACGCAACTCTTACTAGTTTGTTGTACACAACTGGCACAAGTTTGCTTGACACAACTGGCACAAGTTTGTTCTACCCAAATGGCAAATGTTTGTTCTACGTATCTGGCACAAGTTTGTTATATGCAACTGGCACTAGTGTGTTCTACGCAACTGGCACAAATTTGTTTGACACAACTGGCACATGTTTGTTCTACCCAACTGGCACAAGTTTGTTCGACGCAACTGGCACAAGTTTGTTCTACGCAACTGGCACAAGTTTGTTTGACACAACTGGCACAAGTTTGTTCTAAGCAACTGGCACAAGTTTGTACGACGGAACTGGCGCAAATTTGTTCGACGCAACTGGCACAAGTTTGTTCGACTCAACTGGCACAAGTTTGTTCAATGCAACTAGAACAAGTTTGTTTAACGTAACTGGCACAAGTTTGTTCGACACAACTGGCACAAGTTTGTTTGACACAACTGGCACAAGTTTGTTTGACGCAACTGGCACAAGGTTGTTCTATGCAACTGGCACTAGATTGTTCGATGCAACTGGCACAAGTTTGTTCGACGCAACTGGCAGAAGTTTGTTCTACGCAACTGGCACAAGTTTGTTTGACGCAACTGGCACAAGTTTGTTCTATGCAACTGGCACTAGTTTGTTCGATGCAACTGGCACAAGTTTGTTCGACGCAACTGGCACAAGTTTGTTTGACGCAACTGGCACAAGTTTGTTAGATGCAACTGGCACAAGTTTGTTCAATGCAACTGGCACAAGTTTTTTTTAATCAATTGGCACAAGTTTGTTTGACGTAACTGGCACAAGTTTGTTTGACGCAACTGGCACAAGTTTGTTTGACGCAACTGGCAAAAGTTTGTTTGACGCAACTGGCAGAAGTTTATTTGACGCAACTGGCACAAGTTTTCTCGACGCAACTGGCACAAGTTTGTTCGGCGTAACTGGCACAAGTTTGTTCGACGCAACTGGCACAAGTTTCTTTGACGTAACTGGCACAATTTTTCTCGACGCAATTAGCACAAGTTTGTTCGCCATAACTGGCACAAGTTTGTTCGACGCCACTGGCACAAGTTTGTTCGAAGCAACTGGCACAAGTTTGTTTGACGCAACTGGCACAAGTTTGTTCTATACAACTGGCACAAGTTTGTTCTACGTAACTGGCACAAGTTTGTTCTACGCAACTGGCACAAGTTTGTTCTACGCAACTGGCACAAGTTTTTTGTATGCAACTGGCACTAGTTTGTTCTACGCAAGTGGCATAACTTTGTTTGACTCAACTGGCACAAGTTTGTTCTACGCAACTGGCACAAGTTTGTTGGATGCAACTGGCACAAGTTTGTTCTACGCAACTGGCACAATTTTGTTGGACGCAACTGGCACAAGTTTGTTCGACGCAACTGGCACAAATTTGTTCGACGCAACTGGCACAAGTTTGTTCGACGCAACTGGCACAAGTTTGTTCGACGCAACTGGCACAAGTTTGTTCGACGCAACTGGCATAAGTTTGTTCAACACATCTGGCACAAGTTTGTTTTCGCAACTTGTACAATTTTGTTTGACGCAACTGGCACAAGTTTGTTTGACGCAACTGTCACAAGTTTCTTTGGCGCAACTGGCACAAGTTTGTTTGACGCAACTGGCACACGTTTGTTTGACGCAACTGGCACAAGTTTGTTCGACGCAACTGGCACAAGTTTGTTTGATGCAACTGGCACAAGTTTGTTTGACGCAACTGGCACAAGGTTGTTCTACGCAACTGGCACAAGTTTGTTCTATGTAACTAGCACAAGTTTGTTTGACGCAACTGGCACAAGTTTGTTTGACGCAACTGGCACAAGTTTGCTCTACGCAACTGGCACAAGTTTGTTCTACGCAACTCTTACTAGTTTGTTGTACACAACTGGCACAAGTTTGTTTGACACAACTGGCACACGTTTGTTCTATGCAACTGGCACTAGTTTGTTCTAGGCAACTGGCACAAATTTGTTTGACGCAATTGGCACATGTTTGTTCTACCCAACTGGCACAAGTTTGTTCGACGCAACTGGCACAAGTTTGTTCTACGCAACTGGCACAAGTTTCTTTGACACAACTGGCACAAGTTTGTTCTAAGCAACTGGCACAAGTTTGTTCGACGGAACTGGCGCAAGTTTGTTCGACGCAACTGGCACAAGTTTGTTTGACGCAACTGGCACAAGTTTGTTCGATGCAACTGGTACAAGTTTGTTTAAGGTAATTGGCACAAGTTTGTTCGACCCAACTGGCACAAGTTTGTTTGACACAACTGGCACAAGTTTGTTCGACGCAACTGGCACAAGTTTGTTCTATGCAACTGGCACAAGTTTGTTTGACGCAACTGGCACAAGTTTGTTCTATGCAACTGGCACTAGTTTGTTTGATGCAACTGGCACAAGTTTGTTAGACGCCACTGGCACAAGTTTTTTCGACTCAATTGGCACAAGTTTGTTTGACACAACTGCCACAAGTTTGTTTGACGCCACTGGCACAAGTTTGTTTGACGTAACTGGCACAAGTTTAATTGACGCAACTGGCACAAGTTTATTTGACGCAACTGGCGCAAGTTTTCTCGATGCAACTGGCACAAGTTTGTTCCCTGTAACTGGCACAAGTTTGTTCGACGCAACTGGCACAAGTTTGTTCGACGCAACTGGCACAAGTTTGTTTGATGCAACTGGCACAAGTTTCTTTGACACAACTGGCACAAGTTTGTTCGACGCAACTGGCACAGTTTGTTTGACACAACTGGCACAAGTTTGTTTTGACGCCACTGGCACAAGTTTGTTTGACGTAACTGGCACAAGTTTGTTTGAAGCAACTGGCACAAGTTTGTTTGACGGAACTGGCGCAAGTTTGTTCGACGCAACTGGCACAAGTTTATTCGACGCAACTGGCACAAATTTGTACGACGCAACTGGTACAAGTTTGTTTAACGTAACTGGCACAAGTTTGTTCGACCCAACTGGCAAAAGTTTGATTCACACAACTGGCACAATTTTGTTTGACGCAACTGGCACAAGTTTGTTAGACGCAACTGGCACAAGTTTGTTTGACGCAACTGGCACAAAGTTGTTCTACGCAATATGTACAAGTTTGTTCTACGCAACTGGCACAAGTTTGTTTGACGCAACTGGGACAAATTTGTTCTATGCAACTGGCACTAGTTTGTTCGATGCAACTGGCACAAGTTTGTTCGACGCAACTGGCACAAGTTTGTTTGACACAACTGGCACAAGTTTGTTCGACGCAACTGGCACAAGTTTGTTCAACGCAACTGGCACAAGTTTTTTCAAATCAATTGGCACAAGTTTGTTTGACGCAACTGGCACAAGTTTGTTTGACGCAACTGGCACAAGTTTGTTTGACGCAACTGGCACAAGTTTGTTTGATGCAACTGGCACAAGTTTATTTGACGCAACTGGCACAACTTTTTTTCGACGCAACTGGCACAAGTTTGTTCGCCGTAACTGGCACAAGTTTGTTCGACGCAACTGGCACAAGTTTGTTCGGCTCGACTGGCACAAGTTTGTTTGACGCAAGTGGCACAAGTTTCTTCGACGCAACTGGCACAAGTTTGTTCGACGCAACTGGCACAAGTTTGTTTGATGCAATTGGCACAAGTTTGTTCTACTCAACTGGCACAAGTTTGTTCAATGCAACTGGCACTAGTTTGTTTTACGCAACTGGCATAAAGTTGTTTGACGTCACTGGCACAAGTTTGTTCTACCAACTAGCACAAGTTTGTTCGACGCAACTGGCACAAGGTTGTTCTACGCAACTGGCACAAGTTTGTTCTACGCAACTGGCACAAGTTTGTTCTACGCAACTGGCACAAGTTTGTTCTACGCAACTGGCACAAGTTTGTTCTACGCAACTGGCACAAGTTTGTTCTACCCAACTGACAAAAGTTTCTTTGACGCAACTGGCACAAGTTTGTTCTACGTAACTGGCACAAGTTTGTTTGACGCAACTGTCGCAAGTTTGTTTGACGCAACTGGCACAAGTTTGTTCGACGCAACTGGGAAAAGTTTGTTTGACGCAACTGGCACAAGTTCGTTTGACGCAACAGGCACAAGGTTCTTCTACGCAACTGACGCAAGTTTCTTTGACGCAACTGGTACAAGTTTGTTCTACGCAACTGGCACAAGTTTGTTTGACGCAACTGGCACAAGTTTGTTTGACGCAACTGGCACAAGTTTGTTAGTCGCAACTGGCACAAGTTTGTTCGACGTAACAGGCACAAGTTTTTTCGACTCAATTGGTACAAGTTTGTTTGACGCAACTGGCACAAGTTTGTTTGACGCAAGAGGCACAAGTTTGTTTGACGCAACTGGCACAAGTTTGTTTGACGCAACTGGCACAAGTTTTTTTTTACGCAACTGGCACAATTTTTCTCGAAGCAACTGGCACAAGTTTTTCGCCATATCTGGCACAAGTTTGTTCGACGCAACTGGCACAAGTTTGTTCGACGCAAATGGCACAAGTTTGTTTGACGCAACTGGCACAAGTTTCTTCGACGCAACTAGCACAAGCTTGTTCGACGCAACTGGCACAAGTTTGTTTGACGCAACTGGCACAAGACTGTTCTACGCAACTGGCACAAGTTTGTTCTATGCAACTGGCACTAGTTTGTTCTATGCAACTGGCATAAGTTTGTTTGACGCAACTGGTACAAGTTTGTTCTACGCAACTGGCACAAGTTTGTTCGACGCAACTGGCACAAGTTTGTTCTACGCAACTCTTACTAGTTTGTTGTACACAACTGGCACAAGTTTGCTTGACACAACTGGCACAAGTTTGTTCTACCCAAATGGCAAATGTTTGTTCTACGCATCTGGCACAAGTTTGTTATATGCAACTGGCACTAGTGTGTTCTACGCAACTGGCACAAATTTGTTTGACACAACTGGCACATGTTTGTTCTACCCAACTGGCACAAGTTTGTTCGACGCAACTGGCACAAGTTTGTTCTACGCAACTGGCACAAGTTTGTTTGACACAACTGGCACAAGTTTGTTCTAAGCAACTGGCACAAGTTTGTTCGACGGAACTGGCGCAAATTTGTTCGACGCAACTGGCACAAGTTTGTTCGACTCAACTGGCACAAGTTTGTTCAATGCAACTAGAACAAGTTTGTTTAACGTAAATGGCACAAGTTTGTTCGACACAACTGGCACAAGTTTGTTTGACACAACTGGCACAAGTTTGTTTGACGCGGCTGGCACAAGGTTGTTCTATGCAACTGGCACTAGATTGTTCGATGCAACTGGCACAAGTTTGTTCGACGCAACTGGCACAAGTTTGTTCTACGCAACTGGCACAAGTTTGTTTGACGCAACTGGCACAAGTTTGTTCTATGCAACTGGCACTAGTTTGTTCGATGCAACTGGCACAAGTTTGTTCGACGCAACTGGCACAAGTTTTTTTGACGCAACTGGCACAAGTTTGTTAGATGCAACTGGCACAAGTTTGTTCAATGCAACTGGCACAAGTTTTTTTTAATCAATTGGCACAAGTTTGTTTGACGTAACTGGCACAAGTTTGTTTGACGCAACTGGCACAAGTTTGTTTGACGCAACTGGCAAAAGTTTGTTTGACGCAACTGGCAGAAGTTTATTTGACGCAAGTGGCACAAGTTTTCTCGACGCAACTGGCACAAGTTTGTTCGGCGTAACTGGCACAAGTTTGTTCGACGCAACTGGCACAAGTTTCTTTGACGTAACTGGCACAATTTTTCTCGACGCAATTAGCACAAGTTTGTTCGCCATAACTGGCACAAGTTTGTTCGACGCCACTGGCACAAGTTTGTTCGAAGCAACTGGCACAAGTTTGTTTGACGCAACTGGCACAAGTTTGTTCTATACAACTGGCACAAGTTTGTTCTACGTAACTGGCACAAGTTTGTTCTACGCAACTGGCACAAGTTTGTTCTACGCAATTGGCACAAGTTTGTTGTATGCAACTGGCACTAGTTTGTTCTACGCAAGTGGCATAACTTTGTTTGACGCAACTGGCACAAGTTTGTTCTACGCAACTGGCACAAGTTTGTTGGATGCAACTGGCACAAGTTTGTTCTACGCAACTGGCACAATTTTGTTGGATGCAACTGGCACAAGTTTGTTCGACGCAACTGGCACAAATTTGTTCGACGCAACTGGCACAAGTTTGTTCGACGCAACTGGCACAAGTTTGTTCGACGCAACTGGCACAAGTTTGTTCGACGCAACTGGCACAAGTTTGTTCAACACATCTGGCACAAGTTTGTTTTCACAACTTGTACAAGTTTGTTTGACGCAACTGGCACAAGTTTGTTTGACGCAACTGTCACAAGTTTCTTTGGCGCAACTGGCACAAGTTTGTTTGACGCAACTGGCACACGTTTGTTTGACGCAACTGGCACAAGTTTGTTCGACGCAACTGGCACAAGCTTGTTTGATGCAACTGGCACAAGTTTGTTTGACGCAACTGGCACAAGGTTGTTCTACGCAACTGGCACAAGTTTGTTCTATGTAACTAGCACAAGTTTGTTTGACGCAACTGGCACAAGTTTGCTCTACGCAACTGGCACAAGTTTGTTCTACGCAACTCTTACTAGTTTGTTGTACACAACTGGCACAAGTTTGTTTGACACAACTGACACACGTTTGTTCTATGCAACTGGCACTAGTTTGTTCTAGGCAACTGGCACAAATTTGTTTGACGCAATTGGCACATGTTTGTTCTACCCAACTGGCACAAGTTTGTTCGACGCAACTGGCACAAGTTTGTTCTATGCAACTGGCACAAGTTTCTTTGACACAACTGGCACAAGTTTGTTCTAAGCAACTGGCACAAGTTTGTTCGACGGAACTGGCGCAAGTTTGTTCGACGCAACTGGCACAAGTTTGTTTGACGCAACTGGCACAAGTTTGTTCGATGCAATTGGTACAAGTTTGTTTAAGGTAACTGGCACAAGTTTGTTCGACCCAACTGGCACAAGTTTGTTTGACACAACTGGCACAAGTTTGTTCGACGCAACTGGCACAAGTTTGTTCTATGCAACTGGCACAAGTTTGTTTGACGCATCTGGCACAAGTTTGTTCTATGGAACTGGCACTTGTTTGTTTGATGCAACTGGCACAAGTTTGTTAGACGCCACTGGCACAAGTTTTTTCGACTCAATTTGCACAAGTTTGTTTGACACAACTGGCACAAGTTTGTTTGACGCCACTGGCACAAGTTTGTTTGACGTAACTGGCACAAGTTTAATTGACGCAACTGGCACAAGTTTATTTGACGCAACTGGCGCAAGTTTTCTCGATGCAACTGGCACAAGTTTGTTCCCTGTAACTGGCACAAGTTTGTTCGACGCAACTGGCACAAGTTTGTTCGACGCAACTGGCACAAGTTTGTTTGATGCAACTGGCACAAGTTTCTTTGACGAAACTGGCACAAGTTTGTTCGACGCAACTGGCACAGTTTGTTTGACACAACTGGCACAAGTTTGTTTGACGCCACTGGCACAAGTTTGTTTGACGTAACTGGCACAAGTTTGTTTGAAGCAACTGACACAAGTTTGTTTGACGCAACTGGCACAAGGTTGTTCTACGCAACTGGCACAAGTTTGTTCTACGCAAATGGCAAAAGTTTGTTCTAGGCATCTGGCACAAGTTTGTTTGATGCAACTGGCACATGTTTGTTTCACCCAACAGGCACAAGTTTGTTCGACGCAACTGGCACAAGTTTGTTCTACACAACTGGCACAAGTTTTTTTGACACAAGTGGCACAAGTTTGTTCTACGCAACTGGCACAAGTTTGTTTGACGCAACTGGCACAAGTTTGTTTGACGCAACTGGCACAAGGTTGTTCTACGCAACATGTACAAGTTTGTTCTACGCAACTGGCACAAGTTTGTTTGACGCAAGTGGCACAAATTTGTTCTATGGAACTGGCACTAGTTTGTTCGATGCAACTGCCACAAGTTTGTTCGACTCAACTGGCACAAGTTTGTTAGACGCAACTGGCACAAGTTTGTTCAACGCAACTGGCACAAGTTTTTTCGAATCAATTGGCACAAGTTTGTTTGACGCAACTGGCACAAGTTTGTTTGACGCAACTGGCACAAGTTTGTTTGACGCAACTGGCACAAGTTTGTTTGACGCAACTGGCACAAGTTTATTTGACGCAACTGGAAGAACTTTTTTCGACGCAACTGGCACAAGTTTGTTTGCCGTAACTGGCACAAGTTTGTTCGACGCAACTAGCACAAGTTTGTTTGACGCAACTGGCACAAGTTTCTTCAACGCAACTGGCACAAGTTTGTTCGATGCAACTGGCACAAGTTTGTTTGATGCAATTGGCACAAGTTTGTTCTACTCAACTGGCACAAGTTTGTTCTATGCAACTGGCACTAGTTTGTTTTACGCAACTGGCATAAGTTTGTTTGACGCAACTGGCACAAGTTTGTTCTACCAACTAGCACAAGTTTGTTCGATGCAACTGGCACAAGGTTGTTCTACGCAACTGGCACAAGTTTGTTCTACGCAACTGGCGCAAGTTTGTTTCGACGCAACTGGCACAAGTTTGTTCGACGCAACTGGCACAAGTTTATTGGATGCCACTGGCACAAGTTTGTTCTACATAACTGGCACAAGTTTGTTCTATGCAACTGGCACAAGTTTGTTCTACGCAACTGGCACAAGTTTGTTCTACGCATCTGGCACAATTTTGTTCTATGCAACTGGCACTAGTTTTTTCTACGCAACTGGCACAAGTTTGTTTGACGCAACTGGCACAAGTTTGTTCTACCCAACTGACACAAGTTTGTTCGACGCAACTGGCACAAGTTTGTTCTACGCAACTGACAGAAGGTTGTTTGACACAACTGGCAGAAGTTTGTTCAACGCAGTTGGCACAAGTTTGTTTGACGGAACTGTCGCAAGTTTGTTCGACGCAACTGGCACAAGTTTGTTCGACGCAACTGGCACAAGTTTGTTCGACGCAACTGGCACAAGTTCGTTTGACGCAACTGGCACAAGGTTCTTCTACGCAACTGGCACAAGTTTCTTTGACGCAACTGGCACAAGTTTGTTCTACGCAACTGGCACAAGTTTGTTTGACGCAACTGGCACAAGTTTGTTTGAAGCAACTGGCACAAGTTTGTTTGACGCAACTGGCACAAGTTTGTTTGACGCAACTGGCACATCTTTGTTCAGCGCAACTGGCACAAGTTTGTTTAACGAAACTGGCACAAGTTTGTTTGACGCAATTGGCACAAGTTTGTTTGACGCAAGAGGCACAAGTTTGTTTGACGCAACTGGCACAAGTTTGTTTGACGCAACTGGCACAATTTTTTTTTTTTACGCAACTGGCACAATTTTTCTCGAAGCAACTGGCACAAGTTTGTTAGCCATATCTGGCACAAGTTTGTTCGACGCAACTGGCACAAGTTTGTTCGACACAAATGGCACAAGTTTGTTTGACGCAACTAGGACAAGTTTCTTCGACGCAACTGGCAAAAGTTTGTTCGACGCAACTGGCACAAGTTTTTTCGAATCAATTGGCACAAGTTTGTTTGACGCAACTGGCACAAGTTTGTTTGACGCAACTGGCACAAGTTTGTTTGACGCAACTGGCACAAGTTTGTTTGACGCAACTGGCACAAGTTTATTTGACGCAACTGGAAGAACTTTTTTCGACGCAACTGGCACAAGTTTGTTTGCCGTAACTGGCACAAGTTTGTTCGACGCAACTAGCACAAGTTTGTTTGACGCAACTGGCACAAGTTTCTTCAACGCAACTGGCACAAGTTTGTTCGATGCAACTGGCACAAGTTTGTTTGATGCAATTGGCACAAGTTTGTTCTACTCAACTGGCACAAGTTTGTTCTATGCAACTGGCACTAGTTTGTTTTACGCAACTGGCATAAGTTTGTTTGACGCAACTGGCACAAGTTTGTTCTACCAACTAGCACAAGTTTGTTCGATGCAACTGGCACAAGGTTGTTCTACGCAACTGGCACAAGTTTGTTCTACGCAACTGGCGCAAGTTTGTTTCGACGCAACTGGCACAAGTTTGTTCGACGCAACTGGCACAAGTTTATTGGATGCCACTGGCACAAGTTTGTTCTACATAACTGGCACAAGTTTGTTCTATGCAACTGGCACAAGTTTGTTCTACGCAACTGGCACAAGTTTGTTCTACGCATCTGGCACAATTTTGTTCTATGCAACTGGCACTAGTTTTTTCTACGCAACTGGCACAAGTTTGTTTGACGCAACTGGCACAAGTTTGTTCTACCCAACTGACACAAGTTTGTTCGACGCAACTGGCACAAGTTTGTTCTACGCAACTGACAGAAGGTTGTTTGACACAACTGGCAGAAGTTTGTTCAACGCAGTTGGCACAAGTTTGTTTGACGGAACTGTCGCAAGTTTGTTCGACGCAACTGGCACAAGTTTGTTCGACGCAACTGGCACAAGTTTGTTCGACGCAACTGGCACAAGTTCGTTTGACGCAACTGGCACAAGGTTCTTCTACGCAACTGGCACAAGTTTCTTTGACGCAACTGGCACAAGTTTGTTCTACGCAACTGGCACAAGTTTGTTTGACGCAACTGGCACAAGTTTGTTTGAAGCAACTGGCACAAGTTTGTTTGACGCAACTGGCACAAGTTTGTTTGACGCAACTGGCACATCTTTGTTCAGCGCAACTGGCACAAGTTTGTTTAACGAAACTGGCACAAGTTTGTTTGACGCAATTGGCACAAGTTTGTTTGACGCAAGAGGCACAAGTTTGTTTGACGCAACTGGCACAAGTTTGTTTGACGCAACTGGCACAATTTTTTTTTTTTACGCAACTGGCACAATTTTTCTCGAAGCAACTGGCACAAGTTTGTTAGCCATATCTGGCACAAGTTTGTTCGACGCAACTGGCACAAGTTTGTTCGACACAAATGGCACAAGTTTGTTTGACGCAACTAGGACAAGTTTCTTCGACGCAACTGGCAAAAGTTTGTTCGACGCAACTGGCACAAGTTTTTTCGAATCAATTGGCACAAGTTTGTTTGACGCAACTGGCACAAGTTTGTTTGACGCAACTGGCACAAGTTTGTTTGACGCAACTGGCACAAGTTTGTTTGACGCAACTGGCACAAGTTTATTTGACGCAACTGGAAGAACTTTTTTCGACGCAACTGGCACAAGTTTGTTTGCCGTAACTGGCACAAGTTTGTTCGACGCAACTAGCACAAGTTTGTTTGACGCAACTGGCACAAGTTTCTTCAACGCAACTGGCACAAGTTTGTTCGATGCAACTGGCACAAGTTTGTTTGATGCAATTGGCACAAGTTTGTTCTACTCAACTGGCACAAGTTTGTTCTATGCAACTGGCACTAGTTTGTTTTACGCAACTGGCATAAGTTTGTTTGACGCAACTGGCACAAGTTTGTTCTACCAACTAGCACAAGTTTGTTCGATGCAACTGGCACAAGGTTGTTCTACGCAACTGGCACAAGTTTGTTCTACGCAACTGGCGCAAGTTTGTTTCGACGCAACTGGCACAAGTTTGTTCGACGCAACTGGCACAAGTTTATTGGATGCCACTGGCACAAGTTTGTTCTACATAACTGGCACAAGTTTGTTCTATGCAACTGGCACAAGTTTGTTCTACGCAACTGGCACAAGTTTGTTCTACGCATCTGGCACAATTTTGTTCTATGCAACTGGCACTAGTTTTTTCTACGCAACTGGCACAAGTTTGTTTGACGCAACTGGCACAAGTTTGTTCTACCCAACTGACACAAGTTTGTTCGACGCAACTGGCACAAGTTTGTTCTACGCAACTGACAGAAGGTTGTTTGACACAACTGGCAGAAGTTTGTTCAACGCAGTTGGCACAAGTTTGTTTGACGGAACTGTCGCAAGTTTGTTCGACGCAACTGGCACAAGTTTGTTCGACGCAACTGGCACAAGTTTGTTCGACGCAACTGGCACAAGTTCGTTTGACGCAACTGGCACAAGGTTCTTCTACGCAACTGGCACAAGTTTCTTTGACGCAACTGGCACAAGTTTGTTCTACGCAACTGGCACAAGTTTGTTTGACGCAACTGGCACAAGTTTGTTTGAAGCAACTGGCACAAGTTTGTTTGACGCAACTGGCACAAGTTTGTTTGACGCAACTGGCACATCTTTGTTCAGCGCAACTGGCACAAGTTTGTTTAACGAAACTGGCACAAGTTTGTTTGACGCAATTGGCACAAGTTTGTTTGACGCAAGAGGCACAAGTTTGTTTGACGCAACTGGCACAAGTTTGTTTGACGCAACTGGCACAATTTTTTTTTTTTACGCAACTGGCACAATTTTTCTCGAAGCAACTGGCACAAGTTTGTTAGCCATATCTGGCACAAGTTTGTTCGACGCAACTGGCACAAGTTTGTTCGACACAAATGGCACAAGTTTGTTTGACGCAACTAGGACAAGTTTCTTCGACGCAACTGGCAAAAGTTTGTTCGACGCAACTGGCACAAGTTTGTTTGACGCAACTGGCACAAGTTTGTTCTACGCAACTGGCACAAGTTTGTTCTATGCAACTGGCACTAGTTTGTTCTATGCAACTGGCATAAGTTTGTTTGATGCAACTGGTACAAGTTTGTTCTAAGCAACTGGCACAAGTTTGTTCGACGCAACTGGCACAAGTTTGTTCTACACAACTCTTACTAGTTTGTTGTCCACAACTGGCACAAGTTTGTTTGACAAAACTGGCACAAGTTTGTTCTATGCAAATGGCAAATGTTTGTTCTACGCATCTGGCACAAGTTTGTTCTATGCAACTGGCACTAGTGTGTTCTACGCAACTGGCACAAATTTGTTTGACACAACTGGCACATGTTTGTTCTACCCAACTGGCACAAGTTTGTTCGACGCAACTGACACAAGTTTGTTTGACACAACTGGCACAAGTTTGTTCGAAGCAACTGGCACAAGTTTGTTCGACGGAACTGGCGTAAGTTTGTTCGACGCAACTGTCACAAGTTTGTTCGACGGAACTGGCACAAGGTTGTTCGATGCCACTAGAACAAGTTTGTTTAACGTAAGTGGCACAAGTTTGTTCGACCCAACTGGCACAAGTTTGTTTGACACAACTGGCACAAGTTTGTTTGACGCAACTGGCTCAAGGTTTTTCTACGCAACATGTACAAGTTTGTTCTACGCAACTGGCACAAGTTTGTTTGACACAACTGGCACAAGTTTGTTCTATGCAACGGGCACAAGTTTGTTCGACGCAACTAGAACAAGTTTGTTTAACGTAACTGGCACAAGTTTGTTCGACCCAACTGGCACAAGTTTGTTTGACACAACTGGCACAAGTTTGTTTGACGCAACTGGCTCAAGGTTGTTCTACGCAACATGTACAAGTTTGTTTTACGCAACTGGCACAAGTTTGTTTGACGCAACTGGCACTAGTTTGTTCGATGCAACGGGCACAAGTTTGTTCGACGCAACTGGCAAAAGTTTGTTTGACACAACTGGCACAAGTTTGTAAGACGCAACTGGCACAAGTTTGTTCAACGCAACTGGCACAAGTTTGTTCGACGCAAGTGGCACAAGTTTGTTCTATGCAACTGGCACAAGTTTGTTCTACGCAACTGGCACAAGTTTGTTCGACCCAACTGGCAAAAGTTTGTTTGACACAACTGGCACAAGTTTGTTCGACGCAACTGGTACAAGTTTGTTTGACGCAACTGGCACAAGTTTGTTTAACACAACTGGCACAAGGTTGTTCTACGCAACATGTACAAGTTTGTTCTACGCAACTGGCACAAGTTTGTTTGACGCAACTGGCACAAGTTTGTTCTATGCAACTGGCATTAGTTTGTTCGATACAACTGGCACAAGTTTGTTCGACGCAACTGGCACAAGTTTGTTTGACGCAACTGGCACAAGTTTGTTAGACGCAACTTGCACAAGTTTGTTCAACGCAACTGGCACAAGTTTTTTCGAATCAATTGGCACAAGTTTGTTTGACGCAACTAGCACAACTTTGTTTGACGCAACTGGCACAAGTTTGTTTGATGCAACTGGCACAAGTTTGTTTGACGCAACTGGCACAAGTTTGTTTGACGCAACCGGCACAAGTTTGTTCGACGTAACAGGCACAAGTTTTTTCGACTCAATTGGTACAAGTTTGTTTGACGCAACTGGCACAAGTTTGTTTGACGCAAGAGGCACAAGTTTGTTTGGCGCAACTGGCACAAGTTTGTTTGACGCAAATGGCACATGTTTTTTTTTACGCAACTGGCACAAGTTTTCTCGAAGCAACTGGCACAAGTTTGTTTGACGCAAGAGGCACAAGTTTGTTTGGCGCAACTGGCACAAGTTTGTTTGACGCAAATGGCACATGTTTTCTCGAAGCAACTGGCACAAGTTTGTTCGCCATATGTGGCACAAGTTTGTTCGACGCAACTGGCACAAGTTTGTTAGACGCAAATGGCACAAGTTTGTTTGACGCAACTGGCACAAGTTTGTTCGACGCAACTGGCACAAGTTTGTTCGACGCAACTGGCATAAGTTTGTTTGACGCAACTGGCACAAGTTTGTTCTACGCAACTGGCACAAGTTTGTTCTATGCAACTGGCACTAATTTGTTCTATGCAACTGGCATAAGTTTGTTTGACGCAACTGGTACAAGTTTGTTCTACGCAACTGGCACAAGTTTGTTCGATGCAACTGGCACAAGTTTGTTCTACGCAACTCTACTAGTTTGTTGTACGCAACTGGCACAAGATTGTTTGACACAACTGGCACAAGTTTGCTCTACGCAAATGGCAAATGTTTGTTCTACGCATCTGGCACAAGTTTGTTCTATGCAACTGGCACTAGTTTGTTCTACGCAACTGGCACAAATTTGTTTGACACAACTGGCACATGTTTGTTCTACCCAACTGGCACAAGTTTGTTCGACGCAACTGGCACAAGTTTGTTCTACGCAACTGGCACAAGTTTGTTTGACACAACTGGCACAAGTTTGTTCTAAGCAACTGGCACAAGTTTGTTCGACGGAACTGGCGCAAGTTTGTTCGACGCAACTGGCACAAGTTTGTTCGACTCAACTGGCACAAGTTTGTTCAATGCAACTAGAACAAGTTTGTTTAACGTAACTGGCACAAGTTTGTTCGACACAACTGGCACAAGTTTGTTTGACACAACTGGCACAAGTTTGTTTGACGCAACTGGCACAAGGTTGTTCTATGCAACTGGCACTAGATTGTTCGATGCAACTGGCACAAGTTTGTTCGACGCAACTGGCACAAGTTTGTTCTACGCAACTGGCACAAGTTTGTTTGACGCAACTGGCACAAGTTTGTTCTATGCAACTGGCACTAGTTTGTTCGATGCAACTGGCACAAGTTTGTTCGACGCAACTGGCACAAGTTTGTTTGACGCAACTGGCACAAGTTTGTTAGATGCAACTGGCACAAGTTTGTTCAATGCAACTGGCACAAGTTTTTTTTAATCAATTGGCACAAGTTTGTTTGACGTAACTGGCACAAGTTTGTTTGACGCAACTGGCACAAGTTTGTTTGACGCAACTGGCAAAAGTTTGTTTGACGCAACTGGCAGAAGTTTATTTGACGCAACTGGCACAAGTTTTCTCGACGCAACTGGCACAAGTTTGTTCGGCGTAACTGGCACAAGTTTGTTCGATGCAACTGGCACAAGTTTCTTTGACGTAAGTGGCAAAATTTTTCTTGACGCAATTAGCACATGTTTGTTCGCCGTAACTGGCACAAGTTTGTTCGACGCCACTGGCACAAGTTTGTTCAAAGCAACTGGCACAAGTTTGTTTGACGCAACTAGCACAAGTTTGTTCTATACAACTGGCACAAGTTTGTTCTACGTAACTGGCACAAGTTTGTTCTACGCAACTGGAACAAGTTTGTTGGACGCAACTGGCACAAGTTTGTTGTATGCAACTGGCACTAGTTTGTTCTACGCAAGTGGCATAACTTTGTTTGACGCAACTGGCACAAGTTTGTTCTACGCAACTGGCACAAGTTTGTTGGATGCAACTGGCACAAGTTTGTTCTACGCAACTGGCACAATTTTGTTGGACGCAACTGGCACAAGTTTGTTCGACGCAACTGGCACAAATTTGTTCGACGCAACTGGCACAAGTTTGTTCGACGCAACTGGCACAAGTTTGTTCGACGCAACTGGCACAAGTTTGTTCGACGCAACTGGCACAAGTTTGTTCAACACATCTGGCACAAGTTTGTTTTCGCAACTTGTACAAGTTTGTTTGACGCAACTGGCACAAGTTTGTTTGACGCAACTGTCACAAGTTTCTTTGGCGCAACTGGCACAAGTTTGTTTGACGCAACTGGCACATGTTTGTTCTACCCAACAGGCACAAGTTTGTTCGGCGCAACTGGCACAAGTTTGTTCTACACAACTGGCACAAGTTTGTTTGACACAAGTGGCACAAGTTTGTTCTAAGCACCTGGCACAAGTTTGTTCGATGGAACTGGCGCAAGTTTGTTCGACGCAACTGGCACAAGTTTGTTCGACGCAACTGGCACAAATTTGTACGACGCAACTGGTACAAGTTTGTTTAACGTAACTGGCACAAGTTTGTTCGACATAACTGGCAAAAGTTTGATTCACACAACTGGCACAATTTTGTTCGACGCAACTGGCACAAGTTTGTTAGACGCAACTGGCACAAGTTTGTTTGACGCAACTGGCACAAAGTTGTTCTACGCAACATGTACAAGTTTGTTCTACGCAACTGGCACAAGTTTGTTTGACGCAATTGGGACAAATTTGTTCTATGCAACTGGCACTAGTTTGTTCGATGCAACTGGCACAAGTTTGTTCGACGCAACTGGCACAAGTTTGTTTGACACAACTGGCACAAGTTTGTTCGACGCAACTGGCACAAGTTTGTTCAACGCAACTGGCACAAGTTTTTTCAAATCAATTGGCACAAGTTTGTTTGATGCAACTGGCACAAGTTTGTTTGACGCAACTGGCACAAGTTTGTTTGACGCAACTGGCAAAAGTTTGTTTGATGCAACTGGCACAAGTTTATTTGACGCAACTGGCACAATTTTTTTTCGACGCAACTGGCACAAGTTTGTTCGCCGTAACTGGCACAAGTTTGTTAGACGCCACTGGCACAAGTTTGTTCGGCGCAACTGGCACAAGTTTGTTTGACGTAAGTGGCACAAGTTTCTTCGACGCAACTGGCACAAGTTTGTTCGACGCAACTGGCACAAGTTTGTTTGATGCAATTGGCACAAGTTTGTTCTACTCAACTGGCACAAGTTTGTTAAATGCAACTGGCACTAGTTTGTTTTACGCAACTGGCATAAAGTTGTTTGACGTCACTGGCACAAGTTTGTTCTACCAACTAGCACAAGTTTGTTCGACGCAACTGGCACAAGGTTGTTCTACGCAACTGGCACAAGTTTGTTCTACGCAACTGGCACAAGTTTGTTCTACGCAACTGGCACAAGTTTGTTCTACGCAACTGGCACAAGTTTGTTCTACGCAACTGGCACAAGTTTGTTCTACCCAACTGACAAAAGTTTCTTTGACGCAACTGGCACAAGTTTGTTCTACGTAACTGGCACAAGTTTGTTTGACGCAACTGTCGCAAGTTTGTTTGACGCAACTGGCACAAGTTTGTTCGACGCAACTGGCAAAAGTTTGTTTGACGCAACTGGCACAAGTTCGTTTGACGAAACTGGCACAAGGTTCTTCTACGCAACTGACGCAAGTTTCTTTGACGCAACTGGCACAAGTTTGTTCTACGCAACTGGCACAAGTTTGTTTGACGCAACTGGCACAAGTTTGTTTGACGCAACTGGCACAAGTTTGTTAGTCGCAACTGGCACAAGTTTGTTCGACGTAACAGGCACAAGTTTTTTCAACTCAATTGGGACAAGTTTGTTTGACGCAACTGGCACAAGTTTGTTTGACGCAAGAGGCACAAGTTTGTTTGACGCAACTGGCACAAGTTTGTTTGACGCAACTGGCACAAGTTTTTTTTTACGCAACTGGCACAATTTTTCTCGAAGCAACTGGCACAAGTTTTTCGCCATATCTGGCACAAGTTTGTTCGACGCAACTGGCACAAGTTTGTTCGACGCAAATGGCACAAGTTTGTTTGACGCAACTGGCACAAGTTTCTTCGACGCAACTGGCACAAGCTTGTTCGACGCAACTGGCACAAGTTTGTTTGACGCAACTGGCACAAGATTGTTCTACGCAACTGGCACAAGTTTGTTCTATGCAACTGGCACTAGTTTGTTCTATGCAACTGGCATAAGTTTGTTTGACGCAACTGGTACAAGTTTGTTCTACGCAACTGGCACAAGTTTGTTCGACGCAACTGGCACAAGTTTGTTCTACGCAACTCTTACTAGTTTGTTGTACACAACTGGCACAAGTTTGCTTGACACAGCTGGCACAAGTTTGTTCTACCCAAATGGCAAATGTTTGTTCTACGTATCTGGCACAAGTTTGTTATATGCAACTGGCACTAGTGTGTTCTACGCAACTGGCACAAATTTGTTTGACACAACTGGCACATGTTTGTTCTACCCAACTGGCACAAGTTTGTTCGACGCAACTGGCACAAGTTTGTTCTACGCAACTGGCACAAGTTTGTTTGACACAACTGGCACAAGTTTGTTCTAAGCAACTGGCACAAGTTTGTACGACGGAACTGGCGCAAATTTGTTCGACGCAACTGGCACAAGTTTGTTCGACTCAACTGGCACAAGTTTGTTCAATGCAACTAGAACAAGTTTGTTTAACGTAACTGGCACAAGTTTGTTCGACACAACTGGCACAAGTTTGTTTGACACAACTGGCACAAGTTTGTTTGACGCAACTGGCACAAGGTTGTTCTATGCAACTGGCACTAGATTGTTCGATGCAACTGGCACAAGTTTGTTCGACGCAACTGGCAGAAGTTTGTTCTACGCAACTGGCACAAGTTTGTTTGACGCAACTGGCACAAGTTTGTTCTATGCAACTGGCACTAGTTTGTTCGATGCAACTGGCACAAGTTTGTTCGACGCAACTGGCACAAGTTTGTTTGACGCAACTGGCACAAGTTTGTTAGATGCAACTGGCACAAGTTTGTTCAATGCAACTGGCACAAGTTTTTTTTAATCAATTGGCACAAGTTTGTTTGACGTAACTGGCACAAGTTTGTTTGACGCAACTGGCACAAGTTTGTTTGACGCAACTGGCAAAAGTTTGTTTGACGCAACTGGCAGAAGTTTATTTGACGCAACTGGCACAAGTTTTCTCGACGCAACTGGCACAAGTTTGTTCGGCGTAACTGGCACAAGTTTGTTCGACGCAACTGGCACAAGTTTCTTTGACGTAACTGGCACAATTTTTCTCGACGCAATTAGCACAAGTTTGTTCGCCATAACTGGCACAAGTTTGTTTGACGCCACTGGCACAAGTTTGTTCGAAGCAACTGGCACAAGTTTGTTTGACGCAACTGGCACAAGTTTGTTCTATACAACTGGCACAAGTTTGTTCTACGCAACTGGCACAAGTTTGTTCGAAGCAACTGGCACAAGTTTGTTCGACGCAACTGGCACAAGTTTGTTCGAAGCAACTGGCACAAGTTTGTTCGAAGCAACTGGCACAAGTTTGTTCGACGCCACTGGCACAAGTTTGTTCGACGCCACTGGCACAAGTTTGTTCGAAGCAACTGGCACAAGTTTGTTTGACGCAACTGGCACAAGTTTGTTCTATACAACTGGCACAAGTTTGTTCGACGCCACTGGCACAAGTTTGTTCGAAGCAACTGGCACAAGTTTGTTTGACGCAACTGGCACAAGTTTGTTCTACGCAACTGGCACAAGTTTGTTCTACGCAACTGGCACAAGTTTTTTGTATGCAACTGGCACTAGTTTGTTCTACGCAAGTGGCATAACTTTGTTTGACTCAACTGGCACAAGTTTGTTCTACGCAACTGGCACAAGTTTGTTGGATGCAACTGGCACAAGTTTGTTCTACGTAACTGGCACAATTTTGTTGGACGCAACTGGCACAAGTTTGTTCGACGCAACTGGCACAAATTTCTTCGACGCAACTGGCACAAGTTTGTTCGACGCAACTGGCACAAGTTTGTTCGACGCAACTGGCACAAGTTTGTTCGACGCAACTGGCACAAGTTTGTTCAACACATCTGGCACAAGTTTGTTTTCGCAACTTGTACAAGTTTGTTTGACGCAACTGGCACAAGTTTGTTTGACGCAACTGTCACAAGTTTCTTTGGCGCAACTGGCACAAGTTTGTTTGACGCAACTGGCACACGTTTGTTTGACGCAACTGGCACAAGTTTGTTCGACGCAACTGGCACAAGTTTGTTTGATGCAACTGGCACAAGTTTGTTTGACGCAACTGGCACAAGGTTGTTCTACGCAACTGGCACAAGTTTGTTCTATGTAACTAGCACAAGTTTGTTTGACGCAACTGGCACAAGTTTGTTTGACGCAACTGGCACAAGTTTGCTCTACGCAACTGGCACAAGTTTGTTCTACGCAACTTTTACTAGTTTGTTGTACACAACTGGCACAAGTTTGTTTGACACAACTGGCACACGTTTGTTCTATGCAACTGGCACTAGTTTGTTCTAGGCAACTGGCACAAATTTGTTTGACGCAATTGGCACATGTTTGTTCTACCCAACTGGCACAAGTTTGTTCGACGCAACTGGCACAAGTTTGTTCTACGCAACTGGCACAAGTTTCTTTGACACAACTGGCACAAGTTTGTTCTAAGCAACTGGCACAACTTTGTTCGACGGAACTGGCGCAAGTTTGTTCGACGCAACTGGCACAAGTTTGTTTGACGCAACTGGCACAAGTTTGTTCGATGCAACTGGTACAAGTTTGTTTAAGGTAATTGGCACAAGTTTGTTCGACCCAACTGGCACAAGTTTGTTTGACACAACTGGCACAAGTTTGTTCGACGCAACTGGCACAAGTTTGTTCTATGCAACTGGCACAAGTTTGTTTGACGCAACTGGCACAAGTTTGTTCTATGGAACTGGCACTAGTTTGTTTGATGCAACTGGCACAAGTTTGTTAGACGCCACTGGCACAAGTTTTTTCGACTCAATTGGCACAAGTTTGTTTGACACAACTGGCACAAGTTTGTTTGACGCCACTGGCACAAGTTTGTTTGACGTAACTGGCACAAGTTTAATTGACGCAACTGGCACAAGTTTATTTGACGCAACTGGCGCAAGTTTTCTCGATGCAACTGGCACAAGTTTGTTCCCTGTAACTGGCACAAGTTTGTTCGACGCAACTGGCACAAGTTTGTTCGACGCAACTGGCACAAGTTTGTTTGATGCAACTGGCACAAGTTTCTTTGACACAACTGGCACAAGTTTGTTCGACGCAACTGGCACAGTTTGTTTGACACAACTGGCACAAGTTTGTTTGACGCCACTGGCACAAGTTTGTTTGACGTAACTGGCACAAGTTTGTTTGAAGCAACTGGCACAAGTTTGTTTGACGGAACTGGCGCAAGTTTGTTCGACGCAACTGGCACAAGTTTGTTCGACGCAACTGGCACAAATTTGTACGACGCAACTGGTACAAGTTTGTTTAACGTAACTGGCACAAGTTTGTTCGACCCAACTGGCAAAAGTTTGATTCACACAACTGGCACAATTTTGCTCGACGCAACTGGCACAAGTTTGTTAGACGCAACTGGCACAAGTTTGTTTGACGCAACTGGCACAAAGTTGTTCTACGCAACATGTACAAGTTTGTTCTACGCAACTGGCACAAGTTTGTTTGACGCAACTGGGACAAATTTGTTCTATGCAACTGGCACTAGTTTGTTCGATGCAACTGGCACAAGTTTGTTCGACGCAACTGGCACAAGTTTGTTTGACACAACTGGCACAAGTTTGTTCGATGCAACTGGCACAAGTTTGTTCAACGCAACTGGCACAAGTTTTTTCAAATCAATTGGCACAAGTTTGTTTGACGCAACTGGCACAAGTTTGTTTGACGCAACTGGCACAAGTTTGTTTGACGCAACTGGCACAAGTTTGTTTGATGCAACTGGCACAAGTTTATTTGACGCAACTGGCACAACTTTTTTTCGACGCAACTGGCACAAGTTTGTTCGCCGTAACTGGCACAAGTTTGTTCGACGCAACTGGCACAAGTTTGTTCGGCGCGACTGGCACAAGTTTGTTTGACGCAAGTGGCACAAGTTTCTTCGACGCAACTGGCACAAGTTTGTTCGACGCAACTGGCACAAGTTTGTTTGATGCAATTGGCACAAGTTTGTTCTACTCAACTGGCACAAGTTTGTTCAATGCAACTGGCACTAGTTTGTTTTACGCAACTGGCATAAAGTTGTTTGACGTCACTGGCACAAGTTTGTTCTACCAACTAGCACAAGTTTGTTCGACGCAACTGGCACAAGGTTGTTCTACGCAACTGGCACAAGTTTGTTCTACGCAACTGGCACAAGTTTGTTCTACGCAACTGGCACAAGTTTGTTCTACGCAACTGGCACAAGTTTGTTCTACGCAACTGGCACAAGTTTGTTCTACCCAACTGACAAAAGTTTCTTTGACGCAACTGGCACAAGTTTGTTCTACGTAACTGGCACAAGTTTGTTTGACGCAACTGTCGCAAGTTTGTTTGACGCAACTGGCACAAGTTTGTTCGACGCAACTGGCAAAAGTTTGTTTGACGCAACTGGCACAAATTCGTTTGACGCAACAGGCACAAGGTTCTTCTACGCAACTGACGCAAGTTTCTTTGACGCAACTGGTACAAGTTTGTTCTACGCAACTGGCACAAGTTTGTTTGACGCAACTGGCACAAGTTTGTTTGACGCAACTGGCACAAGTTTGTTCGACGTAACAGGCACAAGTTTTTTCGACTCAATTGGTACAAGTTTGTTTGACGCAACTGGCACAAGTTTGTTTGACGCAAGAGGCACAAGTTTGTTTGACGCAACTGGCACAAGTTTGTTTGACGCAACTGGCACAAGTTTTTTTTTACGCAACTGGCACAATTTTTCTCGAAGCAACTGGCACAAGTTTTTCGCCATATCTGGCACAAGTTTGTTCGACGCAACTGGCACAAGTTTGTTCGACGCAAATGGCACAAGTTTGTTTGACGCAACTGGCACAAGTTTCTTCGACGCAACTAGCACAAGCTTGTTCGACGCAACTGGCACAAGTTTGTTTGACGCAACTGGCACAAGACTGTTCTACGCAACTGGCACAAGTTTGTTCTATGCAACTGGCACTAGTTTGTTCTATGCAACTGGCATAAGTTTGTTTGACGCAACTGGTACAAGTTTGTTCGACGCAACTGGCACAAGTTTGTTCTACGCAACTCTTACTAGTTTGTTGTACACAACTGGCACAAGTTTGCTTGACACGACTGGCACAAGTTTGTTCTACCCAAATGGCAAATGTTTGTTCTACGCATCTGGCACAAGTTTGTTATATGCAACTGGCACTAGTGTGTTCTACGCAACTGGCACAAATTTGTTTGACACAAGTGGCACATGTTTGTTCTACCCAACTGGCACAAGTTTGTTCGACGCAACTGGCACAAGTTTGTTCTACGCAACTGACACAAGTTTGTTTGACACAACTGGCACAAGTTTGTTCTAAGCAACTGGCACAAGTTTGTTCGACGGAACTGGCGCAAATTTGTTCGACGCAACTGGCACAAGTTTGTTCGACTCAACTGGCACAAGTTTGTTCAATGCAACTAGAACAAGTTTGTTTAACGTAAATGGCACAAGTTTGTTCGACACAACTGGCACAAGTTTGTTTGACACAACTGGCACAAGTTTGTTTGACGCGGCTGGCACAAGGTTGTTCTATGCAACTGGCACTAGATTGTTCGATGCAACTGGCACAAGTTTGTTCGACGCAACTGGCACAAGTTTGTTCTACGCAACTGGCACAAGTTTGTTTGACGCAACTGGCACAAGTTTGTTCTATGCAACTGGCACTAGTTTGTTCGATGCAACTGGCACAAGTTTGTTCGACGCAACTGGCACAAGTTTGTTTGACGCAACTGGCACAAGTTTGTTAGATGCAACTGGCACAAGTTTGTTCAATGCAACTGGCACAAGTTTTTTTTAATCAATTGGCACAAGTTTGTTTGACGTAACTGGCACAAGTTTGTTTGACGCAACTGGCACAAGTTTGTTTGACGCAACTGGCAAAAGTTTGTTTGACGCAACTGGCAGAAGTTTATTTGACGCAAGTGGCACAAGTTTTCTCGACGCAACTGGCACAAGTTTGTTCGGCGTAACTGGCACAAGTTTGTTCGACGCAACTGGCACAAGTTTCTTTGACGTAACTGGCACAATTTTTCTCGACGCAATTAGCACAAGTTTGTTCGCCATAACTGGCACAAGTTTGTTCGACGCCACTGGCACAAGTTTGTTCGAAGCAACTGGCACAAGTTTGTTTGACGCAACTGGCACAAGTTTGTTCTATACAACTGGCACAAGTTTGTTCTACGTAACTGGCACAAGTTTGTTCTACGCAACTGGCACAAGTTTGTTCTACGCAATTGGCACAAGTTTGTTGTATGCAACTGGCACTAGTTTGTTCTACGCAAGTGGCATAACTTTGTTTGACGCAACTGGCACAAGTTTGTTCTACGCAACTGGCACAAGTTTGTTGGATGCAACTGGCACAAGTTTGTTCTACGCAACTGGCACAATTTTGTTGGATGCAACTGGCACAAGTTTGTTCGACGCAACTGGCACAAATTTGTTCGACGCAACTGGCACAAGTTTGTTCGACGCAACTGGCACAAGTTTGTTTGACGCAACTGGCACAAGTTTGTTCGACGCAACTGGCACAAGTTTGTTCAACACATCTGGCACAAGTTTGTTTTCGCAACTTGTACAAGTTTGTTTGACGCAACTGGCACAAGTTTGTTTGACGCAACTGTCACAAGTTTCTTTGGCGCAACTGGCACAAGTTTGTTTGACGCAACTGGCACACGTTTGTTTGACGCAACTGGCACAAGTTTGTTCGACGCAACTGGCACAAGCTTGTTTGATGCAACTGGCACAAGTTTGTTTGACGCAACTGGCACAAGGTTGTTCTACGCAACTGGCACAAGTTTGTTCTATGTAACTAGCACAAGTTTGTTTGACGCAACTGGCACAAGTTTGTTTGACGCAACTGGCACAAGTTTGCTCTACGCAACTGGCACAAGTTTGTTCTACGCAACTCTTACTAGTTTGTTGTACACAACTGGCACAAGTTTGTTTGACACAACTGGCACACGTTTGTTCTATGCAACTGGCACTAGTTTGTTCTAGGCAACTGGCACAAATTTGTTTGACGCAATTGGCACATGTTTGTTCTACCCAACTGGCACAAGTTTGTTCGACGCAACTGGCACAAGTTTGTTCTATGCAACTGGCACAAGTTTCTTTGACACAACTGGCACAAGTTTGTTCTAAGCAACTGGCACAAGTTTGTTCGACGGAACTGGCGCAAGTTTGTTCGACGCAACTGGCACAAGTTTGTTTGACGCAACTGGCACAAGTTTGTTCGATGCAACTGGTACAAGTTTGTTTAAGGTAACTGGCACAAGTTTGTTCGACCCAACTGGCACAAGTTTGTTTGACACAACTGGCACAAGTTTGTTCGACGCAACTGGCACAAGTTTGTTCTATGCAACTGGCACAAGTTTGTTTGACGCAACTGGCACAAGTTTGTTCTATGGAACTGGCACTAGTTTGTTTGATGCAACTGGCACAAGTTTGTTAGACGCCACTGGCACAAGTTTTTTCGACTCAATTTGCACAAGTTTGTTTGACACAACTGGCACAAGTTTGTTTGACGCCACTGGCACAAGTTTGTTTGACGTAACTGGCACAAGTTTAATTGACGCAACTGGCACAAGTTTATTTGACGCAACTGGCGCAAGTTTTCTCGATGCAACTGGCACAAGTTTGTTCCCTGTAACTGGCACAAGTTTGTTCGACGCAACTGGCACAAGTTTGTTCGACGCAACTGGCACAAGTTTGTTTGATGCAACTGGCACAAGTTTCTTTGACGAAACTGGCACAAGTTTGTTCGACGCAACTGGCACAGTTTGTTTGACACAACTGGCACAAGTTTGTTTGACGCCACTGGCACAAGTTTGTTTGACGTAACTGGCACAAGTTTGTTTGAAGCAACTGACACAAGTTTGTTTGACGCAACTGGCACAAGGTTGTTCTACGCAACTGGCACAAGTTTGTTCTACGCAAATGGCAAAAGTTTGTTCTAGGCATCTGGCACAAGTTTGTTTGATGCAACTGGCACATGTTTGTTTCACCCAACAGGCACAAGTTTGTTCGACGCAACTGGCACAAGTTTGTTCTACACAACTGGCACAAGTTTTTTTGACACAAGTGGCACAAGTTTGTTCTACACAACTGGCACAAGTTTGTTTGACGCAACTGGCACAAGTTTGTTTGACGCAACTGGCACAAGGTTGTTCTACGCAACATGTACAAGTTTGTTCTACGCAACTGGCACAAGTTTGTTTGACGCAAGTGGCACAAATTTGTTCTATGGAACTGGCACTAGTTTGTTCGATGCAACTGCCACAAGTTTGTTCGACGCAACTGGCACAAGTTTGTTAGACGCAACTGGCAAAAGTTTGTTCAACGCAACTGGCACAAGTTTTTTCGAATCAATTGGCACAAGTTTGTTTGACGCAACTGGCACAAGTTTGTTTGACGCAACTGGCACAAGTTTGTTTGACGCAACTGGCACAAGTTTGTTTGACGCAACTGGCACAAGTTTATTTGACGCAACTGGAAGAACTTTTTTCGACGCAACTGGCACAAGTTTGTTTGCCGTAACTGGCACAAGTTTGTTCGACGCAACTAGCACAAGTTTGTTTGACGCAACTGGCACAAGTTTCTTCGACGCAACTGGCACAAGTTTGTTCGATGCAACTGGCACAAGTTTGTTTGATGCAATTGGCACAAGTTTGTTCTACTCAACTGGCACAAGTTTGTTCTATGCAACTGGCACTAGTTTGTTTTACGCAACTGGCATAAGTTTGTTTGACGCAACTGGCACAAGTTTGTTCTACCAACTAGCACAAGTTTGTTCGATGCAACTGGCACAAGGTTGTTCTACGCAACTGGCACAAGTTTGTTCTACGCAACTGGCGCAAGTTTGTTTCGACGCAACTGGCACAAGTTTGTTCGACGCAACTGGCACAAGTTTATTGGATGCCACTGGCACAAGTTTGTTCTACATAACTGGCACAAGTTTGTTCTATGCAACTGGCACAAGTTTGTTCTACGCAACTGGCACAAGTTTGTTCTACGCATCTGGCACAATTTTGTTCTATGCAACTGGCACTAGTTTTTTCTACGCAACTGGCACAAGTTTGTTTGACGCAACTGGCACAAGTTTGTTCTACCCAACTGACACAAGTTTGTTCGACGCAACTGGCACAAGTTTGTTCTACGCAACTGACAGAAGGTTGTTTGACACAACTGGCAGAAGTTTGTTCAACGCAGTTGTCACAAGTTTGTTTGACGGAACTGTCGCAAGTTTGTTCGACGCAACTGGCACAAGTTTGTTCGACGCAACTGGCACAAGTTTGTTCGACGCAACTGGCACAAGTTCGTTTGACGCAACTGGCACAAGGTTCTTCTACGCAACTGGCACAAGTTTCTTTGACGCAACTGGCACAAGTTTGTTCTACGCAACTGGCACAAGTTTGTTTGACGCAACTGGCACAAGTTTGTTTGAAGCAACTGGCACAAGTTTGTTTGACGCAACTGGCACAAGTTTGTTTGACGCAACTGGCACATGTTTGTTCAGCGCAACTGGCACAAGTTTGTTTAACGAAACTGGCACAAGTTTGTTTGACGCAATTGGCACAAGTTTGTTTGACGCAAGAGGCACAAGTTTGTTTGACGCAACTGGCACAAGTTTGTTTGACGCAACTGGCACAATTTTTTTTTTTTACGCAACTGGCACAATTTTTCTCGAAGCAACTGGCACAAGTTTGTTAGCCATATCTGGCACAAGTTTGTTCGACGCAACTGGCACAAGTTTGTTCGACACAAATGGCACAAGTTTGTTTGACGCAACTAGGACAAGTTTCTTCGACGCAACTGGCAAAAGTTTGTTCGACGCAACTGGCACAAGTTTGTTTGACGCAACTGGCACAAGTTTGTTCTACGCAACTGGCACAAGTTTGTTCTATGCAACTGGCACTAGTTTGTTCTATGCAACTGGCACAAGTTTGTTCTACACAACTCTTACTAGTTTGTTGTCCACAACTGGCACAAGTTTGTTTGACAAAACTGGCACAAGTTTGTTCTATGCAAATGGCAAATGTTTGTTCTACGCATCTGGCACAAGTTTGTTCTATGCAACTGGCACTAGTGTGTTCTACGCAACTGGCACAAATTTGTTTGACACAACTGGCACATGTTTGTTCTACCCAACTGGCACAAGTTTGTTCGACGCAACTGACACAAGTTTGTTCTACGCAACTGGCACAAGTTTGTTTGACACAACTGGCACAAGTTTGTTCGAAGCAACTGGCACAAGTTTGTTCGACGGAACTGGCGTAAGTTTGTTCGACGCAACTGTCACAAGTTTGTTCGACGGAACTGGCACAAGTTTGTTCGATGCAACTAGAACAAGTTTGTTTAACGTAACTGGCACAAGTTTGTTCGACCCAACTGGCACAAGTTTGTTTGACACAACTGGCACAAGTTTGTTTGACGCAACTGGCTCAAGGTTTTTCTACGCAACATGTACAAGTTTGTTCTACGCAACTGGCACAAGTTTGTTTGACACAACTGGCACAAGTTTGTTCTATGCAACGGGCACAAGTTTGTTCGACGCAACTAGAACAAGTTTGTTTAACGTAACTGGCACAAGTTTGTTCGACCCAACTGGCACAAGTTTGTTTGACACAACTGGCACAAGTTTGTTTGACGCAACTGGCTCAAGGTTGTTCTACGCAACATGTACAAGTTTGTTCTACGCAACTGGCACAAGTTTGTTTGACGCAACTGGCACTAGTTTGTTCGATGCAACGGGCACAAGTTTGTTCGACGCAACTGGCACAAGTTTGTTCGACCCAACTAGCAAAAGTTTGTTTGACACAACTGGCACAAGTTTGTTCGACGCAACTGGTACAAGTTTGTTTGACGCAACTGGCACAAGTTTGTTTAACACAACTGGCACAAGGTTGTTCTACGCAACATGTACAAGTTTGTTCTACGCAACTGGCACAAGTTTGTTTGACGCAACTGGCACAAGTTTGTTCTATGCAACTGGCATTAGTTTGTTCGATACAACTGGCACAAGTTTGTTCGACGCAACTGGCACAAGTTTGTTTGACGCAACTGGCACAAGTTTGTTAGACGCAACTTGCACAAGTTTGTTCAACGCAACTGGCACAAGTTTTTTCGAATCAATTGGCACAAGTTTGTTTGACGCAACTAGCACAACTTTGTTTGACGCAACTGGCACAAGTTTGTTTGATGCAACTGGCACAAGTTTGTTTGACGCAACTGGCACAAGTTTGTTTGACGCAACTGGCACAAGTTTGTTTGACGCAACTGGCACAAGTTTGTTGGACGCAACCGGCACAAGTTTGTTCGACGTAACAGGCACAAGTTTTTTCGACTCAATTGGTACAAGTTTGTTTGACGCAACTGGCACAAGTTTGTTTTGACGCAAGAGGCACAAGTTTGTTTGGCGCAACTGGCACAAGTTTGTTTGACGCAAATGGCACATGTTTTTTTTTACGCAACTGGCACAAGTTTTCTCGAAGCAACTGGCACAAGTTTGTTTGACGCAAGAGGCACAAGTTTGTTTGGCGCAACTGGCACAAGTTTGTTTGACGCAAATGGCACATGTTTTCTCGAAGCAACTGGCACAAGTTTGTTCGCCATATGTGGCACAAGTTTGTTCGACGCAACTGGCACAAGTTTGTTAGACGCAAATGGCACAAGTTTGTTTGACGCAACTGGCACAAGTTTGTTCGACGCAACTGGCACAAGTTTGTTCGACGCAACTTTCACAAGTTTGTTTGACGCAACTGGCACAAGTTTGTTCTACGCAACTGGCACAAGTTTGTTCTATGCAACTGGCACTAATTTGTTCTATGCAACTGGCATAAGTTTGTTTGACGCAACTGGTACAAGTTTGTTCTACGCAACTGGCACAAGTTTGTTCGATGCAACTGGCACAAGTTTGTTCTACGCAACTCTACTAGTTTGTTGTACGCAACTGGCACAAGATTGTTTGACACAACTGGCACAAGTTTGCTCTACGCAAATGGCACAAGTTTGTTCTACGCATCTGGCACAAGTTTGTTCTATGCAACTGGCACTAGTTTGTTCTACGCAACTGGCACAAATTTGTTTGACACAACTGGCACATGTTTGTTCTACCCAACTGGCAAAAGTTTGTTCGACGCAACTGGCACAAGTTTGTTCGACGTAACTGGCACAAGTTTGTTCTACGCAACTGGTACAAGTTTGTTCTGTGCAACTGGCACAAGTTTGTTCTGTGCAACTGGCACTAGTTTGTTTGATACAACTGGCACAAGTTTGTTCGACGCAACTGGCCCAAGTTTCTTTGAAGCAACTGGCAAAAGTTTGATCTATGCAACTGGCACAAGTTTGTTCGACGCAACTGGCACAAGTTTGTTCGACGCAACTGGCACAAGTTTGTTTGACGCAATTGGCAAAAGTTTGTTTGACGCAACTGGCACAAGTTTGTTCGACGCAACTGGCACAAGTTTGTTTGACGCAACTGGCAAAAGTTTGTTTGATGCAACTGGCACAAGTTTGTTCTATGCAACATGCACAAGTTTCTTCTACGCAACTGGCACAAGTTTGTTTGATGCAACTGGCACAAGTTTGTTCTACGCAACTGCCCCAAGTTTGTTTGACGTAACTGGCACAAGTTTGTTCGACGCAACTGGCACAAGTTTTTTCGACTCAATTGGCACATGTTTGTTTGAGACAACTGGCACAAGTTTGTTTGACGCCACTGGAACAAGTTTGTTTGACGTAACTGGCACAAGTTTGTTTGAATGGCACAAGTTTGTTTGACGCAACTGGCAAAAGTTTGTTCGACGCAACTGGCACAAGTTTGTTCGACGCAACTGGCACAAGTTTGTTTGAATGGCACAAGTTTGTTTGACGCAACTAGCACAAGGTTGTTCTACGCAACTGGCACAAGTTTGTTCTATGCAACTGGCACAAGTTTGTTCTATGCAACTGGCACAAGTTTGTTCTATGCAACTGGCACAAGTTTGTTCGATGCAACTGGCACAAGTTTGTTCGACGCAACTGGCACAAGTTTGATCGACGCAACTGGCACAAGTTTGTTCGATGCAACTGGCACAAGTTTTTTCTACATAACTGGCACAAGTTTGTTCTATGCAACTGGCACAAGTTTGTTCTACGCAACTGGCACAAGTTTTCTCGACGCAAGTGGCACAAGTTGGTTCGAAGCAACTGGCACAAGCTTGTTTGACGCAACTGGCACAAGTTTGTTCAACACAACTGGCACAAGTTTGATCGACGAACCAGCACAAGTTTGTTTGACGCAATTGGCACAAGTTTGTTCTACTTAACTGGCACAAGTTTGTTCTATGCAACTGGCACTAGTTTGTTTTACGCAACTGGCATAAGTTTGTTTGACGCAACTGGCACAAGTTTGTTCTACAAACTAGCACAAGTTTGTTCGACGCAACTGGCACAAGGTTGTTCTACGCAACTGGCACAAGTTTGTTCTACGCAACTGGCACAAGTTTGTTTGACGCAACTGGCACAAGGTTGTTCTACGCAACTGACACAAGTTTGTTGGGTGCCACTGACACAAGTTTGTTCGACGAAACTGGCCCAAGTTTTTTTGACGCAACTGGCACAAGTTTGTTAGACGCAACTGGCACAAGTTTGTTCGACGCAACTGGCACAAGTTTTTTCGACTTAATTGGCACAAGTTCGTTTTGCGCAACTGGCACAAGTTTGTTTGATGCAACTGGCACAAGTTTATTTCACGCAATTGGCACAAGTTTTCTCGACGAAACTGTCACAAGTTTGTTCGCCGTAACTGGCACAAGTTTGTTCGACGCAACTGGCACAAGTTTGTTTGACACAACTGGCACAAGTTTGTTCTACATAACTATCACAAGTTTGTTCTATGCAACTGGCACAAGTTTGTTCTACGCAACTGGCACAAGTTTGTTCGACGCAACTGGCACAAGTTTGTTTGACGCAACTGGCACAAGTTTGTTTGACGCAACTGGCACAAGTTTGTTTGACGCAACTGGCACAAGGGTGTTCTATGCAACTGGCACAAGTTTGTTCTATGCAAATGGCTCAAGTTTGTTTGACGCAACTGGCACAAGTTTGTTTGATGCAACAGTTACAAGTTTGTTCTACATAACTGGCACAAGTTTGTTGTACACAACTGGCACAAGTTTGTTTGACACAACGGGCACAAGTTTGTTCTACGCAAATGGCAAAAGTTTGTTCTACGCATCTGGCACAAGTTTGTTCTATGCAACTAGCACTAGTTTGTTTGACGCAACTGGCACAAATTTGTTTGAGGCAACTGGCACATGTTTGTTTTACCCAACAGGCACAAGTTTGTTCGACGCAACTGGCACAAGTTTGTTCTACACAACTGGCACAAGTTTGTTTGACACAAGTGGCACAAGTTTGTTCTAAGCACCTGGCACAAGTTTGTTCGACGAAACTGGTGCAATTTTGTTCGACGCAACTGGCACAAGTTTGTTCGACACAACTGGCACAAATTTGTACGACACAACTGGTACAAGTTTGTGTAACGTAACTGGCACAAGTTTGTTCGACCCAACTGGCACAAGTTTGTTTGACACAACTGGCAGAAGTTTGTTCGACGCAACTGGTACAAGTTTGTTTGACGCAACTGGCACAAGTTTGTTTAACGCAACTGGCACAAGGTTGTTCTACGCAACATGTACAAGTTTGTTCTACGCAACTGGCACAAGTTTGTTTGACGCAACTGGCACAAGTTTGTTCTATGCAACTGGCATTAGTTTGTTCGATGCAACTGGCACAAGTTTGTTCGACGCACCTGGCACAAGTTTGTTTGACGCAACTGGCACAAGTTTGTTAGACGCAACTTGCACAAGTTTGTTCAACGCAACTGGCACAAGTTTTTTCGAATCAATTGGCACAAGTTTGTTTGACACAACTAGCACAACTTTGTTTGACGCAACTGGCACAAGTTTGTTTGACGCAACTGGCACAAGTTTGTTTGACGCAACTGGCACAAGTTTGTTTGACGCAACTGGCACAAGTTTGTTTGACGCAACTGGCACAAGTTTGTTCGCCGTAATTGGCACAAGTTTGTTCGACGCAACTGGCACAAGTTTGTTCGGCGCAACTGGCACAAGTTTGTTTGACGCAACTGGCACAAGTTTCTTCGACGCAACTGGCACAAGTTTGTTCGACGCAACTGGCACAAGTTTGTTTGATGCAATTGGCACAAGTTTGTTCTACTCAACTGGCACAAGTTTGTTCTATGCAACTGGCACTGGTTTGTTTTACGCAACTGGCATAAGTTTGTTTGACGCAACTGGCACAAGTTTGTTCTACCAACTAGCACAAGTTTGTTCGATGCAACTGGCACAAGGTTGTTCTACGCAACTGGCACAAGTTTGTTCTATGCAACTGGCACAAGTTTGTTTCGACGCAAATGGCACAAGTTTGTTCGACGCAACTGGCACAAGTTTGTTGGATGTCACTGGCACAAGTTTGTTCTACATAACTGGCACAAGTTTGTTCTATGCAACTGGCACAAGTTTGTTCTACGCAACTGGCACAAGTTTGTTCTACGCATCTGGCACAATTTTGTTCTATGCAACTGGCACTAGTTTGTTCTACACAACTGGCACAAGTTTGTTTGACGCAACTGGCACAAGTTTGTTCTACCCAACTGACACAAGTTTGTTCGACGCAACTGGCACAAGTTTGTTCTACGCAACTGACACAAGTTTGTTTGACACAACTGGCAGAAGTTTGTTCAACGCAGTTGGCAGAAGTTTGTTTGACGCAAGTGTCGCAAGTTTGTTCAACGCAACTGGCACAAGTTTGTTCGACGCAACTGGCAAAAGTTTGTTTGAAGCAACTGGCACAAGTTCGTTTGACGCAACTGGCACAAGGTTCTTCTATGCAACTGGCACAAGTTTCTTTGACACAACTGGCACAAGTTTGTTCTACGCAACTGGCACAAGTTTGTTTGACACAACTGGAACAAGTTTGTTTGACGCAACTGGCACAAGTTTGTTTGACGCAACTGGCACAAGTTTGTTTGAAGCAACTGGCACAAGTTTGTTTGGCGCAACTGGCACAAGTTTGTTTGACGAAACTGGCACAAGTTTGTTTGACGCAATTGGCACAAGTTTGTTTGACGCAACTGGCAAAAGTTTGTTTGACGCAACTGGCACAAGTTTGTTAGACGCAACTGGCACAAGTTTGTTCGACGTAACAGGCACAAGTTTTTTCGACTCAACTGGTACAAGTTTGTTTGAGGCAACTGGCACAAGTTTGTTTGATGCAAGAGGCACAAGTTTGTTTGACGCAACTGGCACAAGTTTGTTTGACGCAACTGGCACAAGTTTTTTTTTATGCAACTGGCACAAGTTTTCTCGAAGCAACTGGCACAAGTTTGTTCGCCATATCTGGCAGAAGTTTGTTCTACACAACTGGCACAAGTTTGTTCGACGCAAATGGCACAAGTTTGTTTGACGCAACTGGCACAAGTTTCTTCGACGCAACAGGCACAAGTTTCTTCGACGCAACTGGCAAAAGTTTGTTTGACGCAACTGACACAAGTTTGTTCTACGCAACTGGAACAAGTTTGTTCTATGCAACTGGCACTAGTTTGTTCTATGCAACTGGCATAAGTTTGTTTGACGCAACTGGTACAAGTTTGTTCTTCGCAACTGGCACAAGTTTGTTCGACGCACCTGGCACAAGTTTGTTCTACGCAACTCTTACTAGTTTGTTGTACGCAACTGGCACAAGTTTTTTTGACACAACTGGCACAAGTTTGTTCTACGCAAATGGCAAATGTTTGTTCTACGCATCTGGCACAAGTTTGTTCTATGCAACTGGCACTATTGTGTTCTACGCAACTGGCACAAATTTGTTTGACACAACTGGCACAAATTTGTTCTACCCAACTGGCACAAGTTTCTCGACGCAACTGGCACAAGTTTGTTCTACGCAACTGGCACAAGTTTGTTTGACACAACTGGCACAAGTTTGTTCTAAGCAACTGGCACAAGTTTGTTCGACGGAACTGACGCAAGTTTGTTCGACGCAACTGGCACAAGTTTGTTCGACGCAACTAGCGCAAGTTTGTTCGACGCAACTAGAACAAGTTTGTTTAACGTAACTGGCACAAGTTTGTTCGACACAACTGGCACAAGTTTGTTTGACACAACTGGCACAAGTTTGTTTGACGCAACTGACACAAGGTTGTTCTACGCAACATGTACAAGTTTGTTCTACGCAACTGGCACAAGGTTTTTTGATGCAACTGGCACAAGTTTGTTCTATGCAACTGGCACTAGTTTGTTCGATGCCACTGGCACAAGTTTGTTCGACGCAACTGGCACAAGTTTGTTTGACGCAACTGGCACAAGTTTGTTAGACGCAACTGGCACAAGTTTGTTAGACGCAACTGGCACAAGTTTTTTTTAATCAATTGGCACAAGTTGGTTTGACGCAACTGGCACAAGTTTGTTTGACGCAACTGGCACAAGTTTCTTAGACGCAACTGGCACAAGTTTGTTTGACGCAACTGGCACAAGTTTATTTGACGCAACTGGCACAACTTTTCTCGACGCAACTGGCACAAGTTTGTTCGCCGTAACTGGCACAAGTTTGTTTGACGTAACTGGCACAAGTTTATTTGACGCAACTGGCACAAGTTTTCTCGACGCAAGTGGCAAAAGTTGGTTCGCCGTAACTGGCACAAGTTTGTTCGACGCAACTGGCACAAGTTTGTTCGACGCAACTGGCACAAGTATGTTTGTCGCAACTGGCACAAGTTTCTTCGGCGCAACTGGCACAAGTTTGTTCGACGAACTGGCACAAGTTTGTTTGACGCAATTGGCACAAGTTTGTTCTACTCAACTGGCACAAGTTTGTTCTATGCAACTGGCACTAGTTTGTTTTACGCAACTGGCTTAAGTTTGTTTGACGCAAATGGCACAAGTTTGTTCTACAAACTAGCGCAAGTTTGTTCGACGCAACTGGCACAAGGTTGTTCTACGCAACTGGCACAAGTTTTTTTCGCGCAACTGGCACAAGGTTGTTCTACGCAACTGGCACAAGTTTGTTCTATGCAACTGGCACTAGTTTGTTGGGTGCCACTGACACAAGTTTGTTCGAAGAAACTGGCCCAAGATTTTTTGACGAAACTGGCACAAGTTTGTCAGACGCAACTGGCACAAGTTTGTGCGACGCAACTGGCACAAGTTTTTTCGACTCAATTGGCACAAGTTTGTTTGACGCAACTGGAACAAGTTTGTTTGACGCAACTGGCACAAGTTTGTTTGACGCAACTGGCACAAGTTTGTTTGATGCAACTGGCACAAGTTTATTTGACGCAACTGTCACAAGTTTTCTCGACGAAACTGGCACAAGTTTGTTCGCCGTAACTGGCACAAGATTGTTTGACGCAACTGGCACAAGTTTGCTTGACGCAACTGGCACAAGTTTGTTCTACATAACTGGCACAAGTTTGTTCTATGCAACTGGCACAAGTTTGTTCTACGCAACTGGCACAAGTTTGTTCTACGCATCTGGCACAAGTTTGTTCTATGTAACTGGCAATAGTTTGTTCTACGCAACTGGCACAAGTTTGTTTGACGCAACTGGCACAAATTTGTTCTACCCAATTGACACAAGTTTGTTCGACGCAACTGGCACAAGTTTGTTTGACGCAACTGGCACAAGTTTGTTTGACGCAACTGGCACAAGTTTGTTTGACGCAACTGGCACAAGGTTGTTCTATGCAACTGGCACAAGTTTGTTCTATGCAAATGGCTCAAGTTTGTTTGACGCAACTGGCACAAGTTTGTTTGATGCAACGGTTACAAGTTTGTTCTACATAACTGGCACAAGTTTGTTGTACACAACTGGCACAAGTTTGTTTGACACAACTGGCACAAGTTTGTTCTACGCAAATGGCAAAAGTTTGTTCTACGCATCTGGCACAAGTTTGTTCTATGCAACTAGCACTAGTTTGTTTGATGCAACTGGCACAAATTTGTTTGACGCAACTGGCACATGTTTGTTTTACCCAACAGGCACAAGTTTGTTCGACGCAACTGGCACAAGTTTGTTCTACACAACTGGCACAAGTTTGTTTGACACAAGTGGCACAAGTTTGTTTGACGCAACTGGCACAAGTTTGTTCGGCGCAACTGGCAAAAGTTTGTTCGATGCAACTAGCACAAGTTTGTTTAACGCAACTGGCACAAGTTTGTTCGACCCAACTGGCACAAGTTTGTTTGACGCAACTGGCACAAGTTTGTTTAACGCAACTGGCACAAGTTTATTTGACGCAACTGGCACGGGTTTGTTTGACGCAACTGGCACAAGGTTCTACTACGCAACTGGCACAAGTTTGTTCTACGCAAATGGCACAAGTTTGTTTGATGCAACTGGCACAAGTTTGTTCTACACAACTGGCACAAGTTTGTTTGACGCAACTGGCACAAGTTTGTTCGACGCAACTTGCACAAGTTTGTTTGACGCAACTGGCACAAGTTTGTTCGACGTAACAGGCACAAGTTTTTTCGACTCAATTGGTACAAGTTTGTTTGACGCAACTGGCACAAGTTTGTTTGACGCAAGAGGCACAAGTTTGTTTGACGCAACTGGCACAAGTTTGTTTGACGCAACTGGCACAAGTTTTTTTTGACGCAACTGGCACAAGTTTTCTCGACGCAACTGGCACAAGTTTGTTCGCCATATCTGGCACAAGTTTGTTCGACGCAACTGGCACAAGTTTGTTCGACGCAACTGGCACATGTTTGTTTGATGCAACTGGCACAGGTTTCTTCGACACAACTGGCACAAGTTTGTTCGATGCAACTGGCATAAGTTTGTTCTATGCAACTTGCACAAGTTTGTTCTACGCAACTGGCACAAGTTTGTTCTATGCAACTGGCACTAGTTTGTTCTATGCAACTGGCATAAGTTTGTTTGACGCAATTGGCACATGTTTGTTCTACGCAACTGGCACAATTTGTTCTATGCATCTGGCACAAGTTTGTTTGACGCAACTGGTACAAGTTTGTTGGACGCAATTCTCACAAGTTTGTTCGAACCAACTGGCACAAGTTTGTTTTACACAACTGGCACAAGTTTGTTCGACGCAACTGGCACAAGTTTGTTCTACCCAACTGACACAAGTTTGTTCTATGCAACTGACACAAGTTTGTTTGACATAACTGGCAGAAGTTTGTTCAACGCAACTGGGACAAGTTTGTTTGACGCAACTGGCGCAAGTTTGTTCGACGCAATTGGCACAAGTTTGTTCGACGCAACTGGCACAAGTTTGTTCAATGCAACTGACACAAGTTTGTTTGACACAACTGGCAGAAGTTTGTTCAGCGCAACTGGCACAAGTTTGTTTGACGCAACTGGCGCAAGTTTGTTCGATGCAACTGGCACAAGTTTGTTCGATGCAACTGGCACAAGTTTGTTTAACGCAACTGGCACAAGTTTGTTCGACCCAACTGGCACAAGTTTGTTTGACGCAACTGGCACAAGTTTGTTTGACGCAACTGGCAAAAGCTTGTTTGACACAACTGGCACAAGTTTGTTCTACGAAACTGGCAAAAGTTTGTTCTACGCAACTGGCACAAGTTTGTTCGACGCAACTGGCACAAGTTTGTTTGATGCAACTGGCACAAGTTTGTTTGATGCAACTGGCAGAAGTTTGTTTGACACAACTGGCACAAGTTTGTTCGGCGCAACTGGCCCAAGTTTGTTTGAAGCAACTGGCACAAGTTTGTTAGACCCAACTGGCACAAGTTTGTTCGATGTAACTAGAACAAGTTTTTTCGACTCAATTGGCAGAAGTTTGTTTGACGCAACTGGCACAAGTTTGTTTGACGCAACTTGCGCAAGTTTGTTTGACGCAACTGGCACAAGTTTATTTGACGCAACAGGCACAAGTTTTCTCGACGCAACTGGCACAAGTTTGTTCGCCGTAACTGGCACAGGTTTGTTCGACGCAACTGGCACAAGTTTGTTTGACGCAACTGGCACAAGTCTTTTTGACGCAACTGGCACAAGTTTTCTCTACGCAACTGGCACAAGTTTGTTTGCCGTAACTGGCACAAGTTTGTTCGAAGCAACTGGCACAAATTTGTTTGACGCATCTGGCACTAATGTGTTCTAAGCAACTGACACAAGTTGGTTCTACGCAACTGGCACAAGTTTGTTCTACGCAACTGGCACAAGTTTGTTGTATGCAACTGGCACTAGTTTGTTGTACGCAACTGGCATAAGTTTGTTTGACGCAACTGGCACAAGTTTGTTCTACGCAACTGGCACAAGTTTGTTGGACGCAACTGGCACAAGTTTCTTCTACGCACCTGGCACAAGTTTGTTGGACGCAACTGGCTCAAGTTTGTTTGACGCAACTGGCACAAGTTTGTTCGACGCAACTGGCACAAGTTTGTTCGACGCAACTGGCACAAGTTTGTTTGACGCAACTGGCACAAGTTTGTTCGACGCAACTGGCACAAGTTTGTTCGACGCAACTGGCACAAGTTTGTTCGACACAACTGGCAAAAGTTTGTTTGACGCAACTGGCACAAGTTTTTTTTTTACGCAACTGGCACAATTTTTCTCGAAGCAGCTGGCACAAGTTTGTTCGCCATATCTGGCACAAGTTTGTTCGACGCAACTGGCACAAGTTTGTTCGACGCAAATGGCACAAGTTTGTTTGACGCAACTGGCACAAGTTTCTTCGACGCAACTGGCACAAGTTTGTTCTATGCAACTGGCACTAGTTTGTTCTATGCAACTGGCATAAGTTTGTTTGATGCAACTGGTACAAGTTTGTTCTACGCAACTGGCACAAGTTTGTTCGACACAACTGGCACAAGTTTGTTCTACGCAACTCTTACTAGTTTGTTGTACACAACTGGCACAAGTTTGTTTGACAAAACTGGCACAAGTTTGTTCTACGCAAATGGCAAATGTTTGTTCTACGCATCTGGCACAAGTTTGTTCTATGCAACTGGCACTAGTGTGTTCTACGCAACTGGCACAAATTTGTTTGACACAACTGGCACATGTTTGTTCTACCCAACTGGCACAAGTTTGTTCGACGCAACTGGCACAAGTTTGTTCTACGCAACTGGCACAAGTTTGTTTGACACAAATGGCACAAGTTTGTTCGAAGCAACTGGCACAAGTTTGTTCGACGGAACTGGCGCAAGTTTGTTCGACGCAACTGGCACAAGTTTGTTCGACGCAACTGGCACAAGTTTGTTCGATGCAACTAGAACAAGTTTGTTTAACGTAACTGGCACAAGTTTGTTCGACCCAACTGGCACAAGTTTGTTTGACACAACTGGCACAAGTTTGTTTGATGCAACTGGCACAAGGTTGTTCTACGCAACATGTACAAGTTTGTTCTACGCAACTGGCACAAATTTGTTTGAGGCAACTGGCACAAGTTTGTTCTATGCATCTGGCACTAGTTTGTTCGATGCAACTGGCACAACTTTGTTCGACGCAACTGGCACAATTTTGTTTGACACAACTGGCACAAGTTTGTTAGACGCAACTGGCACAAGTTTGTTCAACGCAATTGGCACAAGTTTTTTTTAATCAATTGGCACAAGTTTGTTTGACGCAACTGGCACAAGTTTGTTTGACGCAACTGGCACAAGTTTGTTTGACGCAACTGGCACAAGTTTATTTGACGCAACTGCCACAAGTTTTCTCGACGCAACTGGCAAAAATTTGTTTGACACAACTGGCACAAGATTTTTTGACGTAACTGGCACAATTTTTCTCGACGCAACTGGCACAAGTTTGTTCCCTGTAACTGGCACAAGTGTGTTCAACGCAACTGGCACAAGTTTATTCGAAGCAACTGGCACAAGTTTGTTTGACGCAACTGGCACAAGTTTGTTCTATGCAACTGGCACAAGTTTGTTCGATGCAACTGGCACAAGTTTGTTTAACGCAACTGGCACAAGTTTGTTCGACCCAACTGGCACAAGTTTGTTCGACGCAAATGGCACAAGTTTGTTTGACGCAACTGGCACAAGTTTCTTCGACGCAACTGGCACAAGTTTGTTCTATGCAACTGGCACTAGTTTGTTCTATGCAACTGGCATAAGTTTGTTTGATGCAACTGGTACAAGTTTGTTCTACACAACTGGCACAAGTTTGTTCGACACAACTGGCACAAGTTTGTTCTACGCAACTCTTACTAGTTTGTTGTACACAACTGGCACAAGTTTGTTTGACAAAACTGGCACAAGTTTGTTCTACGCAAATGGCAAATGTTTGTTCTACGCATCTGGCACAAGTTTGTTCTATGCAACTGGCACTAGTGTGTTCTACGCAACTGGCACAAATTTGTTTGACACAACTGGCACATGTTTGTTCTACCCAACTGGCACAAGTTTGTTCGACGCAACTGGCACAAGATTGTTCTACGCAACTGGCACAAGTTTGTTTGACACAAATGGCACAAGTTTGTTCGAAGCAACTGGCACAAGTTTGTTCGACGGAACTGGCGCAAGTTTGTTCGACGCAACTGGCACAAGTTTGTTCGACGCAACTGGCACAAGTTTGTTCGATGCAACTAGAACAAGTTTGTTTAACGTAACTGGCACAAGTTTGTTCGACCCAACTGGCACAAGTTTGTTTGACACAACTGGCACAAGTTTGTTTGATGCAACTGGCACAAGGTTGTTCTACGCAACATGTACAAGTTTGTTCTACGCAACTGGTACAAGTTTGTTTGAGGCAACTGGCACAAGTTTGTTCTATGCATCTGGCACTAGTTTGTTCGATGCAACTGGCACAAGTTTGTTCGACGCAACTGGCACAAGTTTGTTTGACACAACTGGCACAAGTTTGTTAGACGCAACTGGCACAAGTTTGTTCAACGCAATTGGCACAAGTTTTTTTTTAATCAATTGGCACAAGTTTGTTTGACGCAACTGGCACAAGTTTGTTTGACGCAACTGGCACAAGTTTGTTTGACGCAACTGGCACAAGTTTATTTGACGCAACTGCCACAAGTTTTCTCGACGCAACTGGCAAAAATTTGTTTGACGCAACTGGCACAAGATTTTTTGACGTAACTGGCACAATTTTTCTCGACGCACCTGGCACAAGTTTGTTCCCTGTAACTGGCACAAGTTTGTTCAACGCAACTGGCACAAGTTTATTCGAAGCAACTGGCACAAGTTTGTTTGACGCAACTGGCACAAGTTTGTTCTATGCAACTGGCACAAGTTTGTTCGATGCAACTGGCACAAGTTTGTTTAACGCAACTGGCACAAGTTTGTTCGACCCAACTGGCACAAGTTTGTTTGACGCAACTGGCACAAGTTTGTTTGACGCAACTGGCAAAAGCTTGTTTGACACAACTGGCACAAGTTTGTTCTACGAAACTGGCAAAAGTTTGTTCTACGCAACTGGCACAAGTTTGTTCGACGCAACTGGCACAAGTTTGTTTGATGCAACTGGCACAAGTTTGTTTGATGCAACTGGCAGAAGTTTGTTTGACACAACTGGCACAAGTTTGTTCGGCGCAACTGGCCCAAGTTTGTTTGAAGCAACTGGCACAAGTTTGTTCGATGTAACTAGAACAAGTTTTTTCGACTCAATTGGCAGAAGTTTGTTTGACGCAACTGGCACAAGTTTGTTTGACGCAACTTGCGCAAGTTTGTTTGACGCAACTGGCACAAGTTTATTTGACGCAACAGGCACAAGTTTTCTCGACGCAACTGGCACAAGTTTGTTCGCCGTAACTGGCACAGGTTTGTTCGACGCAACTGGCACAAGTTTGTTTGACGCAACTGGCACAAGTCTTTTTGACGCAACTGGCACAAGTTTTCTCGACGCAACTGGCACAAGTTTGTTTGCCGTAACTGGCACAAGTTTGTTCGACGCCACTGGCACAAGTTTGTTCGAAGCAACTGGCACAAGTTTGTTTGACGCATCTGGCACTAATGTGTTCTAAGCAACTGGCACAAGTTGGTTCTACGCAACTGGCACAAGTTTGTTCTACGCAACTGGCACAAGTTTGTTGTATACAACTGGCACTAGTTTGTTGTACGCAACTGGCATAAGTTTGTTTGACGCAACTGGCACAAGTTTGTTCTACGCAATTGGCACAAGTTTGTTGGACGCAACTGGCACAAGTTTCTTCTACGCACCTGGCACAAGTTTGTTGGACGCAACTGGCTCAAGTTTGTTTGACGCAACTGGCACAAGTTTGTTCGACGCAACTGGCACAAGTTTGTTCGACGCAACTGGCACAAGTTTGTTCGACGCAACTGGCAAAAGTTTGTTTGACGCAACTGGCACAAGTTTTTTTTTTACGCACCTGGCACAATTTTTCTCGAAGCAGCTGGCACAAGTTTGTTCGCCATATCTGGCACAAGTTTGTTCGACGCAACTGGCACAAGTTTGTTCGACGCAAATGGCACAAGTTTGTTTGACGCAACTGGCACAAGTTTCTTCGACGCAACTGGCATAAGTTTGTTCTATGCAACTGGCACTAGTTTGTTCTATACAACTGGCATAAGTTTGTTTGATGCAACTGGTACAAGTTTGTTCTACGCAACTGGCACAAGTTTGTTCGACACAACTGGCACAAGTTTGTTCTGCGCAACTCTTACTAGTTTGTTGTACACAACTGGCACAAGTTTGTTTGACAAAACTGGCACAAGTTTGTTCGACGCAAATGGCAAATGTTTGTTCTACGCATCTGGCACAAGTTTGTTCTATGCAACTGGCACTAGTGTGTTCTACGCAACTGGCACAAATTTGTTTGACACAACTGGCACATGTTTGTTCTACCCAACTGGCACAAGTTTGTTCGACGCAACTGGCACAAGTTTGTTCTACGCAACTGGCACAAGTTTGTTTGACACAAACGGCACAAGTTTGTTCGAAGCAACTGGCACAAGTTTGTTCGACCGAACTGGCGCAAGTTTGTTCGACGCAACTGGCACAAGTTTGTTCGACGCAACTGGCAAAAGTTTGTTCGATGCAACTAGAACAAGTTTGTTTAACGTAACTGGCACAAGTTTGTTCGACCCAACTGGCACAAGTTTGTTTGACACAACTGGCACAAGTTTGTTTGATGCAACTGGCACAAGGTTGTTATACGCAACATGTGCAAGTTTGTTCTACGCAACTGGCACAAGTTTGTTTGACGCAACTGGCACAAGTTTGTTCTATGCATCTGGCACTAGTTTGTTCGATGCAACTGGCACAAGTTTGTTCGACGCAACTGGCACAAGTTTGTTTGACACAACTGGCACAAGTTTGTTAGACGCAACTGGCACAAGTTTGTTCAACGCAATTGGCACAAGTTTTTTTAATCAATTGGCACAAGTTTGTTTGACGCAACTGGCACAAGTTTGTTTGACGCAACTGGCACAAGTTTCTTTGACGCAACTGGCACAAGTTTATTTGACGCAACTGGCACAAGTTTTCTCGACGCAACTGGCAAAAATTTGTTTGACGCAACTGGCACAAGTTTTTTTGACGTAACTGGCACAATTTTTCTCGACGCAACTGGCACAAGTTTGTTCCCTGTAACTGGCACAAGTTTGTTCAACGCAACTGGCACAAGTTTATTCGAAGCAACTGGCACAAGTTTGTTTGACGCAACTGGCACAAGTTTGTTCTATGCAACTGGCACAAGTTTGTTCTATGCAACTGGCACAAGTTTGTTCTACGCAACTTGCACAAGTTTGTTCTACACAACTGGCACAAGTTTGTTGTATGCAACTGGCACTAGTTTGTTCTACGCAACTGGCATAAGTTTGTTTGACGCAACTGGCACAAGTTTGTTCAACGCAACTGGCACAAGTTTGTTCGACGCATCTGGCACAAGTTTGTTCTACGCAACTGGCACAATTTTGTTGGACGCAACTGGCACAAGTTTATTCGAAGCAACTGGCACAAGTTTGTTTGACGCAACTGGCACAAGTTTGTTCTATGCAACTGGCACAAGTTTGTTCTATGCAACTGGCACAAGTTTGTTCTACGCAACTTGCACAAGTTTGTTCTACGCAACTGGCACAAGTTTGTTGTATGCAACTGGCACTAGTTTGTTCTACGCAACTGGCATAAGTTTGTTTGACGCAACTGGCACAAGTTTGTTCAACGCAACTGGCACAAGTTTGTTCGACGCATCTGGCACAAGTTTGTTCTACGCAACTGGCACAAGTTTGCTCTACGCAACTGGCACAAGTTTGTTCGACACAACTGGCACAAGTTTGTTCTACGCAACTGGCACAATTTTGTTGGACGCAACTGGCACAAGTTTGTTCGACGCAACTGGCACAAATTTGTTCGACGCAACTGGCACAAGTTTGTTCTACGCAACTGGCACAAGTTTGTTTTACGCATCTGGGACACGTTTGTTCTATGCAACTGGCACTAGTTTGTTCTAGGCAACTGGCACAAATTTGTTTGACGTAACTGGCACATGTTTGTTCTACCCAACTGGCACAAGTTTGTTCGACGCAACTGGCACAAGTTTGTTCTACGCAACTGGCACAAGTTTGTTTGACACAACTGGCACAAGTTTGTTCTAAGCAACTGGCCCAAGTTTGTTCGACGGAACTGGCGCAAGTTTGTTCGACGCAACTGGCACAAGTTTGTTCGACGCAACTGGCACAAGTTTGTTCGATGCAACTGGTACAAGTTTGTTTAACGTAACTGGCACAAGTTTCTTCGACCCAACTGGCACAAGTTTGTTCGACACAACTGGCACAAGTTTGTTCGACGCAACTGTCACAAGTTTGTTTGACGCAACTGGCAAAAGTTTGTTTGACGCAACTGGCACAAGTTTGTTCTACGCAACATGCACAAGTTTGTTCTACGCAACTGGCACAATTTTGTTTGACGCAACTGGCACAAGTTTGTTCTATGGAACTAGCAAAAGTTTGTTTGACGCAACTGGCACAAGTTTGTTCTACGCATCATGCACAAGTTTGTTCTACGCAACTGGCACAAGTTTGTTTGACGCAACTGGCACAAGTTTATTTGACGCAACTGGCACAAGTTTTCTCGACACAACTGGCACAAGTTTGTTCGCCGTAACTGGCACAAATTTGTTTGACGCAACTGGCACAAATTTGTTTGACGCAACTGGCACAAGTTTTTTTGACGTAACTGGCACAAATTTTCTCGACGCAACTGGCACAAGTTTGTTCCCCGTAACTGGCACAAGTTTGTTCGACGCCACTGGCACAAGTTTATTCGAAGCAACTGGCACAAGTTTGTTTGACGCAACTGGCACAAGTTTGTTCTATGCAACTGGCACAAATTTGTTCGATGCAACTGGCACAAGTTTGTTCTACGCAACTGACACAAGTTTGTTCTACGCAACTGGCACAAGTTTGTTGTATGCAACTGGCACTAGTTTGTTCTACGCAACTGGCATAAATTTGTTTGACGCAACTGGCACAAGTTTGTGCTACGCAACTGGCACAAGTTTGTTGGACGTAACTGGCACAAGTTTGTTCTACGCAACTGGCACAATTTTGTTGGACACAACTGGCACAAGTTTGTTCGACACAACTGGCACAAGTTTGTTCTACGCAACTGGCACAATTTTGTTGGACGCAACTGGCACAAGTTTGTTCGACGCAACTGGCACAAATTTGTTCGACGCAACTGGCACAAGTTTGTTCTACGCAACTGGCACAAGTTTGTTTTACGCATCTGGGACACGTTTGTTCTATGCAACTGGCACTAGTTTGTTCTAGGCAACTGGCACAAATTTGTTTGACGCCACTGGCACATGTTTGTTCTACCCAACTGGCACAAGTTTGTTCGACGCAACTGGCACAAGTTTGTTCTACGCAACTGGCACAAGTTTGTTTGACACAACTGGCACAAGTTTGTTCTAAGCAACTGGCCCAAGTTTGTTCGACGGAACTGGCGCAAGTTTGTTCGATGCAACTGGCACAAGTTTGTTCGATGCAACTGGCACAAGTTTGTTCGATGCAACTGGTACAAGTTTGTTTAACGTAACTGGCACAAGTTTCTTCGACCCAACTGGCACATGTTTGTTTGACACAACTGGCAGAAGTTTGTTCGATGCAACTGGCACAAGTTTGTTTGACGCAACTGGCAAAAGTTTGTTTGACACAACTGGAACAAGTTAGTTCTACGCAACATGCACAAGTTTGTTCTACGCAACTGGCACAAGTTTGTTTGACGCAACTGGCACAAGTTTGTTCTATGGAACTGGCAAAAGTTTGTTTGACGCAACTGGCACAAGTTTGTTCTACGCAACTGGCACAAGTTTGTTTGATGCAACTGGCACAAGTTTGTTCTATGCAAGTGGCACTAGTTTGTTTGATGCAACTGGCACAAGTTTGTTCGATGCAACTGGCCCAAGTTTGTTTGACGTAACTGCCACAAGTTTGTTCGACGCAACTGGCACAAGTTTTTTCGACTCAATTGGCACAAGTTTGTTTGACACAACTGGCACAAGTTTGTTTGATGCCACTGGAACAAGTTTGTTTGACGTAACTGGCACAAGTTTGTTTGAAGCAACTGGCACAAGTTTGTTTGACGCAACTGGCACAAGGTTGTTCTACGCAACTGGCACAAGTTTGTTCTATGCAACTGTCACAAGTTTGTTCTATGCAACTGGCACTAGTTTGTTCTATGCAACTGGCACATGTTTGTTCGATGCAACTGGCAAAAGTTTGTTCGATGCAACTGGCACAAGTTTGATCGACGCAACTGGCACAAGTTTGTTCGACGCAACTGGCACAAGTTTTTTCTACATAACTGGCACAAGTTTGTTCTAGGCAACTGGCACAAGTTTGTTTGACGCAACTGGCACAAGTTTTCTCGACGCAAGTGGCACAAGTTTGTTCGAAGCAACTGGCACAAGCTTGTTTGACGCAACTGGCACAAGTTTGTTCAACACAACTGGCACAAGTTTGATCGACGAACTGGCACAAGTTTGTTTGACGCAATTGGCACAAGTTTGTTCTACTTAACTGGCACAAGTTTGTTTTACGCAACTGGCATAAATTTGTTTGACGCAACTGGCACACGTTTGTTCTACAAACTAGCACAAGTTTGTTCGACGCAACTGGCACAAGGTTGTTCTACGCAACTGGCACAAGTTTGTTCTACGCAACTGGCACAAGTTTGTTTGACGCAACTGGCACAAGGTTGTTCTACGCAACTGACACAAGTTTGTTGGATGCCACTGACACAAGTTTGTTCGACGAAACTGGCCCAAGTTTTTTTGACGCAACTGGCACAAGTTTGTTAGACGCAACTGGCACAAGTTTGTTCGACGCAACTGGCACAAGTTTTTTCGACTTAATTGGCACAAGTTCGTTTTGCGCAACTGGAACAAGTTTGTTTGACACAACTGACACAAGTTTGTTTGACGCAACTGGCACAAGTTTGTTTGACGCAACTGGCACAAGTTTATTTGACACAACTGGCACAAGTTTTCTCTACGAAACTGGCACAAGTTTGTTCGCCGTAACTGGCACAAGTTTGTTCGACGCAACTGGCACAAGTTTGTTTGACACAACTGGCACAAGTTTGTTCTACATAACTGGCACAAGTTTGTTCTATGCAACTGGCACAAGTTTGTTCTACGCAACTGGCACAAGTTTGTTTGATGCAACTGGCACAAGTTTGTTTGACGCAACTGGCACAAGTTTGTTTGACGCAACTGGCACAAGTTTGTTTGACGCAACTGGCACAAGGTTGTTCTATGCAACTGGCACAAGTTTGTTCTATGCAAATGGCTCAAGTTTGTTTGACGCAACTGGCCCAAGTTTGTTTGATGCAACAGTTACAAGTTTGTTTTACATAACTGGCACAAGTTTGTTATACACAACTGGCACAAGTTTGTTTGACACAACTGGCACAAGTTTGTCTACGCCTATGGCAAAAGTTTGTTCTACGTATCTGGCAAAAGTTTGTTCTATACAACTAGCACTAGTTTGTTTGACGTAACTGGCACAAATTTGTTTGACGCAACTGGCACTTGTTTGTTTTACCCAACAGGCACAAGTTTGTTCGACGCAACTGGCACAAGTTTGTTCTACACAACTGGCACAAGTTTGTTTGACACAAGTGGCACAAGATTGTTCTAAGCACCTGACACAAGTTTGTTCGACGCAACTGGCTCAAGTTTGTTCGACGCAGGCACAAATTTGTACGACGCAACTGGTACAAGTTTGTTTAACGTAACTGGCACAAGTTTGTTCGACCCAACTTGCAAAAGTTTGTTTCACACAACTGGCACAATTTTGTTCGAGGCAACTGGCACAAGTTTGTTTGACGCAACTAGCACAAGTTTGTTTGACGCAACTGGCACAAGGTTGTTCTACGCAACATGTACAAGTTTGTTCTACGCAACTGGCACAAGTTTGTTTGACGCAACTGGCACAAATTTGTTCTATGCAACTGGCACTAGTTTGTTCGATGCAACTGGCACAAGGTTGTTCTACGCAACATGTACAAGTTTGTTCGGCGCAACTGGCACAAGTTTGTTTGACGCAACTGGCACAAGTTTGTTAGATGCAACTGGCACAAGTTTGTTCAACGCAACTGGCACAAGTTTTTTCGAATCAATTGGCACAAGTTTGTTTGACGCAACTGGCACAAGTTTGTTTGACGCAACTGGCACAAGTTTGTTTGACGCAACTGGCACCAGTTTGTTTGACGCAACTGGCAAAAGTTTATTTGACGCAACAGGAACATCTTTTTTCGACGCAACTGGCACAAGTTTGTTCGCCATAACTGGCACAAGTTTGTTCGACGCAACTGGCACAAGTTTGTTCGGCGCAACTGGCACAAGTTTGTTTGACGCAACTGGCACAAGTTTCTTCGAAGCAACTGGCACAAGTTTCTTCGACGCAACTGGCACAAGTTTGTTTGATGCAATTGGCACAAGTTTGTTCTACTCAACTGGCACAAGTTTGTTCTATGCAACTGGCACTGGTTTGTTTTACGCAACTGGCATAAGTTTGTTTGACTCAACTGGCACAAGGTTGTTCTACGCAACTGGCACAAGTTTGTTCTACGCAACTGGCACAAGTTTGTTTCGACGCAACTGGCACAAGTTTATTCGACGCAACTGGCACAAGTTTGTTGGATGCCACTGGCACAAGTTTGTTCTACATAACTGGCACAAGTTTGTTCTATGCAACTGGCACAAGTTTGTTCTACGCAACTGGCACAAGTTTGTTCTACGCATGTGGCGCAATTTTGTTCTATGCAACTGGCACTAGTTTGTTCTACGCAACTGGCACAAGTTTGTTTGACGCAACTGGCATAAGGTTGTTCTACCCAACTGGCACAAGTTTGTTCTACGAAACTAACACAAGTTTGTTTGACACAACTGGCAGAAGTTTGTTCAACGCAGTTGGCACAAGTTTGTTTGACGCAACCGTCACAAGTTTGTTCGACGCAACTGGCACAAGTTTGTTCGACGCAACTGGCAAAAGTTTGTTTGACGCAACTGGCACAAGTTCGCTTGACGCAACTGGCACAAGGTTCTTCTACGCAACTGGCACAAGTTTCTTTGACGCAACTGGCACAAGTTTGTTCTACGCAACTGGCACAAGTTTGTTTGACGCAACTGGCACAAGTTTGTTTGAAGCAACTGGCACAAGTTTGTTCGGCGCAACTGGCACAAGTTTGTTTGACGAAACTGGCACAAGTTTGTTTGAAGCAAAGGGCACAAGTTTGTTTGATGCAAGAGGCACAAGTTTGTTTAACGCAACTGGCACAAGTTTGTTTGACGCAACTGGCACAAGTTTTTTTTTTTACGCAACTGGCACAAGTTTGTTCGCCATATCTGGCACAAGTTTGTTCGACGCAACTGGCACAAGTTTGTTTGACGCAAATGGCACAAGTTTCTTCGACACAACTGGCACAAGTTTGTTCGACGCAACTGGCACAAGTTTGTTTGACGCAACTGGCACAAGATTTGTTCTACGCAACTGGCACAAGTTTGTTCTATGCAACTGGCACTAGTTTGTTCTATGCAACTGGCATAAGTTTGTTTGATGCAACTGGTACAAGTTTGTTCTACGCAACTGGCACAAGTTTGTTCGACACAACTGGCACAAGTTTGTTCTACGCAATTCTTACTAGTTTGTTGTACTCAACTGGCACAAGTTTGTTTGACAAAACTGGCACAAGTTTGTTCTACGCAAATGGCAAATGTTTGTTCTACGCATCTGGGAGAAGTTTGTTCTATGCAACTGGCACTAGTGTGTTCTACGGAACTGGCACAAATTTGTTTGACACAACTGGCACATGTTTGTTCTACCCAACTGGCACAAGTTTGTTCGGCGCAACTGGCACAAGTTTGTTTTACGCAACTGGCACAAGTTTGTTTGACACAACTGGCACAAGTTTGTTCGAAGCAACTGGCACAAGTTTGTTCGATGGAACTGGCGCAAGTTTGTTCGACGCAACAGGCACAAGTTTGTTCGACGCAACTGGCACAAGTTTGTTCGATGCAACTAGAACAAGTTTGTTTAACGTAACTGGCACAAGTTTGTTCGACGCAACTGGCTCAAGTTTGTTCGACGCAGGCACAAATTTGTACGACGCAACTGGTACAAGTTTGTTTAACGTAACTGGCACAAGTTTGTTCGACCCAACTTGCAAAAGTTTGTTTCACACAACTGGCACAATTTTGTTCGAGGCAACTGGCACAAGTTTGTTTGACGCAACTGGCACAAGTTTGTTTGACGCAACTGGCACAAGGTTGTTCTACGCAACATGTACAAGTTTGTTCTACGCAACTGGCACAAGTTTGTTTGACGCAACTGGCACAAATTTGTTCTATGCAACTGGCACTAGTTTGTTCGATGCAACTGGCACAAGGTTGTTCTACGCAACATGTACAAGTTTGTTCGGCGCAACTGGCACAAGTTTGTTTGACGCAACTGGCACAAGTTTGTTAGACGCAACTGGCACAAGTTTGTTCAACGCAACTGGCACAAGTTTTTTCGAATCAATTGGCACAAGTTTGTTTGACGCAACTGGCACAAGTTTGTTTGACGCAACTGGCACAAGTTTGTTTGACGCAACTGGCACAAGTTTGTTTGACGCAACTGGCAAAAGTTTATTTGACGCAACAGGAACCTCTTTTTTCGACGCAACTGGCACAAGTTTGTTCGCCATAACTGGCACAAGTTTGTTCGACGCAACTGGCACAAGTTTGTTCGGCGCAACTGGCACAAGTTTGTTTGACGCAACTGGCACAAGTTTCTTCGACGCAACTGGCACAAGTTTCTTCGACGCAACTGGCACAAGTTTGTTTGATGCAATTGGCACAAGTTTGTTCTACTCAACTGGCACAAGTTTGTTCTATGCAACTGGCACTGGTTTGTTTTACGCAACTGGCATAAGTTTGTTTGACGCAACTGGCACAAGGTTGTTCTACGCAACTGGCACAAGTTTGTTCTACGCAACTGGCACAAGTTTGTTTCGACGCAACTGGCACAAGTTTATTCGACGCAACTGGCACAAGTTTGTTGGATGCCACTGGCACAAGTTTGTTCTACATAACTGGCACAAGTTTGTTCTATGCAACTGGCACAAGTTTGTTCTACGCAACTGGCACAAGTTTGTTCTACGCATGTGGCGCAATTTTGTTCTATGCAACTGGCATTAGTTTGTTCTACGCAACTGGCACAAGTTTGTTTGACGCAACTAGCATAAGGTTGTTCTACCCAACTGACACAAGTTTGTTCGACGCAACTGGCACAAGTTTGTTCTACGAAACTAACACAAGTTTGTTTGACACAACTGGCAGAAGTTTGTTCAACGCAGTTGGCACAAGTTTGTTTGACGCAACCGTCGCAAGTTTGTTCGACGCAACTGGCACAAGTTTGTTTGACGCAACTGGCAAAAGTTTGTTTGACGCAACTGGCACAAGTTCGCTTGACGCAACTGGCACAAGGTTCTTCTACGCAACTGGCACAAGTTTCTTTGACGCAACTGGCACAAGTTTGTTCTACGCAACTGGCACAAGTTTGTTTGACGCAACTGGCACAAGTTTGTTTGAAGCAACTGGCACAAGTTTGTTCGGCGCAACTGGCACAAGTTTGTTTGACGAAACTGGCACAAGTTTGTTTGAAGCAAAGGGCACAAGTTTGTTTGATGCAAGAGGCACAAGTTTGTTTAACGCAACTGGCACAAGTTTGTTTGACGCAACTGGCACAAGTTTTTTTTTTTTACGCAACTGGCACAAGTTTGTTCGCCATATCTGGCACAAGTTTGTTCGACGCAACTGGCACAAGTTTGTTTGACGCAAATGGCACAAGTTTCTTCGACACAACTGGCACAAGTTTGTTCGACGCAACTGGCACAAGTTTGTTTGACGCAACTGGCACAAGATTTGTTCTACGCAACTGGCACAAGTTTGTTCTATGCAACTGGCACTAGTTTGTTCTATGCAACTGGCATAAGTTTGTTTGATGCAACTGGTACAAGTTTGTTCTACGTAACTGGCACAAGTTTGTTCGACACAACTGGCACAAGTTTGTTCTACGCAATTCTTACTAGTTTGTTGTACTCAACTGGCACAAGTTTGTTTGACAAAACTGGCACAAGTTTGTTCTACGCAAATGGCAAATGTTTGTTCTACGCATCTGGGAGAAGTTTGTTCTATGCAACTGGCACTAGTGTGTTCTACGCAACTGGCACAAATTTGTTTGACACAACTGGCACATGTTTGTTCTACCCAACTGGCACAAGTTTGTTCGACGCAACTGGCACAAGTTTGTTTTACGCAACTGGCACAAGTTTGTTTGACACAACTGGCACAAGTTTGTTCGAAGCAACTGGCACAAGTTTGTTCGATGGAACTGGCGCAAGTTTGTTCGACGCAACTGGCACAAGTTTGTTCGACGCAACTGGCACAAGTTTGTTCGATGCAACTAGAACAAGTTTGTTTAACGTAACTGGCACAAGTTTGTTCGACCCAACTGGCACAAGTTTGTTTGACACCTGGCACAAGTTTGTTTGACGCAACTGGCACAAGGTTGTTCTACGCAACATGTACAAGTTTGTTCTACGCAACTGGCACAAGTTTGTTTGACGCAACTGGCACAAGTTTGTTCTATGCAACTGGCCCTAGTTTGTTCGATGCAACTGGCACAAGTTTGTTCGACGCAACTGGCACAAGTTTGTTTGACACAACTGGCAAAAGTTTGTTAGACGCAACTGGCACAAGTTTGTTCAACGCAACTGGCACAAGTTTTTTTTTAATCAATTGGCACAAGTTTGTTTGACGCAACTGGCACAAGTTTGTTTGACGCAACTGGCACAAGTTTGTTTGACGCAACTGGCACAAGTTTTCTCGACGCAACTGGCACAAGTTTGTTCGCCGTAACTGGCACAAGTTTGTTTGACGCAACTGGCACAAGTTTGTTTGACGCAACTGGCACAAGTTTTTTTGACGTAACTGGCACAATTTTTCTCGACGCAACTGGCACAAGTTTGTTCCCCGTAACTGGCACAAGTTTGTTCGACGCCACTGGCACAAGTTTATTCGAAGCAACTGGCACAAGTTTGTTTGACGCAACTGGCACAAGTTTGAATGACGCAACTGGCACAAGTTTGTTCTATGCAACTGGCACAAGTTTGTTCTATGCAACTGGAACGAGTTTGTTCTACGCAACTGGCACAAGTTTGTTCTACGCAACTGGCTCAAGTTTGTTCGACGCAACTGGCACTAGTTTGTTCTACGCAACTGGCATAAGTGTGTTTGACGTAACTGGCACAAGTTTGTTCTACGCAACTGGCACAAGTTTGTTGGACGCAACTGGCACAAGTTTGTTCTATGCAACTGGCACAATTTTGTTGGACGCAACTGGCACAAGTTTGTTCTACGCAACTGGCACAAGTTTGTTCTACGCAACTGGCACAATTTTGTTGGACGCAACTGGCACAAGTTTGTTCGACGCAACTGGCACAAATTTGTTCGACGCAACTGGCACAAGTTTGTTCTACGCAACTGGCACAAGTTTGTTTTACGCATCTGGGACACGTTTGTTCTACGCAACTGGCACAAGTTTGTTTGACACAACTGGCACAAGCTTGTTCTAAGCAACTGGCCTAAGTTTGTTCAACGGAACTGGCGCAAGTTTGTTCGACGCAACTGGCACAAGTTTGTTCGACGCAACTGGCACAAGTTTGTTCGATGTAACTGGTACAAGTTTGTTTAACGTAACTGGCACAAGTTTCTTCGACCCAACTGGCACAAGTTTGTTTGACACAACTGGCAGAAGTTTGTTCGACGCAACTGGCACAAGTTTGTTTGATGCAACTGTCAAAAGTTTGTTTGACACAACTGGAACAAGTTTGTTCTACGCAACATGCACAAGTTTGTTCTACGCAACTGGCACAAGTTTGTTTGACGCAACTGGCACAAGTTTGTTCTATGGAACTGGCAAAAGTTTGTTTGACGCAACTGGCACAAGTTTGTTCTACGCAACTGGCACAAGTTTGTTTGATGCAACTGGCACAAGTTTGTTCTATGCAAGTGGCACTAGTTTGTTTGATGCAACTGGCACAAGTTTGTTCGATGCAACTGGCCCAAGTTTGTTTGACGTAACTGCCACAAGTTTGTTCGACGCAACTGGCACAAGTTTTTTCGACTCAATTGGCACAAGTTTGTTTGACACAACTGGCACAAGTTTGTTTGATGCCACTGGAACAAGTTTGTTTGACGTAACTGGCACAAGTTTGTTTGAAGCAACTGGCACAAGTTTGTTTGACGCAACTGGCACAAGGTTGTTCTACGCAACTGACACAAGTTTGTTCTATGCAACTGTCACAAGTTTGTTCTATGCAACTGGCACTAGTTTGTTCTATGCAACTGGCACAAGTTTGTTCGATGCAACTGGCACAAGTTTGTTCGACGCAACTGGCACAAGTTTGATCGACGCAACTGGCACAAGTTTGTTCGACGCAACTGGCACAAGTTTTTTCTACATAACTGGCACAAGTTTGTTCTATGCAACTGGCACAAGTTTGTTTGACGCAACTGGCACAAGTTTTCTCGACGCAAGTGGCACAAGTTTGTTCGAAGCAACTGGCAGAAGCTTGTTTGACGCAACTGGCACAAGTTTGTTCAACACAACTGGCACAAGTTTGATCGACGAACTGGCACAAGTTTGTTTGACGCAATTGGCACAAGTTTGTTCTACTTAACTGGCACAAGTTTGTTTTACGCAACTGGCATAAATTTGTTTGACGCAACTGGCACAAGTTTGTTCTACAAACTAGCACAAGTTTGTTCGACGCAACTGGCACAAGGTTGTTCTACGCAACTGGCACAAGTTTGTTCTACGCAACTGGCACAAGTTTGTTTGACGCAACTGGCACAAGGATGTTCTACGCAACTGACACAAGTTTGTTGGATGCCACTGACACAAGTTTGTTCGACGAAACTGGCCCAAGTTTTTTTGACGCAACTGGCACAAGTTTGTTAGACGCAACTGGCACAAGTTTGTTCGACGCAACTGGCACAAGTTTTTTCGACTTAATTGGCACAAGTTCGTTTTGCGCAACTGGAACAAGTTTGTTTGACACAACTGACACAAGTTTGTTTGACGCAACTGGCACAAGTTTGTTTGATGCAACTGGCACAAGTTTATTTGACGCAACTGGCACAAGTTTTCTCTACGAAACTGGCACAAGTTTGTTCGCCGTAACTGGCACAAGTTTGTTCGACGCAACTGGCACAAGTTTGTTTGACACAACTGGCACAAGTTTGTTCTACATAACTGGCACAAGTTTGTTCTATGCAACTGGCACAAGTTTGTTCTACGCAACTGGCACAAGTTTGTTTGACGCAACTGGCACAAGTTTGTTTGACGCAACTGGCACAAGTTTGTTTGACGCAACTGGCACAAGTTTGTTTGACGCAACTGGCACAAGGTTGTTCTATGCAACTGGCACAAGTTTGTTCTATGCAAATGGCTCAAGTTTGTTTGACGCAACTGGCACAAGTTTGTTTGATGCAACAGTTACAAGTTAGTTCTACATAACTGGCACAAGTTTGTTGTACACAACTGGCACAAGTTTGTTTGACACAACTGGCACAAGTTTGTTCTACGCCTATGGCAAAAGTTTGTTCTACGCATCTGGCAAAAGTTTGTTCTATACAACTAGCACTAGTTTGTTTGACGTAACTGGCACAAATTTGTTTGACGCAACTGGCACTTGTTTGTTTTACCCAACAGGCACAAGTTTGTTCGACGCAACTGGCACAAGTTTGTTCTACACAACTGGCACAAGTTTGTTTGACACAAGTGGCACAAGATTGTTCTAAGCACCTGACACAAGTTTGTTCGACGGAACTGGTGCAAGTTTGTTCGACGCAACTGGCTCAAGTTTGTTCGACGCAGGCACAAATTTGTACGACGCAACTGGTACAAGTTTGTTTAACGTAACTGGCACAAGTTTGTTCGACCCAACTTGCAAAAGTTTGTTTCACACAACTGGCACAATTTTGTTTGACGCAACTGGCAAAAGTTTGTTTGACGCAACTGGCACAAGTTTGTTTGACGCAACTGGCACAAGGTTGTTCTACGCAACATGTACAAGTTTGTTCTACGCAACTGGCACAAGTTTGTTTGACGCAACTGGCACAAATTTGTTCTATGCAACTGGCACTAGTTTGTTCGATGCAACTGGCACAAGGTTGTTCTACGCAACATGTACAAGTTTGTTCGGCGCAACTGGCACAAGTTTGTTTGACGCAACTGGCACAAGTTTGTTAGATGCAACTGGCACAAGTTTGTTCAACGCAACTGGCACAAGTTTTTTCGAATCAATTGGCACAAGTTTGTTTGACGCAACTGGCACAAGTTTGTTTGACGCAACTGGCACAAGTTTGTTTGACGCAACTGGCACCAGTTTGTTTGACGCAACTGGCAAAAGTTTATTTGACGCAACAGGAACATCTTTTTTCGACGCAACTGGCACAAGTTTGTTCGCCATAACTGGCACAAGTTTGTTCGACGCAACTGGCACAAGTTTGTTCGGCGCAACTGGCACAAGTTTGTTTGACGCAACTGGCACAAGTTTCTTCGAAGCAACTGGCACAAGTTTCTTCGACGCAACTGGCACAAGTTTGTTTGATGCAATTGGCACAAGTTTGTTCTACTCAACTGGCACAAGTTTGTTCTATGCAACTGGCACTGGTTTGTTTTACGCAACTGGCATAAGTTTGTTTGACTCAACTGGCACAAGGTTGTTCTACGCAACTGGCACAAGTTTGTTCTACGCAACTGGCACAAGTTTGTTTCGACGCAACTGGCACAAGTTTATTCGACGCAACTGGCACAAGTTTGTTGGATGCCACTGGCACAAGTTTGTTCTACATAACTGGCACAAGTTTGTTCTATGCAACTGGCACAAGTTTGTTCTACGCAACTGGCACAAGTTTGTTCTACGCATGTGGCGCAATTTTGTTCTATGCAACTGGCACTAGTTTGTTCTACGCAACTGGCACAAGTTTGTTTGACGCAACTGGCATAAGGTTGTTCTACCCAACTGGCACAAGTTTGTTCTACGAAACTAACACAAGTTTGTTTGACACAACTGGCAGAAGTTTGTTCAACGCAGTTGGCACAAGTTTGTTTGACGCAACCGTCACAAGTTTGTTCGACGCAACTGGCACAAGTTTGTTCGACGCAACTGGCAAAAGTTTGTTTGACGCAACTGGCACAAGTTCGCTTGACGCAACTGGCACAAGGTTCTTCTACGCAACTGGCACAAGTTTCTTTGACGCAACTGGCACAAGTTTGTTCTACGCAACTGGCACAAGTTTGTTTGACGCAACTGGCACAAGTTTGTTTGAAGCAACTGGCACAAGTTTGTTCGGCGCAACTGGCACAAGTTTGTTTGACGAAACTGGCACAAGTTTGTTTGAAGCAAAGGGCACAAGTTTGTTTGATGCAAGAGGCACAAGTTTGTTTAACGCAACTGGCACAAGTTTGTTTGACGCAACTGGCACAAGTTTTTTTTTTTACGCAACTGGCACAAGTTTGTTCGCCATATCTGGCACAAGTTTGTTCGACGCAACTGGCACAAGTTTGTTTGACGCAAATGGCACAAGTTTCTTCGACACAACTGGCACAAGTTTGTTCGACGCAACTGGCACAAGTTTGTTTGACGCAACTGGCACAAGATTTGTTCTACGCAACTGGCACAAGTTTGTTCTATGCAACTGGCACTAGTTTGTTCTATGCAACTGGCATAAGTTTGTTTGATGCAACTGGTACAAGTTTGTTCTACGCAACTGGCACAAGTTTGTTCGACACAACTGGCACAAGTTTGTTCTACGCAATTCTTACTAGTTTGTTGTACTCAACTGGCACAAGTTTGTTTGACAAAACTGGCACAAGTTTGTTCTACGCAAATGGCAAATGTTTGTTCTACGCATCTGGGAGAAGTTTGTTCTATGCAACTGGCACTAGTGTGTTCTACGGAACTGGCACAAATTTGTTTGACACAACTGGCACATGTTTGTTCTACCCAACTGGCACAAGTTTGTTCGGCGCAACTGGCACAAGTTTGTTTTACGCAACTGGCACAAGTTTGTTTGACACAACTGGCACAAGTTTGTTCGAAGCAACTGGCACAAGTTTGTTCGATGGAACTGGCGCAAGTTTGTTCGACGCAACAGGCACAAGTTTGTTCGACGCAACTGGCACAAGTTTGTTCGATGCAACTAGAACAAGTTTGTTTAACGTAACTGGCACAAGTTTGTTCGACGCAACTGGCTCAAGTTTGTTCGACGCAGGCACAAATTTGTACGACGCAACTGGTACAAGTTTGTTTAACGTAACTGGCACAAGTTTGTTCGACCCAACTTGCAAAAGTTTGTTTCACACAACTGGCACAATTTTGTTCGAGGCAACTGGCACAAGTTTGTTTGACGCAACTGGCACAAGTTTGTTTGACGCAACTGGCACAAGGTTGTTCTACGCAACATGTACAAGTTTGTTCTACGCAACTGGCACAAGTTTGTTTGACGCAACTGGCACAAATTTGTTCTATGCAACTGGCACTAGTTTGTTCGATGCAACTGGCACAAGGTTGTTCTACGCAACATGTACAAGTTTGTTCGGCGCAACTGGCACAAGTTTGTTTGACGCAACTGGCACAAGTTTGTTAGACGCAACTGGCACAAGTTTGTTCAACGCAACTGGCACAAGTTTTTTCGAATCAATTGGCACAAGTTTGTTTGACGCAACTGGCACAAGTTTGTTTGACGCAACTGGCACAAGTTTGTTTGACGCAACTGGCACAAGTTTGTTTGAC